>OX411559.1:23210502-23907005 GCA_948146395.1 Fragum whitleyi
GAAATGTTAGATTTAACACTATCAGTAAATATTAAATTGAAACAGTAATTCAACTCATAACTCGAGTAAAGTAATTGTGAAAAGACAAAAAGTTTTATAATCTTCGGCCCTGTATGACGTTTTACAACAAGAGGGCCAAAATGGCTCTAAATCGCTCACCTGATTTTATTGGTTCATTGGATTTCACCCACGTATCTTAAGAACTGACAAAGTTTCATTCACAATTGTTTTGTTGTTGAAAGGGAAATGTAATTCCATGAAGTAAAAGTGAACATAGAAATTGCCCTCCCATTTGTTACTGAGGAGTTGTTTGAAGATTTTAGGCTCAAAACTAGCACCGCCCTGTCACGCCCAAGTTTATGGACCAATAAAAATTTCGCGAACAAGTTTCAAAGAGGGTCACTCTGGAACATTTTTGGTAAAGTTTCCTTTAAATCAGCCCAGTGGTTCAGGGGGAGATGGCCTTCAAACATTTCGGTCTTCAATAAGCCCGGTCGTGCCAAGCCCATATTCATTGGCAAATCAACATTTTCTCGAAAAATCGCGAAGAGGGTCACCCAAGAAACAGTCTGGTAAATTTCGTTCAAATCAGCCCAGTTGTTCAGGAGGAGATGTCGTTAAAAGACTTCAGGTTCAAAGTTAGCTCCGTCCTAAAACGCCCATATTTATGGGTCAATCAAAATTTCGCGAACAATGTTTGTAGAAGGTCACCCAAGGAATATTCTGTTGAAGTTTCCTTTCGAATCGGTTCAGTGGTTCAGGAGGAGATATCGTTTAATAGATTTTAATAGACTCAAAGAAAGCCCCGCCCTTCCAGACCCATATTTGTGGATCAATCCAAATTTCTTGATCGTTTTGAGAATGGGGTCACCAAAAGATCATTCATGCCAAGTTCCATTGAAACTGGGCTAATGGTTTGGGAGGAGAAGATTTTTTAAATGTTTTTACAGTGAAAATAAACACCCCCACCCCCACCCCTGCCACGCCCGCATTTGGATGTCAATCCAAATTTCTAGAACAACTCTAGATGAGGGTCACACTAGGATCATCACACCGTACAACCGGTTGTGGCGATGACGGATGAGAGTCAACGATGACAGCATCGGAACATTATGCCGAGGAGACGGTAGGTCAAATAAATTTATTCGTGTAAATAAACGATTGAAGCTTTGGTATTCTAAAGCAGATGAATGATTGTGTAAGTGTTCAGCGCTTCTATAGAATAAATCTTTACTCATATCTCTCCCAAATAAGGTCACAATCATTGATTATTTCGGAGGTTTCCCATGAAAAGTTACGAAATTAGACTTTATGCTCTCATATTTCGCCTATCTTTCAATAAATGCTATTTGAACTTGTACACAGCTGAAGTCTAATCATCCGCCGATATTTCATCCATATTCGAAGCCATAATTCAAAAAAATAAACACACAGCGGGTCCCCAAAAACGACATGTAGTAAGAAAAATGTTGCCTCTGTAGACAGTCGGAATTTCACGAGGTTGACGTAGATGACAGAACTGAATTATTTGTGATTGCCGATGTCGACAGACCCATATTCAGATTCTCGCATAAAAATGATCATTTTTGGTGTCGCATTTTTCAATAACACACCAAAACAATTTAGATCGACAAACATGCTGACATTCATGTCCACTATTTTTCAAATGATGTGTCATATCGAAAAATAATTCAAGGGATTTAATGTAGGATTTCAAATACTCACAAACTAAGAAAAAACAGTTGTGATCAGACTGAATTTCTCGTATACGTTTTTTACGTGTAATTCCAGTGACTAAGTATACATTCGACGAGTCAAAAAACATTTCTTTTGGAAAACATATTTGGCCTATTTTTCATTATCTTTCGTTAACTTTCGATAATATGCACGAGTTCACAAGAATGATTTTTTATTTTAGATAAAATAAAATCTTGCTAACATAGCCAGAGATCGAAAAAGGGGGATTATGAGGAATGGAAAATCTAGCCGTTACTTTTCTTAAACCTATTTTTTTATTTTATGTAAAGGCGACTGAGCAATAGGAAATTACTTCATGCAGATATATAAGAAAAGGTGAGAGGGAGATTCGATCTTCGGACCTCTGCACTGCGAAAGTCTGACCTTATGAATATAGCTCATTCTATTTTGTTAATACGATTGGTTATATGATGTGACTTGAATTTTAATGTTTGCCTATTTTTGATCCATATAAGGAAGTGGGTTTCGAATACTGAAGAAGGTAAGCAGGAATATTAAATGAGCCACAAGCCAACAATGTTATATATAAACAAATTTGTTTACAAATATAAACAAAAACGGCGATTACGGTCCTAAATCTATTTCCTTATAATAACGCTCTCTGACGCTAAACAATAAAAATGCATAAAACGAAGAAGAAGAAGAAGATAAAGAAGAAGAAGAAGTAGTTGATTAGATTTCCACCATTAAACCAGTGTATAAAGTCAGTTTCAAATGCATAGGGTGTTTTTTGATTTGAACTTAAAACAAAATGTTGGATTATTTTTGAGAACATGAAAAGGATAGGTTTACAAAATTGAAATACACACTTCATGCGTGAATCATTGACATGCATATCAAATGCTAGAGAAACAAATGTAATTTTTATCGAGGCAACATTCTTAAAAAGGCGCGATTCCTCGAAAAAAACTAACCGCTTCTGAAGTTTAGTCATTCCAAATCACGAGATCAAAATTCTTTCAATTTGACACTCGCAGAGGGAGTTTTATTAAAATTAACCAATGTTTTTTCGGGATGTAAAATGCCACATGGAAAATAAATTTCACATTTTACTAAGGCGTTTTTTTTCTTGGCGTCAGTATGAAATAAAATGTAAAGGAACACATCAAAAAAACACATGTTTTGTTACAAGGGTCAACGAAGAACTCCTTTCAAATTGTCCTGAATTTGTCAACTTTGAAAGTTATCGGTATCTCACCAATGGGTTGATAATCGTTAACCTATGTGAGATAGCAGCTGGAGGCTAGAAAAGGATGTGATGGTTGTACTGGTGAGAGAAATATCAGGAATCCATTGTTAGGTTCTCCAGCCGCCGCGATATAACCGCAAAATTTTGAAATCGGCGTTAAACTCCATTCAATCAATCAATTAATATTCCTGCTTACCTTCTTAAGTATTCGAAACCCACTGCCTTATATGGATAAACAATAAGCAAACATTACATTCAAGTAACAATACATACCCAATCGTGATAACAGAATAGAATGAGATATATGCATAAGGTCAGAGACTCGCAGTGCAAGGTCCGAAGATCGAATCTCCCTCTCACCTTTTCTTATATATCTGCATGAAGTAAAGATTGCTCAGTGACCTATACATAAAATGAAATAAGCTTTTTAGAAAAGTAACGGATAGATATTTCATTTTCATAATCCTCCTTTTCGATCCTTGGCTATGGTAGCAAGATTTTATTTTATCTAAAATAAAAATCATTCTTGTGACCCCGTGGATATTATCGAAAGTTAACGAAAAATAATGAAAGACAGGCTAACTATGTTTTCCAATAAAAATACTTTTTTGACTCGTCGAATGTATACTTAGTCACTGGAATTACAAGTAAAAAACGTATACGAGATATTCAGTCTGATCACAACTGTTTTTTCTTAGTTTGTGAGTATTTGAAATCCTACATTAAATCCCTTGAATTATTTTTCGATATGACACATCATTTGAAAAATAGTGGACATGAATGTCAGCATGTATGTCGATCTAAATTGTTTTGGTGTGTTATTGAAAAATGCGACACCAAAAATGATCATTTTTATGCGAGAATCTGAATATGGGTCTGTCGACATCGGCAATCACAAATAATTCAGTTCTGTCATCTACGTCAACCTCGTGAAATTCCGACTGTCTACAGAGGCAACATTTTTCTTACTACATGTCGTTTTTGGGGACCCGCTGTGTGTTTATTTTTTTGAATTTTGGCTTCAAATTTGGAAGAAATATCGGCGGATGATTAGACTTCAGCTGTGTACAAGTTAAGATAGCATTCATTGAGAGATAGGCGAAATATGAGAGCATAAAGTCTAATTTCGTAACTTTTCATGGGAAACCTCCGAAATAATCAATGATTGTGGCCTTATTTGGGAGGGATATGAGAAAAGATTTATTCTATAGAAGCGCTGAACACTTACACGATCATTTATCTGCTTTAGAATACCAAAGCTTCAATCGTTTATTTACACGAATAAATTTATTTGACCTACCGTCTCCTCGGCATAATGTTCCGATGCTGTCATCGTTGACTCTCACCCGTCATCGCCACAACCGGTTGTAATGATTTTGAGAGAGAAGATTTTTAAAGATTTTATCGTGAAAATAAGCCCCTACCACAACTTTCGAAGAGGGTCACTCAAGGAACACTTCTGCCAAGTTATGTTTCGTCAAAATTTGCCCAACGGTTAAGTTTAAAGAAAAGTTGACGAACGCACGACAGACACGCCGCCATGACAATAGCTCGCTGAAAAGTATACCCAAGTTTCACAATATTTAATGGTATTGTTTTAACTAGTAATCATAAAAAAAGAAATAGAAATATCGTTTATTTTTCGAGTAATCTTTCATTTCGTGAACGATAAAAAGCCACTCATCAAAATATAGCTTTTGTCGTTCACTCATTGCAAGATAATTTGATCTTCCACTGAAACAAACCATCTACTTCCTTGTTATTGCGTTATCCTTTGTGACACAGGTGCACCTATCACATTTTGGGAACCAAAGACTCTGAAGATTGGTACAGCATTCATGCTTGCTCACCAATATGGGTTTCCAAGAGTCATGAGCAGCTATTACTGGACAAGGTAAGCTGTGAAGTAAGCAGTAACGGATCCAGAGGAGGTTCAGGGGGTTTCAAACGACCCCCATCTAATGCCCAATTGATTATTTTTCATGTATAATTTAAATCAATCCTTCTCCTGCTGTTAACGAAACATTCCTTTTGTAAACAAAGGTTTTGCATTCAGTATAGACTAAGATCAGTCTGCACAAATGTGCAGTCTGATCTTAACACATACTGACTGTCTTCTACTTGCTTTTTGTGGTAAAAATCCTGAAGCACTCTTATTGATATTTGAAAAAATAGATTTGTTTAAAAATATTTAATCTCATCAGGATGAGGATTAATATTGTGTAAGACTATTTACAACCCCCTTCCCCCCTTTATCAATGTCCGAACCCCCTTTACAGAAATTCTGTATCTGCCTTTATTTATTTTTTTAAATACTAATTTATTTAAGTTCTATTGCGACGAAAGCTTTAGCTTATAGATTCGTTTTCGAACACACATTCCTGATGTTTTCTCGTCCCTGGGTGAGAGGCAGTGGTTTAAACCTACTGCTACCCAATTTACAGCTGTGTGAACTAGGGCTGGCTATTAAGAGTTTTGAGTTTAAACACACCCCGGCGACAGTGGGGCTTCGAACCACGGACCTCAAGGTCACGGGTCGAGTGCATTTACCACTAGGCCACCGAGGCAGTATGCCTTTGGTAATGAACATCGTTAAATTGTGTACTCATTCCGGAATGAAATTGAATGGTTTCCAAAATGCATGTTTTGGATGAATTTAAGTGGAGGTCATATGATTTCGCCAATTTCGGTCAAAATGGTAGAAATTCTTTTACTTTCCTTTAATCAAATCCATATACTGTTTTATTTATAGATATGTGTCATAACGGAACAATCAGACAATATCTTTACTGGCCAATCATTTAATGAAATGGTTCGGTTGAAGTCTTCGAGCATTTTTGGACAATTTTGGTTCTTTTTTTTAAATGATTTTTAAGGGTATTGAACGATTTGCTTGGGTGTTTTTGAATGACTTAAATCGAGCGCTAAGCGGGCGATTGTGGGTGGTAAATGGCGACTAAAAGGCTTAAACAGCTAGAATATTTTTTTTTAATTTTCAGGGATGTCTTATTTAGTTAGGTCATCAAGTCGAATTCTTGATATCGATCTCGATGGTTATTTTTCTTTGCTCGCATAATCGGAGTACCGGTTCATGTCCAAGAAGCAGAATATAAAGGGATTAATCAAAGTTTTAAGAATTTGTTTCCTAATTGATGAAAAATAATCCGACGCAGTACAAACTTAAACGATGCAGAAGGAACGTAGTAGAAAACGTAGGATGTGATGCGATCTTTATGGTTTAGGCTGACGTGGATGAATTTTGAACATGTTTGTGGTCTTTGTCCGAGTGTGACGGAGGCATAAAATAAGTTTAAGTTTAAATATTACCTCGTTCCATAAAACTTCTCTTTCGTTCTTTCTTGAAATGCGCGTGACTGAGTAATGGTGGGGTACCATGACGGGGGTGCTCGCGGGCGCTTCGAGCGGTATCCTTGAAGCAGGACAACCTGTATAAAAAACTCTCATAAGTATTCAGACTAATTTCCATAGTGTAATGAGATTAAAAGAGTAACGACGAAATAATCGATGAATCTCAATACGGAATGGGTTGGAAAATGCGCTTGACAGATATCATCGATGTTTTTCCAAAAAAAAAAAAAAAAAAAAAAAACACCACACACACAATAAAACAAACTCGGAACTACAGCTTTAATCAAGCTGTAGTAACGAGGTTTTAGAATAACATCGACAATATGCGGCTTCAAATGTTTACGAAACTTTTACTTGTCCTGCTTTCGGGATTGCAAAACGGTGCTCACTGTTTGTAAAGTATATCCTACTTTGCACGCACTATAAACCCGCTTATAATATTGGTCTATGAGACGGAATGGATTGTAATGCATGCACCCCCTTTGCAAAACTTTTGATACTTGAATTAAAATCTATTTTTTCCCTATTTTTCTAATCAGGAAACTTGATGGAGGCGATGATCAAAATAACTGGCAAGGACCGCCAACGACCCAGTCTATGGACATTATGTCACCGAAGATCCAGGCCGACATGTCATGCGGTGGTGGTTGGGTACGTTATGTGCGAATTTCAAACACCTGGCTAAATAAATTCTTTTTGGAACAACGTAAATCAAATATGTGACCCGTCTACCATAATCTATGAACACCGTAAAAATGATAAAGTGGATCCAGCACTAGTCAAATAGAGTCCTAATTTCGAAAACAATGATACGGGCAGATAGAATGGTCAGTTGATATTCCAAAGTTGACCAAGAGTTAAAATTCTAAATCCATCCTAGCGTTCAATGTGTCATAACGGTGCAAAAAGTTTCCAATACACTCCGCTTTGTTCGAAGTTTGAATAGGCATACTGGATACGCAAAATCTACACAGAGTGAAAGTCTTCGACCCTCGTAAGTCTGCTTAGTCCCAGAAGAGTCGAAACATTTCTCACCTCGTAGCAACATTTCAATTTCGTCTTAATCATGAAATACTGAATCGTAGTTATTGGGGATTAACCGCGCTGATTACATATAAGGGTAAACAATCAAACATTTCAATATGTAGGGAGCAGCATCAGTTAATTACCCCGTCGCTCAAAGAATTATGGCTTGGTTTTCATCGATAGCACACAGAATGTGAATCGTTGCCATTGTCGAATATATTGAATATTCACGTAGACTTTTAAGTTTTTTGCAACAGTGTTTCTCATGTCTCAGGTATGTGAACACAGATGGCGACAAATCTACAACATGGTAGCCTTCCGAAACATAGTGTCCGGAACTACTGTTCAGAATTGGCAGTCCTTTGGTGATTATCAGATCGCATTCTCTAGAGGAAACAAAGGCTTCATTGCAATCAATTCTGCAAGCGGAATGATGGACCATGCTGTTAACACGGGACTGCCCAGTGGAAATTATTGTGACGTCATATCCGGAAATTACGAAAGTGGGTCATGTACCGGAAGTATCATACAAGTTGGTGGTGACGGTAGCGCGCATATCCGGATAAACGGGGATTCAGATGATCCAGTGATAGCTATACATGTCGGTAATGAAACTATTGATACTATTTACTCTAGAAATAAATGAATGTTTTTGGTTTTTTTTTTTAAACTGCTACAAAATAGAATGTCAATGCAATAGCTTGTTGGCAAAAATTCTAATTTCTATTTCTAAAAAAATGCCGATTATTACACGAATAACACGAATAACGAGTAACAAATTTACTAGAGGGCATTTATTCTTGAAATTTCATTTGTTCGTCTATTTCCTTTTTCTGTGACAATTTCTATTTTTTTTAATTTTTTTTATAATGGCGCGATGTTCACATTCTTGCACATTTCTAAAGGATTAGAATTCATCAATAAATTCTTTATAACTTATTTTCTTTGACAATTGTATCAACGTTGCGATAAAAAAACATATTCAATATTTTTTATATAAAATAGGTGATATTAGAAAACTGTATTTATTATTTATACAAACTTTAACTATACCGATACATTTCGTTAAAATGCTAGTGACATCAAAATATATCTAGTGACGCAATTTCAAATACTGCATTATATGGAATATTGTAATCGGCAAATTGATATATCAAAATGGCCAAAATACCAGAACCTTATATAATACAAGAGGGCCATAGTGGCCCTAAATCGCTCACATGAGTTAACTGTCTTAAGATCTGACCTCTCAACCTAGTGTTAACCCAAACTTGACCAAAATTCAAATCAGACTGAGATTTCAAAAAGACAATCAATCTATACAATTTTTATGATGATTGGGCAAAAAATATGACCTCTTAAGAGTCTACAAAGTTTTTCTAAGATTTAAGCCTATGACCACATTTTTGACCCCCACATGACCGAATTTTGAACTTGACCTAGACTTCATCAAGACATTGATTCTGACCATTTTTCGGGATGATTGAGCAAAAAATATAGCTTCTAGAGTGTCTGTGAGGTTTTTCTAATATTTGACCCTGTGACTTCATTTTTGACCCAACTTGACCCAATTTTGAAGTTGACCTAGATTTCATCAAATTATCGATTCATGCCAAGATCCAGGATGATAGAGCATATAAAATGGCTTTTAGAGTGTCTGCAAGTTTTTTTTTTCTAAGATTTGACCTTGTTACTTCATTTTTTAACCCCACTTGACCAAATTCTGAACATGATCTTGAATTTGACAAAACATTGATTCTGACCATTTTTCAGGATGAGCAAAAAAGATGGCTTCTAGAGTGTCTACAAGGTTTTCCTAAAATTTGACCCCATGACCTCATTTTTTACCCCACTTGACCCATTTTCCATCTTGACCTTAATTTCATCAAGGCTTTAATTCTGACCACTTTTCATGTTGATTCAGCAAAAATTTGACCCTTAGAAGGTCCATAAGGTTTTCCTAGAATTTGATTCTATGACCTCATTTTTGACCCCACTTGACCCAATTTCAAACTTGACCGAGATTTTATCAAGATAATCATTCTGACCAATTTTCAGGTTGATTGAGCAAAAAACTTGGCCTCTAGAGTGTCAACAAGGTAAATGTTGACGCCGCACGACGGACGCCGACATCATGCGACCACAAAAGCTCACCTTGAGCACTTCGTGCTCAGGTGAGCTAAAAAAGGCCATCTAAAACAAAATAATTCTTTTTAGCTCAACTTGGCACAAAGCGCTCAAGGTGGGCTATTCTTATCACGTACCGTCTGTCGTCCGTACATTGTCCGTCCGTCCGTCAATAATTTAGTCTCATCTTCTTCCCTAAACCTCTGCACCGATCAATCTGACACTTGGTAGAGATGTTTCTTTTGTGAAGCTATTTAAAAATCGTCGAGAGAATTTAATTCCATCAAAAACTCTGGTTTCTATGGTAACAGAAAGGCAGAAAATTTATGAAAATCTTGGAAAATTCTTTTCTTCCTTACACACTGTGTCAATCAAGCTGAAACTCAGTAGCAATGTTGCTTGGGTGAGGCTCTATTGAAGTTTAAAATTAAATCAAATCTCTGGTAGCCATGGTAAAAGAAAGCTGAAATTCCACGAAAATCTTAGAAAGAATTCTTCTCTCCCTCAACTATTGATCTAATCAAGCTTAAATTTGGCAGGGATATTTCTTTGGTGAAGCTCTACCAATGTTGTAAAAAGAATTCAAATCTGTCATGAATTATGCTTCATTTTTCTGTTTCAGTTTCACTATCGTTAGATTTAATTAGATCAATTTCCCGGATTTTTGGATAGACTATATCAAATTAAAAAAGCCAACCAATTCAGTCAACCATGACAGCTGATTATTGCCTCTTCCATGAAAACCTCTTGCTGCTCTTTGTATTTAATACAAACAAAGTTAACAATTCTTATGCTGTTCTCAGCACATTTCTTCTGTACACAAAGCTTTAAAAGACTGTCTAGACTAAGATTAGCCTGCACAACGAGCATTCTAATTTAAGGCTACTATGTCTGCTTTCTATGAGAAAAACTTAGAACTACACTACTGAAAAAGTAAAACGAAAAAAGCATTGTTTTAAACAAAATCAAATTAAATAGGGCGACATTAAAGTTTGATTAATTCAAAACCATCCTAAATGTACATCAAAACAATCTCTGGTATTTATAATCCGGTTTACATGTTATGAGCTGACTTACTCAGTTGGACGATTTGGGATCATCATGGTCCCCTCGATACGGTTAATGAATAACAAGTTTAACAAAGCTGGTATTTCATAACCAATCATAAAATGGCCTCCATCTAATTTTCATGTTTTTCAGGTGCAAAGGTTGGAAGTCCTCTGAAACGTACGGGCTGAAACAACTGTTGATCGTTTTAAATTATTGTTGCACTATGATGCATACTTTGAAAATAATAATAATAATAATAAATAAATAAATAAAAAAAACTTGTTTAAATAAATTATTTTGCGTAGTTATTCACCTGACAGGGCGTGGCTTAGCCGTGACGTAATTAGGCGAGTTTTGGTTTCTTTTAAATGTGCAGAGCAAAATTCAACACATATAATTGTTCAAGCAGAAGTTACGAGGGTTTGGTTACCCACCGATAGATAAATATTTCAAACATGATTAAAAATCCGATTTAGATCAACCTTAAATGCAAAGACCCGCTACTTTGCCATGCCCTGCCAGTGCAAAAAGCATTGATTTTACATGGGCCAACTCTGTATATTTGTATCTATCGTAATAGAAATCATTACTATGACTGGCAAACGTCGACAAAAAATGGGATAGATTCTACTAATTATGAAATGATCTGAAATACAAAGAGAGATAATGTCTCGAAGTATCTTGAGAAAGACAGATAATTTTCCCATTGCACCATGTGACTCTAGGCAACTAGGGCACGTGTCAAATTGTTGGAAAAGTCATGCACAGGCTCATATGTGCCACGTCACGCAAAAGGGATCTTCTGGAAATGTTAGGCAGTATTCATTTAAAAAAGAGAGTCGCTGCATAAATAGGTCAACAGGAGGTCGCATTTCAAAACAAAAGCACCAATTATGGATAATGCAAAAAAGTGGCCTTAGAGGGCCAGTATCGTTCCACTGACACTATAGATTTATATGAAGTGGATAGTTATATTTCAATTTAAGCAGATCATCATCAAACACCAAAATGAATGGTTATATCATTTTTGAATGAAATGGTGTGGAAAGAGTAAAGTAATGCGAGTCATTCCGTAAAAGTTTTCTGTAAATCTGATGTAGATGTATTAAACAAATACACCATGACGCCTTTTTCAATGACATGTCCAAATAGCAGAAATATGCCCAGAACAACTGAAAATGAATAATTAGTGAAACTTTTTCGAAAACTCTTGACATGAGGATAGAATGACCATTCTTGATTCAGAAAAAAATAGAGCTTGTCAAAGAATGTGACTTTACACCCCCGCTAGTGCTTTCAGAGAATGAGATACTTGTTGACAATGGGAACTTTAAGCAAAGAAAGTTGACTCAATGGAACCGAAAATGTTCAATACATGATCAATATGTCATAGGTAATTGAATTTGATGAATCAAAAGGTGTAAAAGGGTTATATCAAGGACTTAGCGCAACACTATTGTAACCCGTTTCACAAAATTTTACAGGAGAGGGAAAAACTGCTTCAATTAGAAATATAATTCTTGAAACTGAGAGAAATGATAACTCCAAATTGCGTCTTGCAAAACTTCAACATATGATTAATGTTAGTAAAAAGTTTTAAAGCTATTTACTGAAGGAGGAGTTTGTGACACAAATTTACTAGTATTTGTGTACGAAAGGAAAAAGAATGTTAAGTTCAATGGCACATAATTGTAAATTGTAAAAGCCTTTTGACCGTTGTTCTAATTTGAGTAATTTTACTTAAGAATGCCTCAAACAGCCGACGTGGTTTCATAACAACATTTAGGGGGAAACGATAATCATGTAACGGTCCAAAACTTCGTTCACTGCTGGGTCTTCGCTTAGAAGAAATTAGAATAATGATGTCTTGCACATGTTAACGATGTTAAAGTATATACCTGATTGTATAATCTCTAACATTGAAAGTATATCGGCGGCCTTGACTTGTAAGTCATTAGAGAAATAACCTCGAAATACAGTCGGGAGGTTTTTTTTGTTGGCTCTCTGTTGCTCAAGGTGCCTGTCTCTTTATAAGACGCCTCAGTCTGTTTGATATAATAATTCATGGCTGTCAGATTCTTTAAAAACAGATGTAAGCTCGTATACTTAGCATTTACTTTATCTCTTTTGTTTGTAAATGTACAGCCTTTGTATGTTCGATCCCTACAACGTCATTATTTCCTTATATCATTCAGTTTTTCTACCTGGGTTTTTTCTCTTTCTAAGATTAACAAATCAAGCCCCATGCTTTTGTTTAGAACTTTAGTAATACCCTGTAAAATGCTCTGTTAAAAGGTAACCATTTGAATTTGATAATCAAATAATGAAAACTACTCGGCGAAAGAAATAAGCCGGGCCAAGTAAAATATTTGTTGATATTACATTTTGTCATCCTACCGCCGATTTTAGCGAAAAACAAGTTAATGTCTTAAAATATCAATGTTTTCTGGTCGAGGTTGGGAGAATTTTATCATGACGAGGCTTTGTCAGATAACATTGATACTTTAAGACACATGTTATTCTATCCACCATGTAACCATTTTTCAGCTCTTAATTATAATAAACCTTTGAAAAACAAAGAAATTAGTGTGAAAGGGTACGCAAATTGTTTCTTAAAATAGACTGACTGATATCATTTTATGTTATCAGAATGGCGATATCAGGTCAATACAGGCTTAATTGCATGATAAATCTGTATCCCCGGCTAGTGTGTAATATCCTTACATATGTCATATTTAGACATATTCGTATGATAAGATCACTTTATATACTAATTAATAATATAATAATAGCGAGCTATGAAAAACGAGCAGACATGTAACGTAGCTAATTATTTCAAAACATTTAGTGGTTTGTGCATAATCAGTAACAATATCAGTTTCAATGTTTTCATGTGTTTGAAATCCGTTTAACACCACCACAGTATTTGATTCGTATCATGCCTCTCTATGTCAGGCCATCAATGTGAAGGACCACAATGGAAATAAGGGATTTATTTCTCTTTCTTGTGTTATCCTTAGTATTGATGAAACTGAAATAGTTCATAACACTACATTGAATAATCGTCTGATGAAATTTTATTTATATATATAAAGTAATATATTACTTATCCTTGTTAAACACTGTGCTATTCATGTGTTGTTATACATTTTTTTTAAATTTTGATTAATGCTGAAATAAATCTATTTATAAATCTATCTATCTATTCTAATATTCTGGTTGGAGTTTAGACATACATGCCCTGGAACAATCGGAAGTAGAAGCGGACAACTGAAAAACGGATCAAACGTAGTTTGAAATTGTTTGACATTTTTTTAGTTTGTCATTTGGCTTAAATGAACTTCAAAATTCCTTAATGGTAATACTTGAAAGTTTTACCATGCAATCAGGCGTTGTGTAATATGAACATGCGATTCTCGGAAACAATGATCCTTTCCATATGACGTTATTATTTAAGCTGTAGAGAAAGTAAGGTTACTGACATAAAACGCGTGATGTCAAAGTGATATCTTCTGCCTTCATATATTCCATGACGTTTCCATTCTCAACTTCATTGGCAAATCTGTTTTGGATTCAGCGCATGATAAAAGAACGTATTTAAACGATGTCTCAATCCATATCTTAAATTTGACAAATTTGATCGTCAGCTAGTAGTATGGGCTGTCAATTCACACAAAAAGGGTCCATATAGTTGAATATAATAAAAAATCTTCTTCTTGAATCTACTCATCCGAATTCCACCAGACTTCGCAGGATAATGTTTTGGACAAGCTCTTTCAGATTCCTTCGTTTAATCCTGACCGCCCGTTATCATGCTACGGGCTGTAGAGTCATCAAACAAGAGTTGTCCGCGGACAACGTAGCTCGCCCAAACAGCTGCTTGTCACAAACAGCGCTTGACCGAAGATCAGAGTAGTTTCTTTCAATGTTAAAGTCCATGATCTAATATATATCTGTTTGAGTAGTAATTAAGAAATATAAAAACTTTTTTTGTTTTAATTGCATGTATAAGGTTAGGGTAAAGTGAAAGCCTTCAAGCAGATGGTTACCAATGGAATTTCTTTGTATCAAACATGAAGTTTTTCTTTAAAATTTTTCTAAGTCCACAAAAGGTCAAGATCAAGGTCAAATTGTGAAGGACCTTGGTCTCTGTAGAAGCCTATCACCTTGTGAGTATGTATATGATGTAATGATGTCCCTGGGTTAAAGCATTCAGAAAATATAAGCAAGGTTAAAGTTTTTGGTTAACGTTTTCAGTTATAGTTTTTTTAAGTCCAAAAATGATAAAGGTCAATGTCAAATTGTGAAGGACCTTGGTCTCTGGTGAAAGCCTATCACCTGGTGAATATATATATGAAGCTATGATGTCCCTAGGTTAGAGCATTAAAAAATATATGCAAGGTTAAAGTTTTTGGTTAAAGTCCACGAAGGGTCAAGGTCAAGGTCAAATTGTCAAGGACCTTTGGCTATGGCGAAAGCCTATCACCTAATGAGTGTGCATATTAAGTAATGATGTCTCTAGTTTAAAGCTTACAGAAAATATAAGCAAGGTTAAAGTTTTTTTGGTTAAAGTTTTTGGTTAAAGTTTTTTTGAAAGGGTCAAGGTCACAGTCTAAAGGTCATTTCGACATGGATGTTGGTCTCAAATGAAAGCCTATGCCCTAATGAATGTTTCTATAAAAAATAAAGCCTCTAGGATAAATATTGATAGAAATAAAAAACTTTAACCTAATGCGGACGCCGACACCGACATCCGGGGGTATGACAATAGCTCTTCCAAGACTTTCGTCCCGGGCGAGCTAAAAAGGGTCCTATACGGTTAATATAATAAAATCTTCTCAGAAATCAACCTAACTTGACAGGAATAATCATTTGGACATGCTCTTTCTGATTCATTCGTGTTATCCTGATTTTGCAGATATCATAGGCGCTAAGGGATGTCGTGTCAACATAAAATGGCCCCACGTGGTTAAAAATGAAAGAATCTTCCTTCTTAGAAACAACTGGGTAGAATTAAACATAACTTCGTAGGAACGATGTTTGGGACTTTCCTTTCAGTATCCTTCTTTAAATGCTGATAATATGAGCGCTAGGGGCTTCGAGTCACAAACAAAAATGACCAAATATGGTGAAAAATAAAAGAATCGTTAAATTGAATTAAGAATTATTTAAATATTCATTTTTTTGGCAGATAGTTTTATATGGAACTCTCGCAGATTCTCTGCTGCATTGTGATATATTGTCGGGTCATGGGAAAGGGGCCTTCATGGTGTAAAATTTAGTGCTACACACAATTTTAAAATTATGTTCATGGAACTCTCACAAAATGCTGCTCATCATGTGACCTGCCTTATATTGTTGTTGTGTTGCAATCTTATTCTGTGGCATGAAATGGTGGCCTTTATTTATTTTTATGCCCCCGTATCGAGAGATCGGGGGCATATTGTTTTACTCATGTCCGTCTGTTTGTCTGTCTGTCCGAAAACTTAACCCGAAAACTTAACCTTTGCCTTATCGAGAGATCGCTGTTACGGGGGCATTCGTGTTCCACAAACACATTTTGTTTTATCCGAATCTTTCGACAGTTAAGTCCTACTGACCCCGAAAGTCAGAAGAGCTATATCGAAGGCGTGTTTCCCGTCCGTCTGTCCGCTTATCTGTCCGTCCATCCGTTAACTTTAAAAGCCACAAACATCATTCTATTGAAACTTTCAAAGGATTATTGTGGGGTCCACGAATCGTCGCCATTTTAAATGATGCGATTGGTCTGTAAACTCGGATCTACTTACTTTTCGAAAGACACCTTCTTTATGGGCTTACAATCTTCCTGTGAAAAAGTTGTGGTCTTATCGTACAAATAAGAATCGTTTATGGGCAGTCAAACAAATGGATACACAGGCGTATAGGTAGGAACTATGCCATCGCTAAAGCTTATTTCGACTAAAGTCAGATTTAAAAACGGCAATTGCGATCTTTGTATGACCTTGAAATGTTTAAATATAACATCTTCTTATAGTTTGATATGCACACCAGAGTGGATATTAAAGGAAAATAATATAAACATATCACGGCTAACAATGTATACAGTATAAAAATATTTATTTTTATATACAAAATGAATCATTTACAGTTATAAAGACAAGACAAAATAATTTACAAAGTGTCAGATTATAAAAACAAATAAAGAACAATAAAAACGAGAGCTGTCAGAGGACAGCAAAGCTTGACTATTCCATGTTCTGGATAGCAATTGCAAATCAATATCCACATTGGAAAATTCCATTAAATGAAAGTCAAAAGAAAAGAATCTTTGTCTATTTTATGGTCACAGAAGCATGTGCAAAGTTTCAAAGCAAAAGTTTCAGTAGAAACAGAGATTTTAAACACTTGCATGTAAAAACTTAACCAAAGCATTTTGCCATCGCTAAGCCGACGCTCTGGTCACCGGAATGGCCCCACTATTCTACGAATAGTCAAGCTAAAAATTAAAAGTATGAGCCAGTCATAAATGATTCACAAACAATACATCTCACTTAAGCATTCAGGACTTAAAGAACATTTTAGAGATTTCTTTCTTTCATTATATCTATTTACAATCTGGTTTTAGAAATCACTAGATTATGATTATAAAAGTACATGTGTATGAGGTAATGATGTCCCTGGGTAAAGGCATTCTGAAAATATAAGCAAGGAAAAATGTTTTTGGTTAATGTTTTTCTTAGTCCATTAAAGGTCAAGGTCAAAATGACAAAGAGCTTGGTCTCTGATGAAAGCCTATCACCTAATGAGTGTGATAACAAAGGAATGATGTCCTTAGGTAAAACATTCAGAAAATATAAGCAATGTTAAAGTTTTTAGTTAAAATTTTTTGGTTTAAGTTTATTGTTAAAGTTTTCTGAGTCCATAAAAGGTCAAGGTCAAGGTCAAAACACCAAGGAGCTTGGTCTCTGGTGAAAGCCTAATACCTAGTGAGTGGGTATGAAGGAACCGTGTACCTAGGTAAAAAAATCAGAAAATAAAAGCAAGGTTAAAGTGTTTTTTTTTGGTTAAAGTTTTTAGTTAAAGTTTGTCTAAATCTATAAAAGGTCAAGGTCAGAACATCAAGGCACTTGGTTTCTTTTGAAAGCCTAACACCTTGTGAGTATGTTTATGAAGTAATGATGTCCCTAGGTAAAATATTCAGGATATATATGAAAGGCTAAAGTTTTTTTGGTTAAAGTTTAAGTTTAGGGTTAAAGTTTTCTGAGTCCATGAAAGGTCAAGGTCAAGGTCCAAACGTCAAAGGACTTGGTCTGTGGTTAAAGCCTAACACATAGTGAGTATGTATGAAGAAACGATGTACCTAGGTTAAAAATTCAGAAAATATAAGCAAGGTTTAAGTTTTTTGGTTTTTAAAAGTTTTTAGTTAAAGTTTGTCTAAATCCATAAAAGGTCAAGGCCAAGGTCAAAATGTCAAGGCACTTGGACTCTGATGAAAGCCTTACACCTTGTGAGTATGTATATGAAGTAATGATGTCCCTAGGTAATATATTCATAAAATATTAGCAAGGTTAAAGTTTTGTTAAAAGGGTCAAGGTCACTGTCTAAAGGTCATTTTGACATGGGTGCTTGTCTCAAATGAAAGCCTTCACTCTAATAAGTGTTCCTGTTAAATATTAAGCCTCTTGGATTAATATTGATAGAAATAAAAACTTTAACCAAATGCTGACACCAATACCGAGGCTAACACCCAAGGGTATGACAATAGCTATTCCGAGACTTTCGCCCCAGGCAAACTAAAAAGAATATTGCCAACAATTTTCCTACACTTGGCTAATTGTGTTGGATGGTGGATAAAAATTTATGTTGAAAAGGGGGCATAATTTGCACTAATTATCCTCCTTAATAGTATAGATTGCTCTTTGATGGTGAACATGTGTGTCAAGTTTCAGGTGAAAGCATTCAGTAATACTAAAATCACAAAATTTTAGTTTTCGACAACAACAATAACATGTTATAGTACTAACTCTGAATTTTTAACGAAAACAGCGGAGCTAAAAAGTGCAAACAACAATGAAAAGCTGTAGTTATGTTTGATGGAATCATTATGTGTGGCTTAGACTTTTATTCAAAGGGAGAAATAATTTTCAACCCACCCAAGGGTAGAAAGGGCTCCATCAATCACTGAAATTGTCCGGAGCACTTCTCCTTAAGTATCATTGCTATCAACTTGAAGCTTCATAGGTGGATTGATCTCATTGAGCAGAAGTACAGTGTACAAGTACCCTTATTCTAGCTAGCTATATTTACTTTCAAACTTTTAAGGTGGGGGATGGCCATGTCCAGTATGGCTAGTGTTACAAGAAATTCCTTCTTTTTACTCAGTAGTTTCTCAAGTATAAATAAAAGTAACTGCACAGAAAGACATTACTTTTATAAATTTTCTATAAATATCCAACAGTACGAAGGTTGTCCCAGAAATTCATGAACTTTTGTGATAACTTTTATATCAAACTTCCGATGAAGCTGAAACTTACAAATAATTCGGATTGATCAATTTTCTTTGTTCTGGTGTAATTAAAGAGGGCTATTTCCAATACTCGCGGAGATATGAATTAAAATGTAACACTATTAAATGGGTGTCGGCGCACGCTATCAACGTCGTTTTATAATACACGAAACGTCGTTTCAAAACTGATTCACTTCTTCTTAAAGTATTGTCCTTACAGACCCTATGGACATGTTACGAAGAACCTTTTGTAAAAAAAACGTATTTACATATCTAAAAGACATATTGGTACACGTATAGACTGTGTTGTGCTTTAAATACAGCATTTGACTTGAAAAAATCTCATTTTTTGTGTAGATACGCAATATAGTATTTCTTTCCAACCCATGAAGGGATGAATAAAGTAAAAAAATATTTTTTTTCATAACCTTTCGTTATATTTTAAGACATTTCATAAGAGGATCTTTTGTTAAAATATGCTCACAGAAAATAATTATTTGAATTTGTTTTGAATACCCTAGTATTACACTACCGCTCCCTTATTTCATCGAGATTGACCAAAGAAATATTGAATTGCATGGGTACCGTTTCCAAATCTCTGTTGATGCCGAAAATGGATGCATATTTCCATAAAGCCTCGATGCCTAGCATTTACTGGCTTTACTCATGATCAAGTCATATCAAACTATACACTGCCGATTTACCAATCCTTAGTTTCTGTTATCCCACCAGGTGTTCTGATTGGCGTCCGTAATAAACGTCTTTCATTCCCTTATCGACGCTCCTCACAATGGTTCTTTCTTTCCCGGCTGTTTTAATTGCACTCGGATATAACAAAACTTCACAACTGCGCACTGCGTAATGTCATTTGTATCAAAATACATATGCCTGATCTCCAAAGTTCACTGCTTTCAACAATGTTAGTTATATATCAAACTCTTCGTGACTATTGAAACTTATGACGTTCAAACATCTACCATATAAAATTTGTAAGTAACAAATTTGGAGTGCGCCGACTACCCCTACCGAGCCTATCTTTCATAGCTGTATTTCTGAACATTAGCCTGTTAAAACCGTAAAACTTTTATCAATTTGGTGCAAATTAACAGGAGTTGTTAACTCAAGAGTTTTACTTTAATCGGACGCTGGGTTTTTGAATAATTGGAAAAGTTCATAATTTTTGGGACAACCCTTGTATACAAATGGCACTTGGTAAGTGTAAAGTTACAATCTTTATCAAAAATAAAAAAATCTTGCTTAGGCTTTCTCACACATATTTGAAAATTTAATGCTTCAAGCGTAAAAGTTCATAAGAATTGTGAAATGCTACTTCAGACATTGAATAGATCTACATGATTCTAAAAAATAAAATATTTTGCTAAAAATTTTACATAAGAAGTAAGATATTTAATTTAAATCAAGATATCTTATTAACAATATTTTATTTGTCCTTGAATTGATTGATTGAATGGAGTTAAACGCCGCTTTCAACATTTTTTCAGATATATTGTAGAAGCTGGAGCTGGTTTCCTAGTATTTCTCTCACCAGTATAACCATCACATCCTGTCCTAGCCTCCAGCTGCTATCTCACAAAGGTCTACAATTATCAGCCCATTGGTGAGAGACAAAATCGGTAAGAATGAGTGCCGCTGTCAGGGATCGAACTCGGGACCTTTAGATTGACAGTCTTGACCTTGAATGATAACAAAATGTTGAGTTTTGATTTCAATTAAAGTAATAGACCTGTAATAGTCCCACAATATTTTGACACTCATGAACTTTCACAATGTTAACCAAAGTTTCCTAATGAAAATCAGTAGGAAACCTTGGTCAACATTGTGAAAGATCATGAGTTCCGAAAAGTTGTGGAACTATTACTTGATCTCGTCATTTGTCGCTCCCAACAAAAACCGGTCTATGGACGGACCGACAGACTGACAAGTGCAAAGCAATATACCCCCTCTTCTTTGAAGGGGGGCATAATTAGTAAACGTTACACCAGGCTTGTTTAGTGTAAAAAATAGGAAATTTAATGAAAACAAAATTTGATTTCAGGAGGATAAGGGATAAGTTTTAGATGGAGTGACAGCATAACAACAAATCGAGGGGACAGCGCAACACAGTTGTAAGTGCCTATATATTCATAGGCACTTACAATAGTGTTGTGCTGCCAATCAATTAGTGCCCCTAAGCTTATCAAAATCTGCGACATGAAAATATCTGCATTACCAGAATAAGCACTGCCCTTCGTATGTGAAAACTTGCAGCAAATTTAAAACAATCAAAACAGAATAGCATTATTTCAGTAAAACAGTTTCAGAATTAGAAAAAAAGTTCTGCATTTAAGTTTCATTCTGATTTATTAAAATGATTCTGGAATCCTTAGTTGTGATTAATCATGAAAACGAGCGCCTTCTCTCAAAGGCACTTTTGTTTTTCCTTTTTTGTGTGTAAACAAAAAAAGCTATATTTTCGCCATAGCTCTGCCATCCATTAAAATAAAGCTTTTGTTTTCAACTCTAAAGAAAGATAAATTGATCTTTTAATTAATCAAACTAAAATCATCTTTATATTTATGAATATTTGGTCTTCCTGATCACAAGACACACTTGTACTCTGATTTATCTATTATGCTGTTTCTAATTGCAAAATTAGGCTTCAGTATGCATAGGCTGCTGCATAAAATTTTTGTTTGATTGTGTCTTCAGCAAAATCCCTGTCAACTGAAAGCAAACAGAATAGGTATGTTGAATTATTTATATTTTCTTACATACATTATAATTTAAAACCAGCATTCTTAAGAATTGCGAGCAGTACCAAGTCCCCTACCAGCTGTAAAATAAGTAAGTATAGCATTTATATCTTTATCAAAAATAAATGGATCAGAACCTCACTTTAAGCTTGTTCTGCAACTCATTGATGCAGACTCACACACTTAAAATTAGCTTAAAATCTCTGAGGTTTTAGAACAAGAGGCCCAGGAGGGCCTGTATCGCCCCACTTGCAAACTCTGCTCAGAAAAAATCTGTGATATTTAAAGGCTTTAGATCTAGTTAATTTGTAACATATCATCATAGGGTCAAACAGCCACAATATGTACATGTATATTAGCCAGATGACAAGACTATTGGATGTAAATTTTAATAAAATCCATCCACAAAATATGAAGGATTCTTTTTTACAAGGAATTTTACATGAAAGCCCCTTTTCCTTATGGGACTATTTTCAACGACGTGACAGCCCATGGAGCTAATGTCATCAGCCTGATCTGAATTTTACAAACAAATTTGAAAGATCATGTTCTAATCACCCTTCCAATGAAGCTTGGTTGAATATTTCATCTTATGGGACCATTTTACAATGACACAACAGCCTGTGGAGCCCATGTCATCAGTCCAATAAGAATTTTACCAACAAATCTGAGACAGCATGTTCTAAACATCATTTCAATGAAGACTGGTTGAATTCTGAACAATAATTAAAGAGAAGATGATCTTTTAATATTTCATTATATGGGACCATTTTCCAGTGACGCGACAGCCTATCAAGCCAATGTCATCAGCCTGATCAAAATTTTACGAACAAATCAGAGAGAGGATGTTCTAAACATCATTCCAGTGAAGTTTGGTTGAATTCTGAACAGTAGTTTCAGAGAAGACGTTTTATATTTTTTCTTTAATGCTTTTCGGTGATTTATCAAGAAATAACGATAGATTATCACTTGATAAACTCTCCGCGAAAGCAGTGAAATTATCAAAACCTTTTACCCTGCTTTTGTGCATTTCATCCTATCTGACGTCATCTATGCGGGGCGAAATAAGTGACGTCACAATGAACGTTGCATAGCAATCTCGCGCAAAATGATGCGCCTTACGAAAATATGTCCTAGAAATTTCACATTTTGTCTCATTTTTGCATTAAAGAAATAGAATAATCATTTGTTTCTCGAGTAAGATCAATTAATATTTCATTTCGTGAAAAACAAAAGCTATATTTTCTCATGAAAATATAGCTTTTGTTGTTCACTCAACGAAATATAATCGATCTTACACTTAAACAAACGATTATCCTCTATATCTTATGGGATTATCATTCAGTGACGGGACATCCCATGGAGCCTATGTCATCAGCCCGATCAGATTTTTATGAACAAATCCCAAAGACTATGTTTTAAGCATCATTCCTGTGAAGTTTGGTTAAATTCTGAACAGTACTTTCAGAGAAGATGTTTAGAGAAAAAAGTTAACACACGGACGCACGCACACGCTCACGACGGACACCAGGCCACGACAATAGCCCTGCTGGACTTTGTTCAGTGGAGCTCAAAAAAAGTCCTGAAAATTGATTAAGTGACAGAGGGATGGACAGACAGATAGTCAGAGAGACTAACTAATTTTTTTTTGGCTTTGCCAATAGGGGACAAATTAGAACAGTTTTCTAAAGACAAAATACCCCCAGCCCACTTACATTTATCATTGAATGTGATCTTGAATTTGACCTACTGCTACAGCTTATTCAAATAATATCATTTAAAGATCCCAAGGGTTATTTCTGCAACAATAATAATTTCATTATTTGTAGTAATGTAAAAGTTATGAAACAAGAAATTTCTAAATCTATCATATTATTTTATTTTTAGTAATGTTTTCAGAGGTTGTGTTTGAACCTTAAACCAGGGTTTTGAGTCCAATAATTCCATTTTGACCTTCAAAAATTTACTTTCGAGGGTCATTTGGGCCATTATTCCATCAATGCAACATATGCAAGATTATAACAAGGGGCCCAAGAGGGCCTGTATTGCTCCACTGGCTTAAAATCTCAAAATTTGAAAGAGAGATATTGCAAATAGAAGGTAATGAAAGTGAACAACATTCAGAAGGAATTCAGACTTTTTCTAGATTGAAACTGACTTATGAAGGAATGAACTTAATTAACTTATATGTAAAATTACAAGAAAGTAAACTATTTAGATGTAGATTGAAACAAAAGGACCATAATGGCCCTAAACCGCTCACCTGAATTTTATTGATCAAGTGGATCTCATCCAATCCAAATTTCTTGAATATCTTTAGATGAGGCTCACCCAAGGAACATTCTGGTAAAGTTTCATTAAAATTGGCCTATTGGTTCAGGAGGAGATGTCATTCAAAAATTTCGGGGTCAAAATAAGCCCCACCCTGCCACGCCTATATTTGGGGGTCAATCCAAATTTCTTGGACAACTTAAGATGAGGGTCACCCCAGGAACATCCTAATAAAGTTTCATTGAAATTGGCTCAATGGTTTGTGAGGAGATGAGGTTCAAAGATTTCGGGGTCAAAATAAGCCCTGCCCTGCCACGCCCATATTTGGGGGTCAATCCAAATTTCTTGAACAACTTTAAAAGAGGGTCACCCAAGGAACATTCTGGTAAAGTTTCATTGAAATTGGCCCAATGGTTTGGGAGAAGATGTCGTTGAAAGATTTTGGGTCAAAATAAGCCCCGCCCTGCCACGCCCATATTTGGGGGTCAATCCAAATTTCTTGAACAACTTCAGAAGAGGGTCACCCAAGGAACATTCTGGTAAAGTTTCATTGAAATTGGCCCAATGGTTTAGGAGGAGACGAGGTTCAAAGATTTCGGGGTCAAAATAAGCCCTGCCCTGCCACGCCCATATTTGGAGGTCAATCCAAATTTCTTGAACAACTTTAAAAGAGGGTTACCCAAGAAACATTCTGGTAAAGTTTCATTGAAATTGGCCCAATGGTTTGGGAGGAGATGTCGTTAAAAGATTTTGGGTCAAAATAAGCCCCGCCCTGCCACGCCCATATTTGGGGGTCAATCCAAATTTCTTGAACAATTTTAGAAGAGGGTCACCCAAAGAACATTCTGGTAAAGTTTCATTGAAATTGGCCCAACGGTTTGTGAGGAGATGAGGTTCAAAGATTTCGGGGTCAAAATAAGCCCCACCCTGCCACGCCCATATTTGGGGGTCAATCCAAATTTTCTAAACAACTTTAGAAGAGGGTCACCCAGGGAACATTCTGGTAAAGTTTCATTGAAATTGGCCAAATGGTTTGTGAGGAGATGTCGTTCAAAGATTTCGGGGTCAAAATAAGCCCCTCCCTGTCACGCCCATATTTGGGGGTCAATCCAAATTTCTTGAACAACCAAAGAAGAGGGTCACCCAAGGAACATTCTGGTAAAGTTTCATTGAAATTGGCCCAGTGGTTTGGGAGGAGATGTCGTTCAAAGATTTCGGGGTCAAAATAAACCCCTCCCTGCCACGCCCATATTTGGGGGTCAGTCCAAATTTTTTAAACAACTTTAAAAGAGGGTCACCCAAGGAACATTCTGGCCAAGTTTCGTCAAAATCCACCCATTGGTTTAGGAGGAGAAGATGTTTAAAGAAAGGTTTACGCACGCACACACGCACGCACGGACGCACACCTCGCCATGACAATAGCTCGCTGGCCTTCGGCCAGTGGAGCTAAAAATTATTTGTTTCCTTCATATTATTACATGTGTATAAGGGATCTACATAATTCAGTCAACATAAACAATAACGTGTCTTGAGACACTTTATTGATAATGTTGATTCATTTATGTAGATCATTTAAAACTGTTAATCTGATGATATGTATCAGTTAACACCCTTTTTGACTCTCTTAAAAATTAGTTTTGACCTCGTAAATTTAATGGTCAAGGGATAGATGACTCCTTAAATTACAAAGCCAGCACAAGCTCTGGTTTTTACATTTGAGGGACATACCTTGATGGAGATCAAGGGACCCAGCCAGTGATCCTTCAATTATTATTTTACTTACTACTATTGCCTTTTAGGTAATCATCTAGTAATCTCTCGGTCTCATTCTGCATATTGCAATTCCCAGAGCCAAAACAAGCACAATTAGAATCACTGATAAACCTGCCAGACCATAGGTAGCAATCTGAAAATCTAAACTGTGTTGGACTTCTGGTTGAGGGGTTGTTCCAAATACTGCAAAATAAATTTAGTCAATTATTATGGTATTTTTCAGGGCCCGTGTTAGTGTTTGATATTGATGAGTCATTGACTCTGAATCTAAGAAATTCTAGGGGTCAAAACTGATTTTAAAGGGGTCAAAACAATAGAAAAAGCATACCATAAGTACAATTTTGCACATTCATGAGTTACTTTACCTGTTCCTTGTAATATGAAGTGAGTAATTAATTTGTAACACTTAACATAGCAAAATTTGTGAAAATCTAAGGTATAAAACCATGTTTTGACCCTTGGTAATTTCTCTCAAGAGGGTCAAATGACCCCCTTGAGAGAATTTTTTATGGGTCAAAGTAAGATAACCCTGGTTTATGGGACAAACACGAGCCCTGGTTTTTATTCAAGCACATATGTGATAAATGTGGCAATTGTTTTTGCTTAATGTGATAATCCCTGCTGGATCCAATCTCTTTCTTGAATGTTTGTGACATATTTATTGATCAATGCAACTGCCATTTAATCCTTTGCTGTTTAATCCCTGCTTTTTACGTGTCTGTGATTTTACGATTGAGAAAACATTGTGAAAAAAGAAGAAATTGCTTCTGACAAGCAATTTCTTCTTTTTCAACACTATTTTCTACCCTACTGAATTTTTATTTTTCAAATTAAATCCACTTTTAATTTTCGTCTGCAAAACCTTTGAATTTGGACAGGTCCAAAATTTTGTAAACCAGGAAAGGGTTAAGCATTAGAATTGTTTTTTGTTGATCAGTGGGTATGTTATCTGTCAAGTGATTTTCTTCGTAATGTTCAGATCTTTACCACTTTTAAAAGGAAAAGTCTACAAGCAAGTCTTACAGAGTCTTACAGAGCATAAGGTAGAAACTGCTAAATGCACAGATTTTAATTTCATAATTCCTCAGGCCACATCTGAACAAGGTTACATTTTCTAAATGTTTTGCGTATTTTTTTTTTCTTTTTTTATTTAGTGATGTAGAGAGTAATTGTTGATTTCAATGACGTATAAAACTTAAAACCTAATCACACTTCATGAATATGTGAAGTGGGTTCATACATGAGTGTGATAAGTTTTTTGTTCATTCCTCCATGAAATAAATAAATTCTCTCTACATATCTTACAAATTAATAACATGCAGCAAAAAATGTTAAGATTTATCCATAATGAATGAGATTTCTGATGGGACTACTTTTTTGGGAAGCTCACATAACAGCTGCATACCCTGTATTCATTGGGGAATAAAACAAACTTTTCAGCCAATCAGAATTCATGAATGTTGATGGAAACAACAAAAATCAAATCATTCTTGAATGCAGGGCACAGTTCAGATAAAGAAATACTTACAAGGTAAACGATTTGAGACAGCTACAAAATATTCCCGCCAGAAGCCATACTGTTTTTGTCTGTAGTTGATTTTATTGCTGGATTGATTGCTGATTTCTAGGTACGAGTGATTCCGCAAGTTGTACTCTAACCAGGATACATTGCGGAAATTTCTAATGAAAAATTTATTGTCTGTTGGATTTCTGAAAAGAAGTGAATTCATTATGTTAACATTGATCATTTCTAAATTGATTTAAAGAAATTTTAGCAAAAAAGACTTATTACCAGTAAAGAAATGGGGAAACAAATGAATAAAAAAAAATCCATTTTCAAAGTAAAGTAAATTTGGTTTATGCCAATTATAGTTCTTCGGGCATAAAGCTGTTGCGGAAGCACCTAACCATGGATTCCTGGTATTTCTTACACCAGAACGACAAAAACATCCTGCCAGAGGCCTCTGCTGCTCACTCTACATAGATAATGATCATACACCTATTGAAAGGAGACAATTATGGAAAAGGAAAAGTACTTGTGAAAAGAATTGAACTCTGGACTCCTTGATGCTGCATCTGACATGTTAGAAACTGTGCTATGACTAGTGTTGGGCAATCAGTTCAAAACCACAATTGATAATTATTTTTTAGTTGGAAGAGTAAATAAACTAATGATTGATTATATAAAAGTTTCTTAAAAAATAATACAGTACTCCCAGTATTGTTCCTTTGAAGAAAAAAAAATGATCGTTTAGTTAAAACTCATGACCTAAAGACTCATCCTCCAGTTTTTTCTACCAACTTCATGACTCAGCATGAAAAAGTTGTAACTGCCTATAAATATATAGGCAGTTACAACTTTTTCATGTTGAGCCATCGAACGCAGTCTGTGCAGACTGACTAGGACAGACACTCTTTGAAATGGACTTATTTTCTGAATCTAGAATGTTCAATGTACCTTTCAGTGAAAGAATTTTTGAAATGCGACCTCTGGTTGACCAATGCTAGACCCAATCTCTTTCTGAAATATTCATTTCACAAAGTTCCCAGATGGTCCCTTTTTGTGTGACGGGTCACATTTAATTTCCATCTTACCCTGAATCTGAGAAGTTTGTGAGAAGACTGATAATATATTCACTGATGTTCCGATCACTATAGTCCATATCATATTCCTGCCGCGGGTACACACCAAACAAGTCTGTGTAGGTCTCATTCATGTATGGAAAACCAAACACATACTGTAGTTCTTGTCCGTGGGCTATACCTGAATAAATCATTATTTATTTTATAACTATACAAATATCCGTATGATAACATCCCGTACGATATTTTTTATGATATCATATAGTTATTTTTAGAACAATGATATAATGCGGTTATTTTTAGAAACTTGTATTTTAGCAAGAAAAATCGAAGAAAACAAGACAAATAGACTCGGCAGAGCCTCGACAATAATCAATTCTCCCAACCTCGTTAGATATTTTTTCATACAATACACTTAGTACGTATTATATATAAACACGTCTAACGATGGGCCTATTGATCAAAATACATCATGTGGGTATTAAAAACATTCAATTTCACCATTCTGAAATCATATATAAAATTGCAGTGCTAAACAAGATGTCTTTATGAAACAAATGCTCTCAAAAACGACAATTTTTAAGAAAAGTTGACCTTGACAGATGACCTTGTCACATGACCTTTGTTATCAGCAGAAGGTCATCATTGATCTCTATCATCATGCAAAATGTGAGATTTTTACTTTGAGAATTTGAGTTATTTGACCTTGACAGATGGAATTGACCTTGTCACATGACCTTGGTATCAGCAGATGTAAATCATTGAGAAATATCATCATACCAAATGTGAGGCTTGTATCTTGAAAAGGCTTGGAAATTTTGGCGATTGTTAAGTTTTGGTTAACATTTTGAGTTATTTGACCATGTCAAATGACCTTGTCTTTGGTATCAGCAGATGTGTATCAACGAGATATATCATCATGTCATATATGAACTTGTACCATGTATAGGCTTGAAAAAACTAGCAGTGTTCAGTTTTTTGGTTAAATTTTCAAGCTATTTGACCTTGACCTATGTCCTTGACCTTGTCACATGACCTTGACTTTGGTATCACAGTGCTCTCAATAAGCGGACATTAACATAATATAAGCCCAAAATTTCTGAAATAACGTCCGGAAAATCAGACCTGGGCGTTAAAAAACGTCCAAGATTCAAGGAACACATCCTGTTATTTGACCCCGGACGTTGTACAAATCTACCTAAGAAAGGGTTAAGGCTAGTCCACATGTGTAAAAAGTCAATATTCAAACCTGGCATACACATATAGCTGTCCAAAACAAGTCATGTGTAACTCGCGGGGCCATAGACTGTCCCTATAACAACCAGTCTATGATTACGCAATTTTGCTGGGCTAGCAATGCTTCATTACCGACTCCATCATTAGATCTACCTTTCTTTTTTGGATGCAGATCGCGAGGGAAGATTTCTTTGATATTGAAACAAAAGAAATTTTAACAAGGGATCAAATGTTATTCATACAGCTTCGACCGATATAATTTAGAAAAAAAAAACCAAAAAACCCCAAATAATAATAATAAGATTGATCAACAAGCAAATCCGAAAAAAAGACCAGAAAAAATTTCCGAAAGTTTAATCGGCTGTCCTCGTTTATAAAAGGCATCTTCCAAGAAAGGGGAAATCCCGATGACATCATTTTAATTGTCTGCAATTACATATCCGACTAGAGATTTGAAAGTTGACAGTTTTCTTGTCTTAAATTTTCCGAAAATTCTGCGTAAGATTAATTAAGTTAGGATACAATAAACTGCCGGTACATTTATTTGCACACTACCTACAACGTTCAGCATCCTTGGAACAACAAGGCGAGAAAGATGAAGATACATTGATTTCCTTGGGCTCAATTTCCGTATAAGCGTCAGATAACAAAGCATCGTAACTACAATTTGAGTAAGCTGCATTCCCTAGCCCCACTGCAGAAGATATGTCTAAGGACCGATTCCAAATCTAAACTCCACAGTTTCTCATTAGTAATCAATAATTAAAAATCATTGTGCTACAAAAGCTCGCAACTCCAGTCGGACTTAAAAGCTCTGAGTTTCCACACTTTGAAGTCCTTATTTTTTAAAGAACTACCCAGAATGGTGGACTTAGGGAGTAAAAATGAAACTTTTTTTAGCAAGGAAAACAAGCATTTACTTTTCAGTGTGTAGAAAAAGGAAGGTGTGTATGTTGGGGGGGGGGAGGGGATAAAATTCCTTAAGTCGTAAAAAAAAATCCTGAAATTCCAACATGGAATTACAAAAGTTCCTGAAATTGGCCCTTATTGAGAGCACTGGTATCATCAGATGCCTGTCATCGAGATATATCATCCATGTCATATATGAAGCTTGTACCTTGAATAGGCTTGAAAAAACTAGCAATGTTAAATTTTTTGGTTAACTTTTCAAGCAAATTGGCCTTGACAGTTGACCTTGACACATGACCTTGACTTTTGTATCAGATGCTTATCATTGAGATCTATCATCATGCAACGTATGAAGCTTGTATCTTGAATAGGCTTGAAAATATTGGCAATGTAAAGTTTTTTGGTTAAGTTTTGTAGACTAACAGACAGACCGACAGTCAGATGGACAGGCAGATGGACAATGGTAAAACTAATATTCCCACAATCTTTCTATGTGGGGGCCTAAAAATACATCTAACCTATAATGTACTTTTGAAGGTTTGGTTGCATGTTTACAATCTAGGGTTCTTTCTCTCCTACGCACAATATCTATACATGTTTGGTGAAATAATTTGATTTTAGTAGTCAAAATTCACAGGATAATAAATAAGTTGAAACTACACCATAAATAGGATTTAAATGATGTATAATCATTTTTTTTCTTGTGAAAAAATCTCCCTCCATCAGGATCACTGTATACAGTTCTTTGGTTACCATTATTCAATTTTTTCTAGACTTAATTAAATGTATTTGTTGTTTGTGAAACACAATATTCAAGAACCAGGAATTTTTAAAATTTTTACCTTGACATATGATCCATAGGGGTCCGAAATAACCCCCCACCACCATATAGACTAATAATATAATATATTATTACATATAATATAGTTTATATCATTAGTCTTTATAATGGTGGGGGGGTTATTTCGGACCCCTATGAAATGACCTTGACATCAGCAGATATTTATCAATGATATCAAGCATCATGCCAAATATGAGGATTGTATCTTAAATAGGCTGACAATGTTAAGTTTTTTGTTTAAGTTTGGACGATTGGCAGACAGATGGATGGACAGGCAGAGGGACAACCATAAAAAAATCCCCCCCCCCCCTGTGTTATTGATATGGGGTAATTAAAATCCCCTGCATTCAGGATGAAAGCGTTAGCAAATCGCTTTTGATATGATGCCTTGCTTTGCAAGTATGTGTTCGTGCAAAGCAGGGTATCATCTCAAAGAGCTCGTGAAATGTTTTTACATCCTGAACACAAGGATCATAACATTTGAGCTGCACGGTGGTGTCCGTGTTCTAGTGGTAGAGTGTCGGCCTCTTTACCCAAAGGTCCTGAGTTAGATTCACGGGGGTGGCTATTGATCTTAGTTCTTTCATTGGCCCTCATATTCGGCGTGAGTACTGGTGAATTTTCCAGGAAGCAGAATCAAGAGGGATTAATCTAAGTTGTAAGAACTTGTTTCCCAATCGATGTAAAATAAATAGGTTCAAACCAATTTGAGCTGCAGACTCTATAAAAGGCTAAAATTATCCCTTCAATTACCTCTCCATGTAGGCGTATAGTCATATCTAGATTTGTAGTTAAACACATAAAAGTAGGTTTTATTGTACAAGTTTTGTGCCTGTAGAGATTCATCCATCCCTGTACCAAACAGATAGTCTGTCATCATCTGTAAATACAAAGAGGATAATTGAGCCTGTGCCTGACATTTCCAACAATTTGAAATGTTTTTGAGTGTTAACAATGAGCAGTATAGACAGCCACATACTGTAAATATTAAGTCACCTGATGATTAACAGATACTTTGAGATTTTATCTATCTACTAAGCACATAGTGAAGACTCTGGTCAGACTATGCGGATGCAGAGGCTGGTTAAGGGCTTTGCTTTCCGCATATTTGAAGTTGCACAGGCTCAATTGTTTGCTTCAGAGTAAGAAACAATGGCTGTCTCGCCAGCTCTACTTTTGTGCTTAATAGTTATGTGCATTTTTTTATTTATTTATATAAGGATTAACACCACTTTCAACATTATTGCAGTTATATTGTGGTGACTGGTGCACCTTATATTTCATACAGGATTAAACACCACTTTCAACATTATTGCAGTTATATAGTGGCGACTGGAGCACCTTATATATCATACAGGGTTAAACACTACTTTCAACATTATTGCAGTTATATTGTGGTGACTGATGCACCTTCCTATGGTTTCTTTCGATTCTCACTCCAGTACAACCTCACCATTTCATCCAAGCCACTAGCTGCTAATTCCACTTCGGCAAACTACTCACTGTATCACCATTGATGGGATTAAGCTAGCTGGGCTTGGAGTAAAACTATTTGAGCTGTGTGTGACATTTTCAACAATTTCACATGTGTGCAAAGCAAAGTCTCTGGCCAGTCTGTGCATCTGCACAGTCTGACCAGAGACTTTGTTTGCCATTAGAAGATAAATAGGGTCATAAACTCTGATTAGGATGTCAGTAAATATTCCTTTCGACTGTTTAGGCTGCTAAAAGTTTGTGCCTTGTGCTCATGTCAAATTGTTGGAAATGTCATGCACACGCTCATTTGATCTAGTGAATGAACCCTAGCAGAATCTCTGTCATATCAGTGCAGAAAGATTCATTGCATTTCTCACTAGCGGTCTAAAATTATTAAATGAAACATTCAGGCTGATATATATACAGTAAAACTTGTTTTAAGCGACCACTAAAGGCACGACGAAAAAGCAGCCATTTATGAAAATTACAACATTTTTGTTTACAAATAAGAAACATACTTTTTGATTGAAAATGCATTTTCTTGCAAAATTCTCAATAATCCTATGTGGCTAAAACTCAATAGAATCGCCTCACTGAGACAATTCTGGTGAGCTTTAACAACATAGGCTTCGTTTTCAATAATTTTTGGACCAACTACACCTTCTTGTCAAGAAATTTCAATTTAAAGAAGGAGATTTTGAAAACGGTCCCTAAATAAAAATGGATGCTAAATGAATGTGGTCGCTCGAGCAAGATGGCCTGTTTTTTATTTTGATTGATTGATTGATTGTAGTTTTACACCGCTTTCAACATTTTATTCAGTTATAATGGCTGGAGCACCTAAAAATGGATTCCTGGTACTTCTCTCACCATTATAACCATCATATCCTTTCCTAGCCTCCATTGGTGAGAGACAAAAAGTCAGAAAGAATGAGTGCTGCCATCGAGGATCAAACCTGGGACATCTTGATTGACAATGGAACACGCTGTATTTAAGGTAGTGGACCCGTAATAGTTCCGCAACATTTCAGACCACATAATCTTTCACAATGTTAACTGAGGTTTCCTAATGAAAATTATTTGGAAACCTCAGTTAACATCGTTAAAGTTCATTACTTCTGAGACGTTGAAAACTATTACTGTTCCACTACCTTAGTTTAAATTATTTCTTCCTTACATCAATGAGTTCTTGTCTAATCCAACTCTTGTTATCTCTCTGTGGCCAATATGAATATTCAAATGTTACTGCCTCCTTGGCATTAGTCATGTCCGCCACATTTCGATCTCGTAGAAACTCTAATATTATGTTGTCATACTGATTCTGTTCTATACCTTCTTCCAAGTTTGGCATATTTGCTGAAACATAAAATAGATAGTTTTAATTTTCAATGTCTTGTATATATCAAACTGAATATTTGAATTGTTTACACATGTTATGTTTCTGAAACACTTCATCTTTGAAATGTTTAAATTACATATCTAATTCATATCAGAAAGCTTTTTGTTTGTTTGTTTGAATGGTTTTATGCCGCTTTCAACATTTTTTCAGTTATATTGCAGTGGCTGGAGCATGTAACAATGAATTCCTGATATTTCTCACACTAGTACTACTATTACACTCTTTCCTAGCCTCAAGCTGCTATCCCACATAGGAAAGAAAGAGTGCCGCCGTTGGGGATCAAACCGGGTTAACGGAAAGCCCTCTGCTGTTAAAGTATATTTTAAAATATTCAATAAAGGAAAATAATTTGAGCCCTTGCGTGAGATTTCGAACAATTCCAAATATGCACAAAGCAAGCAAGGACTCTGACCAGCCTGTGCATCTGCACAGCCTGACCAGAGTCTTCACTGCGCATTTAGCAGCTAATTATGATCTTAAAGTATCTGTAGACCATCAGGTTGCTTTGTTTTTACAATATGTGGCTTTCCATGTTGCTCAATTGTTGCACCTTAGGCACATTTTAAATTGTTGGAAATGTCACGCACAGGCTCATTTAATTTTTGTTGTATCCATCAACATTCCTGCATTCTGAGTGTCAGAAAAGTTGGTGTTGTACACCAATGAAAACAATTTTGAGTACAAAGTTGTTTTGTAAGCTTTTAAAAAAGGAAGTCCTGTAAGAAATTAATTTATTAACTGAGCAATCTTTAGATTTTTGGTTCATGATGCTTCACGTATTCATACAGTGTGACTAGTTTTTTTATTAATACCTCTATTAAATCAACAAATACTTTTGTCATCTCTAATGAACTGCTGTGATTATCTCAGGGTCTGGACTTGGTCCATCTATTAAACCACAGGCCCTCCCTTTACCAATTTTAAAGGGAAAAATCCCTTGGCATAAACTAAATCATCAGATTCAGATTTCATTTAGCTAAAATTAAGTTTATCAGCTTGATATAAAATGAGCCTGTGCGCAACATTTCCGACAATTTGACATCTGCCTGAGGTGCAAACATTAAGCAGTCCAGATAGCCAGATAGTTACTTAGTGTAAGTAGAGGATTGCCTACCTGTCTACATATACTTAAATACCTTATCTGTCTACAAATCACATAGTGAAGACTCTGGTCTGTGCGGATGCACAGACTGTGAAGACTGTGTGGATGCACAGACTGGCCAGAGTCTTTGCTTTGCACACATTCAATATTGATGGAAATGTTATACACAGGCTCAAATAGTATTGAAGAACTGTTGTGTAACTTTTGTGTAACATCATATTAGGTGTCTTTTATAGAAAATAAATTTGGTTCATTTCATACTTAACCATAGTACTAATAAAACTAAAGCACAAAACTTACGAATGTAATAAGACCCATCATCCTTCACCAGTCCTCCCATCACTCGTAACTTCTGGTAACGCCCTTGTTGTCTCATGGCTTTTGGACTGTCTAATAGGAAAGCATATATTGACCCCAAAAAGGGTCCATCAACCACAGGGCCCCAGGGGTTACCAACTGTCCCTTCCTGCATTGAAAAAACACATGAAATGTATTAAAGCATTTTCTGAAATTTTACAGCCCCAGTCAATTGTAATAGTGAAACCCAGTAAGTGCTTTTGATCATAGTTAAACAAACTAGATCTGTCTCACAGCAGATAAATACAGTATTAGTCTGCTTTCTGACTGATCTAGTTTGTTAGTAGTATAAGTAATACTTCCACTAGCTTTTGGTTCCAGGTCAAAAAATGTTTTTTCCACTAATTTTATTTGTGACCTTGGCCTTTGTATTATACAGTATTAGTCTGCTTTGAGACAGATCTAGTTTATTTTGTAGTATTAGTAATACTCCCCCTAGCTTTTTGTCCCAGTTCCGAAAATGATTTTCCCACAAAGTTCATTTGTGACAGACCTTGGCCTCTCACTATCTTTTTGTTCGTTTGAATGGGGTTTTATGATGCTTTTAACATTATTTCAGTTGTATGGCGGCGGCTGGCCCATCTAACAATAGATTCCTGGTATTTCTCAGACCAGTGCCACCATCACATCCTTTTCTAGCCTCCAGCTGCTGTCCTATATATTTTGACCATCTTGATCAATTGGCACTTCCTTAGGTCATAAGCAACAAGTGTATAAAGTTTCATGATTCAAGTCACTTTATTCTTTAGTCAGAGCCAGGTAAAGAATAAGCTCTACAGACAGATGGACGGACAGACACAGTGAAACCATTAAACACCTCTTTTCTTCATTGGTTGGAAGAAATAAAGACTGTTAAAATTGCATTAAGGTAGCAATGGACACATGGCGTCATTTTTTTCCGCCCAATGAATTTTTTTCTTGGTCACATATGTTGTAAATTAACATTGTGTAGTCATTATATTAAAATTTGAAGGTACCTTTCCACGCTCGTTTTCATGCTAGAGTTATCTGCCCTTGAGTGGTATAGGCCATTTTTCAGTAAAACGGTTATATTCGTTTTAGGTCTAGTATAAACTCTGTACTAGGTTATAGCTATAAAACACATAGATTTTGATAGACCTTATACATGTACACAATGGCTATTGACAAGAAAATTTCTCCTTGATCAATTGCATTTGCACAATTTGCTTTCAAAAGTTAAAAATGCTCTAATTTTTGTAATGTTACAAGGTAAAAATGCCACATAAACCTATTTTTTTGAAGAAATTACCCAATGAATTTTTCTTATTTTCCGATATGTTTATAATCCATATTTTTCCTTTATTTGGTAAAAAATTCAGCATACCTTTCCATGCAAATAAGAAAGTTTTTCGTTATTTTCAATGTTACCCCCTAATCGAATGACGGTTTTAACGCAATTTTATTGTTAAATTTATTGATCCAGGTATTCAATTAATATCAAATATTGAAAAGAAGCTAAATTATGAAGTTTTACCACCAATATTCTACGTTTTTTCCATAAGTAGTATCTTACGAAAACCGGTCTTTTTAAACAACGCGCAAAAAGAGCCGTAAAATAAACGAAAACCCACTTCCGGTTTATAGAGTCGGGAGTGCGCTGTCCATTGCCACCTTAAACAACATTTCGTCAATTGTTAACACCATCTTTTTTTAGTCTAAATAATACATAATGAAATATCTCCTTTGAACCTATATAACTTTTGTGTATTGATTCAAAGAACGTTTTTACCTGTAGCAAACCAATTATACCATTAATTGGAATGGCACAAGGCACATACCTTGACTCGCACTCTGACAGATGCATTTACAATCTCATCTGCCGTTCTGTAAAGCTGCATACACGACACAAGACGCTGATTATCATTGGACGGACATCCCAGCTGTCGTGCCAACTCCTGCGCATATTCTTTGGCATCGTTAATGTCAGGTATGTGGGACCATTGACAGCGATCTGATCCAGACATCATGATGGCTTGGTGAAACAAATCTGGTGGAAATACAAAGGACATACTAGTGAAATCTAGTGGAAATACAAAGGACAATGCGACATACTAATAAAATCTGGTGGAAATACAAAGGACATGCTAGTGAAATCTGGTGGAAATACAAAGGACATGCTAGTGAAATCTGGTGGAAATACAAAGGACAATGCGACATACTAGTGAAATCTGGTGGAGAAACAAAGGACATACTAGTGAAATCTGGTGGAAATACAAAGGACAGTGTGACATACTAGTGAAATCTGGTAGAAAAACAAAGGACATACTAGTGAAATCTGGTGGAAATACAAAGGACAATTCGACATACTAGTGAAATCTGATGGAAATACAAAGGACATACTAGTGAAATCTGTTGGAAATACAAAGGACATACTAGTGAAATCTGGTGGAAATACAAAGGACATACTAGTGAAATCTGTTGGAAATACAAAGGACATGCTAATTTCAGAGCTCATGTTTGACCCCTTTAACCAGGGTTTTGACCCTCAAAAATATGTAAATGTCTTTTTTTGACCCTTAGAATTTTCTCCCAAGGGGTCATTTTGACCCCTTGAGAGAAAATTCTAGGGGTCAAAAATGGGTTTTATATCTCAAATTTTCAATGATGTATCTTGCATAATATCTAAAATTCTAGCTATTAATTTTTCCCTTAATATTATCACAACATTTATATTATTTGTTTGCATGTATGGAATTTCAAATCACTTTAAACAATTCACATGTATTACAGTAACAGTATTTTCACAGTAGCTCACACACATATTCATGTTTTCCTGATGTTTCTCACTCCAGTTAAACCACAAAATTTCGTTTGAGTCACCCACTGCCCATCCAACATAAGTTTTCATTTGCAATTTAGTGGGAGACAATGACCTTTATCAAATGTAGGATAAAAAGCGAACAAGCCAGGGAATCTAAACGCTGACCACAGAATTGGTGGCTCTATGTGTTACCAACTGAGCAAACCTTTTATCAGACCCGGCTTCCATGTGTAAACACGCATGTTATCAACATTATAAAAATTTTATTGAAACACGGCCAATAGCTTGAAGGAACCTTATGACAGTGTTGTCATCTCTTTACTTCATTCTGGCCAATTATTATTAACTTGCTCCTTTGCAAGGATTTCAACTTTACACAAAATTTAGTGTACGGGTAGATAATGATACAAAAATTGCATGTGTTCATGGCAACACCCTTTGATTTTACTAAGCTTGAAGAAGCTTAAGATTGAACATCCTAATGGACATCTCATTAAATAAACACAACTACTGGGTATGATGGTCTATTTGTTTGATCATGAAAAAACATATGTTTTATGTTTATTTCAAGTAAACCATAATTTGTATGACATAAACAATTGACCAATTCAGAATAACCAGTTCAATGGCTCAGCGCGAAATAGTTGTAGCTGCCTATATGTTTATAGGCAGTTACAACTGTTTTGCGGTGAGCCATCGAAACTGTTGTAACACTTACTATATGACCTAGGTGACAGCAAGTGCATCCCCACACTTGCTGCCCCAGTACTGTGTCCAAACAATGTCACCATACCCGGATTACCACGAAAGTAGCGAATGTTCTCTTTAACAAACTCTAGCGCTCTCTGTTGATCCCAAAGCCCAAAATTTCCGGGAGCAAAATTGTCTCCTGTGCTCATAAAACCTGCAAGAAGAGGAATCCATGTCATTAACCCTTTCCTGTTTTACAAAATTTTGGACCTGTCCAAATTCAAAGGTTTTGCAGACGAAAATTTAAAGTGGATTTAATTTGAAAAAAAAATCATTCAGTAGGATAGAAAATAGTGTGGAAAAAGAAGAAATTGCTTGTCAGAAGCAATTTCTTCCTTTTTCACAATGTTTTGTCAATCATAAAATCACAGGCATGTAAAAAGCAGGGATTAAGCAGCAAAGGGTTAAATAGGGGATATTGAATAAGTGGACATTGAATACCAAATTTATTAAACAAGTCATCTATAAACAGATAAAAATGAGGCTGTGCAGAGTTTTTATCTGTTTTAGATGACAAGTTAAATAAATTTGGTATTTTAGGAGCACAAATTTGATATCCTATTTATAATATCACCTGATAGCTTTGTGATTAAACGAAGAAACTCCAAATATTCATCGATTTAAGTTATTCCAAGAAACATATAATGCTGTTTGCAAAATTTCCATGAGCAAAATTGTCTCCTGTGCTCATAAAACCTGCAAGAAGAGAAATATGTGTCATTAAATAGAGGATATTGAATGAGTGGACATTGATTACCGAATGTATTAAACGAGTCATCTATAAACAGATAAAAACAAGGCTGCACTGAGTTTTTATCTGTTTTAGATGACGAGTTTAATAAATTCTGTATTTTATGAGCACAAATTTTATATTTGATTTAAAATATGACCTGAATTTTTGCGAAAATCGTCAAATTCTTGAAATTCAATTTTCCACAAACCTTATAACACCATTTTAACTGATGTCCCAATTTATACATTATGATGTCTTTTTGGTAGTTGCAAAATAGCCATGCTATTGGCTCTTAGCTCATTTGCATACTTATTCCACTAGTGTAATATAAAAAAATATTAAATGGGGTTATTTCACTCCTGCAACACAGGTCCTATTATGCATTTTAGTACACTGGTTAGAAAGATCCTATCTCATTTTGGAGATTTAGGAGGTTGATTTTCATTTGTAATTTTACACTTTTGGTAAAATTGCATTTTTTTTTAACAATTTCCCCACTATACTTCTTAAATCTTAGGAAGATACTGAAAATTCATTTTAAGCTGTCTAAACTAAAATATTTAGCTAAAAGGATTTAGGTAAAACATACACATAGCTAATTGATAAATGACCTTTACTTGATAGATGATCTTAGCTTTAGGGAACTTTTTGGAAAATTCTAGCTGCAAACCAGGTTGATTCACAATTTTGAAAACAGTCTATTTAGATTCTATTTGGGTGACTCAGCATGAAATAAAGTAACTGCCTATATGTTTATAGGCATTTACAACGGTTCCACACTGAGCCATCAATATTATGATCTCCAGACTAATTGGGGTTTAACCCAAAATACATGACTTGTATTTTTTTAAGGCCTCATTGACAAATATATTACATCATTTGTTTCCACTTAAAATTCTTACTGTTACGAAATGATGCAATGTTAAAAACCAAGAAATCTTGATTTTGAACCAAAATAATGCATTAAACTCTCTCTTATCCTTATCATTTTTCAATAATTGAAGTATTTTGTAAACCAATTTTAAATTATCATCTTACCTAAAGCATTGAGTCTATAGTTGAAGGTAACAACCACAACTTTCCTCTCTGCTAGAAACATCCCTGGATATTGTTGTGATGCACCCATAGTCCATCCTCCCCCATGTATAAATACCATAACAGGGTACAGTGGGGGATTAGAGAGAGGTCGCTCATCTGTTTTCTGCAGCGTAAAAATGACACAAAAAGTTACTTTAAATATGATAGCCATGTGTACAGACAGTGTTTATTCTAGGATATTAACAAGATGTGTTTGTGAAACACGAATGCCCCCGTAACAGCATTTTTTGCAAAGTTTGACCTTGACAGATGACCTTGACCTTGTCACATGACCTTGACTTTGGTACCAGCAGATGCGGGTCATTGAGATCTATCATCATGCCAAATATGAGCCTTGTATCTTGAATAGGCTTGAAGATATTGGAAATGTTAAGTTTTTTGGTTAACTTTTTGAGTTATTTGACCTTGACAGATGACCTTGACCTTGTCACATGACCTTGACTTTGGCAGATCATTGAGATCTATCATCATGCCAATTTTAGCCTTGTATCTTGAATAGGCTTGAAGATATTGGCAATGTTAAGTTGTTTGGTTAACTTTTGCAGACAGACAGACGGACAGACAGACGGTAAAACAATATGCCCCTGATCTATCGATGCGGGGGCATAAAAAAGTGGGGGATTTTAGCACGAAAATTGATGCAATTGAGAAATGTGATAATTCACGCTCTTTGGTTACAGTAAAAACTCCCCAACAACCCAGAAAATATGGGGGATCTTTGAAAAAAGTGGAGGAATTCCCCCAATCCCCCTGCCTAGAATAAATACTGATACAAGATATAAAAATTTTTGCAAATGTACACCACTATGCGCATGAGAATATGTCCATAGCTCAATTTCATTTGAGCCTGTGCGTGACATTTCCAACTATTTCAAATATGTGCAAAGCAAAGACTCTGACCAGCCTGTGCATCTGCACAGTCTGACCAGAGTCTTCACTGTGCACTTAATATTTTTGTAGATGGATAAGTTCTGAAAGTTTCTGAAGACAATCAGGTAATTTTTCCATTTACAGTATGTGGCTGCCTACGCTGCTCAAGGTCTGCGGCTGACATATATTCCAAACAATTGGAAATGTCACGCCCAGGCTCATTTATCAAAGATTGTAAACACTGTGACAGTATAATCTCTTTTCAGTATAATTGCTATAACATACTTTAATTACTACCCATAGATATATCCATTGTTTTCTTATTCTTTGACTGACTATAAAGGTACTCATTATTTGTTTGGTTTTAAAGCTACGCTTCGGTATATTAATTTGTGTTTTATTTCTCAGACTACAAAAAATCAATTTGTCTGTCTTTACTTGTTTAAAGGATGACCTTTGACCTTATAGATGACAGATGCACTTGTGCTTATTTCTTCTTTTATCAACAATATTTTCTCAAGCATGAAAGAACATAAAACACAAAGACTGTATAGCCAAGGATTTTTTAGACATGTACTTACATTTGGTACAAATATATTCATATAAAGACAATCCTCGCTGGTATTCTGTGCCCTGTTAAAGCTGGGTACCGTCTGTTTGACGTACCATGGTATTTGTGGACACGCAGGTCTGTAATATGTTGCATCCCAGATACCAGACCAAGATGGACGTTCTGGTTTCTGAAAGCAATAGAATCGGTGATGTCAATTATGCAATATAGTTTTATAATACATTGTAAAATTTATATCATGATGTAACGTTGAATTCATAAAAGTGAGCTGAATGTTTCCTTAATTGAATCATAATTTAGTAAACCCTAAAACAAATCGGTCCAAATGTCAGAACTACAGCCAGAATAAAGCTGTATACAGTATCTCCTTAACAACAAATCAGTTTACAACTAAAATATCATTACTCAAGTTGGTTATCACTTATACCATTACTAATTCTCTGTACAAGAGCACCTCCCAAGGCTCGTGTTTTACCCCCAAACAGGGGTTTTGACCCTCAAAATCTGAAAATATATTTTGACCCTAGAAATTTCTTCCAAGGGGGTCGTTTTGACCCCCTTGAGAGAAAAATTATAGGGTCAAAACTGGGTTTTATCACTCAAAATTTCAATGATGTATCTTGTATTCTATTCAAAATAATTCTACTTTTTAATTTTTCCCTTCATATTTTTACAAGAAAAGGTAAATTCAGACTTAAACCTTGAACATTCTACTAATAATTTGACTATTCTGTTATTTTGACCCCTTAAGAATTAATTTGACCCCTGGAATTTCACGATTTAAGAGTCAATGACCTATCAATTTCAAACAATAGCTTGAGCATTGTCTCCTATGGCTACCAATGCTCAAATGTGAGTAGTAACAAGATGTGTTTGTGAAACACGAATGCCCCCGTAACAGCATTTCTTTTCAAAGTTTGACCTTGACAGATGACCTTGACCTTGTCACCTGACCTTAACTTTGGTACCAGTGGATGCGGATCATTGAGATCTATCATCATGCCAAATATTAGCTTTGTATCTTGAATAGGCTTGAAGATATTGGCAAGATTAAGTTTTCGGACAGACTGACAGACGGAAGATGGACAGACAGACGGACATGAGTAAAACAATATGCCCCCGATCTCTCGATACGGGGGCATAAAAATGAAATCAAGATGTGTTTGTGAAACACTAATGCCCCCGTAACAGCATTTTTTTTCAAAGTTTGACCTTGACAGATGACCTTGACCTTGTCACATGACCTTGACTTTGGTATTAGCAGATGCAGATCATCGAGATCTATCATCGTGCCAAATACGAGTCTCGTATCTTGAATAGGCTCGAAGATATTGGCAAAGGTTAAGTTTTCGGACAGACAGACAGATGGACAGACAGATAGACGGACATGAGTAAAACAATATGCCTCACTCGATACGGGGGCTTGAAGAGTTATCCCCCTTCATAGTCTGAATAGCTCTTGTGGTACTGAACAGTGAACACGCATGCCAAATTTCACGAAGCTATCTATAACTACAATAACACCGTTTGTCATTGTCAACAACATAGAAGGACACTAAGATTATTACAAACCCTTGCAGGGGTGTGGAAATACGAGTTTTCTCCACTTGTCCCTGGACAAGTAAAAGCGGATTTTCTACTCGTCCAGAATCAAAATGAACTTATCCGCTAAAGAGTAAATAGAAAAATTTGAAAAAAACATTGCCTTTTGATGAAGAAAATGCTGGTATGCAGCATTTTCTTCATTAAAAACAATGTTTTCTACCCTATGATATGAACATTAGGATGATTTCTCTCTTAATTCTTTTGAGTAACATTCCAAGATCTGCCCTGGTATTTACTTGTCCTTGGACAAGTGACTTAGAAAAAATTACTTGTCCTCAAGTACAAAAGCCCGAGTCGGACAAGTCGGGCATTGGAATTCCACACCCCTGCCTTGCATTTTCTCCTAAAAACAGCAATGCCAATGCTAAATACCGATCTAGATATTTTTCTTAGCTGAAGGTTTAACAAAAATGTACACTCATCTTTTCATAGTTAAATGGGCAAGCAAGCTATTGTAACTGCAGCTTGAATAGCTATAGTAACAACACTTTTGTGTACAGTATTCACAAACTTGGTTCCAACCTAAGTCTATACTCACATTAAACCTGAACTGCCGCCTCCAATCAGAATATTCGGAGATCCTTTTCGCATACGGTATTCCCAGAAATACGTTGATTCTCTGTTTATCGTACGCCGAATAGTGAGACGGGATCGTGAATCCCTCTACAGGTCCGTGTTCCGTATTTACAATTATGTTATATTTATGGGTGAACGCTCCAGACGAGAGTCCGATCACCATGAAAATATGTACAATGGCGAAAATATATGACACGGATTTATGTACAGAATTCATCTTTGTTATCGATGATTATCTAAGCCATTATTTCCGGAAATTCAAAATATGAAATTACAAGTTGACATTTTATTAGTACACCTTTATCACGTGACTCACAGGTAAACGGTTACCAGGTAAAAAGTTCCGGTTATGAATAGTCCGCGAACATTACTATTTAATTGATTAAAATTGTGAACAAATCAAAACCAGTTATTGAGTATTTTACTGTTACAAATAATATCTACACTCCTTTAGATTTCTAGTAAATAAACGAGGATCAGGCGCTCGTCCAGAATTTCTTCTCGAAGTTGGGGGCTCAATCCCCCCCTCCCGTTCAATCATAATTTTCCCAACTGACTCCTAAGGGTTTGTTTTTCTTATTTTTTTCTGACTTTATAATGTTTTTCAATTTTTTGCGGGATTTGGAGGGGGTTCTGGTCGAACTTAATCTAAGGATTTTAGACATGGCGTCACACCTGTCTATTTCATTTCCATTCAAATTTGAATAAAGTGGGATGTTATCCTAGTATATCCGCGGCCAATTCAGGACTTCTATTAAGGGGGTTTAACTAGCATTACAAAATTTTAACCCTTATCCTGCTGAATTTAAATCTCCTATTTTTTTTATTATTTTTTTTTTAACTACAAGTCTTCCTGAGCAGTTTTTCCCCCCACGAAAATCAGGAATGCAAGTAGTGTATGCTAAGATCAGACTGCACAACTATGCCATCGGATCTTAGTCTATATTGTCTGTCATAGCAATGTTCACAACAGGAAAAATTTCATGTACAGCAGAAGGGTTAATCAAAATTTTGGGTGAAAATGAAATAATTTGGAATCAGGGAATGGGGAGTTCTATTGAGCCCCTGAAACCCTCTTGATCTGCCACTGTATATTTTCCATAATTTTTTAATCACTCAATGAAGGATAGATTCAACACACACTGAAAGAACATTTAAAACTCTGTTCATTACATTATCTAAGTATTTGTAACCAATGCTCCAACCAAGAAAATTTTCGGGAATGTGGCCTCAGTTCATGATCTTGACCTTAATAAATGGCTTTAATCTTGGGGTTGTGACCTCAGTACTTGACTTTGTTAAATGGCCTTAATATATGGCTTTAATCTATGGACTAGCGACCTCAATATATGTACTTGAAATTAATATATGGCTTTAATCCTAGGACTTTTGACCTAAGTACTTGACCTTGACCAAAATATATGATTTTAATCTTCGGACTAAAAGAAAGGTTTTACGTCTACTTAATTTACTGCTTAAGAATTTTGTAATTTCTTTTGTTGAGCAAATAGTATAATTTATCTAATTTAATGCACAAACAAGGTCCTATATGTCTCGCCTGAGTAAGTCAATTCATAATTTGTCAACCATGTTTTAAAAACCAGAGACTGTTTGATGTACATTTAGGATGGTTTTGAAAAAAAACAAACTTTCACTTCATCCTACTGCAATTTGATTTTTTTTAATTTTCGTAAATTCAAAACCTCTGTTACCATGGCAATCAAAGTTAATGATGGAATTTACATTTTTAGTAGACCTTCACCTTATGAACATCTCTACCAAGTTTAAGCTTAACCCTTTCCTGTTTTACAAAATTTTGGAACTGTCCAAATTCAAAGGTTTTGCAGACGAAAATTTAAAGTGGATTTAATTTGATAAATAACCTTTCAGTAGGGTAGAAAATAGTGTGGATAAAGAAGAAATTGCTTGTCAGAAGCAATTTCATCTTTTTTACAATGTTTTCACAATACAAAAATAACATGCAGGTAAAAAGCAGGGATTAAACAGCAAAGGGTTAATTGGGCCAGTGTTTTAGAAGAAGATGAATTTGTTCTATGATTTGGGGTAATTTTGGCCTTTCTATTACCACGCAACAAGAAATATTGATGGCATTAAATTCTTTTATCAGCTTCAGTAAAGCTTTACACCACAGTAAAGCTTTACACCATGACAATCAAAGTTAATGATGGAATTTACATTTTTTGTAGACCTACACCTTAAGAACATCCCTGCCAGGTTTCAGCTTGATTGGTCCAGTAGATTAGGATGAGAAGAACTTTTTCTATGATTTATGGCAATTTTCCATCTTTCTGCTACCATGAAAACCAGAGTTTTTACTGAAATTATCTTCTTTTAACTACTTTTGTAGAGCTATACCTAAGGATCAACCCTTCCAATTTTCAGCCTAATTAGACTAGTAGTTAAGGAAAATTTTCAGCCTTTCTGTTACTATGGTAACAAGAGTTTTTGATCAAATTAAATTCTCTAACACTTTTTGAAGAGCTTCTCCCAAGGAACATCCCTACCATGTTTCAGCTTCTTTGGCTCAGTGGTTTAGGAGGAGATGATTTTTTCTTTAATTTTTGGCAATTTTGCAGCCTTTAAACAAGAGTTTTTTATGAAATTAAATTCTTTTTACTTGAAGACTTTCACCCAAGGAACATCCCTGCTAAGTTTCAGCTTAATTGGCCGAGTGGTGTAGGTGGAGAAGTATTTTTTCTAAGATTTAAGGCAATTTTTAGCCAATTTTCAGCCTTTCCGTTTCCATGGAAACTAGAGTTTTGATGAAACTATATTCTTATACAACTTTGGAAGAGCTTCACTAAAGCAACATCCCTGCGAAGTTTCAGCTTGATTAGCCTTGTGGTTAACAGGGCTACTAAGAAGCAGTCTTGAAAGAAAATTACCCCTTTCTACATGTTTTGTTTTGAATAAGAAACAAACTTTTTTAATTGAATGTGCATATTATTGCAAAATTCAAAATAACCATATGTTGTTAAAAGTCAATAAAATTGTCTCATTGAGACGATTCTGGTGAGTTTGAACAATATAGGCTTCATTTTGAATAATTTTTGGACCATCTATGCCTACTTTTAAAGATATTTTGATTTGAAGAAGGGGATTTTGAAAATGGACGCTTAATAAAAATGGTTGCTTGATAGATGTGGTGGCTTGAGCAAAATTGACTATATTGTGCAAAAATTTGTGTATGACTGGTTATAATTTCCAAAACGTAGCAAATTACTAGGAACACAATTTAAATTCAGTGGGATGAAGATTTAGATTGTTACAAATTCAATGGAAACACAGACAGTATCCTATATGCATAAGATAATAGTAAGATTAGACATGCCATTTTTATGTATAAAACACAGTTACCAGGGCTTTATCTATTTGTCATTTTATTTTCTCCTTTTGTCATTTTGTTTTCAAAAAAACTCTGATATCAAGGGATTCCTAATGTGGAATTGTGAAATGCTGTTTTAATATGCAAGATAGGATTTGTAGAATTGGAATTACAAATTTCAAACAAAATTCAAAAACATCAATGATTTCATTTCATTTATTCAAGTAAAAATTCTAAAGTATCTGCTTATGGTCATAATGATAAACATGTAATACATATAAAAAAATCTACAAAACCTTATCTTTTTGAAGAAACATTTATGCAATATATTTTTTTGTTTAGGATGAATTCAACAACAAAACAATCTCAAGTAAGATTTGACACCGGAAGTTGTATAACAAAAGCACGGCTAACAGATGCTGTTGAGTGCTAGATGATAATTAACAAGAGTGCCATAGTCACAAAATACGCCGCCACTTTGCTGCTGTTTCACGAAAATGATTGTAGACACTACTTATTTTGACAGAACCAAATTCAAAATGACCAAGTTTCATTTAAATCAAGACAAAAAGTTAGAAGGAGTTGCCTTCACAAGGCTGCAATTTCAATAAGCCCCAGACACTAAGTTTCAAGGGAGCATAATTCAGGGAAATAAATGAGCCATAAAATCCTTGATCCATGTACATCTACAAATTATGGTGATGGCATTGACCAAGTTTCATTTAAATAAAGACAACTAGAAAGCCATGAATGGCTTGAGTCGCTCCACAGGCTTGAAATTCTTGTAAAACAAATAAATGTTTTGACTAGATTTTTAGATATTTGGGGCTCTACTGATATTGAAAATGATTTTCAAAGTTTCAACTATATAACAAAAAGAGAAATGACCTCTGCTATTAAAAGACGTATTTTTCATCAAATCAAAATAATTTTTGGCTGCATGATAATGGGTCACCCAAAGATCATACGTAAAATGTTTGATTAATATCCATCAGTTACATTCTGAGAAAATGTTTTTCATAGTTTCCACTATTTAACAAATTGATAATTGACCTCCACCCATAAAATGAATATTTTTCATCCAATCAAAATAATTCTTGGTACACTGATTAAGGGTCACTCAAGGATCCAGTGAAGTTTAGTTGATATCCAAAAATCACATTCTGAGAAAATGATTTTCAAATTTTCCAATATATAACACATAGAGAAATGACCTCTGCCCATAAAATGCATATTTTCAATCCAATCAAAATAATTTTTGGTACACTGATAAAGGGTCACTCAAGGATTAATCCAGTGAAATTTGATTGATATCCATTAGTTACATTCTGAGAAAATGATTTTCAAAGTTTCCACTATATAACATGTAGAGAAATGACCTCTGCCCATAAAATGCATATTTTTCATCCAATCAAAATAATTTTTTGTAGACTGATAAAGGGTCACTAAAGGATCATTCCTGTGAAATTTGGTTGATATCCATCAGTTACATTCTGAGAAAATGATTTTCAAAGTTTCCACTATATAACATATAGAGAAATGACCTCTGCCCATAAAATGCATATTTACCATCCGATCACAACGATTTTTTGTAGACTGATAAAGGGTCACCCCAGGATCATTCATGCAAAATTTGATTGGTATCCATTGATTAGAATCTGAGAAAACTCACTTTTTACCATATTTGGAAATTAGCCACGCCCATTAAATCCATATTTTTCATTGGATCAAAATTTCTTGAACAACTTTGAAAGAGGGTCACCCAAGGATCATTCCTGTGAAGTTTGGTTGAAATCCATCCAGTAGTTTCTGAGGAGAAGATTTTTAAAGAAAAGTTTACGACCGGACGGACGCACGCACGCACGGACGGACGGACGGACGCACGACGGACACAACGCCATGACAATAGCCCCAGTGGCTTTCAGCCAGTGGAGCTAAAAAGTAAGGAGGAGTTGCGTTCAAAAGGCTGCAAATTAAGCCCCAGAGACTAAGTTTTTAAGGGGCATAACTCAGGCAAAAATCAACGAACCATAAAATCCTTCCCTCATGCACATCTACCAATTGAGGTGATAACATTGACCAAGTTTCAAGAAGATCCAGCCAGAAACTTAGGAGGAGTTGCGTTGACAAGAAATTGGACCAGAGTCTAAGTTTTTAAGGGGCATAACTCAGGCAAAATTCAACGAACCATAAAATCCTTCCTTCATGCACATCTACCAATTAAGGTGATAACATTGACCAAGTTTCAAGAAGATCCAGCCAGAAACTTAGGAGGAGTTGCATTGACAAGAAAAGTGGACGGACGTATGGATGGACGGACAAACGGATGGACAGACAGACGGAGAAGATGATGCCAATATACATCTGCCTCTGGCGGCGTATAAAAATTGTAGACAAAATTTTGATAAAAGTTATCTAAGGTTATTCCCCTTGATAGTATAGTTTGCTCTTTGATAGTGAACATGTATACTCAGTTTAAAGTGAAGCCTTTGGTAATTCAAGGGATACCACAAAATGTCAGTTTTTGCGTAGCAAGGACAACCACACTGTGGCTATAACAGTACCTCAGGGTTTCTTAACTCTTGTCATGCTGAACCCGGAATATAACTGCTTTGGCAGGAGCTTAAGACCAACATCAGCCTGCACATATGTGCAGTCTGATGTTAGTCTACATCACCTGTTTCTCGTTTTTAAACCAGAATTGTCAATAGATTTAGTTTTTAAATAAGAATTGACCTACAGTTGGTACTTTCAGTGCTTTTTGCCCTTTGATTTTGAGGTAAATTTTTGGCCAAAATCTATTCAGCATGACCAGGGTTTAAACCAAGAGAGATGGGAAAAAAATAATAACAACCTGGAGGCACAAAAGACCTTTCTGAGCCTAAGCAGATAGACAGACAATACTTTGAAAGAGACTGACATAAAGAGAATACGATTTTGTGCCAGACATAGCTAAGCTAAGAACAATTCAACTCTTGTCATGTTAAAGAAAAATCCTAGTCAAATTGCATTCAAATCAAAGTTCTGAAAGCAAAGAACGCAGTTATTATGCGTCTGAGTATTTATTTCAAGAATATATTTTTTTTGAAAAAAATTTCTGGTTTTGGTGGAGAATCAGGTGTTATAGACTAAGATCAGGCTGCACATATTAGGGTTATTCTAGGTTCAGTATCACAAGGGTTAAGTTTTTAGGCCAGCCACCCGACTTCAATAATCATTTTATTATTACAATGCCATATTTTAACAACAAAGAAACAAATTGTTGTAGTTTGAGCTTAAATATGCTGTAGTTACAGAAAGAGAGTGATTTCAGTTTCAAAATGAACAAGATGGGTGAGATGGGTAAAAGTGTAATGCCCTAACACCAATTTAGGCATAGTTGTCACCCAAACAACTGTGTTTGCCTTTGGGTGTTAGCCTATCTGTTAGTCTGTCCAATTTTGTTTTGATAATTACTCCTATCAAAATTTTAAAATAACTTAAAACAATTGTCCTCTATCATTAGCAGATGTGCTATTTGAAAGAAATTCAAAGACAACTTCAAGGTCACAGGTCAATAATCAGATTTTTCTGATTTCATTGAGGTATGAAACAAAAACCTTATCACAATGTATGAATACATGAATAATATTTTTAGTTTCATATCTCTATGAAATCAACAAATATTATCTTCATATCTTTTAATTTAATACCATGAAGCAATAACTTATAATGTAAAGATTTGTAAAAATTGAAGCAATTTTCTTATTGGGCTACTTTAAGCAGAAGCTTACAAGATAGCTACGCATTCAAAATTAATATCATCGAGATATAAAAGCTACAAATGTTAGAGTTAGGGGTATTTGGAGGTATGGTAAAAAAAAAATGCAGGCTCGACAGCAGTTTCCCTGTGACAACCATCTAGTTTATAAGTTTGACCTTGATAATTGACCTCCAGCCCGGTTAGCTCAAGTGGTAGAGCACCGGCATTCAAAACCATTCAAGTTCATCAGCTGGGTCCGATTCCAGGGCTTGCACACTAAGAAAACTAATTGTCTATTGGATGAGACATTAAACCAAGGTCCCGTTAGACAGTGTTTTACACCAAGCACGTTAAGAACAATGGCGGATCTCAGCAGTAGTTTCATTATGTATCCTTGCACTATCCCCTGTAACAACTAACCGTCTTCTGGGGGCATTGATATATGGGCATGTGCTACAAAAGCGACGATAAATAAATGGAAATACACACACACTTGATCTCCACCTTATAAGATAACCTTGACCTTCAAAGACACTAAATTGTCAATGGAGTAACCTTTATGCCAAATAAGAGCACTGTTACTTGAATAGTGTGATTAGTTTTCACAGATAAGATAGGTAGGCAGACAGATTGATAGACCAGCAGATAGACACTGGTTAAACAATATGCCCCTATCTATTGATGTGGGGCCCTTAAAGTTTCATAATCTGCCAATCAATTTCTATGCTGTGTGTACATTTGGAACACCACTCAGCCAATCTCACAATCAACCTTGGAATACATAGACGGTCTTTTTCTAAAGATTACGGGAAATCCTTAGAAAAACTCAATGAAGTCAGTTAAAAAAGCGTTAGCTCTTGAAACTTTCAGTGAAAACATTCAACATCGACAATCCTACTCGTTTAAGTCACTGATGTGAAACCATTGTATCCTTATATAGATATCTTTAGATTCTTAAATAAGGTCTGAAAAATCTTAATTTTTCGTCATTCTCAAAATTTAAGATTTTTCAGACCTTGTTTACTACATGTATAATAAATATCAATCTTAAGATAGCACCTGTTGTTTCCGTGCTAGTCTTTCTAACACTGTTTCTGCCTTACAAAATGCTCAATTTTGTTACATACCCATCTGCCTTATATATATCCGAGGTCTGATGCAGTTAATGGAAAAGGCCTAGTGATGTTCCGAATGACAGTGTGTACTCAAAGGTACATGTTTTGTCCCAGTAAGGGAATGGAAGGAAAATGGCAAATTATCATTGATACCCATCCCTTGTTTACAACATTTGTATGCATGATAACTAATCTGTCAAACACTAATATAAAAACTATAACAACATCATATAAATATTCACTTCATAACAAAACATGATACTCTAAATAACAAACTCAAGAAATATAAATCTTTGTAAAAAGCTATTAGCACTTTCATGTTGCTGTAAAAACATTTGATTGATGAGCACTGGATAGTCGGTAAATAACATGTAAGTTGAGCAAGATATAAATTTTGATGTACCCATAGGTGTGGAATTTTTATGCTCATCTTCTCATACACATACTTTTCTACCTGCAAAGAGGTACATTTTTTGAAGCTGTTTGTCCATGGACAAGTAAATACCAGGGCAAATCTTGGAATGTTACTACAGTCAAATCTGTGTGAGCGGCCAACTATGCACAGCGGCCACTCGATTTCCCCCCGTGCAAATTCCTTCTTTAATTGCACTTTCAATAGCGTGATCTCCTGAAATGCGGTCGGCGGTCACCTTAATTGGTCTAACTCCAACTGTATATCACACCTATACAACGGTCATCTGTCAAAACACGCGACTTAATTAGTCGTGTTTGAAAAAATCGATAATCACCACTATAATAAACAGTCAAAGTCACTTTATTGTAATGTACAAGTTATAAACAATCGATTTAATCCCGTGTTGTCGATTAAATGACATGAAATTGGCCATTATTATTTATTTGATCTACTTAAATAATGATAATTAATTAAAGGATATGGAATTTCTCAGTTGTTGGGTCTCTTTAGATAAAATGATCTTGAGCATTACAGGTTGTTTACACATTTAGCAAATTGATTTCTCGAGGTCTTTAAAATGGACGAAAACCTGCTTTTGATATCAATTCTCGCCATAATGTCGCTCTCTAAATGTAAGTTCCTCTCTCTAGAGGATCGCATGCTTGAATCCGGATGTTCTTCCAGGATTATTGCTAATAAGTTTGGTGTAGGTCGTACGCAGATCCAAACTGTGACTAAACGCAAACGAGAAATTCTCGATGAATATGAAACTGGTTTCACTTGTTTTCACAATATTTTTTATGTTAAATGAAATGTTATAATTCCTTATTCTTTTAATGACAAACACTTAAAATGAAACTTTGGAATTGCTTAGAATTTGGAGAAGTATAAAGTTTTGCGATCTAGTAATAAGCTAAACAAAAGTGGTACGACAAAATGGCCATCCTAAGGATACTGTGAACAGCAGCCAATCTGTGTACAGCAGCCAATTTAGCCCTCTCCCTTGACTGGCTGCTGTACACAGATTCGACTGTAAATTGATCTAAGAGGTTAATAAGCATAATGATTGTATCAAAAGGTAGAAAACATTGTTTTTGGAGAAGAAAATGCTTGGTTCAAGCATTTTCTTTTTCTCAAAACATTGTTTTCCCCCAAGTTATCTATTGTCTCATCTATTTGCAGATAATTCTCTTTGATCCAAAACAAGTAGAATGATATCTTGAACTTGTCCTAGTCCAAAGCAGGGATATTTTTGGATCAATTTCATGATGGGCCATTGCAATGGGCCAATGGCTAATGTCCCAATTATTTACATGTAAAATCTAAGATTTTGATGGGCCATCTGCGAAATTGATGGGCCATTAGCCAAAAGTGGTGGGCCGAAGAATCCTTAATACCTATCCTAGATTAAAATAAGCATCAGATTTGGATAGATTATATATGGGGCCCATCCAAAACTTTAATCAGATTTAGTCTAAAACAAAAAGTTTGTCCTCAAAATCGCTACGGCCCCTCCCAATATATTCCCTGCAAAGGAAGAAAATGCATATTTGCCCACCCCTGGATCATGTTCCACAGCCCTTTCAGTGCTCATATCCTGGGTATTCAATCTTGAAAATATCTTACTTTGACCCCAAAAATTTTCTGTCAGATCATTTTGATCCCTTAAAAGCTCAGCATTGCTTCTTTAATGTCTCCTTCATTTCATTATAAGAGATTCACATACAGTCAAATCTGTGTGAGCGGCCAACTATGCACAGCGGCCAATCTGCGCACAACAGCCACTCGATTTCCCCCCGTGCAAATTCCTTCTTTAATTGCACTGTGAATAGCGTGATCTCCTGAAATGCGGCCGGCGGTCACCTTAATTGGTCCAATTCCAACTGTATATCACACCTATACAACGGTCATCTGACAAAACACGCGACTTAATTAGTCGCCTTCGAAAATATCGATAATCACCACTATAGTAAACAGCCGAAGTCGCCTTATCGTAATGTACAAGTTATAAATAACCAATTATCGATTTAATCCCGTGTTGTCGATTAAATGACGTGTAATTGGCTATTATTATTTATTTGATCTACATGAATGATGATAATTATTTAAAGGCTATGAAAGTTATCAGTTGTCGGGTCTCTTTAAATAAAATGATATTGAACATTACAGGTTGTTTTCACATTTAGCAAATTGATTTCTCGAGGTCTTTAAAATGGACGAAAACCTACTTTCGATATCAAATCTCGCCACAATGTCGCTTTCTAAACGTAAGTTCCTCTCTCGAGAGGATCGTGTGAAAGTGATACGCATGCTTGAATCTGGGTGTTCTTCCAGGATTATTGCTAACGAGTTCAGCGTAGGTCGTACGCAGGTCCAAACCGTGGCTAAACGCAAACTAGAAATTTTCGATGAATATGAATCATGCGTTTTCACATTTTTTTTTTATCTTTATGGTATGATTCCTTATTCTTTTAATGACAAACACTTAAAATGAAACTTTGGAATTGCTTAGAATTTGGAGAAGTCTATAGTTTTGCGATCTGGTAATGAGCTAAACAAAATGGCCGCCCTAGGGATACTGTGAACAGCAGCCAATCTGTGTACAGCAGCCAATTTGGGCCTCTCCCTTGACTGGCTGCTGTACACAGATTCGACTGTATATGAATGTCTAATAAAGAATTGCAGAAGACAGTTAAAGAAGTCAAAAGCATAACAAAGAAATAACAAGAGCACCGCCTACGGGTGCCTACGCTCGGCTGTTGAGTTCTGGATGGTGGGAAAAAATCTAAGTCGAAAAAAGGGCTTTATTTGCACAAAATGCATCTAGAGTTATCCCCTTTGATAGTACAGGTTGCTCTTTCGATGGTGAACATGTGTGCCAAGTTTCAAGTGAATGCCTTAGGTAAAACCAGAGATATAACAAAATGTCAAAGTTTTCGCACGACAACGACTACACGAAGGCTATAGCAATACCTTAGGTTTTCTCCGAAACAGCCAAGCTAATAATTATTACTCGATATTGCTTTCAGACACATTCAATAGCATTTTGACCCCTAAAAATTCACAGTCAATTGGTCAATGACTCCTGAAATTGGAAAGCTAGCACAAGCCCTGATATTTCTTCTTGTATACTTATCATGATTGCATATATTGTCAGATATTTTTTAGTTATTTATCAAGGGTTCATCTCAGGATCATACATTTTCATGGGTGTTGCTATCATTGCTCTCAGTCCTTTGATTCAAATCATCCTCCATTTTCTCAGGGGTTTTCTCTGCATTAACAGAGATTTCTTCACTCATTGGAGGTAGTTCTATTTCTCTCACTAAACAAATGTACACAAACATCAGTGCCCCCTGAAAATAGAAATGTAATTTGTGCACAACAGATAAATTTCATTAAGGGGGTCAATTCAAAAGTACTGCCATTGCCTAAATAATCAAAGTTTTGAAGTAACCCATAATATATATATATTACAATATATAACACATTGACAGAAAAATTATTCCCCAAGAAAAAAGCCTAAAAACAATTTAGTACTTACAGCTAAAACATAGAGTCCACCAATACCCGCTGTAGCCCACTCAAATCCAAACTTGTCTACCATAGCTCCTCCTATAGTAGGCCCTAGAAATGCTCTGAACAAAAAGAGGATTCACAATTATAATTGAATAAATAATTGATACAACTATGAAGTGAAAACAAGAGGCCTATGAGGGCCTGAGATGCTCTACTGACTTTCTTGAAAAGCCTGTAATATGAGATAAAAATTATTTGAAAGTATTTAAAACAAGAGGGCCGTTGGCCCTGGGTCGCTCACCTGAGAAGAAAGCTTCATTACCTAGGTATGTCCATGCAACCACAGAAAAAGAGATTTTCACTTATTCAATCAGATAACATTTGAAATAATCCTCCCCACCCCTGCTCCTCCCCTGATCATTATTCATTTAAACTTTTTTCATAAAAAGTCTGTGATCAGCTAATCTATGCCAGATATACAGGCTGAGTCTGAGACTTTTAAAGTTTTCTTTAATGAGTTGATCAATCCATGTCAAATTTAAAGGCTGTAGGGATTAAAAATTCTCAACAAAGCACTCCCCCCTCCCCCAAGATGCTCTGCACCTAGTGAATCTACAGTCATGATTTTAGCTAATTCAATTAATGTCCATATGCTGATCATCCATACCAATTTTCAAGTCTGTAGGACTCCTGGTTCATTAGATGAAGTTTAAAGATTTCAAAAATGATCCAAAGTAATACTCCCTCCTTAAGACACTCAACACCTGGTGACCCCACAGTCATAATTTTAGCTATTTTTATTAATGTCAATATATTGATCACCAATGACAATTTTCAAGACTGTAGGGTTCCTGATCCAGGAGAAGAATAAGGTTAAAGATTTCAAAATTGATCTAAAGTACTACCCCCTCCCCCCTTATACTCCGCACCTGGTGGCATTACAGTCATGATTATAGCTAAATTATATTAAGGTCTATGAGCTGATCCTCCATGCCAATTTTCAAGTCTGTAGGGCTTGTGGTTCAGAAGAAGAAGAAGGTTAAAGATTATAAAATGTTCACAAAAGTACTACCCTCTTTTCCCCTGGTGCTCCGCACCTGGTGAATCTACAGTCATGATTTTAGCTATTTTTATTAATGTCAATATATTGATCATCCATGCAAATATTCAAATCTGTCAGGCTCCTGGTTCAGATGAAGAAGAAGGTTAAAGATTATAAAATTTTCACAAAAGTACTACCCACTCCCCCCTGGTGCTCTGCACCTGGTGGCCCAACAGATATGATTTTAGCTATTTTTATTAAGGTCTATGAGCTGATCCTCCATGCAAAATTTGAAGGCTGTAGGGCTTCTTATTCAGAAGAAGAAGAAGGTTAAAGATTACAAAATTAACCCAAAGAACTCCCCCTACCCCCAAGTGATCCGCACCTGGTGACCCAACAGATATGATTTTAGCTATTTTTATTCAGGTCTTTGAGCTGATCATCCATGCCAAATTTCAAGGCTGTAGGACTGCTTGGTCTAAAGAAGAAGAATTTTAAAGATTTTCTTAAATTTTCAACTTTGGTTGCCATAGCAACCAGAGTTTTTCACCGATTTCAATTCTTTTAGCAATTTTGGAAGGGGACCACCTAAGGAACATTTCTGTAAAAATTGGTGTAAATTGGCCCAGTAGTTTAGGAGAAGATGTAGTTTAAAGAAATTGTTGATGGACGACAGACGACTAACGATAGATGACGGATGACTGACAACGCACGGACGCCGTACAAAAGGTGATCACAATAGCTAACTTGAGCACTTTGTGCTCAGGGAGCTAAAAAGTCATCCCTCTGAAGGTAGTCAATGATCAACAGCAGGGAAAATTCATCATATTTTTGTCAGGCCTCTTTTCCATTGATACTTTAGAGTCCTGACCTGTTTTTTTTTTTCAAGAACTGTCTTTTCTTTGGTAAAATCTTTCTGTGAAAATTTGATGCAAATCAGATGAAAACTGGGCTCTTTTCCTGTGATACTTGACTGTTCTGACCCATTTTCAAAGAGAACAATTCAGATAAAAAATATGGACTCTATTGCAATAACAAGGATATTTCAATAAAATTTTCATATTTTCCCTATTCCCATGGTGCTTGATGGGCCTGATGCATTTTTAAAAAGACAATCTTTATATTGGTACAATCTTTTTTGTGAAAGTTAGAAGTAAACTTCTATTTCTAGCATGCAGAGCTAAAAATTGAGTTTTCGGCTCTTTTTTGCAGACAGACAGACAGATGACAAAGGAAATAATGACTGTCAAATGTGAGATGAAAGTTGACAAAGGACAGACAGCCTCAAACTTACCATGCTTGGCCCTGCATTGAGAAAACGTTGAAAGAACTAGAAATGTATGACAGCCACAGATGCCCTGCAAATACTCGATTTTTAGCCATGAACCAATTTACCTACAGATGTAACCTTGACCTTTGGGACCAACTCTTGCAAACCACTAGTACTCAATAATGGGAACGACTGCCAGGCTATTTTGATTTTGAAACCTCAACATACACATACCAAGACAGAGGTAACTTGATATCGTCAATGTTCTGCTAAAATCTCATAACTACAGCTTGTTTAAAGATGTAGTTATGATGTTTTGGTAGAATATCGACGATATGCCCTCCGTCATTTTATAGCTGGAGAATATACAGGTGTACAAAGGGTCAAATTTCTAACTTTGAAAGAACTTACCCTAATGAGAAAGCCGAGTTAAAGAATCCAGAAGCCTTTCCATAAGTATCAAGGTCATTTGGCATTCCAAGGGAGCTAAAGTGAAAATGAATAAATAAATAAACAGAACTGTCTAAAAGCATTATACAGTAAAACCTTATATTAAGTGACCACTAATGGGACCATAACAAGAGTTGTCCGCGGACAACGTAGCTCGCCCAAACAGCTGCTTGTCACAAACAGCACTTGACCGAAGACGGAAGTTCAAAGTGGTTTCTTTCAATGTTAAAGTCCATGATCTAATATATATCTGTTTGAGTAGTAATTAAGAAATAATAAAACTTTTTTGTTTTAATTGCATGTATAGGGTTAGGGTAAAGTGAAAGCCTACAAGCAGATGAGGTTACCAATGGAATTTCTTTGTATCAAACATGAAGTTTTTCTTTAAAAATTTTTCTAAGTGCACATAAGATCAAGGTCAAATTGTGAAGGACCTTTGTCTCTGTAGAAGCCTATCACCTAGTGAGTATTTGTATGAAGTAATAATGTCCCCGAGTAAAGCATTTAGAAAATATAAGCAAGGTTAAATTTTTGGTTTAAGTTTTTCAGTTTAAGTTTTTCCAAGTCCATAAAAGGCCAAGGTCAAGGTAAAATTGTCAAGGCCCTTGGTTTCTTGTGAAAGCCTTTCATCTGGTGACTATGTATACGAAGTAATGATGCCCCTAGGTTAAAGCATTCAGAAAATATAAGCAAGGTTAAAGTTTTTGGTAAAAGAATTTCGGTTAAAGTCTTTCTAAGTTCATAAAAGGTCAAGGTCAAATTATCAAGGACCTTGATCTCTCAAAAAAGCCTATCACCTAATGAGCATGTATATGAAGTAATGATGGTAAAGGTCAAGGTCAAATTGTCAAGGACCTTTGTCTATGGTGAAAGCCTATCACCTAATGAGTGTGCATATGAAGTAATGATGTCACTAGTTTAAAGCTTACAGAAAATAAAAGCAAGGTTAAATTTTTTTTGGTTAAAGTTTTTTAGAAGGGGTCAAGGTCACAGTCTAAAGGTCATTTTGACATGGATGTTGGTCTCAAATGAAAGCCTATGCCCTAATGAGTGTTTCTGTAAAAAATAAAGCCTCTAGGATAAATATTGATAGCTGACGCCGACGCCGACATCCGAGGGTATGACAATAGCTCTTCCGAGACTTTCGTCCTGGGCGAGCTAAAAAAGCAGTCTTTTATGGGAATGGTCATTAAATACAATTTTTCATGATAAAAACAGAGAGATCACTTTGATAGCATACATAAATCATTGCATAATTCGCTGAATCCTTTGATGTTTGAACCCAGTAGAATCGTCTAAATGAGATGATTCTGGTGGGGTCCAACAGCATAATTTTCTACAAGAAACATGTTTTAGGAAAGTATGTCCACTTTTCTAAGACTTTTGCTTACAGTGAAGGGACTCTTTTTATGATGGTTGCCTAAAGACATGATTGCTTAATAGAAGCTTTAAAAGTTAAGATGAGTGACACACCAATCAGCAATCCAAGTGCTTGTTTGATTGAATGGGTTTTTATGCCGCTTTCAACAATACTTCGCTTATATCGCGGCAGCTAGAGCACCTAACAATGGATTTCGGTATTTTCCCACCTGTACTACCATTCAATCCTTTCATAGCCTCCAGCTGCTATCCAACATAAGTCTTCGATTATCAACCCATTGGTGAGAGACAAATAGTCAGAAAGAATAAGTGCCGCCATCGGGGATCGAACCCAGGACCTCCAGAATGACAGTCCCAGGTGCTACCAACTGTGCTATAAGGGAGGCAGTGCATTCCAAGTATTTCCAAAGATTTTAAATCTAACTACAATAACCATTTGAGCCTGCGTGAGACATTTCCAACAATTGATTAGCGTTAACAGCCACATACTGTATATATAAAGTTACCTGATGATATTGCAGGAAATTTTCCATCTTTGCATAAAGTTACCTGATGGTCAACAGATACTTGGAGACCTTATCTATCTATTAAGGCATAGTGAAGACTCTGGTCAGACTGTGTGGATGCACAGGCTTGTAAGAGTCTTTGCTTTGTGCATATTTGAAATTGTTGGAAATCTCAAGCACAGGCTCATTTGATCCTGTGAGTGACATTCCAACAAATTCACAATTGCCCAATGTAAAGACTCAGATCAGACTGTGCATCTTAACAGTCTGATCTGAGCTGTCATTATGACAGGGTTCCCACAAACTTCATAAAGTAAAACTGCCTGACTTTTTCCTGACTTTTCCCTGATTAAATTTCAAAATTCCCTGACCAAAATCATCGGTATTTACTGAGCATATGGGATCATAAATAACAATAATCAATCACATTAATATGCTGTCTAATGAGATACAATGACAAACACATCCATGCCTTTTCGGAAGAAATTGCCATATCCATATGTTTGTTTTTCCTTAACTTTCATTAAAAAATTCCATTTCTGATTCTGAAATTCACTGACTCTTCCCTGACTTTTGCCTTATTTCTCAATTTCCCTGAATAATTTAAAATTCCATGACTTTTCCCTGACCTTGAATTTTTTCCATTTCTCCCTGACTTTTCCCAGATCATGGGAACCCTGTATGAGCTCAATTGATAGCTAAACACTTACAGTCTATATCAAAAATCAGGGGAAAATTTCCATGCATTGTATGGCTGCGTTGTAGACAGCTCAATGCTTCTTCATCATTCAAGAAATTGTTGGAAATGTCATGCAATTGTTCATATTTAACTTACTTTGCACCAATGATAAGGACTTTGAAAGTTGGAAATGTCAGCACTGGCCTGTATTTAACTTACTTTGCACCAATGATGAGGGCTTTGAAAGTTGGAAATGTCATGCACTGGCTTGTATTTAACTTACTTTGCACCAATGATGAGGGCTTTGAAAGTTGGAATGAGGGACACGCCAATCAACAATCCCAGTATTGCCAGGGCTATAATATCTACATACAATTTACTGAAAAAGAAGATATAAAGACTGAATTGCATATTCATGATCAGCTGAAAATAAAGACTGCCTTGGTGGCTGAGTGGCGTTAGCAATTGACTTGTGAGCTGAAGGCTTACTATGTGAGCTGAAGGCTTACTATGCACTGAATATGGTGTTTTTTTTAATAACATTTAACTAATAATTTATTGCTTTTGTTTGTTAGAAAGAGAAGCCCATATTTTTTTTAACTTTCCAAATTCATCAACTATTTAGACAATTACTAGTAATATAAAGATAAATTATTTTTCTTTAAAGCTTTTTCTGTCAGATTATCGAGAAATCAACATAAATTATCACTTAATAATCTCTCTGCCAAACAAGTGAATTTATCCTAAAATTGTACCCTGCTTTCGTTGATTTCACCTTATTTGATGTTTTCTAAGTGAAGCCATATAAACAAATGATGTCATGAAGTTGCTTAGTAATGACATGCTTTAAGTAAAATTTTCGCATTTTGTCTTATTTTTGCATTAAAAAAATAGTAATAATGATTTGTATTTTGTGTAAATCTTTCTGGTTGTGAATATCAGCAGCTATACTTTCACAAGAGGTTGAAGCCACACAATAAAAGCTTTTGTTGTCCACTCATTAAAAGATACACTAGACTAACATTTTTTATTTGAATGAATCACTTGTGGTCGCTTTTGAATATGGCTGTTGTTTAGCTGCTGTTAGAAATTATTCAACACTATGATTGAAACACTCTTCCTAGATAGATTTACCCTCAAACAGTGAATAATTTAACTTTTGTCATGCTGAACCCAGGATATTCCTGTTTTGGCTGTAGCTATAGACTAACATCAACCTGCACATATTTGCAGTCTGATGTTAGTCTACATCACCTGTTTCTCACTTTGAAACCAGATTTGTCGATAGATTTAGTTTTTCAAATGAAAAATTGACCTCAAGTTGATACTTTCAGAGCTTTTTGCCCTTTGATTTTGATGAAAATTTTAAGCCAAAATTTATCCAGCATGCCAAGGGTTAAGGTACGACTTACTTTGGTATAAAACTGCTAACAAAAGGAGCAGGGCCTAACATTAATGATGGTACAACCATAGCAAGGCTTCCACCACCTATCATCAGTCGAACAAACCCCTAAAATAAACAACAAGAGCCATGCTGGACATGGCCATTCCCTTTCGGAACACCACTCGGCCATTTCCGTAAACTGCAACAGACCTCGGATGTATATATGGCGGATGGGTATGTTACAAAATTGTTCATTTTGTCAGACGGAAACATTGTAAGAAAAACTAGCCCAGAAACAACAGGTGCAATCTTTAATTTATGTTTTTACAGTAAATATCGGCTGAAAAATCTTAATTTTTGAGAATGATGCATCATTCTCAAAAATTTAGATCTTTCAGCCTTTATTTTAGAATCTTAAGATATTTATGTAAGGAAAGGACAGTTTTACGTTAGTGACATAAACAGGTAGTGTTGGCGATGTCTTTGTTTTTCCAAGGTTTTCCAGTAATCTTTAGAAATAGTCTATCTATGTACATCTGAGGTTGATCGTGAGATTGGCCAAGTGGTGTTCCGAATGGGCCATTCCCTGCCAACAAAGTTTAATGGTAAACTGAAGCCTCATCAAAGGTCAATAAATCCAAAAGTAATTCTTGGGTACTGCACTTCTCCTCCGTGCGATCTATCCACCTATAAAGTTTCAAGTTGTGAGCTTTTATACTTTAGGAGATATGCTCCAGACAAGTTAGTGACGGAATGATGGAACAGCAGAATGACGAACGGAGACAATTACTATATCCCCTTTGCCGGACGGACGGCGGGGATAATGACTACATGCAATTGAAATTATTCTTTCATCAAGTTATAAATTATGATACAAGACAGATTTATTGGAAAGTTTTAAAGAAATAAGTCAAAGCTAAATTATAATAGGTCTTCAACTAACTTACATTCGTCCCGTTTCAGGCTTGAATGCATAACTTGCTTATAATATCAAATTGACTGCCTTTGTGGCCGATAGTATAAGACCCTTGACTCATGACCTGAAGGTCCATGGTTTGAGTCCAAACAATGTCTGGGTGTTTTTATGGACTAAACACTTAATAGCTAGCCCCAGTCAAACAAACTGTAGAATTGAATAGTAACAGGTTAAAGCCACTGACTCTCAGGAACGTGAAAACATCAGGATTCAGTGTTCGAGAGAGAGTCTATAAGCTTTGGCTTTCCTTTTTACCCAACATTAGGTAGTGGACCTGTAATAGTTTTGCAATGTCTTGGAAGTAATTAACTTAAACAGTGTTAAGTTGTTAACTTAATCCTTATGATTCTCACTAGGAAATCTTGGTCAACATTGAGAAGAATCATGTAAAGGGGTTAAGTGGACCTAAGTACAGTAAAACTTGTCTTAAACGACCACTATCACCTCCAAAAAGCGGTCATTTTGGGGAATGGTCAATTGATACAAAACATCATCATAAATGTGACAGTTCATTTTGATAGCATCTATAGATTGTCGGTGAAGTCAGACTGAATCCTATCATATTCGAATCCATTAGAATCGTCTTAATGAGACGATTCTAATGGGATCCAACAACATAAGATTCAATAATAAACCCATTATTCGTTAAGAATGTCCTCTTTTTCACAGATTTTGCTTACAGTGAAGGAACTTTTATATTGTTTGCTAAATAAAATTGGTCGCTTAATAGACGTAGTCGCTCGAGCATTATCCACTGTAGATCTGAACATTAAGAAAGTAGAGAAACAAACCATGTGTTATGACTACACAAGTCAATGGCTCAGCGCAAAACAGTTGTAACTCCCTTTATGTTTATAGGGAGTTACAACCGTTTCACGCTGAGCCATCGAAATGGCATCTACGGTTTTGCCCTTTCAGGGTAAACATCATTCGGAACATCACTCGGCCATTTCTATAAACTACAACAGACCTCAGATGTATGTAAGGCTGATGGGTGTGTAACAAAATTGTGCATATTGTTAGGCCGAAACGGTATAAGAAAAACAAGCGAACCAGCGCTATCTTTAGATTGATATTTTTTACAGTAAATATAGGCTGAAAAATCGTAATTTTTGAGAATGACCAATCATTCTCAAAAATGAAAATTGTTCAGCTGTTATTTAAGAATCTTAAGTTATTTATATAAGGATACGATGGTTTCACGTCAGTAACTTCAAACAAGTAGCGTTAGCAACGTCGAATGTTTTCACTCAAAGTTTCGAGGGCTAACGCTATTTTAACTGATGTCATCGAGTTTTTCTAAGGTTTTCCTGTATTTTTTAAAAATAGTCCGTCTATGTACATCCTAGGTTGATCGTAAGATTGGCCGAGTGGTGTTCCGAATGCGTAAACATGTGTGCCTACTTTCATGAGAATGCTTTCAGTTATACCAGAGAAATGATAAAATTTCAGAGTTTTTGTATGTCAACAACACTAAGGCTATGGTAATACCATGGGTATTCTCTGAAAACAGCTTAGCTAAAAACGCCCATCTTGTAACAAATAATGGCTTACCTTTTTATCTCCAATAATACCCCATATAGGGGCTGTTAATGCGTATACACCAGGGGCAATCAAAAACATCATCCCCACAACCCAGGTTTTTAAATTAAACTGAAATCAAAGAACATAATTATTTCATTTTTAATTTCAGTTTAAATCGTACAAGAAATATATGTCAAATCCATTTTCGTTTCAAAATGATCCCAAATGAAATGTAATGTAAACAAAGTGAATTTGAGAAGCAATAATGTCACAGAAGTTTGACCTTTACCTTGTCATTTGTTGCCTTTATAAACGGGAGGTTCAGGGCCTGAGGTTATAACACTTTTCTCATGCTCAACTGAAAATTTTTCTCAAATTTGATCTTGACATTATAGCTTTAATTCTGTTGTAATAATATGATAAATGTATGGATATTAAAGATAATGTTGTAAATAAGTTCTTATAAATACAAACTGATTAATATTGACTCTTACTGTCATACGTTCATATTCAAACTTTGAGAAAATTTTCAAGTGAGAATAATAAAAGTTTAAATCATCTTAGGCCTAGATCTTTCTAGCAAAATATGATCACTGTATCTTCAATGCACTGAATGAAATTGTCAATGTTATCATTTGTCATGATGAGTCTAGCATATTCCTGCTTTTGCAGGAGGTATATACTAAGATCAGACTGCACATTTTTGCAGCCTGATCTTAAGTCTATACCATCCAACTTTCCTTTTTAAACCAAAAAGTTTACAAACAATATTTTCAAAATACCGACCTTCCATAAGTGGATCCAGTAATTTCATCCCTTTGATTCTAGCGCAATTTTGTTAAGATTTTTTTTCAGCATGACATGGGTTAAGTTGTTAGGTAAAATGTCGGTTTTAAAAGAAAAGAATTAAATTTGTAAATTTCATTATAATCAGACCTAGCAGACTTCATGAAATGCCTGGTAAAAATCATGCCTGTCCGATAAATTGTGCATGAATACAGGACTGACTGACGATAAAATCAAGCCACATCCCCAATGTGTTATATACATGTAGTTCCTTTTCGTGAAATTTATTTTGGTCTGGTAAAAAATTTAAGTATACCAGACCCACTGTCTAGTAAAAAATATGGGTATTTCTAGAAGTCTGACATAGCATGTCTGAATAATTCAAAAGGTTTATGAATTTCTGGGGCCACCCTTGTATGTTCAATATACTAAACAAAAGATATTTGTAAAACATTTATGCCTCCCCCAAAGTATACCAGACCGACTGTCTAGTAAAAAATATGGGTATTTCTAGAAGTCTGACATAGCATGTCTGAATAATTCAAAAGGTTTATGAATTTCTGGGGCCACCCTTGTATGTTCAATATACTAAACAAAAGATATTTGTAAAACATTTATGCCCGCCCCCCCCCCCCCCCATCCCCGGAAATAACTCGAAAAAAAAAAGAGTAGAGTTATGGTTTGTGTGCATTCCACTTCTCCTTAATGAGATCTATCACCTGTGAAGTTTCCTGATTCTAGCTTGCATTGTTTTTGAGATATCCACCGGACAAAAAAAACCCAACTACGGAAGGACTTTCAGGCCAACGGACCAACCAACCTACCAAACAACAGGCATTTTCAAAGCCATGTACCCCCCTGAAAGGGGAGCAAATAAAATTGTCTATGATAAGTTGTTTAGTAATGCTTTGCAGACAGACTGACAGACAAACAGACAGACAACTAATAGTACCTGCTCTAAATGGTTTGCCAATGTAGGATCTAAAAATCCCAGTGATATACTGCCAGCAACAATGTTGATAAGGGTCACTATCACCATAGGGCTCCGTAAAAGGGTCAGAAGGGACCCAGAGTACATCTTAGACCCACCTACAAATAACAAGATGTGTTAGTAAAACACTAATGTTCCTGCCACTGCCATTCTTTAGGGCCCGAGGTTGTAAAAAATTTCTCATTCTCAATTTAAAATTTTCTCAAATTTCAATTCGAGATTAATGCCGTTGTTCTGTTCTGATACTCATTTCAATGTATTAACATAAAGATGATATTAATAAGTTGTTAAAAATAACAACTTATTAATATTATCTTTTATTTTCATACATTTATTCAAACTTAAGATTTGAGAAAATTCTCAGTTGAGCATGAGAAAAGTTTAATAACCTCTGGCCCAGATACAGTAGTTTGATACAATAGTCTTCAACAGGGAACCTTAATTCAATTCTGTAATCAAGTATAATGCGAAATTCAATTTGAAGACTGAAATTTCCACATATTTAACCCATTCGGATCATCACTTGGAAATTTCTGTAAACTGCAACAGACCTTGGATGTATGTAAGGCGGATGGGTATGTAACAAAATCGTGCATTTTGTTAGGTGGAAACAGTGTAGGAAAAACTAGATTTATATCTTTTACAATAAATAACATCTGAAAAATCTTAATTATTGAGAATGACAAATCATTCTCAACTAGAAAGCCATGAATGGCTTGTGTCGCTCAACAGGCTTGAATTTCTTGTAATAGCAAATCTAAGTTTTGACTAGATTTTTAGATATTTTGGGTTTTACTGATGTTGAAATGATTTTCAAAGTCTCCAACATTATAAAATATAGAGAAATGACTTCCACCCATAAAAGACATATTTTTCATCCAATGACAATAATTTTTGGCTGCATGGTAATGGATCACCCAAGGATCATACTTATGAAGTTTGATTGATATCCATCAGTTACATTCTGAGAAAATGATTTTTTAAGTTTCCACTATATAACATATAGTGGAAATGACCTCCGCCAATAAAATACAAATTTTTCATCCGATCGCAATAATCTTTGGTAGACTGATAAAGGGTCACACAAGGATCATTCATGTAAAATTTGGTTGATATCTATCAGTTACATTCTGAGAAAATGATTTTCAAAGTTTCCACTATATAACATATAGAGAAATGACCTCCGCCCATAAAATACATATTTTTCATCCGATTTCAATAATTTTTTGTAGACTGATAATGGGTCACTAAAGGATCATCCCAGTGAAATTTGGTTGATATCTATCAATTAGATTCTGAGAAAATGATTTTCAAAGTTTCCACTATATAACATATAGAGAAATGACCTCCGCCCATAAAATACATAATTTTCACCCGATTTCAATAATTTTTTGTAGACTGATAAAGGGTCACCCAAGGATCATTCATGTAAAATTTAATTGGTATCCATCAATAAGAACCTGAGAAAAGTCACTTTTTACCATATTTGGAAATTAGCCACGCCCATTAAATCCATGTTTTTCATTGGATCAAAATTTCTTGAACAACTTTGAAAGAGGGTCACCCAAGGATCATTCCTGTGAAGTTTGGTTGAAATCCATCCAGTAGTTTCTGAGAAGAAGATTTTTAAAGAAAAGGTTTACGGACGCACGTACGGACGCACGCACGACGGACACAACGCCATGACAATAGCCCCAGTGGCTTTCAGCCAGTGGAGCTAAAAATCAAGATTTTTTCAGCTGTTATTTAAGAATCTAAAGATATTTATATTTGGATATGATGGTTTCGCGTCAGTGACTTAAACGAGTAGCGTTGGCGATGTCGAATGTTTTCACTCACAGTTTCGGGGTCTGAGGCCATTGTATCTGACCTCATTGAGTTTTTCCCAGGTTTTCCCGTATTTTTTAAAAATAGTCCGTCTATGTACATCCGAGGTTGATCGTGAGATTGTCCCAGTGGTGTTCCAAATGGGGATTGACCTTTGAAGTCTGATGACCTTGGAAGTTTGTATCATCAAAAAGTTTGTGCCACAAGCAATACACATGTGTAACATTAAGGCTCTATCAAGAACCAATCAAAAATTATTGCCAAAGTTAACCTTTAACCTGCTGAATTTAAATTTGATACATTTAGCTAGTATGGCTCATTTTTTTCCAACAAAAATCTAGAAGAAAGCAGGCAAGGTAGGCTTAGATAAGACTGCAAATCTGAAATATCATTTCTTATGTGTAATTCCTGGACTGAAGTCAGCATTTATCTCCATACCTATAGCAAAATCTAAACAATAACAAAATATTTTTTTTTTGTTTAACCTTTTCAATTTGTTTGTTTGAATGGAATGTTGGGGTTGGGTGTTTCTCTGCTTTCTATTTAACTTTTCAAATATACTCACTCGGTATAGATGGCATAATCAATGATGTAACTGTTCCAATGATGATGACAGTAGATCCTATCACAAAGAAGGGTAAACCGTAACCACCAAGCTGTATAGAGAAAGGACACAATTCATTAGCACCGCTGCTTTCCAAGATATCATCGTTGTTATTCTAAATAACACCGACGATATCCTAAGGTATTTCTATAGCCTTGGTGTCTAGTAGTTATGTAAAAACTTTGATATCCTGGATTTGTTTGATAGAATTGTTTATTCGAACGCTTTTAACAACCTTTCAGTCATATGGCGGTGGCTGGAGCATCTAACAATGGATTCCCGAAATTTCTAACACCAATACAATAATGATATCCTTTCCTAGCCTCCAGCTGCTGTCTGGCATAGGTTAACAATTATCAACCCATTGTTGGGAGACAAATGACATTTTGTTATATATCTGGTATTAGTAAAGGCATTCACATGAAACTTGGAACAAGTGTTCACCATCAAAAGATCAACCTATGCTGTCAAGGGAGATAACTCTATGTCCCTTTACCCACTTTTTTATCCACCAGTACCCATCAGCTGAGCATAGGCACACATAGGTAATGATCTAATTTTATACATTTAATGGACACTTTTCATAATTTTTGTATTTCCTGATTCTAGATTGATTTTTTCACATTCCAACATAACTATTAACAAGAGCACCGCCTACGGGTGCCTACGCTCGGCTGTCGAGTGCTTGATAGTGGAAAAAAATCTAAGTCGAAAAAGGGGCATCATTTGCACAAAATGCATCTAGAGTTATCCCCCTTGAAAGTATAGGTTGCTCTTTTGATGGTGAACATGTGTGCCAAGTTTCAAGAGAATGCCTTCAGTAGAACCAGAGATATAACAAAATGTCAAAGTTTTCGCACGACGACGACGACAACGACGATGACAACGACATGGAGGCTATAGCAATACCTCGGGTTTTCTCCGAAAACAGCCGAGCTAAAAATCCAAAAACCGAGACAGATGCTTCAACACAATATCATAGGAAGTTCACATGGTAAGTTTCATTTGATTTGGCCCAAAGGTTATGGAGAAATCGCTGGGGATGGACAGAATTATGGACGGAAGGACAGACGAAGCGGCAGCTATATGCTCTCCCTTCAGGGAGAATAAAAATGCATCTTCTGGATCAATCCAGTGGGTTTAAATCATTGCTTCTCTCACAGGGACATGAAAACATCTTGATTTGGTGTTTAAGGGCAACTCTGTAAGCTTATGCTTTTGCTGCAATCAAACTCGATTTAAGGTAGTGAACTCGTAACGGTTCCTCAATGTTTTGGAAGTAATGAACTTTAACAGTGTAAACAGAGGTTTCCTAATGATTATACATTAGGAAACCTTGGTCAACATCATTAAAGATTATAAGTTCTGATATGTTGCGGAACTATTACGGGTCCACTACATTAATTAGTCTAAACTAAATAATACCAGACATTATGAAAGATGATATACAGGAGGTGTGGTCAAAATATACCTGATACAAAGCTCCTCCTATAGGTGGGCCTACCATCATGCCCAACCCACTAAATGTCTCTAGTGTGCCCTGCGAAAATAAAATCAAAATGACACTTCAAGTTTAGTGTTTTAACCCTTGTCATGCTGAACCTGATTGCAATGCAATTTTGTCAAAATTTTTAAGACTATGACAAAGGTAAGAGATGCATAAACAACATTTATTTCAAATTCTGAATCCGTTCTTAATATTATACTTCAATTTAAGCTTTTTTCAAGAAGTTAAAGGAATGTTTTTGATTAAGAAATGATTTCAATTAATACAAACACAATGTTTCCACTAATTGGATTTGATCTAAATACCTTTAACTGAAGTAATTGATCAAATAATTGAGCCTGTGTGTGACAATTCTAAATACCGATAGCTCATGTGTGGATAGACATTGAGTAGCCTGGACAATCACACAGTGAATAAAAAAAAATAAATACAGTGATAATGAACAGAGACTATAGTTTTAAACATTATAGTGAAGACTCTGATCAGACTGTGCAGATGTACATTGAATTGTTGAAAATGTCACTCAGAGGCTCGATTTTCTTACCAGCAAATATTTTCCTTACCATGACTGTGATTACATTATCTGGAAACTCGTGTGCCAAGATGGCAAACAACGACGTCACATATGCAGATGCTCCGAGAGCTTCAATGGTTCGACAGGAAAAACACATCACAATGAAGGTTATACCATCTGGACATTTGTCTAACAACCTACACATGAAATACAGAAGTAAGTTAAAAATTGCTTTACCCTTGTCATTCTGAAACAAGAATATTCAATATATGGCAGGAGGTATAGACAAAGATCAGCCTGCTCAAATGCCTTATCTATAATGCATGATTTTTCTTTTGAAAACCTGTGTTTTTATCAAAATTATATTTTCAAATTAAATACAGACTCATAATATGTGCATCCAGTGCTATCAGCACCTTGATTTAAATGATATTTGGCCAAGGGTTTATTGAATGAGTATGTCAAGCATTAAATTAGTTGTCTTTAAGTTAGACTTGCACATATAGCTGATGAATGTCAAAAGTTTGACAAAGTTATCATTTTTTGTATTCACAATCTATAATTGTTAAAATAAATCAATAAATAAATTTAGGAAAGTCATAATGTGACTTTATCTGCAGATATAATCATTTTATTTTATCAAAATTACCTGAAATAAATTTAGATAAAAAAGGTTTGACTTATATTATTAGAAATTTGACAGAAATTCTATTTTTCACAATTTCAAGTTATTATAGTTCATATTGCTCGAGCGACCACATCTATTAAGCAACCATTTTTGTTTAGTGACTGTTTACTAAATCCCCTTCTTTAAATCAAAATATCTTAAAAAGTAGGTAAATTTGGTCCAAAAAAAAGTGAAAATGAATCCCAGACGATTCTTTTGAGTTTTAACAACATAGAATTATTGAGAATTTGGCAATAAAACGCATATTCAATCAAAAAGTATGTTTCTTTTTTGTAAACAAAAAGTGTGTTAAGCCACTGTTTTCTTTAAAGACCGCTTTTTGGTGGTCCCATAAGCGGTGGCTTAAACAAGTTTTATTGTATTCTCTCAGATATTCTACTTGAGAAAATTTGGCCATTGTTAAAGTTTCACAAGCTACAAATGCCAATGTCCAAGTTGACAACAGAAACATGACAAAAACTAAATATATGTACATATAACTTAACTTTTTACCCAACACAACCTATGTAAAGACAGCAGAGGGTGTCGTAAATTAGCTGGACTTACCCAAACAAAATTGCACACGAGCCACAAACCATCACTCCGCACACAAACATGAATTTACAACCTATCTGTGATATCTGTAATAGAGGGGTGTAACTCCTATTATCTTATAAGTATGCAAATATCCATGTGATAACATCCCGTTTGATATTTAGATGGTATCACATTCTTATTTTTAGAACAATGATATAATGCGGTTATTTTTAGAAACTTGCATTTTAGTTAGAAACATTGATGAAACAAGACAAATAGAGGTTATAAGATAAATATAATACATACTTAGTGTATCATATGAAAAAAATATCTAACTTGGTTGTGAGAATTGATAATTGTCTCGGCAGAGCCTCAACAATTATCAATTCTCCCAACCTTGTTAGATACATGTACTTTCATTCATACAAAACACTAAGTATGTATTATCTATATGCACACATCATGCAGAAGTGTAATACAAATAAATCCTCTTTCCAAAAATATCATTGATGACCGATCAAAACATCGTAGCTCCTGCTTATTCAAGCTATAGTTACGATGATTTAATTATTCATTAATGCTAAAATCCAAAAAGGGGTCGCGGATGGAGGGCATAAATCTTTTGCCACATATCACTTGTTTTCTGGAAGTCATCATCTGAGTTAATATTAATGTAAAAATCCTAGTTACAACACTAACAATTGTGACATGTCACCCAAATAGTAAAAATGGTAAAAACAAGATGTGTTTGTGAAACACGAATGCCCCCGTAACGGCATTTTTTTCAAAGTTTGACCTTGACAGATGACCTTGACCTTGTCACATGACCTTGACTTTGGTACCAGCGGATCATTGAGATCTATCATCATGCCAAATATTAGCTTTGTATCTTGAATAGGCTTGAAGATATTGCCAAGGTTAAGTTTTCGGGTTAAGTTTTCAGACAGACGGACGGACAGACAGACAGACGGACAGACAGACAGACAGACGGACATGAGTAAAACAATATGCCCCCGAATTATCGATGCGGGGGCATAAAAATATTTGACAAGAAAAGAGATTAGTTCCAGTTGAGATCAACCTAATGTCTCATTCACAAGTTCTTCTACATGAGGGTAGAATTTGTAAAATAATTTCATTATACATTCAGATTGATTGATTGAATGGAAATTAAGCCACTTTCAACATTTCTTCAGTTTTATCTCGGCACCTTGAGCACCTAACAATGGATTCCTGATATTTCTCTCACCAGTACAACCATCACATCCTTTTCTAGCCTCCAGCTACATACCACATAGGTGTACTATTATCAACCCATTGGTGAGAGACAAATAGTCTGAGAGAATAAGTAACGCCATCAGGGATCAAACCTGGGACCTCTAGATTGACAGTCCCACACGCTACCAACTGGGCTATGATGGCGCAACTTACAATGGATTCCTGGTATTTCTCTTACCAGTAAAACCATCAAATCCTTTCCTAGCATCCAGCTGCTATCTCACATAAGTCTACAATTATCAACCCATTGGTGAGAGACAAATAGTTGAAAAGAATGATTGCTGCCATGGGGGAACAAACCCAGGACCTTTAGATTGACAGACCAACGCAGTCTGACTAGGATTGACACTTTATGAACAACCTACATGGTCCCTTTTTCCTATACAGGTCACAATTAATCTATTTTATAATATGACCAATTTCGTGGGTGTGAAATAACTCCATTGAATATTTTTGATATTACACAGGTGTTATTACACTAGTGGAATAAACATGCAAATGAGCTCAGAGCAAATTGCAACCCTAATTTGTAACTGTGAAAGAGACTTCATATTGGATATATTGTGAAGTCAGAATTAAATGACATTATAAGTGTCCCAGAAAATTGAAATTTTGAATTTCAAGAATTTTGATGTTTTTTCTCAAAAATTTTGGGTCAAATTAAATGGAATATAAAATTTGTGCTCATAAAATACAGAATTTATTAAACTCCCAATCTTTGAACAGATAAAAACTCAGCACAACCTCGTTTTTATCTGTTTTTAGATGACTTGTTTTATAACTTTGGTATTCCATGACCAGTCATTCAATATACTCTATATATCAATGTCTAATGGTTAATGGATATTTTGTAAACTTACATAATTTCCAAATATGGGTGATGATAAAAAGATAACAAGCTCAAATGCTCCAAATATTATGCCAACAACAGTCTGTGAAACATCTTTTTTACCAGCCTGAAAAATGAAATCAACTATTATGATTTTGTTCTAATTTTTAAGAGCATCTTTTGTTGTTGATGTTTGTTTGTTAAAACAAATATCAACCCTCTTTTAACTTATCATTACAGACATATTCTTTTTCAAAACAAAAATAAATCAAAACAAGAGCACTACCTACGGGTGTCTACCCTCGTCTGTAGGGTGCTTGATAAGGGATTAAAAACCAAGTCGAAAAAGGGGCATATATTGCACAAAATACATATGGAGTAACACCCCTTGAAAATAACATTTCTCTTTTGATAGTGAACATGTGTGTCAAGTTTGAAGTGAATGCCTTCAGTAAAACAGAAATATCACAAAATTACCAAGGTTTAACATGACGAAGACAACAACAACAATGAAAATGATTGTTTGTTTGTTTGAATGGGGTTTTATTCCGCTTTTAACAATTTGTCAGTTATATCGCAGCGACTTTAGCAACTTACAATGGATTCCCGGTATTTCTCTCACCAATGCTACCATCACATCCTTCCAAGCTACAGCTGCTATCTCACATAGAACTGCGATTATCAACCCATTGGTGAGAAACAAAGTCGGAAAGAATGAGTGTCACTGTCAGGGACCGAACGCGGATCTTTAGGTTGACAGTCTGACTTGAACAATGACAATGACTACAACACCAAGACTAAAGCAATACCTGAGGTTTTCTTTGAAAACTGTCAAGCAAATAAAAAGGTTGAAAGCAAAGGAGATCTGATTATGGGTATTCTTTAATTTGATGGGTAATTGCAAAGCCAATGTAAATGCTTTTATTTTTCTTATAGCTACTTATAATAAAATTGCACAGACACCTCAGATTAGAATTTCTTTTCATTTTTACTTTCAGTAACTCTTGCTGAAAATGGCTATCCAACCAAACTTTGAATATTCATACAGTGTTATTGGCATCTTTTGTTTCATATATCCATAAAAACAAGAAATATTCTCTTCATCTCTAAACACGGTGGCAAATTGTCACAACCTATGCCTTTTACACTGCTGGATGTCCAAGTACGATAAACAACAAAGGGAAATCATTCAAAAATTAAGCTTGCTAGAATTACTGTTCTAGTGCACTGCATTTCTTTATTAAAAAGAGGAGCAGAACTGTCAAGTTACTCGGACATAAAGTATTTCCTCTAATAATAGTACCCTCCCTAATAGTAGCACCCCTACATTTTTTAATTAAAAAACCCACTTCAAATGCCTAAATTTTGAAACTTTTTGAGACTTCTTCTAGGATTTGAGATGAATTTCCTCTTAACAATCATTAATATGATTGTTTAGAGGAAATTCACCTAAAATTAAAGGGAAAAGGGCCTAAATGGCATCAATATTAATGATTTTTTTTAAAATCAGGAAATGTATGCTTAATAAAAGCTCCCTGACCATGTTATGTTTAGCTCCCAGGAGTGTTTATTAGAAGAAATATGGTATGTAATATGGTGACAGAGTTTAGTTTTGCTCTGGACAAAGAAGTGGATGTTGCCCGCCTGAAGTCTGAGCGCCATAGGTAATCACAGAATACAGGAGTCCAGATAAGAGGGGATAAAGCAAGTTTACAATCTTTATATCCCAATGAAACCCTATGTTGTGGGTACTCATTTGAATAGTTTCAAATGATTACCATCAACATAGGGTTTAAATTAGGAATAATAAATTGTTTAAATTTGAAAAACCAAAATACACCCTCTATTTGAAGCTATGTAAATAAGTCTCATCTTTCCGCAGGCATATAAAGTGTTAACACATACCTCTACAGGAAAGAATGGTGCCAGTAAGGAAAAGCAGCATGCTGCACAAAAGTTGACAAATGCCATCGATATGAGGATGAATTTCTTGCGTCTGCTCACACTTTTGAACGAGAAATCGCCTTCTTTAACTGGTGTTTTCAACAAATCTTCCTGGACAGCTGGATTTACACTTATGTTTGTGTTTAGCAACAAGGGTGTTCTCTCGTTTTCCTCAGTCATGTTTGATGATAAATTGGCTTCTAGCTATACTGCAAACACAAAGCCCCCCGAAATGGCAATTTTTTAAAAATGATAGATGACCTTGACCTAGTCACATGACCTTGGTACAAGCAGATGCGTATCATTGAGATCTATCATTATACCACATAAGAGCAAAGAATGTTGAATAGCCTTGAAGTAATTGGCAATGTTATGTTTTTGGTTAAGTTTTGCAGACAGACAGTCAGATGGACACCAGTTAAACAAAATGCCTGATCTCTTGATACAGGTGCATAAAAATGTTACAATGACATAAAAAAAGGACTTTACATGTATTTGAAAAAAAAGATCCTTCAAGATTTCTGCATTCTGATTATCAGAAAAATGTGTTTTATTCCACAATGAAAACAATTTTAGAATGCTTGCAGCTATTTTGTAAGTATAACTGTAAGAAGTAGTCCAGTGCGAAATCTGTGTCATTATGGATGATATCAAACTAAATCATTATATATGGAAGGATTATTTTGTTGATATCATGGAGGCATGAAACTGAAAAACTTATCACACTCATGATTGAATCCACATCAGATATTCTGACTTTGGATAAATATCAGCTCTACTGGTCAGAGACCAATTCTCGCCAAGTACCAGTTCTCGCCATCCATGCTGGTTCAAAGTAAAGACAGAAAGGAAAACCTTCTTAATTACAAATTACTTAGACAAAATCTTATTCCCTTCAAAAAATAATTTGTTGTAAATAAATATTGCGTCTTGACTGTGAAAATTGTCAATTGGCGAGAACTGGTATGTGGCGAGAATTGGTCTCCAACCAGTATATTTTCACTTGTGGTTTGGTCACTTGCAAAAATAAAGCTTTTGTTGTTCACTCAATGAATACCATATAGATCCAGTGCTCTCAATAAGGCCAAAATCAGGAATTTTTGTAATTCCATGTTGGGATTTCAGGAATTTTTTTTACGAAGTAAGGAATTTTTAACCCCTCCCCCTGATATCCCCCCCCCACCGCACACACACACAAACCTTCTTTTTTCTGTACACTTTGTAAATGCTCGTTTCCTTGTTAAATGTAAGTTAAATTTTTGCTCCCAAAGTCCATGATTCTGGTTGGTTCTCTAAGAATAAACGACTTCCAAGCCTTTAAACTTGTAGCTTTGACTTTAGGCTGTAGGGACAAGCTTTGGTTTCACAATCCCCTTTTATTACTTTCATTGAATAAATAATGGAGACTAATATGAGAAAATGTGGAGTTTCTATATGGAATCAGTCCCTTAGCTGTATCTTGCGCGGTGCGCAGAGGAAATGCGGTTTAATCAAATTTTAGTTACGATGTTTTGGCATCCGGCAATATTACGGAAATTTTTAAGCTTTAATTTCCCTCGGCCTGTCGTTCCAAAGGTTGCGAACGTTCTAGGTAGTGTTCGAATAAAACTTATAAGTTATAAGCCTATTAAAACTTACACAGAATTATCAAAATAGCAGAAGTCGTGAAAAATTCATCATTTCAAATCCCTTGTCAGACATGTTGCAGACAACTTAAATGACGTCATTGGGAATTCCCCACGTTCTCCAAAGATGCCTATTCTTAACGTATTTAAACGTGGACAGTCGAATGACCTTTCGTAAATGTTCTCCGGTAGCGTCTTTTTCACCTCGGATAAAATTTGGATAAATTACCTGTAGATCTATTCTAAGAGTTTTAGGAAGCGATATTTCGAAATTTTATCGGTCTGAGCTGCATGAACGTTTGATATAACGAATTTTCCCCTGATTTGAATTTTGTTTGTTTCAATAATCCTATAAAAGGACCCTCACAATCTGTATCCGACTACGAAAGATAATGACAGACGCGGTAATGACGCGTCGCTAACCCAACAAGATTGCGTAATCAGATACTGGTTGTTATAGCGACAGTTTAATACCCGTCGCGTTACACTTGGCTTGTTTTGGTCAGCTATAATGTGTATGCTCGCGTTGATTATCGATTTTTTGCATGTGTAGACTTATGTTAAATCCTTTATTAGGTAAATTCGTAAAATGTCCAGGGTCAAATTACAGGATGTTTTCCTCGAATCTTAGGCGTTTTGTACGTCCGGATTGATTTTCCGGACGTAATTCCTGAAATTCTGGACGTATATTACGTCGACGTCCGCTTATTGAGAGCACTGTAGATCTTACATCGAAACAATTATCCTTTCTATCTGAAAAATGTTTAAAGAGTGAAATCCATTCAACCAAACAAATCTATATCTGGACCCCCAGTTTCAAAACACCCCAACCCTCTGGATTCAGTTTTTCATTCAGATTTGTTGTGCAATATCGGCTAAATTTGTTTGCTTGTTATATTTCAAAATACCATGTTATGAAAATGTGTTAAGTGTAACATTTTCGGTACAAATGAGGCAGCCCAGAACTATAACGCATGACAGTAGCGCACCTACAATGTCACAGACCCGGTAGCAGCCTGGCAGCCGTCGAGTTAAACCTGATCAAGCAGCACAACCTCAGCTACTCAGCAAGGGTTTAAATTTGAATCTGGCTTACACGCTCTGGCTGCATCCTCAGTTACAATAATATTTTGCAGATATCGATATAATTATTGAAGAAATGAGTGCATTTATGATTAAAATATCAAAAAAGAGTGACAGTAAAAGTATTTGTTGTTGTTGTCGCAGACTGAATCACGGGAGGCTACTCTCCAAAGATTATCTTTCCTGGTGTCACCCCGGTCTGTCTCAAACGAAATGAAAATAGGGAAAACATGGCATCTCTTTTATAAGAAAAAATAGCAAGAACATGAAATTGCCTATGGAACAGGCATTTTGGTAATTTTGGCTTCGATCGGAGCAATGAAGTGGAATCATTAAGTTTCTTGAAATCTGTATCTGCATCTATAGGTGCGTATTCGTTGTAGTTCCCAAATTTGGTTTTCACACAAGGGAGTGGTGGTGGCTGTATGATCTACTGACAGTCTTGGCCGAGGGCAGTTTTGAATGCCTCGACTGTTTTGGCTTGCACTGTATCCTCACTAAGTTGGTTCCATCGAGTTACAGCGGCCTCAAAGAATTATTGCTGATATTGTTTGCTTTTTGCATGGGGAATTTCGAACGATTTTGAATTGTCCATTGTAGATCTAACCATTGAGATGTATGCTACTTTTTTTACAATTCTCGGAGCAGAATTTTAGGTTTCTTTTCAAGAATCCAAGAGTTGAGTTAGCCTTTTTGTGATTTTGTTTATATGGGTTGTCTAGTTGAGGTCAGATGATATTTGGAATCCTAGATATGGGTTGTCTTGAACTTCCTCCAGGATATGATTGTCTAGGCTGTAGAATTTCGTAAGTTGTTTTCTGATGCTTAATATATCGCATTCCCCATTTCTTAACCCAGATTTCCAAATTGTTAAGGTGTTTCTGTAGTTCTAGTTGGTCTTTAAAGTTATTTAATGTTCGATACAGTAGGCAGTCATCGGCAAAGAGGCGGACTTTTGAAGTTACAGTTTCGGGTAGGTAATGGATGTGACATAAGAAGAGAAGAGGTCCAAGGACAATTCCCCGCGGCACTCCTGAGTCAACTGGTACAGAATCAGGGTATTCCCATTCCACAGCTGTCCTCATTGTTCTTTTAGTGAGAAAGGCAGAGAGCCAGTTGAGAATGTTTCCTTCGATGCCATGATGTTTTAATTTGTGTAGGAGATTTTTTTTGTGTGGTACTGTGTCGAATGCCTTCGAAAAGTCTAGGATGGCTATGTTCACTTGTTTAGATCTGTCATACCGCGTTTAAGAAGTCCTCTAATGTTGTCAGGAATTGAGTCTCACAGGAGTAACCCGATCTGAAGCCATGGTTAAGATTAGTTAGCATTTTGTTTTTTCCAAATGTTTCAAAATGTGTCGGCAAATTATGTATTCTAGGAGTTTGCATGGTACTGAAGTTAGGGATACTGGTCTGTAGTTTTCCCGTGAGTGTTTGTCCCCCTTTTTTTTAAAATATATAAGATATGTTTGCATCCCTCCAATCTGATGGTAGTTCGTCAGAGTCCAAAGAATGTTGAGATAGTATGGTGAATATTGGCGCCAGTTCCTTTGAACATTCTTTAAGTATTTTTTTAAGATAAGTTGACTGGTCCAGAGGCTTTACTTGGGTTTATTTTGCTAAGTAATTTCTGTACTCCTTCTTCTGCAATTTTAATTTGGTTGATAGTTTTGGAGCATTTTGTTTTGGCATGTCTTCGTTTGTTTCTTTGGTAAATACAGACTGGAACTGTTTAATAAGTATTTGTGCGTCCCTTTACTGCCAGACTGGCCATTTGGCTCCCCAATTTTAAAGGTGTAATACCAACAGAATCTCTTTTTTTTTGGGGGGGGGGCTTTATGTATCTCCAGAATGGTTTGGTGTTATTTTCATTTAGTCCTGCCATTATATTTTGGTTGATGTAGTTCCATTCTGCCTTCCTAAAGTGCCGTTTACATTCTTTCTGGAAATATTTGTAGTTGTTCCACTTGTTTATTCTCTTTCCTTTTTTATAGAGGCGTCTCTTCTTTCTGATCATTTTCCTTTCATTCTGTTTAATACAAGGTGAAGTATGTTTTGATGTGATGTTTTTCGATGGGATGTTGAAATCTATGTTCTTCATTAAAGTATTTCCAAATAGTGTGGATGGTTTCTTTCGAGTTGTACATCGTCCTTATTTTTTCTGTGATGTCTGAGATCGAGGTTTTCAGTCCGACCCAATTTACTTTTGCGTAGATGTAGCATTTCCTCGGTTTGGATTTTTGGTAGTGTGGTTTGATGCCAAATCTGGTATGATGATGCTGTGGTCAGATATGCCTGGAACGCTAACAGATGACTTAACAAGTGATTGGTTTGTGGTGAAGATTAGGTCCAAGATGTTTTCGCCTCTGGTTTGTTGGTTGTGGATCTGGGTTAATTCTGCGTTGTAAGTTATATCAATTAGCTGTTGTTGGGTATCTTTGTCTTTTCCTGTTCTTGTTTTATGTTGGTCCCAGTCTATGTCGGGACAGTTAACATCTCCCGCTAGTATGATGTTTTTGGTGTTTTATCAAGTTTTTCTAGTGATTCCTCAAGTTCGTGCATTGCTTCTGATTTCCCTTGGGGCATATAGAACGAAGAAATGAAGAGGTCTTTGCTATTTTTGGGGTTGATCTTAATCCATTCAATTTCACGGTCTGTTTTTTCTTCAGAGATCATGTCTTAATGAACAATTGTAACCTAGGTGATGGGTTTTATATGATATTCGAACACCAGTAGGCGGTGCGCTTCACAAATTAAGGCATATTGTTTATAGAATAAATAGAATAGAATATGGCTTAGGGTTAGATGTTTTGTAAGATCCGATTTTGTAAAGCTATGCAAACATTTATGCTCGAATTCAACATCACGTCGAAATCGACTTTGCTGTGCCTCTAAGTATTTGATGCAATGTAAAAAAACAAAAATAAATAAAAAAAAAAAAAAAAAAAAAAAAAAAAAAAAAAAAAAAAACATCTATCGCTATCCGTTTATGACGTGAATATTTGACGCGATGTATTAGCCTAATATGCCTTGATTATTTCTCCTATAATTCTTTACATTTAACCTTTCGGCGTGACGTTGGCATTCGAAATACCGATATTGAGTTTGCATATGACGCATCCCTAAGTGGTGGTGTACAATTTTGCGAAGTTATCATTCAACATCAACTTATGAATTTCAACGCTATTGAACTAACATCATAATTTTACCTAAAGAAGTTCTGCATTGCAACACAACGATGATATTTCTGAAAAGATAGAGGCTTGAAATATTCATAAAGCCAAGGTTTTTTTTATTGAAATTTTCAAATACCAACTGTTGTAAATTAACGAAACACCTATGTACCTAACCTTTATCAAACGCGAGGTAAAACCGGAATGACGCCAACTAATTGAGTCGTAGCGACCATTTTACATTGTACATGATTAGACTTATCATCGGTATTGGGTTATAAAATAGAAATAACAGAAACATTTTTTTTAAATCTTCAATTGACCCTTGATGTTTCAGTGAAACCCGGATATTCGATCTATCGATACGAATTGTGCATTTAAAGCCCCAGTCTGCGTTTAGAGTAAAAGAAAAATCGCTCTTTCGTGAATATTCTTTGAATATCTTTTCTTGATTTAGTCACTATGAAAGAAGAGTAGCATAAAAATACAAATCATGCAAACGACAAACGGCGACTTTTATGTGAAACGCATAATCTGAAGTATACAGTAAAATATGTATATGAGCTTTTGGTCACGTGAAATGCGCCCACGTGCAGGAGCGGTATTCAAGTTGGAAACCGAAATGTTGCGGGTCATGAATATTTATCAAGTTACGCCTATTTTTTTTATCATCGCGTCATAATCATTTGTATAGCCGAATTATTGGAATGACAAATACAAGCTTATCTAGTTTTTGTGCAAATAGTCGTCTAAGATTATTGTCTTGCGTTTCTGAAATGTTCACGAATACAGACGGGGGCTTTAACATCCCCCCACGCGATAATTAACAAATGTGTAATTTTCAAATTTATCCGTAATGCACTTTATATTAACACCAGCTTTTTCTTGGGTAGTCATGGAAACTATCCTTTTTATGAAAAAATAGCATGTAAACACAACTTTTTTTCTTTTTGAACTCGTTATAAAATTTTACATGATAGAAATAAACAATTAAGGATTATTTTAGGGAAATTTGTATGATATCTTTCTGCTAGATTATGAGAAAATGATTTTCAAATTTATATAACATATAGATAGGCTCCGCCCATAAAAGACATATTTTTCATCTGCATACAATACTATTTTGTAAACTGATCAAAGGGTCACCCAAGGATCACTTAAGTGAAATTTGGTTGATATCCATTCAATAGTTTCCAGAAAATGATTATCAAAGTTTCCACTATATAAGCATGCAATTACCCTTCCGTTATGAAGGATGTTTGTTCTACTTAATATAAGTTAAATACTGTTCCCTTATGTGCGCTCTGATAATTCTAACCCCTCCCCCCACCCCCTCGCAAAAAATATAATAATTAAAGTAATAATAATAATAATAATAATAATAATAATAATAATAATAATAATAATAATAATAATAATGATGATGATGATGATAATAATAATAATAATAATAATAATTATAAAAATAAAAATAATTATAAAGTAACTATAATAATGAAATAATGAAAATAAAGATAATTGTTTGTTATAATAAAATAATAATAATAATAATAATTTAAAATAATAATAATAATAATAATAATAATTATAATAATAATAATAATAATAATAATAATAATAATAATAATAATAATAATAATAATGATAATAATAATAATGATAATGATAATAATAATAATAATAATAATAATAATAATAATAATAATAATAATAATAATAATAATGATAATAATAATAATGATAATGATAATAATAATAATAATAATAATAATAATAATAATAATAATAATAATAATAATAATAATAATAATAATAATAATAATAATAATAATAATGATAATAATAATAATAATAATGATAATAATAATAATAATAATATTGATGATAATACTAATATTGATGATAATAATAATAATGATGAGAAAAATAATAGTAATCAGTCCTCGTTTTTAGGCATAGAAGTGGTGGTAACATGTTTTATAAAATTGTGAATTGTTTTGTTGCAGTACCCATACCAACTTATCTTGAAAGACCAGTTAGGATCACCCGACATATGCACACAAAATCTTTTAGACAGATCCACACAAATGCTTCCTACTTTAAATATTCTTTTTTTCCTTATACAGTGATACTTTGGAACAGCCTACCAGAAACAATCATACAGCAACCCGATATTGCCGCATTCAAGAAGAGTCTTGATTCTTTCCAGATAGTGAGCCGTCCCTGAATAACCAAAATTGTTTTACCAGATCTTTTAATCTAACACTCACAATACTTTTAAAATTTGGCACCCTAACAAATGACTAACAGTTCTTATTCCAGCACAGACGCGCACCTGCCAGTAATACCCGAAAGGGGAGTCAGGCAGTATATATAGGGCCAACTTATTTCTCGCCCGAAAGGGTCCCGATTTTGATGTTTTTCAGCCGGGCCACAATTTGAAACCCGGCCCTGTGTTCCGGCTGAGAAGATGCTACAAACTGTTTTCAAATTATACCCGTTTTTGCAAGCATGTGCACGCACAAAGCGGGGTATAATTAGAAAACGGTTTGTAGCATCTTGTCAACCGGAACACAGGGCCGGGTTTCAAATTGTGGCCCGGCTGAAAAACAACCAAATCGGGCCCCGCCCGGGTGAGAAATAAGTTGGCCCATAGATAGATAGATAGATAATTTCTTATTATCATGCTTTCTATTTATAACGCATCACCGTCGCAACATTCCTCGAACAAGTTTACAAAGCGTATTTTCTTTTTTAAAATTATTCCCAATCAATGTGCATTTCAATCAATCAGTTGAAGTCGTACTCCATAAAAAATACTATTCGTTTTCTGCGATATTTGAGGTCAAAGACTCTTATTTGAAAGAAAAAACAACAACCTATTTTCCAAATTCTCTGACCCGGTATCGAATGTAAACAAACAAAATGGCAGGTTGTTTTTCTCGCCTAGGCATAAGTTAATTGCTAAGATTGACTCACAGCAATATGCTTAAAGATTGTGAGTTGATTAAAAAATGAGTGTTTAAACACATTTAAAAACTGACTTCTGGAAAAACGATGGACAACAAACGATCCAAACGCCCCCTTCGTGTAAAAATCATCAGCATGGGGAATGCTGAAGCTGGCAAGGTAGACATTTCTATATATCTTAACTTACTCAATCCATATCTTCTACCAAGAGAAAGCACTTTAGGTTTGGATGGCTAAAATGAAAATTGTTTAATACAGACAAGCCATAATTTTTCTAAGCATCTCTGATTGATCCAACCCCATTCACAAATGTACAAAATTAAAAAAATATATGCTCAGTTACCATATTACCGGGGTATCCCCCGGGGTATACCAATTACTGGTGTAGTAATAAATTGCTTATTTCAAATGAAGAAATACTTCAGGCAATGTTTCAAAATTTTAGTTGTTCCCTTTTCTACTAATACTAAACTAATAAAAGTTAGTTATTTTTGTATCATAAGCATTGTATCATGTTGAATGTTAGTTATGCCTTTAGAGGATTATTGTGTAAGGTGATTTATATTTCATTGAGTGAACAACAAAAGCCATACTTTTACAAGGGATGCTTCCATGAGTGAAAATATAGCTTTTGTTGTTCACAAAATTAACAATTAATTGATCTTACATGAAAAAACAAAAAAATTATTCTATAATTCTTTAATACAAAAATGGGTCAAATTTTCAGACAAATTTACCTAAAGTTTATCATTTCGTATGTGATTACTTAGCAACATCATGACATCCTTTGTTTATTTGGAACCACTTCAATAACATAAAAAAAGATTGAAGGAACAAAAGGAGGTTAAAATTTCACCTTTTTTGTGGTGTGATTACCAATTATTGATCTGATTTTTTTCAATAATCAACCAAAAGGTATATAAGATCATTTGTTTTTTGTTAAAGAGCTGCATAATCAAGCGATACTGTGAGAAGAGATTTGTCCATAAATACCTGGCGACTATCGGCATTGATTATGGTGTTACCAAGTAAGTAATTAGAGGCCTAGAAAGAGAAAATAATTCTGTTTTCAAAATGTCAACTGAAATTTGCTAGGGCATTGTTGAACTCTATATATTTTGGTGTTTTTTTTGGTTAAGCATCAGGTGCAAGCAACTTCAAAGATTAGGTATTCACTTAAAGATCACAATATGGTCAAGTGTCATGTACAAAAACCTTTATTGAACTATGCCAATTGTTTGAGTTAATACCCTTTGTTAATTTTACCTTAACACCTTCATCTGGATCATATCTCCTAAAACATAAGTGTTGACAACTTCAAACTTTGAACACAGTGTGGAGATTAGTGTCATTTACAAGAACCTTTACTCTACCATGCCCATTGTTTGAGTTATTTCCCTTTTTTGATTTCAACCTTGTTGAAAATATTATGGGCACACTCAAATGCTCTTGCTCTATCAACCACCTGTGCTAAGCGACCCCTTTATTTAGCAGCATTTATCAAAATGTCTTGAAAGATGTTTTTGGCTATAAGGTTATCATAATTGAATCCATTGCTGCTGATCAAATCATTAAAATAGTTTCATTGAAAAAATTCTATTGATCCCAGCTTCAAAATAAAACTGAAATTATGTAATGATTTGTACATGCATTCAATATGGTTATAGTTAACCCTTGTCATGCTGAACCCGGAATATTCCTGCTTTGGCAGGAGAAACATCAGCCTGTACATAATGTGCACATAATTTGCAATTATATGGGAGACATTCCCAGATGGGGAGGGATCAATATTCAGTCCCATTTTCGAAGTACAATAAACCTTCGTATTACATGAGAGCTTTTGCGGTGTTCCTTTGAATGGTCATTTAATACAAGTTTGACTACATTACCATATTTCAGAGTTAGTGTGAAAGACAGAGAAGTGAAAGTTAATATTTTTGATATGGCGGGTCATCCGATATTTTATGAGGTGAGTTATTCACTGTTAATTAACCATGTATTTAGGATGCAAAAACATTTGCAAGGGCTTGGAAATGGTAGCTGGTTAATCTGCATGCAAATTTTAAGCAAAACCGCACATGAACATTTTCATCTTAATGCAGGGCTCATCATATGATTCATAGGTGTAACTAGGATTTTGAAATTTATACTCACTCAGAAGGCGACCAAAAAAGGAATATATAGGATAAAGGCAATATGTGGTCTGTGACAAAAGATGAATGTCTCCATCTGCTTCTATTTTGTATGATTTGAGCTTCGGTGAATAATCAAAACATCATAACTACAGCTTGAATAAGCTGTAGTTTCGATGTTATGATCATTCATCAACGACATTTTCAAAAGAGGATTCATTTCTATTACCCACTTGAGTAATGTGCATAATGGTAATTGCGCCCTTGTAATTCAAAACTTAACTTTTTTCTTTGGTACATGTGTTTGAATCAGTTAGTCATAATTACACATCGTTACAAGAAAAAATACTTAGAAATTTGTTATCTTGCTATTCACAAGACTTCCCTGCTGTACACAAACCTTTGGCAAATAGTGTAGACTAAGATTATCCTGGATAGGCTTGTAGCCTTATCCAATCCCATACAGCCTTCTTTCTTTATGAAACTTGGTCAGAATGTTTGTCTAGTCACAAGGATGAACCCTATTAAAAAGTCTTCTCTGAAGAAAAAGTCTTTAATCAATATTAAGCTACAATAATTAGTGTGAAGTATCACTGCTTCTCCAAAAATTGATAGTTTTTTGTTTCATGATTTTACTGACCTCTGAACTATGCACTCAGGCGAGCAATCTAGGGCTATCTTGGTCCTCTTGTATAAAGTGTTTTAACTATTCTCTTTGGAATGATTTTGAGATATAGGCTCCAGGGATGGGAAAATGCGGATTTTCTACTTGTCCTGATTGAAAATGAACTTGTCTGCAATATAAGTGAACAAATGAATATTGAGCAAACAGTAAAGAAATGCTGGAACCCAGCATTTTCTTTATCAAAAAAAAAATGTTTTCTACCCTTTGATGTAAACGTTCAGATAATTTATCTCTTAAATCTTATCAGTTCAATCACGAGAGCTGTTCTGGTATCAACTTGTCCTGTGGACAAGTGGCCTAGAAAATTGTACCTGTCCTCAAAAAGAAAATCTTGTGTTAAACAAAGGGGGCATGGGAATTCCACACCCAGAGGGTCCCTTTTAGCCTGCCTCTTTGGGAACAAAAAGCTAAGCTTTTGCTATCACCTTGGGATTGCTAGTTTACTCATTTTTGTAGGTGTTGAGTGATTAATTTAAACCTTGGTCATAAAACAGGAGGATATATTCCTGAAACTTTGCATTTGTGTTCACCATCACAAGAGCTATTCATACTATAAAAGGGGCTAACTCTTGAACCATTTTTAGCTCCACTGGCCGAAGGCCAGCGAGCTATTGTCATGGTGGTGTGTCTGTCGTGCGTGTGTGCGTCCGTCCGTGCGTAAACTTTTTCTTTAAACGTCTTCTCCTCCAAAACCTATGAGCGTTTTTGATGAAACTTGGTAGAAATGTTCCTTGGGTGACCCTCTTCTAAAGTTGTTTGACCCCCAAATATGGGCGTGGCATTTTTTCACTTTGAAATCTTAAAAAATCTTCTCTTCCTAAACTGTTGAGCCAATTTCAATGAAACTTGGCATGGATGTTCCTTGGGTGACCCTTTACCTAAATTGTTCAAGAAATTTTGATTGGCCCCCAAATATGGGCGTGGCAGGGCGGGGCTTATTTTGAGCCCAAAATCTTTGAATGACATCTCCTCCTGAACCACTGGGCCGATTTCAACCAAACTTTACCAAAATGTTCCTGGGGTGACCCTTTACCGAAATTGTTCAAGAAATTTTGATTGACCCCCAAATATTGGCGTGGCAGGGCGGGGCTTATTTTGAGCCCGAAATCTTTGAATGACATCTCCTCCTCAACCACTGGGCTGATATCAACCAAACTTTACCAAAATGTTCCTGGGGTAACCCTTTTCAAAAGTTGCTCTCAAAATTTTGATTGGCCCATAAATATGGGTGTGGCAGGGTGGGGCTTAATTTGAGCCCGAATTCTTTGAAGGACATCTCTTCCTGAATCACTGATTTCAATGAAATTTTACCAGAATGTTCCTTCTGTGACCCTTTTCAAAAATTGTATGCGAAATATTAATTAGCCCTTAAATATTGGCATGTCAGGGTGTGGCTTATTTTGAGCCCGAAATCTTTGAACTACATCTCCTGATGAAGGTTGGGCCAATTTCAATGAAACTTGAGAATTTTGGTGCAATGTGAGCCATACCCAGTTAATTAAAATAAAATAGGTCTTAAGAGATTTCAAAGTGTTGTTTTCATTCAAAGAAAGATTCATTTAATGCAAGTCTAATGATGTTAAAGCCAGTGGAGCGATACAGGCCCTCTTGGGCCTCGTGTTATAAGACTCCTTCTAAAAACTTTTTTAATTATCCAGCACCTGCAGCAGAATGTTGCAACTGCAGGCAATACTCTTGTTTTTTTATACAGGTCCGTAATGAGTTTTACAAAGATACCCAGGGTGCATTGCTGGTGTATGATGTATCAGACAGACAGAGTTTTGAAGCCCTGGATCACTGGTTACTGGAGATGCAGAATGAGATGGGGAATCAGGCTGATCTGGATAATGTGGTCACATGTGTTTGTGCTAATAAGGTATGGGAACTTAAGGTAGTGGATCCGTAATAGTTCTGCAACGTTTTGGAAGTTATGAGCTTTAACAGTGTTAACCGAGGTTTCCTAATGATTTCATTAGGAAACTTTGGTTAACATTGTGAAAGATCATGTGTTCTTAACTATTACGGGTCCACTTCTTTCATTGACAAAAAACAAATAGACCATGATGAGTCGTAATGAATTCCCTAAATTATAAAACAATTCATCTTGTAATCTTAAGGTGAAAAAAAAGAGGCTTTGCTGAGTTTTTATCACTTTTATTAGATTACAAGTTTAAAAGACCTGCTATTTATAATATGAACTGAATTTTTGCAATAAACTTTTGATTTTTTTTTCTCAAGGATAGCACAAAAAATTGAAAGACTCACCCTACTCATTCTATTTTGGTCCTAACTCATATGAGCAGATCTTATCAAGTAGATGGAGAGAGAGACAATGGATTCTAACTACTGCTACCAACTTTAAAAACTAGGTAGACTCTGTAAGGTGTCCTGCCCAAAGACTCTACCTGCCTACTGGAGAATCAAACCCGCAAGCATTGATAACGAGTTGAGCATGCCAATTACTCAGCCAATAAGCCAGACTGGTTTACTTGTAATTTATCAATTCAAGTTATGCCGTGAAATATTTAACACTGTTTGTTAAATGATGTCATCACATGAATTATGATGTCATTTTCACAGTTACAAAATAGTGTTGCTTTAAGCTCATTTGCATAGATGTTACACTACTATAATAACTTCAGTACCAGACAGGTAGAGTTTCAAAACCCTTGATCACTGGTTATACTAGAGATGTAGAATAGGAATGTAGAATGAGATGGGGAACCAGGCTAATCTGAATAAAATTGTCACATACATGTGATTGTTCTAGTAAGATACATAACATACAGCAATTGTTGTTCTGCCAACTTTTTGAGAATATTGGGATTGTTGCTAGACTTTGTAGACTTTAGACTTAACACTTCACTATATGGTTTTAGGATATTATGTCCTTGTGACTGTGTAACACAAAATTACTTCTTTCCCACAATATTTTCTATCTTGAGAAATGATTTGTTTTCAAAGAGAAGCTAGGTCTTCTTATAAGAATGGTTGTATTGAAAGCTTTTAATGTTATTTATCCAATGTCTTTTTTTCACATACACACACACACACACACACACACCCACACACTATTTTCTATGAAATATTGTGCTTTAAGGTAGTGGACCCATAATAGTTCTGCAATGTTTCGGAAGTAAAGAACTTTCATGGTGTTAACCGAGATTTCCTAATGTTTCATTAGAAAATCTTGTGAAAGATCATGAGTTTCGAAATGATGCTGAGATATCACGGGTCCACTATCTTAAATCATAAAATCTTTTATTCATTCTACTGTCTTCCTCCCAAGTTCTGCAACTATTTGTTCTCTATTTTTCAGGTAGATAAAAAACGAGTTGTTGATCAAGCAGAAGGTAAAATCTGGGCCGACAGTCGAGGGTTCCGATACTTTGAGACGTCAGCACAGACAGGTGAAGGTGTATCAGAAGTGTTTCAGGTGGGTAGACCTTGCAAACATTACAAATAAAGGAATATAGGGTTAATGCCTTTGAGGGCCATTTACTCTTGCAGGGACCTAAAAATTGTTTTGCACTCGGGCGTTTTTGCATTTTGCGGGTCTTTGAAAATGTAACACCTAATAAAACATGAAATATCGCTGTTATTGTATAAAAAGAAAGATTTTTAGCTCCACTGGCCGAAAGGCCAGCGGGCTATTATCATGGCAGGGTGTCCGTCGTCCGTGTGCATGCGTCCGTCCGTCCGTAAACTTTTACTTTAAAAATCTTCTCCTCATAAAGTACAGGATGGATTCCAATCAAATTTCACAAGAATGTTCCTTGGGTGACCCTCTATTAGATTCCTTCAAAGATTTTTAATCGGTTGAAAATCATGGCTTTAGCGGGCGTGGCTAATTTCCATATATGGTAATAGGTGGCTTTTCTCAGAAACTAATTGATGGATATAAAGCAAACTTCACATGAATTATCCTTGAGTGGCCCTCTATCAGCCTACAAAAAATCATTATGATCAGATGAAAAATATGTATTTTATGGGCGGAGGTCATTTCTCTATATGTTATATAGTGAAAAGTTTAAAAATCATTTACTCAGATTCTAACCAATGGATATCAACCAAATTTCCCTGGAATGATTCTTGAGTGACTCTTTATCAGTCTAGCAAAAATTATTGCGATCGGATGAAAAATATATATTTTAAGTGCGGAGGTCATTTCCCTATATGTTATATAGTGTAAACTTTGAAAATCATTTTCTCGGAATCTAATCAATGGATTTCAACCAAATTTTACTAGAATGATTCTTTAGTGATACTTTATCAGTCTGTGAAAAAATATTGTGACCAGATCAAAACTATGTCTTTTATGGGCAGAGGTCATTTCTTCAGATTATAGGTTATATGGTGGAATATCCAATATAGGGTAAAACAAACTATCCTGAAAGGTTAAACAGATGGATTAGATATCATGGAAATTTTATTTCTGTGAAGTTGTATCAGTCTGCCAAAAAATATTTTGATTAGATGAACAGCATATTTTTTTTTATTGGCAGAGGGTATTATAACATATAAAGTGAATATTTGATCTCCCTTTTGGTATCATCTCAATGATGATTTTTTCTAGACTTGTTCAATTTATAGGTGTAATGATTATAGATTAGAAGGAACAAAACCTTCGTTGAAATTCAAATGTATAGAAACATTAGTTGAAATAAGTTGCCTGAGAATACCCCCTCAGAATTGGTGAGTTTAGTTGAACGAAGGGTGAATCTGCACATAGTGTAAATTGATGTTCTGACCTCCTGACATTATGAGTGGGGTAGAAAGAGTTGAGTTGACTGCGCTCTTAGGCATTGGGCAGAATAAAATAAATATATTGGATTGAATATTTTACTTCTTACTTTCATTAGTTAGAATTTTGTTTTGATGACAAACAATTGTTGTGATGTAATATCTTTTAGTAATGTTTAACTTAAAGTGGAAAGATCTACAATCAAAATTTTGCAGACAAAGTACCAGTATATTGTGCAGTGACATTCTGTTAGTGTTGAAATTCTTATATATTGGGATTTAACAAAATTTCACTAGAATGATTCTTGGGTGACCCATTATCAGACTGCACAAAATTATTGTGATTAAATGAAAAATATTCGTGTAACAGGTAGAGGTCAATTTATTCACCGATCATGAGTTTTTTATGCAGAAATATTTCAGCATATCACCCTTATTTACTTGAAATAAACATTCAATTATTCATTCACTTCAATTCTCATTTAAACAGCTTTATCATCCTCTAATAGTCATTATCAGGATATTCAGGCCTGTGGAGCGAATCAGGCGCTCAAGCGCCTCTAGTTATCAAAAAAGGTCTTTATCAAGTTTAAAAGAGCTTGTATAATCTATATAGCAGTATTCTGTTACCTTCATTTTTAGCTCACCTGAGCACTTCATGCTCAAGGTGAGCTTTTGTAAACATTGAATCTCCATCATCTGTTGTGCGTTGAGCATTGTCCGGCGTCAACAATTCAAGTCTTAACTTTCAAAAGGCCGCAAATATGAACCAATCTTCATGAAACTTGGTCAGAATGTTGGGCAGGTCACAAGGATGAATACTATTGAAAATGGGAAGAATCCATGCCATTTCACGGGAAAAAGGGCCTTAATGACAATTTTCTTGTTTACACTCTAGTTGCCACAAATATGGCCCAAACTTCATGAAACTTGGTCAGAATGTTGGCCAGGTCAAAAGGAGGAACCCTATTGAAAATGGGATGGATCTGTGCCATATCGCCTTAGTGACTATTTTCTTGTTTACACCCTGGAGGCTATTCTTCATGAAACTTAGTCAGAATATTTGTCTGGTGACTAGAATGAACCCTACTGAAAAGGGGAAATATTCATATGGTATCAGTGGAAAAGGGGCCTTTATGACATTTTTCTTGTTAACACTTTAAAGGCCACAAATATGGTCTAATCTTCATGGAACTTGGTTAGAATATTTGTCATGTCACAAGGTTGAACCCTTTTGAAAATGGGAAGGGTTCAAATGATATCACAGGAAAAGGGGCCTTAATGACAATTTTCTTATTTACACTCTCGAGGCCACAAATCATAAAAGTTCTATCATGACTTTTTGATGATCATTTATGAAGACAAAGATACAGGACCGCCATGTCTTGTTGTTTCAAAAATCCCCCATATTTGTAAAATGGATGGGGGATTTTTCCCCTATAAATAAAAGAGCAAGGAATACCAAACAGTTCTCAATGATCTAGTTTTGCATTGATATCCCCCACATTTTTGAAGTCCTAGAATAAACACTGTCTCACTTTCAATATTTCAGCTCAATATTAAGCTATTATTTAAGGACAAACTTATAAATGCGCGTGGAGAGAACATCAGAGAAACTGCCAGTCTCTCCTTGCCATTTATAAGTTTGTTCTAATAATAGCTTGATGTTTAGCTGTTACATTGAATTTGAGCCTGTGTGTGACATTTCCAACAATTTCAAAAGTGCACAAAGCAAAGACTGGCCAACCTGTATATTCACACAGTCTGACCAGAGACTTCACCATGCTTTTGGTAGATACACAATGTCTCAAAGTATCTTTAGAAGTTTCTAGGCTGCTCAATTTTCACACCATTCACACATGTCACATTGTTGGAAACCTCATGCACAGACTCAATTAAAAATTGTAATGTTTTTTCAGCAAAATGAAACATGACAGTTAGCCATGAGATCCCTTACTGATCAATTTGATCATTTGCTCTATTCCAGGCATTATTTGAAGATGTAGTTACAGCCGCAGAAAACGGGGGCAAAAGAGCGCCATTTCAAACACAGCTAGGTTATACCAAAGATCAAATTGACGCAATACAGAAATTGAAGAATGCTAGAGGAGATTACGATAGATTGGGTCTAAGGGAAGGTGCTACAAAGTAGGTTTATTTCATTCTTTTATGTATTTGTGACCCGTCACGCGAAAATGACCATCGGGGATTTCTGTTAAATTGTATTACTGAAAAAGAGATTTGATCCAGCATGGGTCAAACAGAGGTTACATTTCAAAAAATCTTTCACAGGAAGATAGATTGATCATTCTAGATTCAGAAAATTAGCAAAGTGTGCAAAGTTTCAAACTTAGTTATTCTGCACAGTGCTCACAGTCTGACTGGGGTCAACACTTTACACACTACCCAGATGGTCCCTTTTTGTGTGAAGGATCACATTTGTGCATTGTTAAATTCTTATTCCATTTGACTGTTAAATTGAAACAAAAGCTATAAGCTTGTAAAATCCATTTTTGAACCTAAGTGTAGGTATTTCAATTCCCCAAGAATAATATACTAAATAATCTACTACCCTTAAAAATTGGTTAGCTTTCTTTTTCTTGCCAACAAACCCAAACATGATACAGTTTAAAACCCTGGCCCCTAGATCAATTGTCTAGAACTTTTACAACTGAGCCATTGTGGCAGCAAAATTTGTGTATAATTAAGTAAAGATCAAGTAATTTTGATTTGTAAATGAGAAAATGTCCATCCGGAATTTTGTGATACAAAATATTTGGAAAAGATGTAGAATCCAGGAGAAGTAGACCATAGATCACTTTTAAATATTTAGATAATTTTAGTAAGAGAAATTCTTACCTTTGAATAAAGTTGTAATATGCTGCAAATAGCATAACATTTTCAAATACCAAAATATGGTCCATTAATATGCAGCTTATATCAGTGTTTCATCAATGGAAATTTTGTTTTCTGTTTTCAGAATTACAGATAAATGCGGGAGTGGGTAATGCCATTCTAAAATCTATTTCTCAATGAAACCCTTTGTTGTTGGTAATCATTTGAATTGTCATGACAAGACAATTCCAATGAGTACCCATAATATAAGACTTGAGAAAGTATTGTTAATGTATTTTAATTTAAAATCCAAAATACCCCCTTTATCCGTAGCTATGCTAAAAGGGGGACTTTGGATTTCAAATTACATCATTTCAACTATCCGTGAATAAATCCTATGATGTGGCTAGGCATTGAAGTCATCTCAAAGAAACAATTCAAATGAGTACCCACAACATAGGGTAGTATCTAATCCAATTAAATTTTTCTATCTTTCAGAGATGATATTAATAAAGCCTACAGAAGACTAGCAGTATTACTCCATCCCGATAAAAATGTCGCACCTGGCAGTGAAGAGGCATTTAAAATATTGGTCGCAGCGAGGACTGCTTTATTAAAACGCTGCTGACATATGATGAACTTTTAGACATTAGTGGATAAAAGAAATATTGACTTTCAAGGAAAGAACGACTACCAAATACCAAATGGGCCTGAGCATGAGGTTTCCAACAATTTCAAATATGTGATACAAAGACTCTGACCAGCCTTTGCATCCGCATAGTCTGGCCAAAGTCTTTACTTTGCGTGTGATAGATAGATAGATAAGGTCTAAAAGTATCTGTAGACCATCAGGTAATTTTATATTTACGGTATGTGGCTGTCTATGCTACCTAATGTTTGCACCTCACTAACATTTCAATTGTTTGAAATGTCATGCACAGGCTCAAATATGTGTGATCTGTCAGGCAAAAGGGAATCATCTGGATAGTGCATAAAGTGTCGACCCAAGTCAGATAGTGCAACTGCACCGACTTACTTTAGCATTTGGCTTTCGCTGAAATGAGAATGATCAATATACTTTCCTGTTTAAGAATATATTTGAAATTTGGCCACTGGTTGATCAGTACAATCTCTTTTTCAAATATAATTTTACAGAGTTCCTTTTTGGGGTGACAGGCTGTATATGACAAAAAAACCCAAAACAGCACAGGTCAATTAAGATAGTATAACTAGCCCTGCTATTCTTATTTGAAGTCTCCTTGCATTCCAACAAGGCCAATTTGTTCAGTAATACTGTTGGAAATTATGTGGCCAGCAACAGGATGAGCTTAAATTTACCTTGACTGAGCTGTAGTTATGACATTTGAGCATTTCAACCAGTCTTGATTAAGTTATTATCTCCCGCTGTTCAGCACAGTAATGGCCTCCGTCCATCATTCTGTCGTTCCATCACTAAACTTGTCCAGAGCATATCTCCTAAAGAAGAAAGCTATTAACTTGGAACTTTATAGGTGGATAGATCTCATTGGGGAGAAGTGCAGTGCACAAGAACTACAACTCTTGCTTGCACAAGTATGGAGTTATTGCCCTTTGATTAGGCTTCAGTTTGCTATAAAGCTTTGATGGCGGGGGATGGCCATGCCCAACAAAGCTATTGTTCCCAAAAGATTTAGTAAAATGCAGACAGTTTAGGTCAAGATCAGACTGCACTTTTGTGCATGCTAGTCTTAGTCTACACTGTCAGCCAAATGTTTGTGTACAGCCGTAATATGTTATGAACAGCATGACATGGGTTAGTATTTTGACCCAACATTTTTAGCCCACTAGCTGTAGGCCATTGGGAATATTTCAACTAGGAGTTATAGCAAACGTACTTAAAGCATTAATAGATGCCTCAGCTCAAAACAGCTGTAACTCCCTATATGTTTATAGGGAGTTACAACTGTTTTTGCACTGAGCCATGGATTTGGTTAATCACTTCTCAAAGCACACATATTGCACGAATAAGCATATTCTTCATTTGAGACCCCTCATGCAAAAAAGGGACCATCTGGGAAGTGCAAAATGTATCTACCTTGGTCAGACTGCATGATATTACACAGACTGACCAGGATCAACACATTTTGTCTTAACACTTTCCTGCTTTACAAAATTTTGGACCTGTCCAAATTCAAAGGTTTTGCAGACGAAAATTTAAAGTGGATTTAATTTGAAAAATAACCTTTCAGTAGGGTAGAAAATAGTGTGGAAAAAGAAGAAATTGCTTGTCAGAAGCAATTTCTTCTTTTTTCACAATGTTTTCTCAATCATAAAATCACAGGCACGTAAAAAGCAGGGATTAAACAGCAAAGGGTCAATTGACAAGTTTTCTAAATCTAGAAAGATAATTCTACCTTTCTACAGTATAATTTTTACAATCCAACTTCAGGTTGACCTAAACAGCTGGATAAAACCCCTTAAAGTTCCCAGATGGTCCCTTTTTGCTTTACGGATCACAAATTTAATCTGTTAAAATGAAAACTGGCAACCATGGTTTGTTTGCTCTGGAATCAAAATCTGAGTATGGGAAACAGCAGATACATACATTCACAACTGCAAGGTTAAGATATTAAGTTGAACACTGACTTAGGGTGTTGAGGACCTGTAACATAACATCTTGTACCAGTCCTCCCTAAAACTCACAGGCCTCAGGCTCCAAGGATTGGTAGCTGCGGTCATAGCGTAGTTGGTTGCGCGTCGGACTGTCAATCCAGAGGTCCCGGGTTTGATCCCCGAAGGCGGCACTCATTCTTTGACTATTTGTCTCTCACCAATGGGTTGATAATTGTAGACCTATGTGAGATAGTAGCTGGAGGCTAGGCAAGGATGTGATGGTAGTAATGGTGAGAGAAATACCAGGAATCCATTGTTAGGAGCTCCAGTCGCCGCAATATAACGGAAGAAAATGTTGAAAGCGGCTTAAAACTCCATTCAATCAATCAATCCAAGGATTGGTGTTGGTTTTGATCCCTATTATTACATTGAATTTTAAACTATATATTTATTTTATACAGTATGAAACATAATAAACATGAAGAAAGTTTGTTTTTGAGTTTTATGTGTTACTTCACAAGCATATAGAGGTTTCTGAATGAGTGGTCATGAAATGTAAAAATTATTTAACTTCTTTTAGATGATAGTTTAGATAAATTTGACATTACATAAACACAAATTTGATATTCTTTTTATAATTAAATGCTAAAGGGTGGTATTATGTTATTACCCTGATCAACCCTCTGTTTGTCTGGCTTTAGGTCCTGTATCTAATTTTTGGTGTGTGCAACTCTTCCAAAAAAATCAATAGAAATGAGCAGAAATTTGCCACAATTACTCTCCATGATGTCGAGTTGTGTATAAGACCTTAGAAATATAACAACCATTTTATTAAGCAACCATTTTTAGCTCCACTGGCCGAAAGGCCAGCGGGCTATTGTCATGGCGGGGTGTCCGTTGCCCGTGCGTGCGTCTGTCCGTTCGTAAACTTTTACTTTAAAAATCTTTCATAAAGTACTAAATGAATTTCAATCAAATTTCACAGGAATGTTCCTTGGGTAACCCTCTATCAGATTCCTTCAAAGAATTTTAATCCGTTGAAAATCATGGCTGTAGTGGGCGTGGCTAATTTCCAAATATGGTAATAGGTGGCTTTTCTCAGAAACTAATTGATGGATATGAACCAAACTTCACATGAATTATCCTTGAGTGACCCTCTATCAGTCTACAAAAAGTTATTATGATCAGATGCAAAATGTGTATTTTATGGGCGGAAGTCATATCTCTATATGTTATATAGTGGAAACTTTGAAAATCATTTTCTCAATATCCTAACTACTGGATAACAACCAAATTTCATTTGAATTATTCTTTAGTGATCCTTTACAAGTCTGTAAAATATATATTGTGATCAGATGCAAAATGTGTGTTTTATGGGCGGAGGTCAATTCTCTATATGTTATATAGTGAAGACTTTGAAAATCATTTTCTCAAAACCTAACTACTGGATAACAACCAAATTTCATTTGAATTATTCTTTAGTGATCCTTTACAAGTCTGTAAAATATATATTGTGATCAGATGAAAAATAAGTGTTTTATGGGGGGAGGTCATTTCTCTATATGTTATATAGTAAAAACTTTGAAAATCATTTTCTTAGAATCTAAGTGATGGATATCAACCAAATTTCACTGGAATGATTGTATAGTGATCCTTTATCAGTCTGCAAAAAATAATTGTGATCAGATGCAAAATGTGTATTTTATTTTCAGAGGTCATTTCTTTTGATATGTTATATGGTGTAACATGCAATATAGGGTAAAAACAAACTTTTTTCAAATTTTAAGCAGACGGATTTCAACCAAAAATCATGGTAATTTTAAATCTGTGAAGTTGTATCATGCTGCAAAAAATATTTTATTAGATGAACAGCATGCTTTTTATTCCCAGAGGACATTTCAAAATATAAAGTGAATATTTGATCACTTTTGGTCTCACCTAAATGATATTTTTTTTTAGACTCATTAAATTTAAAAGGTGTAAAAATTGTAGGTTAGAAGGAACATAAGCTTTGTTGGAATCCAAATGTGTAGAAACATTTGATGAATAAGCCTGAGAAAACCCCCTGAGAATTGGTCAGTTAAGTTGAACAAAGGGTGACTGCACAAAGAGGACATATAAGTGGTGTAAAGTGGCCCACTGCAGTTCAGTGTGGGGAAAAAAGAGCTGAGTTGACTGCACTCTAAGGCATTGAACAGAATAAATGTATTGGATTTAATATTTTACTTCTTATTTTCATTAGTTAGAATTTTGTTTTGATGACAAACAATTATTGTGAAGTAACACCCTTACAGTGTTGTTTAATGAAAAGCAGAAAGATCTACTATCAAAATTTTGTAGATAAATGACCGGTATATTATGCAGTTATATTCTGTTAGTGTTGAAATTTTTATTTTTGGATTTCAAACAAATTATACTGGATTGATCCTTGTTTAAAACCACCTTATCATCCTCTAATAATCACTATGGAGCGAATCAGGCGCTCAAGCGCCTCTAGTTATGATGTCCCTTGAGTGGTCATTTAAGACAAGATTGACTGTATTTGGTACATGTATTTACTACGCCTCCAGAGATGGATGTATATTGGTATCATCTTCTTCTGTCTGTCCCTCCCTACATCAGTACAGTTAATAACATCATGAAATTGACGAGGAGAATGATTTGGAATGATATCGAATGAGTGAGAGGAGCAGATAAGCAGACAGACAGACAGAGTTTTATTGACAATGGTAATAAAGTATGATCTTATTGATTCATAAAAAACAAAGTGACGATTCATATCTCTTTTTACTCATACTTTAATAGTATCACAGAATAAATAGATAATTTGGTACAACAGAATTAACAATATTTTCCTTTGGTACCATAGACTGGATTGTTGTAGGAAATTGTAAATTTTGGTATAAGAGAGTGAGTAAAGGAATTGTAAGCGTCTGTGCTTAAAATAATTAAGAACTATCCCTTAAAATGGGCTTAAGGGTCACATTGTTAAACTTTTCTGATAAAAATAATTAGAATGCTAAGAATTTTTCCAAGGCTATTGACAGAAAATCTTAACCTTGAAATTATTTAGTGTCATTATGGATGGATTTCTGTTCACCAGGCCTTTTTTTTTCCTTCAAGTTTTTGTTAATAGTACATGGAATTTGATGCATAAAAGCTTATACATATTGAACAGTTGGTGCAAAACCAAAGTAAGTGTCTATATATTGTACATATTATACATGCACTTACAATAGTTTTATAGAAACTATTGCTAATTCCTAAATGCTTATTAACAACTCTTGAATTTCACAATCTCACAACATTTTTAGTGTTTTTAACTAAACACTTTGAATCAATGGCTTGGCCCAAGGCAATTGTAACTGCCAAAATGTTTTGAAAGCGGTTACAATTGTTTTGGACTGAGCCAATGAAATATCAATTTTACTTAATACCAATGTGTGTCTTGAAATGAATTAAAAAAAGTCAAATCGTTTCTGTTTTTCAATTTTTATCAGTTTAACTAACAATATAACACATGATTACAAAGTTTGACTGTAAAAAGCTTCTCGATTTTTTTGTAATCAAATGTCTTCTCTAAGTATCTTTAAAAGTTTTTAAAGGGAGATAATTCATGAACTTTCAACAAATCTTCTGAAGTCTTCAAGGCTAATCTTTCCTTCAGGATCCTCGGTACATTGACCAACCAACTGAAAATAGAAAATAGTTCAATTTTTTGAAATTATGTTGTAAAAAATTGTGACAAAACTAAAGAAATGACCTCTGATATCCATTACTAAAAAGTTGAATAATTGTATTATGCAAATTATTGAATTCTGTCCCACATTGTATATCTCAAAATTTTGTAATCTTCATACACATAAAGGTACTTAGTGATTTTTAAGGTTATGGACAATCAGAGGGGGTTATTCAGTATTCAGAGGGGGTTAAGGGAATTCAAACAGACCCCTTCTTCGGCCTAATTATTTGATTGTCATGGGGAAATTCTATCTAAATTGGGTATATTAAGAAAACAAGCTTTTGAGAGACCTTGCTACTCATTTTTGTGTCTCAGACTCACAAAACCAGCATCTCTTAGTGAAACCCTATAGCAATTTGTATGTTCAAACCTTCTATACAAAATTCCTAGATCTATTATTGGACAATGATGGCATGAATATTTAAGACTCTTTTAGTAAATAAGTTAACCATTATTGAAAGTTTGGCCTAAAGTTATCACAATCAGTTGTATTGATTCCTCTTATATGAAAGTGACCTCCGGTAGGCAAAAGGAGTGAGTGTCATAGCTTTTACCTAAGTATGGCGGCCATGATAAAAAGTTTTGCATTAAGGTAGTGGAACGGTAATAGTTCTGCAATAACTTGAACCACATGTTCTTTCACAATGTTAATTGAGGTTTCCTAAAGAAAATCATTTGGAAACCTCTGATAACACTGTTTAAGTTCATAACTTCCAAAATGTTGCAGACTTTTACGGGTCCACTACCTTAAAGCTAACTGCAAAGCATAAAAAGAAAAATAACGGAACTGCTGACCAAGGTTTTGATAGTCACATGAAAAAATAAATGTGACCTGTCACGCAAAAAGGGACCATCTGGGAACTCTGTACAATAAATATTTGAAAAAGAGATTGAGTCCACTAAAGATCAACCAGAGGTCACATTTCAAAATTTTTTTCACTGGAAAGTAGATTGATTAATTTTAGATTCAGACATAAGCTAAGTGTGAAAAGTTTCAACCCTAGTCAGTCTGCGCAATCCGCGCAGTCTGACTAAGTCAACACTTGACGCTTTACCCAGATTGTCCCTTTTCGTGTGATGGGTCACAAAAAAATTTAAAAAAAGGTCAATTTGTTTTAACTGGTATTTCTACTCACAGCATTGATAACATCGTCATCAGCAGGCAGTTGTAGTCGACGACACAAATCTCTCATGTTAAGGGCATCAATGTATCCAGTCCTGTCGTTATCGTATCGTAAGAACATTTCATCCACTCTTGTTTTGTCGGTGATTGCAATTTTCTTCAACTGGGCTCTAACCTGTTGCACTAATGTATCAAGGTCACCATCACTGAAGTTCACAAATGAAATAAATTTACAGGCGAAAAGAAAGATAAATAAATGTTGAATATCAACTTAATGCAGAAAATGTGTATTGCACCATTTGGCATGCGCCATTTTAGAATTTCTTGGATTGGTTGATTAGGGTTTAATGTCACTTTAACATTATTGCAGTTATATCAGGATGGCTTGTGTGCCTACCCATAGTTTCCTCTTGTTAATTACACTGGTAGAACCACAGCATTTCATCCAAGCTACCAGCTGCGTATCCAGCTATGGCAATCGCCTATTGATGAGAGACATATGACGCCTGTCATGACTTTTGTCGATGAAAGTTGGATGAGCTGGGATTAGAACTCATGATTGCAGGATTGACAGCCCAATGTGTTACCTACTGAGCTAACCTGGCTTCCGCAGAATTCCCAGGAAGATATCATGACATGAGCCCTTTTTAGGAGTTGTTATCACAAATTCATTATACCATTAACTTCTGTTAGCAGTTCCAAGGGTGTTGAAATGATACAAAATAGAATGAGAAATTCTGATGGCGGTATGATTCCAAAATTGTGCATACAATATCATTGTGGTTTACAAAGGGCAAACTTCTGAAAAATATCTTAAGTGGGTATTAGTATGTCATTTCTCTTAGACTTCTTAACCTTGCAAAGAAAAGTCTGTTAAGTACAGATTACTCAATTCTCTATTAAGAGTTACAATATATGCTTATTAAAAATAACTTACGTTCTTTTAACTTTCATTGGTGCCCCTTTGATGGTTTCACTCATGATGGTCCCGGCTGCTAGTCTCTCTTTTAATGAGTTAATTGTAGAACCTGCAAAGGTAGATAGTGGTAAGTGCTAATGCTAGTTAAATTTGAAGATAAAGTTTTGCAATCGGGCAGTTCTGAATCAATTTTTGGTGTTGTTTAAAAAATATCAATTTTTTTATTAATAATGAATACAAAGAAGTGAGTTTAAAAAAAAGACTGGGGATGTGGGGGTTGTGATTAAATTATTTTTATGCAACTATGAATCAATTTTTAGAATACACATTCTCTTTGTTGGTTTAAACCTATTTATTTTACATCAATTGGGATACTAGTTCTGACAATTAAGAGTTGTCAGGGTTTGACTCTAACCTCTAAGAAAAAGGAATCAAACAGACTCCCAACTTTTTTTCAAAAATTGTTTTGGCCAAGGAAAGAACCAAGTAAGTTGGCTGCTCCAGGCAATCAAACTCAGGAAATCTTACTGTTTTATTGAATCTGAAATCTGCTTTGATAAATTTTGGTTCAACACTTCTTATAAGCTCCTAAGTTAATCTGTCAAAGCCATATTGTTGTATTGTACTTACTTTGAAATAAATTTTACTTAACTTGGTAACTTGACTTAATCAGAAAATCAAAATGATTTTTTTCTTTTCAAACACATCAATCTCAATTTTTATACTTTATCATTTTTTCATCACAAGAAACATACCAGGGAACTGATCGCTGTGCTGTTCCATAAATTTGAGGACATATTCGTCAGCATTGGTGATAACAAATCGGTGACGGAAAACTTCAATAACCGCTCCAATATAGAAGTCCTGTGGCCCATAGAAAACAGGCTGATCTGGGGGACAGTTGGGTTTGGCCACTCGAGTTCTCTCCAAGAATTTTCCTCCGATTATCCCAGAATTCCTTACTGGTGGTTCGTAAATTGTCATCATATCATCAGCTAGTCTGTACGAAATGATGAACCTACGACCTTTGTCTTCTGGTCGTACGGAATCCTACAGTAAAAAGTAAAACATTACAATAAACATTCAGATGGCAAACTGAGACCAATTTATGAGTTATTTGCACTTGGACTGAAAATGATATAAGCTCTTGACACTGAATTCTTTTACAAATTTTTCTTCATATACATGCAGTTACATATCGATGGGTCAGCACAACACATAACATATAAATATATAGGCACTTACAATAATGTTGCGCTGACCCCTCAATATACATGTAGTTATTCCATGATATGGTAGTTCATTGAGAGCCATGTTGAAAGATTGTTAGTCCACAAAACAAAAACAAAAAAAAACCATCAGGGATAATATAAGATTATTGCTAAAGTTTTTTTGCGGCAGCTTAAAGGAATTGTTATTGGTGAATATGTTAAAATCCAAGCCTTAGCAGCATGCTGAATACTACATTTCCATGCAAGACATTTCTGACCACTGATCAGGAACACATGTTCATAAATATAAGCCATTTTCAGGCGATACCTGTTTAATATTTCCTTGCAACTAAAATACCCACCATGCTAGCTTCAAATCTTAAGACTTTATGATCATTTTCTAACATCTTGATGAAGTCCTTCTTTGGGGGTTGTGGTATAAGTGAGAGACATGACTGTAAGGAATCCTCGAGTGATCCAAACTGGTTGAATGGGGGAATTTCCTGAAATAGACAGTGACAAATTTTTTTGTTATTTTCATATATTTAAACTTTAATCATTCTTTTTATTCTGTATTAGCTGCTATAGACCCACAAGTATAAGTGAGTGATCAAAGGTCAATTTTGTCTATACCTGTATAGACAAAATTGACCTTTGATCACTCACTCTAAATTGCAGAACTACAAGACCTAAGTAAAACATAAGTATGAAACAGTGTGCTTCCACAAAAACCTATCATTAGACATGTTCTTTAGGTATATTAGTTATATAAATAATAACAAACAACTCTCTAAATTAAAATGGTTAAACATTTGACACTTGAGACAAACATGATCAAACTTGCATTATTAAAAGTAGATAAGATTTTTGAAAGGGAGACAATTTTCATAATGATATATTATCTGAACTGTACTCAAAGCGATTTATAATACTGCAAAAATTGTTATTTGCAACAAGCTATTTTGTCTTTTTTCAAAATATTTTCCACCATATTGATGGCTAAGTGCAAATCGGTTGTAACTGCCTATAAATATATAGGCAGTTACAACTGTTTAATGCTGAGATATCAATATAGTATGGTTTCTTTTCAAATTGAACATACTTTTCTTTATTGTCCGTGACTCCTTCATTTGAACAAATCAAAAGTGAGATTTTTACCATTTTTGGAAGGTCCTTGACTCTTTGTTTAACATCAACTGTTGGGAACTCAGTGACTCCATAGGTATGATAGTAGAAACTCTTTGTGAAATTATCGCAATCGAAAATCAGGAATCTGCGACCGTAAATCACAATTGTTTCACCAATTTTAAAGTCTTTTGGCGTGAAGTACTCCTTAATCTCATGAGATGAGAGCTCCATGACGACTGAAGGGAAAGATGTGTCTACGTTGTAACGATCCTTTGGAACCTTGTGTCTTCCGATCAATACAGGGAATGGATCGCGACCATCATTGGCAGTATGAACCTCTCTTACTTCTAAGGTATCATCTACTAAGAAATACTGAAAAGGAAAAATAGAACTTATCAAACATTTACACTATCTATTCTTTCAATATTACTTATAACGAAAAACAATGTAAGAAATGGTGACCCATTTGAAATTCAACTAAGAAATTTCTGCTCTTCTCTTGTCTCTTAAACTTTGATTTTCTAGCTGGATTCTTCTCCTCAGTACATATTGTTTCTTCTAGTTGTAATCATGGCTTACATTAATTCCTATAAATATTTTTCCATGAAACATTTTATCATGAAATATCCAAAAACTTCATTATATTAAACACAGGACAGATAATTTGTGACATACCTTTAAAGATTATCTCCCCTAAAATTTCATTATTTAGAATGCAATCTTAACAATCAGAGATCAGAGGTGCGTTTGTTGGAGTAGGATGCAAAGTAAGAGTTTTAAGACATCATAATAAATTTGTGAATCATGCTCTAACAAAAGATAATGCACCTCAGAATTCTCACATAGGAAAGTTTTTGAATTTCCTGGAAATTATTTTGAAGATAGCTAACATGCCTTTGGCTCGGGTTGAATATGTTAGCAAAACTGGTTGGAAATTGTGCCTTGTTTTGCAAGGGCATGCAAAGTAGGGTTGCAATTTTTTTTTCATCCTGAATGCAGGGATGTCTATTTGCTCAAGAAAAATGCTGTGCATGTTTGCTCTTTTTGACCAGGGCGCGAGGTTATATAGCTTTTCTCATGCTCAACTGAGAATTTCCTCAAATTTTAAATTTAAATAAATGTATGAAAATAATAGATGATATTATCTTTTATTTTAATACATTGATGTGAGTATTAAATCAGAATTATGGCTTTAATCTCAATTTGAAATTTGAGAAAATTCTGAATTGAGAATGAGAAAAGTTTTATAACCTCCGGTTCCTAACCCATTATCTTTAAGTCAATAACCTTTTCCTTTATTTTTCCCTGAAACTTCCCTATTTGATTCTCATCAAAAAATAACTCGACTTACATGTATAACAAATGGACGCATTTCACCAAACATATTATCCCTGTCATCCCATACACAGTGGAAACGTAAAACTTTTCTGTCTAGCTCTATAAACTGTTTGAGTTTATCAAAAGACGAGGGTGTAGTGTAGGTTCGGAGTGCAGCTGCATTCTTTCTCCTCTCAATGTAGGGGTCTGTGGGGAGAGGTTCACTAGGGTTAACAATGATACCTTCACTCTCAAGGAAATCCTGTAAGGAAAAATATATGTATTAATACTGTAAACGGCTTTATATTGGCGGTGTCCACATTTGGCGTTTTTTAGATTACGATTTATTGGCGTTGATTTATTTTGGCGCATCTTACTTTAACGCCAAAATTAAACGCTTTATATTTTACTTTTTTTTCGTCGGTCAAACCAACGTAAGTAAAAGAAAGGCAATTTCTAGAATAATGTCAACTTTCTACAAATTTGACAATAGTTTTTTTTCACACATTTTGTTGTAGGTTTAACGCATCCAAGTTTTCCGCACCTTTTAACTGGGATTTTCAGTACAATGTATCAACCAACTTGGATCTGGAATCTTGAAATTGAGGGATAAGTGCAATACTATTGCAAGTGCCTATAATTTATAGGCACTTGCAATAGTATTGCGCTGACCCGTCGAAATGTCAACGTTGACAGCATAAAAATAACATACCTTTGATATAAATTTAATTAACATTGACTAAAATGTATAGATTTCATATCTATCATAATAAAGAAATTTCTTATTTCATAATGACAAATATTGGCGGTGGATTAATTTTGGCGCATTTTAGCTTGACCGCCAATATAGCCAAAATAAAACCACCGCCAAAATTACCCCGTTTACAGTATTTAATATAGTACATGTATAATTAATTGAGCCTGTGCACAGAGTTTGACACTAATAACTTTTTGCCACCAGCTAGGAGGACCTGTTAACCTCAAATATTACAGGTCCTCATTGATAGGAACAGGTCCTGCATGAAAATCATGTTTGATTTTAAGCAAATTAGGGGATAAATTGCTAAAAACACATTGTTGGAAAAGAAGAAATTGCTTATGACAAGCAATTCCTTCTTTTTCTACAATGTATTCCATTTGATAATGCATATTTTAGTATTTGGAAGGAAATATTTATCAAAACTGGATGATTTGAAATACGAAGTATTGCTTTTAACAATGCATGGGCCTGAAGGACCTGCAGTATAGTTATATCTACCAGTCCTCCCTAAAATCCACAGGTCTGGGGCCCGAGGACTGGTGTTAGTGTTGATCCCTGCCTGTGCATGACATTTCCAACAATAACATGCATGTGTGATGGTCAGATATTGAGCAATATGAACAGTCACAAACTACACTGAAAAATAATTTAGCAATATGAACAGTCACAAACTACACTGAAAAATAATCTTTTATTGTGAGTAGACTCTATGATGCAGGGACTTAAATTTCTTTTGAGCATGCAGTAAGGACTATGATCAGACTGTGCAGGTGCACAGGTTGATCAGAGTCTTTACATTGCACAAATTTGATATTGTTGGAATGTCACACAACACATCAATTGATATTTCATGTAACAGTATTACAATATATTGATATGCATGCAACATGTGTTAGAATGATTATACTATTTGATAATTAATGTAGACTAGTATAACAATAAAGAATTGACATTTCATAGAGTATTTCAAAGTCAGAATTAGGGCACAAGAATGTCATAGCTATGATTTCTAATTTTCATTTTCTAATGATGAGGAATTCATTATCAAGTTTTTTGCCTTAACCATTCCCAAAACAATCTGGACCCCTTATGACCTTTGAGTATTTTAAATAAAAGCATTATTGTCAAATTTTAGAAGAAATTGTTAAACCTGACAAGTATTTTCTTTTTGTGATTCAAAATTTTCCCCAAAGCACATCAAGTACAATATTGTAACCCGTCAATAGGGTGTCAGGCAAAATGGAACCATCTGGGAAAAATAAATATATGGAAAAAGAATTAGGTTGTCAGATCAACTAGAGATCGAATTTCATAAATTCTTATATCAAAAGTAGGGATGGTAACGAGTACTGATTTTACTAATCGATTACTCGTTCACCTTTCCGGTCGAGTACTCGAGTACTCGGATAGAATTGAGGACATTCATTTATTCTGTAACTTCAAACATAAAGATATACGGTATTTGCTGCATATTTTCAGTAAAAGGGGCAGTTGAAATGACATATGATTGCTAATTTATTTTAAAAACGGCAAATTATAAAGTGCATGGTTAGAGAGTGTCATTTCTCGGTAATATATAATCATCGGTTTTATATATAACTTTCGGTTTGAAAAGACCAAGTATCTACAACATCGATAAGATTGCGTTACAAGGTTATGGAACGACGCTGCAACATTCCGTTGTAAATTGCACTGTCGCTGATAAATAAGATTACCAAAATTTGAAGGTGCGAATAGTTACAAAATGACGTGTATTGTTTGACAGCAAGAACGATGACAGTTGGCATTTGATTGCAAATTCGGAAAAATATCGATAGATAAGACAGTCGGCAGGCGCCCAGGTGTTGCATACATAATCTTTAGCTGAACAGCATTTCATATGTAAGATCGATATTTTGAGAAAATATAAAGAAAATGAGATTAGAAACGAATTTGCTACTATTTCATTTTTTTACCGATTAATCGATTAGTGAAATTGGTAATTGATAATCGGACGTTCGATCGAGTACTCGATTAATCGAATACTCGTTCCCATCCCTAATCAAAAGGTAGAATGATAATTCTAGATTCAGAAAAACATATAAGTGTGAAAAGTTTTGACCGTAGTCAGTCTGACCAGGTTTGACACTTTACACACTACCCAGATGGGCCCTTTTGGCCTGATGGGCCACATTAATTAAAAATACCTACACTTGTAAATTTGTCACAGCCCACAATGTGAAAAACTTTTCCATAAAATGTGACGTTAACACCATTGTTTATATCCTTCCAGTGCCAGTGGTCACCCTGATCATTTTTCGGCAGTCGCTGTCGTTTGATGAGTTTACCTGAAAAGATCGAATATTCTTTAATGCTTTTCGGTGGTTTATCGAGGAATACGATAGATCATCACTTAATTATCTCATCGCAAAAGCAGTGAAATTATCAAAAACTTATACCTTGCTTTTGTGCATTTCATCCTATCTGCCGTCATCTATGCGGGGCAAAATAAGTGACGTCACAATGAACGTTGCATAGCAATCACATGCAAAATGAAGCGCTTTACAAAAATATGTCCTAGAAATTTCACATTTAGTCTCATTTTTGCAACAAAAAAAGTATAATCATTTGTTTTTCAAATAAGATCGATTAATATTTAATTTCATGAACAACAAAAGCTATATTTTCACTCCACTCGTGAAAATATAGCTTTTGTTGTTCACTCAATGAATATAAATAGTTCTTACACTGAAACAATTGATTATCCTCCATGTAATCCAGGGATTAATGCAAAATTATTACTAGGGCTATTAATTTGAAATTTGTGCATTGCAAAATATTTAATTATTATCTAAATTTTCTAAGATTCGAAATAGTGTACTGCAACAATTCTTTTCCTACACTGTTATTTTGAAGCAATAAGAAATTGAAAAATGGCAATGATTGCATAGTGAGTTAATGTTACAAAGGAAATTCAGCTGTTATTACAATGAAAGTCACTGGGTTAATCAAATAAAAGCCAATGTTGTTGTATTATCAGAAAGCAACACCATTATTAGTGACAATTTAGTCCGCAAGGTCTGACAAGTCCACACTTTCAACACTTCCAAGATTTTCCTTGTTTGTGGGATGGGTCACAATTACATTATATTTTTTCTAAAAAAAATCTTAATAATGCATTTTTCTAAAAAAGGCTTCCTACACTTTCATAAAAGTTTAAAATAAGTTCTACAATAATAACTTATATTTCAATTGTTGTATGTCATTTCTTAAAATTACTTAAAAAGAACAAAAGTGATCCATATCTCACCTTGTGGCATTCCACAGTTTTCTACATGAGGTTCAATAACGGCAATACTGTCATCTTCAAGGTAGTAGAAAATATCAACTGGACGAACTCGGAAAAATTCATCCTTAGATTCATGGACTGTCTGTTTGAAGTAGGCATTGAACTTCAGCACCTGGAAATAGACAAAATACATGTATTGTCATGGCAACTGTTTAAATTAACAGAAGATAATTAAAATGTAAACTTAACTTTTGTATTTTTTTATGGACACAATATATTAAAACACACCAAAGTTGATATTTGATTTGATAGTAATTTTGATAAAAGATAAGATAATTGTCTCCTTATGATTAACAAAAGTTTAAGTATCCAGCGCCTAGTCAGAAGTGAGCCTTTTAGCGAAAAGGATCGTGAATTTAACTGACATCATGCACATTAGAATAGACTGTTAGCCAAGACATACAATGGATTGACTTTATGACACAGGCTAGATTCAAGCAGTACATTATCAGGACATGGATCACAATTATGCTGCAACAGCAGAAGATAATAACAAGCTGGAACAGAGACCAGTCTGCACTTATATGTGAAAGCTTATTTTAATGCAACCGCATCAAAAGATCCAGGACAAATTGTTTAACCATTGTCCACCAGTCTGTCGGTCTGTAAAACTTAACCAAAAAACTTAACAGTACCTATTTCTTCAGGGCTCTTCGAAATGCAATGTTCATATTTAGTATGATGATAGATCTCAATAATGTGCATCTACAGATACCAAGGTCAATGTCATGTGACAAGGTTAAGGTCAGCTATCGCAGTCAAAGTTTTAAAAAAATGCCGTTTCAAGGGCATTTTGTGTTTCACAAACACATCTTGTTGTTGCAGCTACCTGCAATGGTAATAACCCTCTACTCTTAAATACCTTTTTGTCATGAGCAACATGACCTGGTACAAAATCTTCAGGTGGTGCTTGTTTAGCCTGTCCATATGTCAGTGTTGGGTTGAAGTTTGCCAATTCATCTAGATCTTGTTCATTTAGCTGGTTGTACATGATGGGTTCACCACCAATACCGACAGTTGGATGTGTTGGTAAGGCATAGCCATTCTTGTAGTTCAAACTGTGACTTCTGTGAAATTTGGAACGCTGCAAAATAAATCAGGGGTAGACATTTAGTATTTTTGCTACAAGCCCGTGGGCTTAACTTGTTTTATTCTAATATGATCTAACTAGAAATAACAAGTCTTTCCTATTGATTCATATTGAGGAATATATCAGAATTAGATATACAAATGTAATTGTATGTCATTAGGAAAAATATTGGAAGGTAACAATGTGTCTCACGATGTTTCTCATTAATATAAATGAACACATTTAAGTCTGCAAATGGTGATACATTGCTTATTTTGTTTGTTATAAAAAATATGTTACAATTCAAAATTCCCATTTTTTTGGAAGATTGGTTTGATTGCAAAATAGAATGATATGATAATAAACAGAAATGATTTGAATAGAATAGCTCATTTTAAGGTTTAATTATTTCAGACAGCATAAAAATGATAATGATCTCAAGTGGATTCTAGGGAGGACTGGTAGATGTTACCATGCTGCAGGTCCTTCAGGCATGTAGATAATGGCGGCCATTGGTATTCAAAGTCTGTCCAATAGGAAAAATAATTGCCTTTGTGATACTAAAATTTGCAAAATTACCAAATAGAAAGATTGTAAATAGAAGAAATTGCATGTCAAAAGCAACTTCTTTTTTCCAACAATGTTTTACCTACAATTTATCCCTTAAATTATTAAAATAACATGGTATTCATCGTGCAGGACCTGTTGTTATCAGGGCAGGCCTGTAATATTTTAGGCAAACAGGTCCTTAAGGCCGGTGGCAAAGAGTTAAGTTAGTGTCAAACCCTGGTCTAAACATATTTTAACAGGGTTGTACGGGCGTTATTCTACTATTAAGCCATATATCCTCAAAAGTATTCTTTTTTAGTAAAACTGGCACATTTACTTGGTATTAAGGTGGTTTGCAACACTTAGTTAGAAACGACGAATTTCCCCAAATTACTCGAGCTTTGATGAAACTTCATTACACCACATATTGAATTCATCTTCCTGCCTTGCATCCAGTTGTAATTTTGTATCTTAATAAATGATCTCATATCTTTCAAATAGAGTCTTTCTCATCATTTTACTAGCTACGTATTTATTCATATATTATGAACACATTTAATGTTCAACAAACTTCTACCATCACAAATCATAATTACAAAAAGTAACCAGTGTACTACTTCTACCATTAAAAATGTGATACTAAATTGTTGTCAAGCAAAAAATGCAGTTTCAATATCCAATGTTTACTGTTCACAGAATGTCCAATAAAATTTTAAAACATATAGAACTTTCTTACCGTAGGATCTATAAAAGAGTTTCCGGGTAGGAATGGTAGTCCTTCCATTGTTTATCGTTGTTTCTTTAAAGTTTCAATGTTTTCATCCGCTGTTTTCCTACCTATCCAACACAAATGTAGCTGTTGCTTGGTCGTTGCTATGCAAACAATTGCCTCGTGAGAAACGCCGAGATTTCCAAATGAAACCGGAAGTCTAGTATGCAGATACTTCCGGTAAATAATGCATTTGACGGAATCTTTTTATTCTATATTTTAAGACTATTTTAGTGACATTTATAACCAGCAGAAGAGTTTCTAGCTTCAAGAAATAAATGAAAAGTTATGGCCACCCCAAATGAGGTAGGTTGATATTATCAATCATATCATGTTCAAGTATGAGTCATAGTTTCCAATCGTTCCTTGATGTGTTCGTACCATAAATTTTGATTTGTCAATCCATTCCCATATTGGCAATCCGAAATTATGAGAATTAAATAAAAGCTGTTGAAATTGCTTAATACTTATGATTGCAAAGCCTTTGTTCTTGCACATCTACTTAAGGACAATTATCCTGAAGAAAATTGATCTTTGGACTTTCTATGTACAGCCAGGCATTGAGAGTTTCCATTTGACTGTCTCGATAGCCTAGTGGTTAGAGCGTCGGTTTCCTGATCTTTAAGTCAGGTGTTCCAGTTGTGTTGACAGTGAGGTTTATCCTCGGGTACAAAAATTAATGGTCACTGCCTCACTCCACCCAGCTGTAAATGGGTAGCAGTGGATAAAATACCCTTCTATGAAAATGACTTCACTGCCACTCAAATTCCTCACATAAAATTGATAACATCCAGAATCAGTAAATATCAGTAAAAAGCTATACACCTGCCAGTACTCAGAGGTCCCATTCAAGTAAAATCTTATGTGAATCAAGCAAATGATTGAACCTACACATACAAACTCCAAGAAAATTAAGAAGCTTTACGTGGTCATCGCGTAAGCAGATTGTATCCAAAAATGAAAACAAAGACCTGTTTCTGAAAATGTTGGTCAGGGCAATGGTGATTTGGAAATTGAAGCAGTTTAAACAACAGAGATTTTTTACTTTACTGAAAATTCTTGCTTATAAGAGACTATGAAAATTGGGACATCCCTGCTTACACAGAATACATGGAGCAATGTTTGGCTGGAAATCGTAATGTGAACTGGCAATATTAGGATCCTCAGACGCAAATGAAAAAACATGATCGGGTTCAATGGTAAAGCCGAGCTATTGTTCCAGCATTACACCATGTAATCCTGTAGCCTAAAATGTAGACAATGTAGATGGAGTATGACCTTTAATGCTTCTAAAATATCAATTTTTCCAGCAATTTAGTTGTCTGACGATTTAAGGCGTGAATGAAACATGTTAGCCAATTAGTAATGATGAAGTTGGTTGATTGACATAATTTTTATTGGCAATTTCAGTGTCATCCTGCTGCTGTGACCTGTCATAGAACAGTTAATAGCGCATTGGACTTTCTGGGTTTGATCCCCGACTGCAGCACTCATTCTTTCTGACTATTTGTCTCCCACCAATGGGTTTATATTGTAGACTTATGTTGGATAGCAGCTGGCGGCTAGGAAAGGATATAATGGTGTTACTGCTGTGAGAAATACCAGGAATCCATTATTAGGTGCTCCAGCCTCCGCAATATAACTGAAGAATTTTTGAAAGTGGCGTGAAACCCCATTCAGATTTCAGAAATGAAAGGGAAATCGACGCATCTAAGAATTGTGGTAATTCATGCTCAAAATTACAAATCCAGAAAATATGGGGGGGGGGGGGTTCTTTGAAAAAAGTGGGGGAATTCCTCAATCCCCCTGCCTTGAATAATAATGTGAGATTTCCAACAATTTCAAATATGTACATAGTGAAGACTCTGACCAGCCTGTGCATCAGCACAGTCTGACCAGAGTCTATGCTATGTGTTAGATAGATAAGGTCTCAAAGTACTTGTACAGTGTACACCTCAGTTTTCATTATATTTACAGTAGTTGGCTATCTATGCTGCTCAATGTATGCACCTCAATTTCACTCCAAGGAAGGCCTTGCCTGTTGCAGAATATATCTGTTGTCACAGGCAATAGTTATTTATCTTTTTTCATTAGGCTAAGGTTGGGTTCGCCACATTGTGTGATAACAAATCATCCGGTGAGACAGTACAGCTACAACTAACACCAGAGGTCTTGATATTACTGAGAGAGGAGTATGTACACAGAGATGCCCAGGTAGAGGAAAATGGGAATGACATTGTATTAGAACAGGTAATAAAATTTTTGTACCACATTAAAAAAAATGGGGTCTCAATGACTGAATTTAAAGGCTAAGAAGAGACCCATTGCTTAAAATTTTAGCAGTACCTGCTTTTGATTTTTACTCTATAATCTTTGCTAAATGCATTGTCATAATTTTGTGTAAAGTGTGAAAATTTCTCTGGATTAACCTACACTTGTAAGATGTACATTGTTCGATCAAGTTCAGAAAAGAATTTAAGACTCTTTATTTCTTTTCTGAAGTTGATCCCAATGGGGTCTATGGGACACATCAGATAGTTTTGAGAGCCCTGACTGTTGTTATTTGTGATTACCCCCCAAAACTTGTGTTCCTTTAACCCAGGGTATAATATATGCTAGTGTTTGACCCTTTGACATCACATGAGTAATTCCAATAAAAGACAATATATTTCTCTTTTTCTGATATTATAAGACTGATCACATCAGACTATCAAAGGCATGGCAGGGTTTTCAATAGCACCCAAAAGCCAAGAGTCAATGACCCTTGAGTCAAAATTTCCAAGAGTCAAAATGAAAATCTCAAGAGTCAAACTGTGTCGTGCTCCCCTTCCCCCACCCCCCAAAAAAACAACCTTGAAGTATCAAATCTGAAATAAGAAAGAAATAGAAGTAAATGCATTGGAGCTGAAGATAAAATTAAGATTGGGAACCCTTTTCTGTCATCATAGAACTTTTTTCCATAGGTGCCTCAAAATAAAGAGTCAATTTTTCCACTCTTACAATTCACTGCAATTTTGTATCACTGAATAATATCTCAGGAGCTTTATTTCTGACAAAAGGTTTGTATTGTCTTAAATTCTATAAAAGAGAAAAGGTTTTGTGGTTGAAAATATTAGTAAAAAGCTTCTAATTATTTTTATTTTTCCCAAAAAGTAGTTGAGTTCAACCACGAAAACCAATGACAATTAATAGCTTATCCTTTATTTGAATTCATTGACTAACTATTTACATTTTGTTTGCATTTAGATGAAATTTGTAAGTAATAAGGTGGGATTAGTGTTATCTGAGTTAAAGCAAACGGGGTAGAGCTGAAAATCGACAGGTGTCAACAAACTGTTACCTACGATCGCCGACGCATATATCCGATCACCGTAATGTGTTAATTGCCAATTAAGCTAGGTGTTATCAGACCATCAATTTACTGTTTTCAAATAATATGACACACTTCTTATGACCCTTGACGCATGGCTGCTTATTCTCAAGAGTCAAAATGACGCACCAGCTCAAATTTCCAAGAGTCAAAATTGCATCATTTTGATTTCCTGAGCGTCAAAACCCGGGGTCCCGGGTCAAACGAAAACCCTGCATGGTTTATTAATTGCTCCACAGCGAGCTATGTAATGGCGGAGTGTCCTTCGTGTGTGCATGTGTCTGTGCGTCTGTGTGTTCATAAACTTTTTCTTTAAACATCTTCTCCTCCCAAACCAATGGGCGGATTTAACTGAAACTTGGTAGAAATGATCTTGGGTGACCCTTTACTTAAATTGTTCAAGAAATTTTGATTGACCCCCAAAAATGCGCATGGCTTGGCATGACATTTTTGCATAATAAAATCTTTAAAAATCTTCTCCTCCATAACCATTGGACCGATTTCAATGAAACTTGGCATGAATGTTCCTAGAGTGACCCTTTACTTAAATTGTTCAAGAAATTTTGATTGGCCCCCAAATATGGGCGTGGCAGGGCATGGCATTTTTTTTACGTTAAAATGTTAAAAAATCTTCTCCTCCATAACCATTGGGCCGATTTCAATGAAACTTGGCATGAATGTTCCTGAGTGACCCTTTGCTTAAATTATTCAAGAAATTTTGATTGGCCCCCAAATATGGGTGTGGCAGGGCTTAGCATTTTTTTTACGTAAAAATCTTCTCCTCCGTAACCATTGGGCCAATTTCAATGAAACTTGGCATGCATGTTCCTTGTGTGACTCTTTACTTAGATTGTTCAAGAAATTTTGATTGACCCCCAAATATGGGCGTGGCAGGGCATTTTTCATGTTAAAATCTTTAAAAATCTTCTCCTCCAAAACTTTAAGCCGATTTCATTGAAACTTGGCATGGATGAAAGTTTGATTGACCCCCAAATATGGGAGTGGCAGGGTGTGGCATTTTTTCATGTTAAAATCTTAAAAAATCTTCTCCTCCCAATCCATTGGGCTGATTTCAATGAAACTTGACAAGCATGTTCTTTGGGTGACCTCTTACTTAAAATTTCTCAAAAAGAAATTGTTTGACCCCCAAATATGGGCGTGGCAGGGCAGGGCATTTTTTCACAATAAAATCTTGAAAAATTCCTCTCCTCCCAAACCATTAGAAACTTGGCATTGATGTTCCTTGGGTGACCCTTTACATAAATTGTTAAAACAAGAGGACCAAGATTGTCCTAGATCGCTCACCTGAGTCTCTATGACCCCTGGGACATCACATTAATTAGATAGGCAGATGTCAAAAAGAAGATAATTGCCTAAGATCAATACCATGGAACATTTTCAGCCAAGAGCAAGACAGATATGCCTTTTTGCTCTTTGATTCTATGTAAAAAGGGATGCACCAGGGTGGACCCCAAAAGTGACCCCAGGGTCTTGATATGAACAAATTTGGAAGATGTCCATAAGATGATGCTACATTCTAAATATGAAAGCTGTCTGCCTTTTGGTTTCAGAGAAGAAGATTTTTGAATATTTCCCATTTTCACCTATCATGCTCAGATGAGCTGAAAGGGATGCGCCCGTGTGGAGCCCAAATATGACCCAAGGGTCTTGATATGAACAAACTTGGTAGGGGCCCACAAGATGATGTTACATACCAAAAATGAAAGCAATGTGCCCTCTGGTTTCTATTAAAGAAGATTTTAAAAGATTTTCGCTCTCTGATTCTATGTAAAAAGGGTTACACCCGGGTGGAGCCCAAATATGATCCTAGGGTCTTGATATGAACAAACTTGGTAGAGGTCCACTAGATGATGCTACATACCAAATATGAAAGCTGTCTGCCTTCTGGTTTCATAGAAGAAGATTTTTGAAGATTTTCATTTTTTTACCCTTTGTGCTCGTAAGAGATAAAGGGATGCACCCGTGCAAAGCCAAAATATGACCCCAGGGTCTTGATATGAACAAACTTGGTAGAGGCCCACTAGGTGATGCTACACACCAAACATTAAAGCTGTCTGCCATCTGGTTACAGAGAAGAAGATTTTTAAAGATTTTTGCTCTTTGATTCTATGTAAAAAGGGTTGGGCCCCGGCAAAGCCCAAATATGACCCCAGGGTCTTGATATGAACAAACTTGGTAGAGGTCCACTAGATGATGCTACATACCAAATATGAAAGCTGTCTGCCTTCTTGTTTCAGAGAAGAAGATTTTTAAAGAATTTCATATTTTCATCCTTTTTGTTAAGGGTAAAGGGAAAGTTAAGGATGGATTTCATTTATTTGAACAACTTTGGTAGAGCTTGACCCAAGGAACATCCCTGCCAAGTTACATCAAGATTGGCCCACTGGTTTAGGAGGAGAAGATGTTTAAAGAAATTGTGAGCGACGCATGACAGACGACGCACGACTGATTGACGGACATTCTACGATCCCAAAAGCTCACCTTGAGCACTTCGTGCTCAGGTGAGCTAAAAAAATGATTGACCTGCAAACATGGGTGTGGCAGGGCCTGGCATTTTTTCATGTTAAAATTTTTAAAAAATCAGTCTCCTCCAAAATCATTGGGCTGATTTCAATGAAACTTGGCAAGGATATTCCTTCAATGACCCTTTACTTAAATTGTTCAAGAAATTTTTATTGACCCCAAAATATCAGCATGATAGGGCAAAAGTCAGGGGTTATTAAAGCCAGAGGAGCGATACAGAAGATTTTTAAAGATGTTCATATTTTCATCCTTTTTGTTACGGGTAAAGGGAAAGTTAAGGGTGGATTTCATTTATTTGAACAACTTTGGTAGAGCTTGACCCAAGGAACATCCCTGCCAAGTTTCATCAAGATTGGCCCACTGGTTTAGGAGGAGAAGATGTTTAAAGAAATTGTGAGCGACGCATGACAGACGACGCACGACTGATTGACGGACATTCTACGATCCCAAAAGCTCACCTTGAGCACTTCGTGCTCAGGTGAGCTAAAAAAATGATTGACCTGCAAACATGGGTGTGGCAGGGCCTGGCATTTTTTCATGTTAAAATTTTTAAAAAATCAGTCTCCTCCAAAATCATTGGGCTGATTTCAATGAAACTTGGCAAGGATATTCCTTCAATGACCCTTTACTTAAATTGTTCAAGAAATTTTTATTGACCCCAAAATATCAGCATGATAGGGCAAAAGTCAGGGGTTATTAAAGCCAGAGGAGCGATACAGAAGATTTTTAAAGATGTTCATATTTTCATCCTTTTTGTTACGGGTAAAGGGAAAGTTAAGGGTGGATTTCATTTATTTGAACAACTTTGGTAGAGCTTGACCCAAGGAACATCCCTGCCAAGTTTCATCAAGATTGGCCCACTGGTTTAGGAGGAGAAGATGTTTAAAGAAATTGTGAGCGACGCATGACGGACGACTGACGACGGACGACGGACATTCTATGATCCCAATAGCTCACCTTGAGCACTTCTTGCTCAGGTGAGCTAAAAAAATGATTGACCTGCAAACATGGGTGTGGCAGGGCCTGGCATTTTTTCATGTTAAAATTTTTAAAAAATCAGTCTCCTCCAAAACCATTGGGCTGATTTCAATGAAACTTGGCAAGGATATTCCTTCAATGACCCTTTACTTAAATTGTTCAAGAAATTTTTATTGACCCCAAAATATCAGCATGATAGGGCAAAAGTCAGGGGTTATTAAAGCCAGAGGAGCGATACAGGTCCTCTTGGGCCTCTTGTCACAACCAAACCTTAAAAATTTAAAGGTGTCCTGATTTGACCCTACACTTATTTAAAGGGGATCACATTGACCTCTTAGATTGTCTGTGAAGCATCATTTTGATAAAAGAAAAAATGAAAAGTCAAATAGATATCTTAACCTGAACTGGTTTAAAGATTTTTATAAGCTTGACTGTTTTCGGATTAAACCCGAGATATTGCTATCACCTTAGTGTTGTCATGGTTGTTGTTGAAGGTGTCATGTTCACCATCATAAGAGCAACTTATACTATCAAGGGGGATAACTCTAGATGTATTTTTTGCAAATTATGCCACTTTTTAACTTCCATCCTGTACTCAACAGTCGAGCATAGACAACTGTAGGCGGTGCCATTGTTAAAAAAAAAAACTAACAAAATACAGGAAGTAAGACTGAATAGTTCAACTTAGGGGTCAGATATGCCAAATGACAGTTTAACATTAGGGGTATAGGCATTTTCTCCACAAATCCAGGGGCCCTGCCAAAAATAAAGCACCATCTACACTTACAGGCCAGATATTATGATGCAATACCTCCTTTATCAGAATGGAACTTTCCCCCGAATGGAACTTTCCAATGATTTCTTTCAAGCATCATCTGGAAGAACTTTTCATTTGAACCAGTGTAAAAATTCTCTCCCAAGGTGATGTGTTAAATTGAGCCCTGCAGTTTCATTTGACTTACTTGAGTCACTTTTGATATTTTTGACTAATTAGAGTCAATCTTGCTCAAGCGACCATGGAACTCACCAGTATCGTCTCAAGGCATTCTTTTGAGTTTTAACAACATTGGATAATTGACAATTTCCCAGCAATATGCGTATTCAATCAAAAAGTATGTTTCTTATTAAAAACAACATGTATTAAGTGGCCATTTTCTTTAACAATCGCTTTTTGGTTAGTGGTCACTTTAAACAAGTTTTACTTTATAAGTCTCAAACTTGCAAAACCTGTGTTCATTAACCCTTGTCATGCTGAGCCCAGGATATTCTGGCCTTGGCAGGAGCTTTAGGCAAATATCAGGCTGCACATATGTGCAATCTGATCTTTGTCTATACCACCTGTTTTTCTTTTTTTGAAACCAGAAAAGCTTAATAATTTAATTTTCAAAATAAATACTGACTCACATTTAGTGCATCTAGCACATTGAGCACTTTGATATTGTTGTAATTTTGACAAGATTTTTAGCTCGGCTGTTTTCGGAAAAAACCCGTGGTATTGCTATAGCCTCCGTGTCGTCGTTGTCGTCGTTGTCATGCGAAAACTTTGACATTTTGTTATATCTCTGGTTCTAATGAAGGCATTCACTTGAAACTTGGCACACATAATCACCATCAAAAGAGCAACCTATACTATCAAGGGGGATAACTCCAGATGCATTTTGTGCAAATTATGTCCCTTTTCAACTTAGAATTTTTTCCCACCATCCAGCACTCGACAGCCGAGCGTAGGCACCTGTAGGCGGTGCTCTTGTTTATTCAGCATGACAAGGGTTAAATCCCTTTTTTTCTCAACTCTGCAGATCAGAACAGTTGATGTACACAGAGATTCCGAAGGCGGTCTAGGGTTGAGTGTGAAAGGTGGTTCTGAACATCGACTGCCTGCCCTCATTTCTCGCATATTCCCAGGTCAAGCTGCTGCCCTAACAAACCAACTGTTTATCGGGGATGCAATTCTAAAGGTAAATTAGTCTTAGGTTCCAGAAAGTAGTGCATCGAAAATTTGGATTGGAAAATGGTTAGCATTTCCTTTATTCAAAACACAGTGTTTTCTTACTTTTGATACATACATGATTGGGCTTATTATTCTCTTCGATCTATTTAGGGCCATTTAAAAATTTGCCTTTGTATTTACTTATTCACAGACATGTAGCCTTGATAAATGAACTAGTCAACAGAAAGAAAAGCTTGTGTCAGACAAGTCATAACAGTATATAGAGAATCCACATTCCTTATTGGAGCAAAATGATCAACTTTACATCAATATTACATTAAGCATTTTGCAAACAAGGACTCTGAAGATTTGGAACTGATCAGATGCATTACATGTACCAAGAAGGCAGTTCCTTTGCTGTATAAAACCTTTTTGAAATTGAAGAATATGCTTGTTGTAAGCAATTTCTCCACTTTCCACAATGATTTCCAAGCTTTCTTGTGTGAAGAGTTAAAAATTGTGAAAGTATGAGAATGGATTTAAGGTAGTGGACCCGTAATAGTTCCACAACATTTTGTAAGTCATCAGCTTTAACCGTGCTAACCGAGGTTTCCTCATGATTTCATTAGGAAACCTTGGTTATTATTTTGAAATATCATGTGTTTCTCAATGTTGCTGAACTATAACCGGTCCACCACCTTAATGTTATTATTTTGAACACACAGGTCAATGAGACAAGTCTGGAGTCTTTCACCCACGATCAAGTGATAGAGACTTTACGGAATGCTGGGGATGTTGTCACGCTCACGGTGAAACATTTTAAACCAGCCGCCATCTTTCTAAATAAATCAGGGGACTCGGGTAAGATTTTCCCTTCTGAGACCTACAGATAGGAGAGGCATTTTGGATTTAGATCAAAGTATTTCAATAATATTAGCACAAATCCTATGTTGTTGGTACTCATTGGAATTGTCTTCTCAAGACAATTTCAATGAGTACCCACAACATAGGGTTTCCCTGAGAAATATCGATTTTTGACAGGCATTACCCCACCTTATCTGAACCTCTGCTTCAGTACCTGAGGTTATAAAACTTTTTTCATGCTCAACTGGAAATCTCTCGAATTAAGAATTAAAAAAAATGTATGAAATGAAAAGATAATATTAATTTGTTGTTATCTATAACAACTTATTAATTTTATCTTTTTTGTAATTCATTTATGACAGAATTAGTCTTCTAACCTGAAGATGAAATTTGATAAAAAAATTCAGTTGAGATTGAGAAAAGATTCATAACCTGATGCTTTTCAAGATATCTTCCTACTGTCAACATATTAAAGACTAAAATCACCTTACTCAGACATAGAGCAGTGCACAAGAACAACAAGATGCCATGAATTTGGAGATACATGTACATGTGTGTATTGTCCTGTGTATTGTTATTTTTGAAAACCCTAACTCCTGCTGGCTTCAGTTTAATATCAAGATTCTTTAGGGTGAGGACGGCAATGTCCGACATGTCTCTTGTTCACATTATTTGCTTTTCTTTTTTCAGCATCAATCAATGACAATGAGAGGGTGAGTATGAAAAAGTTTACTTAAGTGATGAAGAGGGTATTTGTTGATTTCATTATGGTATGAAACTAAAAACCAAAATCATACTGTATGAATATGGGAAGTGGATTCATACATTGAGTGTGATAAGTTTTTTTAGGATCTCCATGAAATTGAAAAATTCCCTCTTCATATCTTATAATTTAATATGATGCAGCCAAAATGAAAGAATTTCTACATAATAATAGGTTTTTTGTTGGACTACTTTGCCCACAAGCTTGAAAAAAGCTGCATTCTCAAAATTGTTTCATTGAGAAATTGAACCTTTTTTTAGCTAATGAGAATGCACGAAAATTGATGGCATCCACCAAAGTCAAATAACTTATTAGTCCCCCACCGGTAACCGGTTGGGGGACTATAGGTTTGCTCGATTCCGTCCGTCCGTCCGTCTGTCCGTCCGTCTGTCCGTCACGCTTTTGTCCGTGCTATATCTTCTAAACCATATGTGCTAGCAACTTCAAACTTGGTACACTTATAGATCTCATTGAGGACAAGTGTCATGTTCAAGAACCGTTACTCTGCCACACCCACTTTTTGAGTTATTGCCCTTTGTTGTTTTTACCATTACATTCTTGTCCGGAACATATCTCCTAAACTATAAGAGCTAGCAACTTCAAACTTTGTACACTTTTAGATCTCACTGAGGAGATGTGTCATGTTCAAGAACCGTTACTCTGCCACACCCTCTTTTTGAGTTATTGCCCTTTGTTGTTTTTACCATTATATTCTTGTCCGGAACATATGTCCTAAAGTATAAGTGCTAGCAACTTCAAACTTTGTACACTGATAGATCTTATTGAGGACAAGTGTCATGTACAAGAACTGTTACTCTGCCATGTCCACGTTTTGAGTTATTGCCCTTTGTTGTTTTTAGTCTTACATTCTTGTCCGGATCATATCTCCTAAACTATGTGTGCTAGCAACTTCAAACTTTTACAGTTATAGATCTAGTAAGCAGGAGATATATTATAAGAGAGGATTTTTTGTTATCCGGGTGGGGGACTCCTGTATTGCATCGCAATACGACATGCACTTGTTTTACTTGCAGAGCTTTTCTTGCTTATCTTCCATTTCTCAGATTTAAGGATACTTGTATTTCTTTAATGCTTTCCATGGATTATCGAGACTAATAATGATAAATTGTCATTTGATTAACTTACTGCCAAACCAGTGAAATTATCAAAAAAAATTTACCCTGCATTCCTTTATTTCATTATATTTGATACTATGTATGTGGAGCCAAAAAAGCCAATGAGATCATTATGCTGCATAGCAATCACATGCAAAATGACACACTCTTAGAAAATTTGACCCAAAACTTTCTCATTTTGTCTCATATTTCAACAAGGAAATATAACAGTTGTTTGTTTTTCAAATAAGATTGATCAATACATGTACATGTATTTCATTTCACCAATTAAAAAAAGCCTACTTTCACTTGTGGCTGAGACACCTGTATTTTCACTTTTTGCACTGCCACTCATTAAAAATATTTTGTTCACTCAATGAAATATAGACCAATCTTACACTGAAACTATCAATTATCCTCTATACATTTCAGTGTGTTTATCCACCAGGTGTCATACAGCCCAGATTCGAGAAACAATGGGTTGTGTATTCATCTATACCTCTACTGTACGCCTATCTTACTAGATATGTTGGGGCCACTGACCAGCTCAGGTCAGTTAGATACTGAAGTTCATCACACTATATGCTGCCTACATAGCGCAGTTGGTTAGGCATTAGACTTCCAATCTGGAAGTCCTGAGTTCGATCCCCAGTGGCAGCAAATATCCTTTTCGACGTTTGTCTCTCACCAATGGATAGATATTCGTAAACCTATGTGAGATAGCAGTCCGAGGCTAGGAAAGGGTGTAATGGTAGTACAGGTGAAAGAAATACCAGGAAACCATTGATAGGTGCTCTGGCCACGTGATATAACTGCAAGATTGTTGAAAGCGGCCTTAAAACCATTCAAACAAACAAATCATCGCACTAGATATGATTTACTGTTTAATACTTCATCTATACCTTTATTGTACGCCTATCTCACTAGATATGTTGGGGCAACAGACCAGCTCAGGTGAGTCGGATATTGAAGTTCATCACACTAGGAAAAGTCACAGAAGTTAAATGAACCATTGAAATTAACTTAAGAATGATGTTTAAACACAACTCACAACACTTATCACGCATATAGATATATGATGTTTGATGGGCAGGTGGCAAGTATTTATATATGTGACCCGTCACACGAAAAGGGACCATCGGGGAATTCTGTTAATTATTGAAAAAGAGATTTGATCCAGCAAAGGTCAACCAGAGGTCGTATTTCAAAAATTCTTTCACTAGAAGGTAGCTTTATCATTTTAGATTCAGAAAATAAGCACGGTGCAAAAAGTGTCGATCCTAGTCAGTCTGCGCAGTCTGACTAGGGTTGACACTTTACGCACTTCCCAGATGGTCCCTTTTTGCATGAGGGGTCACATATGAGAAACCAATTTTTGAAACGCTCTGATGACAGAAATACCGGGCTAACATGGATGGAATGACGTCATTTGAAATAAGATCCTACACATGTGTGAGATAAGGATATCTTTGATGGCTGATCGTGATAGAAGGCAAGGTATTTGAGAAAGTAAAAATCCAAGCACAGCACAAGAGCGTATTGAAGGTTCTTAGCTTATCTTCGTTTCTAAGATTTACTGTTAAATACTTCATCTATACCTCTATTGTACGCCTATCTAACTAGATATGTTGCGGCCACAGACCAGCTCAGGTGAGTCAGATACCTCGGACAGGAATTGGCTTATATCCTTTCTATCATTTGTTTCTCACAAAAAGGTTGATTAAAGTAAACCTAGGCTAGGCTGAGCAATTTAAGGATGTCATATAGTTCTGATGAGAGAAACACCAAGACTCCATGGTAAGGTGCTCCAACTGTCATGATATGACTGAAAAAACTTTTGAAATCTGTGTTAGATTCAACTGGGTAGCATTGGATTCAAGTAAAGTCAATATTGCTAGAGCGACCAACTCTATTAAGTGACCACTTTTATTAAGTGATTATTATAAAAAGTCCCGTCACTGTAAGCAACATCTCCAAAAAAGTTGACATTCTGAACTGAAAAATTGTTTTTCATTTAATCTGGTGACATTAGAACCCATTTGAACCGTCTCAATGAGATGATTCTTATGGGTTCGAACTACATAGGATTTAATAAGAATTATAATAATTAATATAACGTTAATAATAACAATTTCTATATGCTGTCAAACATCATGTCTTTCTTATACTTAAATATTGTATTAAGTGACCATTTCCATAAGCGACTGCTTTTATACTGGTCCCCTAATTAGTACTCGTTTAACCCAAATTTTACTGTAATTGTCTCTCTCTCAGGGATATGAAAACATCAGGATTAAGTGTTCAAGAGGGACTCAATTATCTTAAAATTTAATTACAATCAAACATACATAGTTTAGTATAAACTTAACTCCATCCAAACCTTCAGACACTCTTCTTTTACAGGACAAATGCGTTTGAGTTAGTTGGTATAGATGGGAACACATCTGGGGTGTTACAATTTGATGACAGTCATTCCTTAGCTGAGTGGATAGCTGCCATTACTAATAATATACTACAGCTGCTAAACCAAATGGTAACAAAATGTTGATGTGGTTGTGATTTGAGAGTTTATGATATGACCCTGTCGATGAAGTGAAATAAACCTGTTGAAAATAGGTCATATAAAGAATGAAATACTTGAATGTCTCAAAGCAAGAATTTGAAATCGGTGAAAAACTGTCCATAGAGATTTATCAGTGAATAACCCAGGGTTGATTGGTCATGTTGTTTAAAGTGATGGACAGTGGCTTTTGGCTCGTTAATTTAGAAAAAATGTATTGAAAAAGCAAATGTATCGGAAAATCTACTCCAAGATATTCGGGGAGTAACCTTCAAAGTTTTAATCCTTGTCATGATGAATTGAGCCAGTGTGTGACATTTCCAACAATTTATTTGTGAGGTGCAAACATTAAGTAGCGTATACAGCCACATTCTGTTAGTTTAAAATTACCTGATGGTCTACAGATACTTTGACACCTTTACTACCTACAAAACGCATAGTGAAGACTGTGGTCAGATTGTGCGGATGCACAGGCTGGTCTGAGTCTTTGCTTTGCACATGCTTTATTACTGTTGGAAATCTCACGCACAGGCTCTATTAAAATGTTGGAAAAATTTAATTGAATTCAAGCTGCTGAAAACACTGAATGCACCAATTGTGAGTCAGGAAGTATTTAAAATTATCAAGTTTAAGCCTTTCTGGTTTTAAAAATGCAGATCAGGTGTTTTTGACTAAGATCAGGCTGCACATATGTGCAGGCTGATCTTTGTCTTTACCTTCTGCCAAGGAAGGAATATTCATGCTTCAGCATGACAAAGATAAACATAGTTATCCACACAGAAATAAGAAATCAAAATCAAAGTTATGTTAACCCTTGTCATGCTGAATAAATTTTGGCTAAAATTTTTGGTCAAAATCAAAGGGCAAAAAGCGCTGAAAGTACAAACTGTAGGTCTATTTTTGTTTGAAAATCTAAATCTATTGACAATTCTGGATTAATCTAAAAGTAAGACTGAACAAGGTATCAAACTGTCACGAGATACCTCTGTAATGCTGCTCCATGTCTGTAATCTCCAAGTATGAAAAAAACTAAAGGGACAATACTAAAGAATAAGTTTCAGTTCTTTGGATTGCTTTCTGAAATCTTGAGAGGAACATAACTAGAGATTGCAAGTCAATCCGACATGAGGAGACAGAGTTATGCTCTTGACAAAGATGTCAGATGTTCTAGATGTCAGATGCCGGACAACAAGGGTTATCACATCATTTGTTCTGTCTTTCCACAGGTGTATGCCTCTTTTTGAGAATAGGGTCTGTATTGAACCTGTTTATTTGATAAAAGATAGAGAGAGGAAAAATTTTATTCAAAAATATAATTTTATTTCAGTTAAAGATGATGAACAGACTCCTTCCACCGGAAGAACAGGTGTGTGATCAATTATGGGATATTGAACGAGTGCTAATTGAATACTTAATTTATTAAACAAGTCATCTATAAACAGATAGAAATGAGGCTCTGCGAAATGAGGCTCTGCCGAGTTTTTATTTGTTTTAGATGATGAGTTAAATATAAAATCTGCATTTTATGAGCACAAATTTGATATTCTATTTATAATATGACCCTAATTTTCGTGAAAAAACGTCAAAATTCTTGAAATTCAACATTTCAATTTTCCGCACAACATATAATGATGTTTTAAACTTACATCACAATATATTCATTATGACGTCATTTAGCGGTTAAAAATGGCCTTGCTATTTGCTCTGAGCTCATTTGCATAGTTATTCCACTAGTGTAATAATACCCTTGTAATAACAAAAATATTCAACTGCGTTATTTCACTCCCGCCACGTAGATCATACTATATCGTTTATAAATCTGGGTCCGAAGTTATTAAACTATCCTCATTGTCAACAGAGAAATTCTCAAATTTCAATTCTGTCAAAATACTAATAAAAGTATAGGAACATTAAAGATAATATTTATAAGTTGTTATTGATAACAAAATAAAATAAGTTTTAATAGAACAATATCTACTTTTAAGGATTTTTGATTAAATGAAGGATATTTTTGAAAACATATGCTTAATAAAAATGGTCACTCCATAGACATGGTCGAGCAATCGAGCAACAGTGACTGTATTTATAGAATATTGTGCCATGATGCAAGATTTTAAACATTGAATTTGTGATGAATTGAAGTGTATGATAATTTGACACTGGTGCTTATATCTAAGGCTGAATTTTCTTTGAATTATTTGAATTTATTATATACTGAGCGCAAAAAGTTAAGTCGTTTTCTCTTGATGGGATATATTTCAGGATGAGAGTCATCTTTCACAAAATGAATGACATCAATTATAATTCTGTCCAATTTCCTCCCATAATTCAATAATTTTGTTATGTTAGACGAAAATAGCCAACCGCAATGACATGATTTTGAACAGACCGGTAGAATGGAAAAGTCACACAGTTTAATTAAGGGAGGTTACTTCCAATTTGTATCCCAAAAAATGTTTCTTTCGATCAACATTATCTGCGGGTATCTTGTTTCAATAAAAAAAGGGTTGATTAGAGTATGGGATCTTTCTGGTGACTCTTCATCATCATCTTTACTCCTAACTCACAAAAATGCAACAATTGTTTTATCAGAGATAATTTTGCAGAATATTATTAATCAGGAAGGAATAAAGTTTCTTCTGTTTCTTTCTTACCTAAGAAATTGAGTTATTGCGCTTTTCTGGTTAAGCGATCACGAACGTTCGATTGACGTCACGGTGGCGTTAATTTAACTTGTTTACAGGTAGGTTCTTTTCAATAGGGTTCCATTGATAAAAATAAGACTGGAATGATCCTAAGTGATGTTTTTACCAATTACAATCAGTTGGGATAATGAAAGCATTCCATTTTTAATGTAACGGCATGACGTTTGGTTGCACTCCTATGGTCGTTTAACAAAATCTGTAAAACAAAATTGGGTCATATTATGTCAATATTTATTTGCAAGGAACCGTATGATAATAAAAACGATAGTCGCAGAAGCAAAATGCAATTTCATCACCTCCCAGATATGCACACCGTATTCGATATGTCCATGCGCTATCCATTTGATTTACGTCATGTCACAACTTCGCTCTTTTTCGAAGGATGAATTGCATTTCAGTGTTTAATGTTTATGCGGAATAAGAGTAATCCAATAAAACAAAAAAAGAACATTAATTCATTTTGTTACACGCAACTATCAACTTAGTACGTAAAATCCACATTTACGTCATGTCAGACGTATGTCTGAGTGAAATTAAAAAAGTTATGACAAAAAGTAAGCCAATAGGTTGGCAAATATATTTCAAATAGAAACTTTTGCTTCGTTACATTGGTTGACTTCTTTGTGACATCATAAAAAGTGCGACTAAACTTTTTGCGTTCAGTATATTTACAAACGGCAATTGTCGAAATTCACAGATTTTTGATGTAATGCTTTTAGTTGAAGCTGCAAAAATTGCCTTAGAAAATAAAACAATTTTTAGCTCCACTGGCCGAAGGCCAGCGAGCTATTGTCATGGCGAGGTGTCCGTCGTGCGTCCGTCCGTGCGTCCGTCCGTCCGTGCGTGCGTGCGTAAACTTTTCTTTAAACATCTTCTCCTCCTGAACCAATGGGTGGATTTTGATGAAATTTGGCCAGAATGTTCCTTGGGTGACCCTCTTCTAAAGTTGTTCAAGAAATTTGGATTGCCCCCCAAATATGGGCGTGGCAGGGCGGGGCATATTTTGACCCCAAAATCTTTGAACGACATCTCCTCCTGAACCATTGAGCCGATTTCAATGAAACTTTACCAGAATGTTCCTTGGGTGACCCTCTTCTAAAGTTGTTCAAGAAATTTGGATTGACCCCCAAATATGGGCGTGGCAGGGCGGGGCTAATTTTGACCCCGAAATCTTTGAACGACATCTCCTACTAAACCATTAGGCCAATTTTAATGAAACTTTACCAGAATGTTCCTTGGGTGACCCTCTTCTAAAGTTGTTCAAGAAATTTGGATTGACCCCCAAATTTGGGCGTGGCAGGGCGGGGCTTATTTTGACCTCGAAATCTTTGAACAACATATCCTCCTGAAACATTGGGCTTATTTTAATGAAACTTTACCAGAATGTTCCTTGGGTGACCCTCTTCTAAAGTTGTTCAAGAAATTTGGATTGACCCCCAAATATGGGCGTGGCAGGGCGGGGCATATTTTGACCCCAAAATCTTTGAACGACATCTCCTCCTGAACCATTGAGCCGATTTCAATGAAACTTTTCCAGAATGTTCCTTGGGTGACCCTCTTCTAATGTTTAACAAGAAATTTGGATTGACCCCCAAATATGGGCGTGGCAGGGCGGGGCTTATTTTGACCCGGAAATCTTCGAACGACATCTCCTACTAAGCCATTAGGCCAATTTTATTGAAACTTTACCAGAATGTTCCTTGGGTGACCCTCTTCTTAAGTTGTTCAAGAAATTTGGATTGACCCCCAAATATGGATGTGGCAGGGCGGGGCTAATTTTGACCCCGAAATCTTTGAACGACATCTCCTCCTGAACCATTGGGCTTATTTCAATGAAACTTTACCAGAATGTTCCTTGGGTGACCCTCTTCTAATGTTTAACAAGAAATTTGGATTGACCCCCAAATATGGGCGTGGCAGGGCAGGGCTTATTTTGACCCAAATATCTTTGAACGACATATCCTCCTGAAACATTGGGCTTATTTTAATGAAACTTTACCAGAATGTTCCTTGGGTGACCCTCTTCTAAAGTTGTTCAAGAAATTTGGATTGACCCCCAAATATAGGCATGGCAGGGCGGGGCTTTTTTGACCCCGAAATCTTTGAACGACATCTCCTCCTGAACCATTAGGCTTATTTCAATGAAACTTTACCAGAATGTTCCTTGGGTGACCCTCTTCTAAAGTTGTTCAAAAAATTTGGATTGGATGAGATCCACTGGATCAAAAAAATTCAGGTCAGCGGTTTATGGCCATCCTGGTCCTCTTTTTTCAAAGTGATATCTAAATAGTTTTCTTCCTTGTAATTTTACATTTTAGTTAAATAAGTTCATTTCTTCATAAGTTAGTTTCAACTTAGAAAAAGTCAGAATTCCTTTTGAATGCTGTTCACTTTCATTACCTTCTATTTTCAATATCTCTCTTTCAAATCTTGAGATTTTTAATCCAGTGGAGCGATACAGGCCCTCTTGGGCCTCTTGTTTATATTAGAAAGGACTTTAGTTGTTTCTGTTTTTGATTATTTTTGGTACATTTGAGACATGCTGTTATTTGTGAAAAAATCTAAAGTATTATTACAACATGCAAGCATATTGTCTGGGTACAAAGGCTTTGGAATTTTGTCAAGTTTGTGACCTGCTAATGCAGAACAATTTGAATAAATGAATAACATGCATTTATTTTTTAAATTGTCTCTGGTGAATTATCTAGAAATAATGGTAGATTATCACATGATAAACTCACCTTACAAGTGAAATTATCATTATTGTTATTTCATTCATTTATTCATTTATTCATTTCACCTATTCTGCCATCATCTAAGAGCACCTTAAAAAGTGTTTTCATCAGGAATGTAACATAGCAATCACTTGCAAAACGGCGCTCTTTAAAAGATATGTCCTAAAATTTTCACATTTTGTGTCATTTTTGCATGAAAGAAATAGAGTAAATGTTTGTATTTGAGTAAGATTTAATACTCTAGTGTAATAACACCATTGCCATTTAAAAAATTTTCAACAGTGTTAATTTACTCAAGCAAAGAAAGTCATATTATTAAAAAGGTTCATGGTAAAAAAGGTGTGTGATTTTTGGTCAAATCAAGATAAAGTTTGCATATTGCATGGGTTACATTAGTTGTTAGACAAACAAGAGATTTCTTTTTATCCACTTGTTTCAGATAATGTATATGGGCTGGGCACAAGAGAGAGCTTCTCCAGGGCGCCACTCACAGGCCTGGAAACCCAAATTTGTGGCCCTTAAAGGGCCAGATGTCTTCTTGTTTGAATTCCCTCCTGTAAGTTTTAATAATGTTGGTACTGTATTTCTCCTAATAAAGGCTCCAATGAGCTATGCATTGCATGGCCAGGGAGCTTTTTTCAGTCTGATTTAAAAAATCATAAAATTGATGTCATTTAGGCCCTTTTCCCTTTTATCTAATGTATATTTCCTCTAAACAATCATATAAATTATTAGAGGATTACAAAGATGGAAAATCAATTGTGAAACAGCTGTTGGAGAGAGCATACTTGATTCTGTGAACTTTTTAAATCCTGGCAGTAAAAATGCATGCTAAAATGCAGAAAGTACCTTCAGTTAGAACGAATTAATCTTTTTTTGATGCTGCAAGTCTACAACAATCTAACAAAAAAAAGGAACAAGAAAGAAAAAAAAACAAAGCCATTTTGAGTACAGATTCATTTTACTTAAGGTAATTGACCTGTATTAGTTCTGCAACGGTTTGGAAATCACAGTCTTTTACAAGGTAAACCAAGGTTTCCTAATGAAACCTCTGTCAGTGCTGTCAAAGTTTATGACTTCCGAAACATTGCTGAAGTATTTTAGGTCATCACCTTAACTTGACCTTTTTTATTCACAGATGCAAACCAAAGATTGGGTGACCTGCGATACAGTCTTCCATGTATATGAATGTTTATATAAAGTTCTACAGGTAGTCTTTAATTTTTATCTCACATTGAAAACCTAACTGGATATCATTAAACATTTAAATAGTTAATGGTAAATATCTTTTGTCCAAAATATATCAATTCTATGTTAAAGAAAACAGGATTTTACATTTCCAAAAATGGGCATACAGAGCTTTTTAGCTCTCCTTATTGATCAGGTTCTGTCCAATATCAGCCCTCCATAGACAATTATTACCTTTAGTGTATTCTCTAGGCAACATTTATTCTGAAATTGCCTGAAACTTGTTCAGAATGTTTATCTACATGATATATTGGATGAGTTCAAAATTGGTCTAGTGGGATCATTATGATAAATTGGGATGAGCAGCTGGGAGCTTTAAAAGGATGTCATGAAAGTACTGGTGTGAAAAAATACCAGTTATCCATGGTTGGTTGCTCAAGTGGTCACATGGACAAATATTTTTTGGCTTGAAAGACAATATGATTTGATAAAAAGGGTTTTAAGGGTTGGGGGTTGTGCTAGTCTGAGTCCCATAAATATGTAGCCAGGACCCTCTCAGACCCACATATATGTAGCCAGGACCCTATCAGACCAACAAATATGTAGCCAGGACCGTTTCAGACCCACAAATATGTAGCCAGGACTCTATCAGAAACTAGGATTGAGTCCTTTGGACCCTGATTTGTTGATGCAGTACTTTAACCCTGGATAGTTCATTATACCCCCACCTATGAAGTAGAGGGGGGTATATTGGTTTCACTATGTCTGTCCATCCATCCGTCTGTCTGTCCGTCCATCTGCCATAGACCTTTTGGTTTCCGGACTCTTACTCAAGAACCAAGTGACCTAGAATCATGAAACTTTATACAAATGTTACAAACACATCCTGCACTAATAGCACTTACATTTTGACAAAGTGCTGGTAGGGGGTATAAGTCCGCTCTGCGATAGTTCTAGTTTAACCTCTCCCTATGTTTTATTTATGAAACAATTTCATTTTTGGCTATGATGAGTCAATGAATAAAGTCTGATAAAGGAGGAGTTATATGCAGAAGGTGAAATCCGAGGGTGGAGCCCAAAGATTTTGCTTTGCATATAACTCCTCTCCACATCAGACTTTATTCATTGAAACATCAAAGCGAAAATGAAATTATATCCATTATAACACAATCACTAATCTTAATTTAATTTTTTTTGTATCCTGTTCTGGATGTGAAATTATATTAAAACATTTTTCTCTGTGTAGAATTAATGAAAAAGTAATGATATTGATTTTGGGAGAATTTCACAGAAAGCTGTGCTCGTCATTTAGTATGTGGGTTATATAATGTCAGAAGAATCAACATACACGCTAAAGGTGATGTTGAGTAAAAAATGGGCAAAGCTATATGCATACACAGTTTAAACACATGTTATATGTGTTTTATTGGGAATAAAGTTCTATGTCATTTCTTCTTATTTCATATTTGAGCCTGTGCATGAGATTTCCAACAATTTCAAATATGTGCAAAGCAAAGACTCTGACCAGCCTGTGCATCCGCACAGTCTGACCAGAGTCTTCACTTTGCATTTAGTAGATAGATAAGGTCTCAAAGAACGTATAGACCATCTGGTAACTTTATATTTACAGTATGTGCCTGTCTACACTACTCAATGTTAGCACCTCATGAGTATTTCAAATTGTTGGAAATGTCACGCACAGGCTCATTTTATAATTCAGGACTCTGAGTTGATGGATGACAAACAGCACTGTTGTTCCATACAAACGGGGAGTAAAGAAACAATCTACCTGAGTTTAGAAAGCCGCTCTGATCTCTTACAATTAGAAAAGGCCTGGTATAGGACTAACCATTCTGCTGTTATGAAAATTAAAGTAAGTTCAGGAGCTTGTGCTGATGTTACTGGTTTAAGGTAGTGGACCCCTACTATTCTGCAACGTTTTTGAAATGATGAACTTTAACAGTGTTAACCAAGGTTTCCTATTGTTAGCTCCACTGGCTGAAAGCCACTGGGGCTATTGTCATGGCGTTGTGTCCGTCGTGCGTCCGTCCGTCCATCTGTGCGTGCGTCTGTCTGGTCGTAAACTTTTCTTTAAAAATCTTCTCCTCAGAAACTACTGGATGGATTTCAACCAAACTTCACAGAAATGATCCTTGGGTGACCCTCTTTCAAAGTTGTTCAAGAAATTTTGATCCAATGAAAAACATGGATTAAATGGGCGTGGCTAATTTCCAAATATGGTAAAAAGTGAGTTTTCTCAGATTCTAATCAATGGATACCAATTAAATTTTACATGATCCTTGGGTGACCCTTTACCAGTCTACAAAAAATCATTGTGATCGGATGGAAAATATGCATTTTATGGGCGGAGGTCATTTCTCTATATGTTATATAGTGGAAACTTTGAAAATAATTTTCTCAGAATGTAACTGATAGATATCAACCAAATTTCACTGGAATGATCCTTGAGTGACCCTTTATCAGTCTACAAAAAATAATTGTGATAGGATAAAAAATATGCATTTTATGGGCGGAGGTCATTTCTCTATATGTTATATAGTGGAATCTTTGAAAATCATTTTCTCATAATGTAACTGATGGATATCAACTAAATTTCACTGGGATGATCCTTGAGTGACCCTTTATCAGTGTACCAAGAATTATTTTGATTGGATGAAAAATATGCATTTTATGGGCAGAGGTCATTTCTCTATATGTTTTATAGCGGAAAATTTGAAAATCATTTTCTCAGAATCTGACTTTTGGATATCAACTAAATTTCACTGGAATGATCCTTGAGTGACCCTTTATCAATGTTCCAAACATTATTTTGATTGGATGAAAAATATACATTTTATGGGTGGAGGTCAATTCTCAATATGTTAAATAGTGGAAACTATGAAAAACATTTTCTCAGAATGTAACTGATGGATATCAATCAAACATTTTTTGTATGATCTTTGGGTGACCCATTATCATGCAGCCAAAAATTATTTTGATTTTATGAAAAATATGTCTTTTAATAGCAGAGGTCATTTCTCTATCTGTTATAAAGAAGAAACTTTGAAAAAAATTTTCAACATCAGTAGAACCCCAAATATCTAAAAATCTAGTCAAAACATTTATTTGCTTTTTAAAGAATTTCAAGCCTGTGGAGCGACTCAAGCCATTCATGGCTTTCTAGTTTTTTTTTAGCTCACCTGAGAACATTGTGCTCAAGGTGAGCTTTTGTGATCATTGAATCTCCGTCGCTGGTCGTCCGTCATACGTCGTCATGCATTGTCATGCATCAACAATTTAAGTGTTTACACTCTAGAGGCCACAAATATGATCCGATCTTCGTGAAATTTTGTCAGAATGTTGGTCAGGTCACAAGGATGAACCCTATTGAAAATGAGAAGGATCCATGCCATATCACAGGAAAAGGGGCCTTTATGACAATTTTTTGGTTTACACTCTACAAGCCATGTGAATATTGTACAATCTTCATGAAACTTGGTCATAATGTTTGTCAGGTCCCAAGGATGTTCCCCTTTGAAAATGGGAAGGATACATGCACTATCACAGGAAAAGGGGCATTAATGACAATTTTCTTGTTTACACTTAAGAGTCCACATATATGGCCCAATCTTCATGAAATTTGGTCAGAAAGTTGATCAGGTCACAAGGACTAACCCTGGGAAGATCCATGCCATATTGCAGGAAAAGGGGTCTAAATGATAATTTTCTTGTTATAAATCTGGAGGCCACAAATGTGGCCCATCTTCATGAAACTTGGTTTCATGTAAAAAATATCTTCTAAATAACATCTGCCTATTTAATTGATGTGATGTCCCAGGGGTCAAAGAGACTCAGGTGAGTGATCTAGGACCATCTTAGTCCTCTTGTTTCAGGAAACCTCATTTACAACTTAACACTCTTAAAGTTTATTACTTCTGAAATGTTGCGGAACTATTACGAGTCCACTACCTCAATAATAATATTCAATGATATGCACAAATTTGGTTTATACTTATTAAATATTGGTTATAGTGTTGAGCAGTTGTATTTTATGTGTAAAACATATCTGACACTGTCAGATTTTAATGGCGTGCAATTTTTATAATTTTTTTTATTTTTTTTTTTTACTCGAGGATAACACGATAAAGGGTCGTTTGACTCTTATTTCCATCGTGGTCCTAACTCATTCCAGATCTTATCCTACACATAGAGAGAGAGGCAATGGTTTCTAACCACTGCTACCCACTTTTACAGCTGGGTGGACTGGGGCCCTGTCTGTAAAGTGTCCTGCCCAAATACAATACCCGCCTCCAGTGGGGCTCGAACCCGCAACCACCAGGTTACGAGTCTAGCGCGCTAACCACTCGGCCAACGAGCCAGCCATAATGAACTTGAACTTGTTATTCATGAGTAATGAAAGAAATTCCCTGTAATTGGGAAATGATTTAGAGATGCTCTCATTTCCACTATATTTTTTAGTGTGGTCTTTGTTTAGAGCTTCAACCAGATCATAGATATAAAAAAATAAATACATACTTTGTTTTAAAATTGTATACATGTACTTATTCCTCACCAAATGAGGCACAAAAAAATAAAAAGAAAAAAAACCTGAAAGAAAGAGAAATGAATATTTGCTATCAAGAGTCAGCCAAAATGAACTGTGGAATCTAAGATGGGAAATAATCAAAAATGAAAAAAGTACTTTTTTAGCTCACCTGAGCACATCTTGCTTAAGGTGACCTTTTGTGATCATTGAATATCTGTTGTGTGTCATCTGTCTTTTGTCATCAGACGTCAACAATTGAAATGTTTACACTCAAGAGGCCACAAATATTGTCCAATCTTCATAAAATTTGGTCAGAATGCTTGTCAGGTCCCAAGGATGAACCCCTTTTGAAAATGGGAAGGATCCATACAATATCACAGTAAAAGGGGCCTTAATAACAATTTTCTTGTTTACACTCTATAGGCCACAAATGTGGTCCAATCTTCATGAAATGAGTCAATGTTTGTCAGGTCACAAGGATGAACCCTAATGAAAATGGGAAGGATCTGTGTGAAATCACAGGAAAAGGGGCCTTAGTGATGATTTTCTTGTTAACACTCTAGAGGCCACAAATATGGTCCAATCTTCATGAAAATAGGTCAGAATGTTTGTCAGGTCACAAAGATGAACCCTTCTAAAAATGGAGAGGATCCATGCCATAGGACGGGGAAAGTGACAATATTCTCGTTACATTCTAGAGACTTTAAATCTTAAAAGTACAGTTATGACTTTTGCCGGAAAATTTGATAATTGTTAATTTAGACAAAGATATGAAGGTGAGCAATATAGGGCCATCATACGGGAAAAGTAACGCAAAGCGCCCAAGGCGCTTTGCGGCTTTTCCCGCTTCTAGATAACGCGTGTAAAACAATTAAATAATCAAAATCAAATGAAATACATATACCATCAAAGTTTAATTTTATGTCGTAATGGCGGCCTACATGGAGGATGATGATCTCGCGAGATTTCGCCATTTTGTTTTATTATTTATTTTAATCTATCTACTTTTTTCACTGATTTTATTCCTGTCGATCATTATCAAAATTTAGATTGTTGTCGTAAAATTAAGAAAAGAATCAGCCTTACATGTAAATAGTTACGCATCTTTGCTTAGAATCTCGTCTGGATGACGTTTTCTCTTTACCCTCCGCAAATGACGTCACTCCGCACTTTGGGGGAAATAAGACGCTACTTTTTCCCGCTTAAACAACGTCATTGTTGTTGCGCTTTAACGTCAGCGTAAAAAGCGGGATAAGCCTTGAAAGAGATTAAATCTATAGCAATATTTCCGATAAGAATTGTATTGAGTATCTTTCACTCATATTATGTTAATATCTTCCGATGTTAGCACTTATCTATTCTAAATGACTGTGACTGTGGAAATCAATCTAGAAATAAATGAGAAAAATTGATTTGATAACTTGAATAGCCAATTTTGGTCTTCTGAAAAATTAGTTATCATGTGCATGTTTTGTACAGCACCTGGGAAAGTTTATTTTACATTTTAGCTGCACTTATTTTTTCCAGTGTAAATATCTTCGGAGTAGAAAAAGGTCAACAAAGGATTATATTTTCTTTGTTTTGTTCGCATATGACTTGAAAATGACAAAAAGCGGCCTTAAACCCCATTAAAGCGAATAACAGAAAGAGCAGTCGGAACAGATAGACACATAATATTGAATTTGATACATCATTCATTCGTGTCGATACAGCAAAAGGTTGGGGTGCAGGAGCCTTATTTGTGAATTCGGTAGCTTAAGTTGAGTGAATTAGTAAATCAAGAATAGTTCTTTCTTCAAATTACTTTTCCCGTCTATAGGTTAAACCTATTATTATATTAGACCTCTTGTTTTTCAGAGACATGACATTTGGTGTCATGAAAAGCAACGACTGACAAAAGGCACATCAGACAAACCCAATTTATTGAAGTATAAGTCTTGTTTATTTTTCAGATAAAAACATTTGGTTGTACATACAGAGGCAGACTATCAGAGTGTGCCAAGTTGAATTAAGGTAGTGGACCCGTAATAGTTCTGCAAAGTTAGGAGCTTAAACAGTGTTAATCGAGGTTTCCTAATGATTTTCATTAGGAAATCTTGGTTAACATTGTGAAAGGTCATGAGTTCTGAAATGTTACAGAACTATTATGGGCCCACTACCTTAAGAAAACTAAGCTTGTAATTGCTAAGGAATAGAAAAAAATATTATTTTCAGAAACTTGTAACTCTGTGTCATGAAAAGCAATGACTTATAAAAAGCATGTAAAGTTGTACCCATTTTCTAAAAAGATTAATCCTGTATATTTTTCAGACAAAAACATTTGGTTGTACATACAGAAGTAGATTATCAGGTCTGACTTTAGACATGGATGTGGGATTTTCGTTGTATGATAGTGAAACTAAGGTATGTCAAGAATGCTATACCGTGGATGTTTTCTTTGGAAAACCCTAACTTTTATATTAATTTATTGTGTCTTTGTCTTTACAAAGCATCCAGTCTTTATTGTTGTCTGCCTCCAATCTCAATTTAGTCTTGACAAACATTTCAAAAAGCAGAAAAGAGTTACATACAAGAGTATTTGAGCCTGTGTGTGACATTTCCAACAATTTGAAATGTAAGGAGGTTGTGAGGTTCAAACACCAAGAAGTGTAGACAGCCACAAACTTTAAATATAGTTACCTGATTGTCTACAAATACTTTGGGACCTGTTCTATCAACAAAAGGTATAGTGAAGACTCTTGTCAGACAGTACTGATGCACAGGCTGGTCAGTCTTTGCTTTGTATATATTTGAAATTGTTGGAAATCTCACGCGCAGGCTCATTTTACTTTCGGTGATATAATGTATTGTGTGTGTTTTTAAACAAGATGAATGTGTATTTTTTGTATTGGTCTATGATACCTTTTGATGTTTTAATGTGAGGAAAAAGAATAGAAAAAAAAGACATAAAAAATCATTATCCTTTTATGAAAAGCAATACATGTAGTTTGATAAGTTTACATTATATGCTAGGGGTATAAGTCACTAACCAATATGATTTGCCATTTATTATGCCCTTAATTCCTAGAAGCATATATATAAACGGATTGATAACATCTTGGAAAAACAACAACTACATGATTTATTGGATAAAGAACTATTTTTCAGGCATATTTATGGAATTACAAATTCTCCAAGTTAAAAGGTTCGTCTGATGATGGCAGACAGAGATTAAAACTACATTTTCACACAGATATACCTGGTCAAGTAGAAACTAGAGTAAGTGTTTTACATTTCTGACAATTTCTCAACTTTGCCTAGTAAAGAATTATATCAGTCTTTAAAAGACGATTTAAATGAGGTAATGCATGGCAGAACTCCATAATTAGTTACTACTGTAGAAGCAACTTTAATTTTTGACTTACGCAAAAAAACGATTTTAAGATGTGTAGTAGAACGGGCCCCTAAGGTTTTCAGAACTCATGATCTTTCACAATCTCAACTGTGTAAATCATTAGGAAACCTCAGTTTACATGGTTAAAGTTCATGAGTTCGGAAGCGTAGCGGAACTATTACAGGTCAACTACCTTATTTAATTGTATAGACCTGAGCAAGAGAGGATATTGAATGAGTGGTCATTTAACACCAATTTTATTAAACAAGTCATCTATTAACAGATAAAAACGAGGCTGTACAAAGTTTTGATCTGATTTAGATGACAAGTTGAATAATTTTGATATGTAATGAGAACACTTTTGATATTCTGTTTATAATATAACTTTAATATTTGTGATAAAATGAGGAAATTTTGATATTTATCAATTCAAGTTATTCCGCAAAATATATAACACCATTTCACAATGAAAATTTAACATTGTTATCAGTTCTTAGCTCATTTGTATAATTATTCCACTATTGTCATAACACCCGTGTAATATCTAAATATTCAACAGGGTTATTTCACTCCTGTGACATAGGTCATATTAAACAACTCTTTATCCTTTATATTCACAGGAAATAGATAGCAGCAATCTACAGACATTATTGTACAGTATTCATGCATTCTTGTCCGCCAAACTCGCCTCTGTCGATCCGTCCTTCTTGAAGAACTACTGACCCAGATTAAACACCTTGCCGTCATCAAGCATTTTAGATTATTTTCAGAACAAAAAGCATTATAAAGTGTATTCCATATCATTGGCTCAGCGCAAAGCAGTTGTAACTCCCTAGCCAAGTGTCCCATATTCGAGCACCTTAAGCTATGAAAGTTCCTCATGGACTCTAACATTGCAAGTTTTCGTTGTAAACTACAGTGAAAGAAGCATAAACTTAATACACATGTAGTGATATTTCCATGTGAAGAAGAATTAGATTGGTTGCATCATGTGATATTTGTGCAAAAGGTAAACTGACTAAAAAAGCTCAAAAACACCTTCACAATTTTCATCCTGAGATCAAATTCACATATCACACACTATTGAAACAGACTTACAAAATTAAAGAGATGTCTTTTTTTGAACCTAGAATCATTTTAAAAGTAAATTACTCGACCCCAGTCAAGCAACACAAATTTCATTTTAAGGGCCTAAAAAATTTTAAAAATGGCTGATCAAAAAAAAAAATAGGGCAGAAAAATCGTTACTTTAAGAAAATTAAGCACTTTTGAAGCATTCTCTACTCATAGATAAAATTTTTTGAAAAATATTTCTGACAATTTGCAATTTGTTAAAAAACTTGAGACACAAGAATATCCCCCAAAATATGAAGGCTCTAATAGGGGAATCTAAAGGCTGTATGTTATTAGGGAGTTACAACTGTTTCACACTAAGCCATTCATGTGATTTGATATTTGAAAAGTGTGATAAGGATGTGGACAATTTATGATTCTGCAATGTTTCGGAAGTCATAAAATTTAACAGTGTTCATCAAGGTTTCCTAATGATTTCTTTTACAGCTCCACTACCTTAAGTTAGACCCATTTCAACATGAACTGATTTTTAAAATATAGGGAAAGCCTTGGAAATACTTTATGGAAAGATAAGAAATTGTGTTTTTATTAACGGTATTTGATATTTATGAGGGTTGATCCAAAAGTTCGTATAATAGGCTAATAATTTTTCGCATTTCTGGCTTGTTCAGTATATAATTTAGTGAATATGCAGTTTAGTAACTACGGAGAGCATAAATGTCATTATTTTTGCAGGATTATCTTAAGCAGCATAAGAATATGGTTACCATATTTACATATGTATGCTAAGGCGGGGTAGCATGAAAAAATATTTAAATTTCGTTAAATAAATCGGGTTTTCTGGAAGTTTTCTAAAGCTTTACTTGAAATTCTTTGGCTAAAATAAACTAGACAAAAATAGAAAATTATTTGTCATATTTTAAAGCTTGCCGTGAGACTTTTTACGGATACAGATAAGTTTAGATAACATAGAATATTCGGGGGGAAAATGACAAGACTACAACACCAAAATATAAATACCGTTTATTTTTCGAATTTTGTCATGATCTATGTTTTTCACCAACCCAAACATTTTTGATAATTTAGAAAATGATAAAAAAAAAAAAATGGTGAAGTTTTCCTAAAGATACCCCTAATATCTAAAGAAGGTAAGGCTTCACAGGAGAAATTAGAATTAAGTTTCAACTAACGATTTTTTCCCAATTGATTCTCATTATTTTCCCAAAATAAAGGTCATGCATCTTGATGTCCACTTCACTAGAAATACCGTGCATATAAAAATTGTACACAAATTTGATTCCAAATGGTATGTAGATAGATTCTGCAAGTTGATGTATCAGACACAGAAATGAATGAGAGTTGGCGGAGACTATGTAGAAGAAGTTAATAATGACGTCGCATTTGATGTTCTTGCTCCCCCGCCTTCCTGGGGGTCTCTCTCTTGATTTCTGCACGTTATGGCTGCTATTGAACGTAAACATTAAAAAATTTCCCCGATTATTACACAGATGATGAATTTAAAGACTGTATAGTTTTTATTTTGATATTTACATTTTCTGTAGATTTATAACCTCATTTTACGAACTTTTGGATCAACCCTTGTACAATATGTTAAGTATGGATTATGTTTGTTCTTAACTTAATAGACCAGCCTATATCTCTCCTGATTAATTCTATGTTCAATTAACTAATCAAGGTTTCTCATATAACTACCCTTTTCTTCCATAGCAAGTCAATCTAGAGGTCCCTTGTTCGATCCCGACGGCGGCACTCATTCTTTCCTACTATTTGTCTCTCACCAATGGGTTGATAATCGTAGACCTATGTTAGATAGCAGCTGGAGGCTAGGAAAGGATGTGATGGTTGTACTGGTGAGAGAATTACCAGGAAACCATTGTTAGGTGCTCCAGCCGTGGCGATATTACTGACAAAATGTTGAAAGCGGCCTTAAACTCCATTCAATCAATCAATCTTCCATAGCAAACAGCCATCAGAGAAATCCTTGTCTTACGTGTCTGTAAGATCACATACTAAATGCTGTTATCACACCTTCATCTAACATTCACTTTGGCGGAATTTCCACCATCTGAGCATTTCAAAACTGGTTTAACCATACAAAATCAATGTTAACGTGAGAGAAAAAATCTGTTTTTGTTTGAGACAAGCAGACCTAAACCGTGTGCAGCAAGAAGAGTGTGTATATTGTCTACATTTTTGGTCCTTCCCTAAACCTTTTTTGTCCTAGCATCCTCAAAAAGTATGCAAGCTAGAATCTAGAACCTTCACAGGTTGACAGATTTCATTGAGGTTGTGCACTGGACAAGAACAACCATAATTCTACATTTTATATTTTTTCAGTTATTCCCCTTTATATAACTTGCTTTTTGGTTACTTAGGGCCAACTTATTTCTCGCCCGAAAGGGTCCCGATTTTGATGTTTTTCAGCCAGGCCACAATTAGAAACCAGCCCCTGTGTTCCGGCTGACAAGAGGATACAAACTGTTTTCAAATCATACCCGTTTTTGCAAGTATGTGCACGTACAAAGCGGGGTATAATTAGAAAACGGTTAGTAGCATCTTGTCAACCCGAACACAGGGGCTGGTTTCTAATTGTGGCCCGGCTGAAAAACAACCAAATCGGGTCCCGCCCAGGGGAGAAATAAGTTGGCCCTTAGAGTTTATTACAGAAGGTATATTCTAGTTTTATCTTATAACAATAGATATATCTGTATGATAACATCCCATATGATATATATATATATATATATATATTTATTGTGATATCACATGGATATTTTTAGAACAATGACATAATGCATTTATTTTTAGAAACTTGCATTTCTGTTAGAATCATTGACAAGAACAAGGCAAATAGAGGTTATAAGATATATATAATACATACTTAATGTATTGAACGAAAAAATATCTAACTCCGTTATGGGAATTGATAATTGTCTCAGCAAAGCCTCCACAATTATTAATTCCCCAAACCTTGTTAGATATTTTTTTTCACACAAAACACTAAGTACTTATAATTATATATATATCTGCGCTAGTGCATTGCATTAATATCTCTTGCATTATTTATTTATGTTTGTAGATCTCTTTATGACCAGCATTTTTGTTTAGAGGCATCTAGTCTGGTCTGGGTAGCTGTGTTTAATACACAAGTCTTGATTATTTTATATTTTATTTGCATGTTTGCATATTTTGGTTATAGGGCAATATGATTTAGGAGTTGAACAATATAAAATTTCTTTACACATTTTCAATGTATTTTTGTATGCCATATCTTACTAGGTTGTGCTATATATCTTTTTTCTCGTGTTCTTTACATCATGTGTTCACATTTATAAGGATTTAAAGAAATTCTTTATCTAGAAGCATGTGATATTATTTTGAAATCTTAAAACCCTTGATAGAATTTAAGACTGATCTCATTTGAAAGAACAGAGATGTGAAAAAATACATATTTTCTCCACTTGTCTCTGGACAAGTAAAAGATGTTTTTCTTCCTGTTCTGGATCAAATTGAACTTGTCCACAAAATAGAGAATATATGGACTTGAGTATACGTTTTTTCATAAAACCATGCTTTCTACCCATGAATAGAATTTTAGGTAACTCAATCTCTTAGATCTATTAGGTACCATTCAAAGATTTGTCCTGGTATTAACTTGTCCACAGACAAGTGGCCAAAAAATATACTTGTCCACAGGTAGAAAAGTCAACATAGGACAAGTCAGGCATGGGAATTGAACATCCCTGAAGAAGTTAAAGCTTATATGTGACATTCCCCACTATATCGCACTGTGCTGCGCTAGCTAAGCAGTATTTCACTGGGTTGTCGTTCCTTGGGTTGTGAGTTACAACTCTGGCTCAGTCAACTTTTGCCCAACAAATCATTTATCTCCCACCAATGGATGTTTTATAAGTTGTATGCAATTGTGGGATGAGCAGCAGCTGGCTTAGATGAAACTGGGAGGGGGGGGGGTGTTAAAATCATTGTTTCTTTTAAAAGGGGCCTGTTTTTTTATTAGAGGCTGCAGTCTTTAAAATAAGGGAAAATGGCTAGAAATATCAAATACCGGAGATTTACTCTGACTGTAAGGATAATTTGTGAATGAATACAATTTACTTTAGTGCAGGAGTAAGGTTTTCTGATCTTTAGATATTTAACACAGGCGGTTTAGATAAAGATCAGAGTCTGATCTTAGCCTACACTGCCTGCTTTCTACGTAATATTATTGAGGAAAAATCTGGTGTCAGACTAGTTAAAAATGTCTGAAAGATTTGAGTCTTTGTGTGAGATTTCCAACAATTTGTAATATGCGCAAAGCAAAGGCCCTGACCAGTCTGTGCATATACACAGTCTGATCAGATCATTGGCTCTGCACTTAGTAGATAGATATGGTCTCAAAGTATCTATAGACCGTCAGGTTACTAAGTGTTTGGTTCTATTTACGGTATGTGGCTGTCTATGCTTCTCAATCTTTGCACCTCATTTATCTCCATTTTGTATAAACCCCGAAGTCTAAATATCATGACTCTTATTGATGGGTCAGAATAAAACACTTGTAACTGCCTATATATTTATAGGCAGTTACAAGTGTTTTGCTCTGAGCTACTTATATAAAGATGTTTTTGATAAGGGCCAGTAACTTTGTTCAAACAATACAATGTTTCAAAACACTTGTTAGTAGTTTGAGAAAGTACACATACTATAAGTTATTTTGCTTTTTACAAATAAAATGAATTACATAGTTTAGGTTGTCTTTCTTGTTCATTTCTATGTACAAAATAAAGTCTGTTTAGCCAAGTGCTAGTGTTTGACCCTAAAACTAGATAGTGTTGAAACCTGTGAATTTAAAATTTTCCATTTTGACCTTTAAACATTTCTATCAAGGCAACACTTTGGTGGTCATTTTCACATTGTAACAGTCCTAGAAGCATAATTGCCAATGTAAAAAGAATGATGAAATAAATTGTTTCCTTAATAGCTTTAAAAGGTTTCTATATATATGAAGTAAGAGGACAACTGGAACTAGCGATCAATAACAGTCAATCGTTCCTTGAGGCAGATAATGCTGGTGATTTGCGGTTACTCAGATCTCAATCCCAATCTCAAGATTCTGGTGACGCTAGCATAGTAAACGCACTGACTTTATTACGGACGGACATGAACAAAAATATGGATGAAATAAAAAACGGTTTGCAATCGCTTACAGATAAAGTTAACACTATCTCCGGCACATGTGAAAAACTCCAAACTGAGTGTAAGGTATTAAAAGACCAGAACCGGAATCTTTGTCGTAAAGTTGATCAATTACAAAATCGAATAGATAATATAGAAGGCCAGTCTAGAAGGAACAACTTAATATTTCACGGAATAGCAGGTCGCTCAAATGAAAAATGGGAAGACAGCGAAAGAAAGTTGCGAGAGTTTTTTATAAAAGAACTTGAGATGTCAGCCGATGAAACGATCGAACTAGAACGAGTACATAGACTCCGAGTCCCAAACAGGAAAAACGATGGCCCAATTATCGCAAAATTCAATAAGTTCAAGGACAGAGAAAGGGTCATTAGACTAGCTAGAGAAAATCTGGACAGCACTTCTCGATATCGTGTCGCCGAAGACTTTACCCCCAGAGTACGTCACGCTAGACGAGTTTTGGGTGAAGAACTATTGCGTGCCCGCAAAAATGGTGACGAGGCACGAATTAAATTTGACAAACTTATCATTAACGATGAAATATATAAGTATGACCCTATTACTGATAAGCCAATTCTTATTGGCAAATCTGAGAGCCCTGGAGAAAATGATCGAACTGATACTTTAGCGCAAGTGTTGACCCAGCGTAATCTGAACGAGGATGACGCCGGAAATAGCGATAATGAATATTTTGGGTCTCCCAGTATCCTTACATAGGATATTGGTCAAGGCCCTCGCAATCAATTGACAGACAATGAACCAATCCAAAATCCAATTGTCTCCTATATATCACCTGTAATGGAAGATACAGAAATTTCGATCAAAATTCTGACTTGGAATATCGAAGGTTTAAAGAAATACGCTACTAACTCTGAAATCATACAATATCTCTATGGTTTTGACGTAATCGGACTAAACGAAACTTGGTCAGACTATAACTTAGAGTTCGATTCATTTCTTCCAGGGTTATTACTTACGATCATGTAAGAAAGAAGAAGAAATTATGCCGTAATAGCGGTGGTATCGCAGTATTCATTAAAGAAGAACTAGTTAAATTGCTGAATGTTTCTCGTATATTCAATTCTGTTGAAAACTGTGTATTCTTGCATTTTAACATGTCTCATTAAGTTGGAATGCGGAGCAATTCTAACTTAGATTTAACAAAACCGCAAAATGAACACAAGATAATTTCATTTCGGGTTTTTTGATTACACTAATCACGTGAACAGGATGTGAATACACTTCGGCCTATTTTGTATATCTCAACTAACCATACACATAAAGTTAATTTCATCAAGATGTTAAAATGTTGTACAATTTCACAACTATCACTTCATGTATATTATTGGCATAATAATTTAGGTTTTAAATGATATTTATCGAAAGTTGCGTACGAATTGATTCGTATCATATGTTTGCATTACTATCATCATGTGTTAAGTCTAGTCCATTTAGTCAGCCATTGACAATAAAACTAGCCAATCACGTGATCTGCTTATTTGGTAATGTCGCGATTTTTCGTAGAATTGTGGTAATAGCACAAGCCAATCACGTGATCTGCATATTTGGTAATGTCGCGACCTGATTTTCGTAGAATTATGTTATAGCTTCTTTGAGAGGTGTAGTTTCACTTTCTGAACGACCATCTTACACAACTTAACAAAGGAAGCCTATTTCCAAATCGCGCGACAATTTCACTTAATGGTGGACGCAGCAAGGATCGATGAAGGTATAGATTCAAAAGTTTAAGTGAGTGATCATATGTCAATTTTGTCTATACCTGTATAGACAAAACTTACCTTAGATCACTCACGCTAAATGGCAGGTCTATAGACAAACATCTTCTCATCTTGTCATCTTCTCTTTCTGCTTTTGTCAATTTTCTTTAAAATTGCTTAGACATAATTTCACTTGTGCAAAAATACGCACGTGCGCAATCCTTTAAAAACTATGGAAGATAATCACAAGTTAACTACGGACTTTTTTTATCCAATCTCTGAACGAGTTTACCAACCCCACGTGTTTTGCCTTCAGGGACCACTTTCAAAAAAGGTCCTACGACCGAAATTTGATCGTATCGCAATCGTACGATTAAAATTGGCTTTCAAGAAACATTTTTAGCTTTCAAGAAACTTGCATCGTTTAATTTCCGATCAAATTTGCGACATCTAAAGGCTAGTCGTAAATTTTGCGAGTTTGACTGTGTAAGCATAATATTTTCTCAGATTTCATCATATACGCCGCTGGAGGCGGTCGTATATGGCGTCATCTTCTCTGTCTGTCCGCCCGTCCGTCCGTACACATTTCTTGTGAGAAAAACTCCTCCAAAGTTTCTGATTGGATTTGGATGAAACTTGCACAGAATGTTCCTAGTCATCTGACCTTGCGCATAAATTCACACTTAGGTGACTTTCAGCCGCGTCATGGTATAAGGGGCCTTTATGTAAAGAAATCTTGTTAACGCAACTCCTTCCTCTATTATGCAACGAATTGGATGAAACTTTCACAGAATGTTCCTAGTGACCTGATCTTGTGCATAAACTCACAGCTTTGCGAATTTCAGCCGCGTCATGGAAAAAGGGGCCTTCGTGTAAAAAAATCTTGTGAACGCAACTCCTCCTCCATTTATGGACCGATTCGGATGAAAGTTCCACAAATATTTCTAGTCACCTGGCCTAGCGCAAATAGTCGCGATTTAGTGAATATTAGCCGTGTCATGGAAAAATTGGGCTTTCTTTATAAAATATTGTAAACGCAACTCCTCCTCCATTTATAGAATGATTTAGATGAAATTTTCACAAAATGTTACTAGTCACCTTACCTTACCTATATAATCGTGGTTTGGCGAATTACAGCTGCGTCATGAAAAAGGGGCCTTCTTTTAAAAATTATTGTGAACGCAACTCCTCCTTTATTTATGGACTAATTTAAAGAATTTTCCACTTAATGTTCATTGTTACCTGAATTTGTGCATGTTGTTGCAGTTAAGTGAGTTTCAGCCACGTCATGGAAAAGGGGGCCTTCATGTCAAAATTCTTGAGAATGCAACTCCTCCTTCATGGAAAAAATGGCCGTATTGTTAATTTTCTTATAATACAAATTGTACATTTGAGATGAAAGTTAACAGCTCTCTTTTTAAGGATTGATATGGTTGATACTTTCAAAGGTTATTCTTCATATTGTTTTTACTATTATTAGATGCACTTAAAAGAGGCGTTAAACCTCATTCAAATAATCAATCATAACGAACAGTTTGAACTTGACAATTTAAATAGGTAGTCTGCAAATATTTTGAATTTGTTTCTGTCCAATAAGTAGTGTCTACAAGTATTTTCGTGAAACAACATCAGAGTGGCGGCGTATATTGTGACCATGAGACTCTTGTTTCTCTAGCAGAGTTTTGTCCGATTATTTAGCTTTAATAATGATATAGTGAAATAAAAAAGATGTACCGGCAAGAATGGATGCACCACCATTTTTGTGGTTTGGTTTAGCTCTATGATAATCGTACGATTGTCGCAGAATGTTTACATTGGTATTAGATTGTTATATCTATCGTAGGAACTAACCTTTTTTTTTATAATGGCTAAAACGATTGCTTAACCTTACCTGTTTTAGGGAGGTAGAGAAAAAAAGATTCACTAGAAATGTTTCATTATACGTATTTTGATAAAAAAAAAGTTGTCTCAGTAAAGACTCCGTTGTTCCATTCTTCAGGCGAAACTTTGATTATTTGAAATTTCCAGTGTTTTCGGTCAACACAATATCATTTACAATCATCTACAAAACTGCAAAATGGCAAACAATAAAAAATGGGAGTATTTCCTGTTAGGTAAACGCAAAATGAGAATCATTATTTCAAACAGTGAATAATTCTATAGTAAAGGGACGAAATTTCATTTTATCAAAGTTTTCTGTAAAGTAACACTGCTACGACAAAGACAACTTACGCATGAAAGGTTGATTATAAATAAAACTTTCATCTGCAAGCGTTAGGATGGGATAACCGAAATTTGTTACAAAACGATCCTTTCATACGCAAAGCTTCACAAATAAAGGGAATTATGTACCAATATTGAAAACAAGAAAAAAGTAATAGTCAATGAGAAACAAAATTAGGGTCTCTGTTGTTGCTTCTATCTTTTGTAGAATTTTGAGAATAAAAGTAAATATTTTTACCCAATAAACAAACCACAATAATAATTGAATGATTATGATCAAAATTAAAAAAAGATAAAAAGTAAAGACCTCGAAATATAGCCGCCGCCATAGCGCAGTTGGTTAGGCCTACGACTTCCAATCTGGAAGTCGTAGGTTCGATCCCCGGCGGCGGCAAATATCCTTTCCGACGTTTGTCTCTCACCAATGGGTAGATAATCGTAAAACTATGCGAGATAGCAGACGGAGGCTAGGAAAGTGTGTAATGGTAGAACAGGTGAAAGAAATACCAGGAATCCATTGTTAGGTGCTCCGGCCGACGCGATATAACTGCGAAATTGTTGAAAGCGGCGTAAAACCCATTCAAACCACGAAACATTCACCCGGAACTTGGTACATGTGATCATGCTAATTTTACCAGGAGGTATCAGGAATCATATTCAATTTATCTTGTAATGCTCCATCCACCCGGCGCGACAGCCCGGAGTCGTTGTACTCTCATTGAAATATTCATTATTGCAGTCCATAAAAGTAAACATCTTTTTTGTCAGTATGGTGATTTTATGTTCTGTAATTTAGGGGACAGTTTGCCCACTAACGCGTAAGTTTATATCAGATGACCTGCACGTGCAGATTCCGAAAAGATCATTTTTTCGATGACCAAATTGTCTATGATTTCAAAGATTTTTTTTGTGAAAGCCATTTACGACCATCTTAACTGTAATGGCACGATAATCATAAGATGAATCGTACGATATTTCTTCTTGAAAGAGGCCTCAGGTCCCACCGAAATACCTACAATACTCATGAACAATTATGCTCTTTTCTCCTAGATTCGCACATGGTAATCATATCATGTGTGTGTGCATTGATTTAAAGTGAGCACCAATATATTTTCTTTTTTTTCTATTTCAGAATTATGTACTCTCATTTCTTCCTTTTTATCATTTTTCTTTCGTCAGATTCAGGCCTGTATAGCGATTCAGGGGTTTAAGCGTATCTCGTTGTGGAAAAACATAGATTAATAATATTAATATTAATTATATCAATTTAATATACGCCCTTCGAAAGACGAGACGTATGTGAACACCTTTGGTGGGCGGGAGGCGTCAGTTTCGATAGTGGCTTGAGGTCACCGCCTCTTGAACGCATTCCAACTTATCAGTACTTTCAGTACTTTGATTTTTTTAATGTTAGAGATATAATTTTTTGCTTTGCATACGTTTCTCCAGAGGGCTCTCCGATTTATAAAGAATCGGAAGAAAAGGATGGTATAAAACTTTTACAAAACTCATTAAATGACGTCTGTTCGAGTTACCCCGATTGTGCACTATTTCTTGCAGGTGATTTTAACGCAAGATGTAAAGATTTTCTTGATTTCATACCTGAAGACTCGCTAGATGCAATTTTTGGTCAATCTGATTATGAAGGCGATATATTCAATTTACCCAGAAAGAGTAAAGATGATACACGCTATAATACTTTTGGAATATCCTTAATGGAGCTGTGTTGCCTGTTTGATGTCCATATTGTCAATGGCCGATCTGTCGGAGACCCTAATGGAGAAATTACATGTATTGCAAATGACGGATGTAGTATGGTAGACTATAATATTGTCTCATCTGATTTGTTTAAACACATAGAAATGTTTCATGTCGAAGATAGGGACAACTCAGTACATTTTCCATTATACTGCACACTTAAGTTTAGACCGGTAGTCGTCCAACAAACTCGCGAAAATAATGAAAGTAGCGTAACTCAAGTTACTCGAAGATTAAGATTTATTTGGAATAATGATAAATCCTCAATTTTCTTTAATAACCTCAAAGAAGGGTTGCCAAGACTACGCCAACCTAAATTTCACAATTTAAATAATGATATTTCAAATGTAGCCAATAATCTCATAAATATATATCAGAGTGCGGCACGGTGTATGCAAATTAACGATAAGATTTACAAACCCGATTGCAAAAATGCAAAATGGTGGAATGATGAATGTGAACGTGCAAAATCTGAAAAAAATACAGATCTACGTAACTACAGATTTAATAATTCTTTACATTCCCTTGAGAGATATATTTCAAGTAGAAATTATTTTAAAGGTGTCTGTAAAACCGCTCGTCTTGACTATGAGGAGAAACAGAGGATATTATTAGTAAATTCTAGACGCGATCCATCTAGCTTTTGGAAAGTCATTAAACAGGGCAAATCGACCCCTAAATCGTCCACTAAGGAATCTAAAGGTCTGAATGCCACAGAATGGTTCACGTATTTTAAGAATTTATTCCATGAGGATGACCCGATTATAACCCCAGAACCCGAGCGCGTCGACAGCAATAAGCTGGAAGCAGCTGCCCCACTGAAAATCCTTTCGAAATTTCAGAAATTGTCTGGTCCATTCATAATCTAAAATCTGGTAAAAGTCCAGGCCCCGACGGTCTAACTCCCGAATTTTTAAACATACTTGTGATGAAATATCTCCCACACTCACAGACCTTTTCAACTCTATTTTTGATCATGGGGAATTCCCTTATGATTGGGCTAAAAGTATTATTTGTCCTATTTTCAAGAAAGGCTCACGACTAGACCCAAATAACTACCGGGCTGTTTCTCTAATAAATGTTGTCAGTAAATTGTTCGCTTCAGTTATCAACAAAAGATTGACGGAATGGTCAAATGAAAACAACATTATTGACGAATCACAATCTGGCTTCAGAGCCGGATATTCTACTACCGATAACCTATTTACTCTGAATGCTATTGCTCAAAAGTACCTTTCTAAAACTGGGGGTAGGTTTTATTGTCTATTCATAGATTTTTCGAAAGCATTCGATCGAATAAAACACAACGTGCTTTGGCATAGCTTGCAAAAGAAGGGTATCCATGGTAAATTTTTACGTATATTACAATCGATATATGGGAGACTATCCGCGTGTGTCAAAACAGAAGCGGGAATAACGAGTTATTTCCCTTGTACGGTCGGTACGCGACAAGGTTGTGTCAGCAGTCCCCAAATATTTTCACTCTTTATCAACGACTTGTCCGAGTTACTGCGAGAAAATTGTCAATCAGGAATTTTCTTAACAAATAACATCCCTGACATTTTAAGTTTAATGTACGCAGACGACGTGGCAAGTTGCGCAGAAACAGTAATAAAATTACAACAACAAATAAATACAGTCGAACATTTTTGTCAAAAATCGGGAATGAAAATTAATTTTGACAAAACTAAAATTTTAGTATTCAGAAACGGAGGCCCGCTGCGAGATAATGAAAAATGGTTTTATGGGAATAAGCAAATTGACACAGTATCTTATTATCGTTACATGGGGTTATTATATACACCCAAACTAAAATGGACGAGGGCTAAATCTACTTTAGCAGCACAAGCTCAAAAAAGTGTTAGGTCTATTCTGAATTACCAACGCAAGTTCGGCTATTTCGATCGGAAAGATATCTTTGATCTGTTTGACTCGATGGTGAAACCTATACTTTGTTATGGTAGTGAACTATGGGGTTATGAATACGCTCACCAAATTGAATCAGTTCACGCCAAGTTTTGTAAGACTTTTCTTTGTTTACCGAACTTTGTCAACAACAGCATGGCGTTGGGAGAATGTGGACGACTACCTCTCTATACAACTTACTATGTCAATCTTATTAAGAACTGGTGTCGTTTGATACAAATGCCTGATTTTCGTTTTCCGAGAAATAGTTATGTTATGCTGAAAAATCAGGATGAATCTGGTCGTATAAATTGGGTGACTAACGTTAAAGATTTACTATTCCGCTATGGCTTCGGTTTCGTCTGGTTATCACAAGATATTGGAGATGCATGTAGATTTATCAGTGTATTTAAACACAGAATTACAGATTGTGCCGTGCAAACTTGGAAAAGTGATATTGATTCTTCAGGTAGATGTCATCTATATAAAAAGTTTAAGACTCAACTAAACGTAGAACGTTATTTATCATATGATATCCCATACTATCTAAGAAAAGCTTTGTCAAATTTCAGGTGTGCTAATCATTCACTTAACATTGAAATAGGCAGACGAACAGGGATTGATCTGAACCTACGATTATGCACATTCTGTAAAGAACAGATTGAAATCGAAGCCATAGAGGACGAATTACACGCCTTCTTTGATTGTACACTATATTCCACTCTCCGAGATCAGTACGTAAAAAGACATATATCGCCAACAAAAGATAAAACATCGGAGTTTATCAGACTCATATCAAACACTAATCCAGTAATTATCAAAAACATATCTACCTTTATCTATCACTTATTGGGAAAGAGAAAATCCGTAAGTCCACGGTAATGATTACACAACACGGTTATCACATATAAACTTCTCATTCCTGATACCTTACTTTCATCATATGTTTACTTGTCATGTAAAATGTATATGTGTAATGGGCTGGAGGCCTAAATCACGAATAAAACAGTTATAGTTATAGTTATAGTTAATAATCATGAACATGTCAAATGTCACTTCATTGCTTATGTATTTATTTACACTTATGATATTCTCTTTTTAACCTTTTTGAAAGTAATTTTGGCTCTCAACATTTATGCACAAGTAGTCAATGAGTCTTGTGAGTTGTATTTGGTGAAGAGGTAGAGCATTGGTTTCTTGATCGAACAGTTTCAAGTTCAAATTCTTGGAGCAGATATCAATCTTGACTCTTTCAAAAGCCCACATATTGGGCATGGGTACTGGTCTTCCAGAAAGCAGAGGGATGAGTCAAAGTTGTAAGAACAGCACAGACCTAGACTATATCTCTTCAACTTCAATATACAGTACAAATTCAGTGTACACGAAACAGGCTTTACTGCTTATTTAACCCTTTGCTGTTTAATCCCTACTTTGTACGTGCCTGTGATTTTATGATTGAGAAAACATTGTGAATCAAAGAAGAAATTGCTTCTGACAAGTAATTTATTTTAGTAATTTATTGGTTATTTTTCAAATTAAATCCACTTTTAATTTTCGTCTGCAAAACCTTTGAATTTGGACAGATCCAAAATTTTGTAAAACAGGAAAGGGTTAATGCACTATGTATATAGTTGAAGATTAAACTCTTCAGTTTCACTCGGTATAGACACAGACCCTAATATTTGTATAATAAGGGTCCCTGGTGTAGACTAAGATCAACCTGCACAGACATGTAGAACCTATACTGTCTACTTGCTACTTATTTAAGGTGGATATATATAATACATACTCAGTGTTTTGTATGAAAAACAATATCTAACGAGGTTGGAGGAATCAATAATTGTCAAGGGCTCAGCCGAGACAATTATCAATTTCCACAACCGAGTTAGATATTTTTTCATACAATATACTAGGAACATATTATTCCTATATTTATCTTATAACCCCTTTTTGCTGTGTTTTCATCAATGTTTCTCACAGAAATGCAAGTTTCTAAAAATAACTCCATTATGTCATTGTTCTAAAAATAGCCATGTGATATCATAAAAAAACATCATATTGGATGTTATCACATGGTTGGATATTTGTATGGTTATAAGATTAAAGGTCAAGTGATACTGGTTGACCCTAAACTTGGTAATGTGTTTGAATTCAACAGGATAAGGGTTAACGTACTTGTATTGACAGGGCTCATGCTAGTGTTAGAAAAATTCATTGACTCCTTAACCATGAAATTCTCGGGGTCAAAATTCATTCTTAAGGGGTCAAAACAACAGAAAGGGCAACTTGTGAGTAGTATTTTACAAGCCTTAGTGTGAATGGACCTTTTCTTGTAATCAAATAAAGGGGAAAATTAGAGACTAGAATTTGAAATAGTTTACAAGATATATCATTGAAAATTTGAGTAATGAAAGCCAGTTTTGACCCTAAGAACTTTCTCTCAAAGGGTCATTTTTGTGGAAAATTACCAAGGTTCAAGAAAAGATATTTTCAGATTTTTGAGGGTTCAAAACACATGAGCCCTGATTGACCTGCCTATATATGTTGATATCTAACAGAGTGGATAGCAACCCTGTATTAAATATGTGTTACAAAAATAAGTTATTTCCCCCAAAAACTGAAATGTGTAAGTGCATCATTATCAGGTGAGCGATATAGGACGATATCGGAACCCTCGGGAGGTGGGACAGGTTACCAGTCTTACCCCGGTTACCAGTCTTACCCCCCTCCCCCCCGTGTTTTTCGGGAATTCGAAAATTTGACCGAAACAGCCGAAGACCACCGATTTGTACAGGTGAGTTATTTCGTTGACACGCGATCGATGTCGGAAAACGCTCATTAAATTAGACAATTAAAGAAAGCGTCTACCTGTAAAACTTGCGACTGGTTACAGGTAAATTCTGTCATTGACGTTACCTGTGTACAAAAATAACAGATCCGTTCTAATTTGTTGTTTTTGATTTTCAGGAAGTGAAAGAAGGCCATTTTTCGAAGTTATTTAACGTAAAATATTACGGTGACCTAGCATATAACCCGAACTCTTTCGAAGTAAGAAAAGGTGTAAAAAGAATCTCAAAATAGTAACAGTAGCCGCCTAACTTCGTACTTGACCGATCCTCACTAACGACTACACAAAATGAAGGTTATTCATTTCATCAAAACGATCGTGCTGGGAGCTTCATGCTTATTCGGTCTGTTGGCAGCATTCCTACCCTATTGGTTCACCCTTAAAGTAGAGGTAAGATAATTAACCCTTGTAATGCTGAATGATTTTTTTTTTTCAAAATAAATGTTAAATCAAAGTGCTAAAAGCACTAGAAGTTATCAAATGTGAGTGAGGATTGATTTTGGAAATGCATTGTTTTACACCGTTCTGGTTTAAAAATGAAATTCAGGTGGTATGAACTAAGATCAGACTGCACATATGTGCAGGCTGATCTTTGTCTATACCTACTGTCAAAGCAGGAATATTCCAGGCTTAGCATGACAAGGGTTAATACAGTCCTTCAGAGGTACAGATAAGAGGGGGTAAGTCAGTCTAAAATCTTTTTTATTGAAACCCCATGGTATGGGAACTGGAATCATCTTGACAAATCAATTGCAAACCAGTACCCACAAAATAAGCTTTTGCAAGTATACTTGAAATTTTTTTATTAACTCGGCTGTTTTCAGACCGGAGGTGTTGCTATAGCCATCGTGTCGTCGTTGTCGTCGCCGTCATTGTCGTCGTCGTGCGAAAACTTTGACACATTGTGATATCTCTGGTTCTACTGTAAGCATTTACTTGAAACTTGGCACGCATGTTCACCATCAAAAGAGCAACCTTTACTATCAAGGGCGATATCTCTAGATTCATTTTGAACAAATTATGCCCCTTCTTCGACTTAGATTTTTTCCCACCATCCAGCACTCGACAGCTGAGCGTAGGCACTCGTAGGCGGTGCTCTTGTTTGAAATGCAGAACACCCCCTCTATCTGTAGTTCTGTTGTTGAGTCTGCAGGACTATCTCAATTGGTAGAACATACATAAATTATTTACCTCCAAGATTCATGCATTCTGATTGGCAGACCAATTGATTTCATACCTCAATATTAACAACTTTAATTGCACATCTATTTTTTAAGCTTGCGAACAACAATGTCACAAATCTTTATTAATGTTATTTTCTCAGTATTGGTATTTTAACCCTGAGAATAATGTGTTTTGTCAATTTTTTATCTTCCTTGATATTGCAAATGAATACTAAGAATTTCTTTTTGCTGTATCTTGGATTACACTTTCAAAATTTCAGGGCATATAATGATACTTAAATAGATGATAATTTTGTATTATTGATAGATTTCCTATGATGGTGGTACTACAATGTCAGACAGAACATTGGATCTCGGTATATTCTTCATGGACCGTGGTAGTTTGAACATGATCAGTCTGCTGTGGGTAGAACGGAACTCGAATGACATGACCATTCCAGGTAAACAAAAAACATTGATACACTAACCAAAAGCCCTAAAATGAGAAAAGATGAGCATGTGCATGACATTTCCAACAATTTGAAATTGGGGTGAGGTGAATACATTAAGCAGCATACACAGCCTGTCAGCCATATACTGTTAATATAAAGTTACTTCATGGCCTACAGATACTTTTAGACCTTATCTTTCTACTAAACGCATAGGAAAGACTGGTCAGACTGTATGGATGCATAGGTTGGTCAGAGTATTTACTTTGCAGTTATTTGAAATTGCTGGAAATCTCACACAGACAGGGTCAAATTAGTTTGTGTAACATTAATGAATAATATGAGGGGGAGACTTTGTTGCTAAATGATCTTTCTAATTCACTTTCTCTTAGAATTTAGTTAAAAAAAACCCCAGAGATTCTCTTAATAAGCAATTTATTAGCCTTTTTTTAGGATGATCACTTAGAAACTGACCCTTATTTCTAAATTCATTTTATTCAGTTTTAGATGTTAGCTTGCACTAAATAATGTAACAAAGATGACAACAAAGAGATTAACCCTTTGCTGTTTAAACCCTGCGTTTTACGTGCCTGTGATTTTATGATTGAGAAAACATTGTGAAAAAAAGAAGAAATTGCTTCTGACAAGCAATTTCTTTTTTTTCCACACCATTTTCTACCCTACTGAATGGTTATTTTTCAAATTAAATCCACTTTTAATTTTCATCTGCAAAACCTTTGAATTTGGACAGGTCCAAAATCTTGTAAAACAGGAAAGGGTTAATGATATTTTTCTCCAATTTCAGCCTTCTTTAAAGTGGCTCAGATATTCTACCTGGTTGGTGTGATTGGTATCATTGTGTGTTTGACTGCCTCCGCTATTTACATGTTCCGTAAATACAACACGGCTACAGGTGAATTGTGTCTTGCTGGGGGTCTCTTCCCGACAGGTATACACTTGTTTTTTATCTTTCATGTGTCAAATGTCTATTTAAGAGTCTTTTCAATTTTAAAATATGTAGTCATTTTTTAACAATAATAAAAAACATTTTCTATCCTTTGATATAACAATAGAATACTTAATTTCTTTAATCTAGTAAGTACCAGTACAAGATATACCTCGGTATTTACTAGTTCATTGACAAGTGGACGAGAACAACTCACTTGTCTCGAAGTAAAATAGCGTGTACCTTTTGGACGAGACAGGCATGGGATGTTGGGAATTCCCGGTGAATATGCAAGTCAGCCACAAGTGAATTGTGCCTCTCTGGGTGTCCTTTTGGAGAGGGGAATTAAAACTACTTAATGCATATTAGCAGGATTTCAAGAGTAGAAAACTCTCTGCATCAAAGGTTTCTAGGCATGAAAATTGGGATCATAGCCAGATGGACTTGTATTTCAGGAAATGGATTATCATTTCTACAGGACATACTTTGCAGATAATGGGCACTTTTTTTCCAGTTTTGGAGAATAAATGAATAAAATGTTAACATCATTTTAAGAAAATCAAATGAACTATCTGGTTGATAACTAAATTGCCAAAAGCAAAATGTCACTCACGGCTCACAGTGGTCAAATCTAATTCTGAGATGTCCATTGATAACACTAATATGAATTGAGTCTGTGTATGACATTTCCAATAATTTGATTGGTGTGAAAGGTGCAAATATTTAGCAGCCTAGACACCTAATATGAATTGAGCCTGTGTATGACATTTCCAACAATGTGATTGGTGTGAAAGGTGCAAACATTTAGCAGCCTAGAAACCTAATATGAATTGAGCCTGTGTATGACATTTCCAACAATTTGATTGGTGTGAAAGGTGCAAATATTTAGCAGCCTAGACACCTAATATGATTTGAGCCTGTGTATGACATTTCCAACAATTTGATTGGTGTGAAAGGTGCAAATATTAAGCAGCCTAGAACCCCTACATTGCATTTAGAATATTGTCTAACAGTCTAAAGATACTTTGAGATCTCATCTCTCTACAAAAGGTACAGTAAAGACTTTGGCCAGACTGTGCAGATGCACAGGCTGGCCAGAGTCTTTACATAGAATACTTTTAGAATTGTTGGAAATGTCACACACAGGCCTAATTTATTTTCCTGTATTTCAGCCATGTTTATGCTACTTGGGGTGGTGTTTGCCGTTCTTCAAGCCACAGTAGGGACAAATGACACTTGGGAGAGTTTACCTGTACCTGGCCATTACATGATCCTGGAGGCAACACCGGACGTGTCAATGAATTTTGGACTTTACATCGGCGCAGCAGCGGCATTTATGGCCATCATTGGTTGCGTGATTGCTTGGGTTCAGGCCCTGAGTTTGTGTAAACAAGTGGAGAATTTCCGGGAACAAGTGCTATATGCCCCACTAACGGATGATGAGCGAGGGGTGGGGCCTGAGGGCGGAGTTACCTATGGGTTTAAACAGACAGGTTCCTCTGGTTTTAGATATGATGGTTATGGCAAGGCTGAGGTGGACTTTTAAACTGAATGCCATGATGGATTTTCATTCTGTAATTAATACACAAATATTATATATGTATATATGAAGATTTTTTTTATATATCATTCATGAAAAAAAAATGAAAGCAATAAAAAATGAAGACATTTTTTCTACATATCTTCCAAGAAAAAATCAAATAAAGTAAAACTTGCATCAATTAGATCCACTTAAATATTTTCCCATACAACTCCTGGATTTTACAACTCTGTGATTTTAAACTTAGGAAAATATTGTTGAAAAAAAACCTTGAAAATATTGTGGAAAAAAAAGAAGAAATTGCTTGTGACAAGAAACTTCTTCTTTTCCCATTGTGATGGTTTCTTTTCATATTCCACTTACTTTAATTGTCGTCTGCAACCCTTTTGAGTTCAGATAATTGAAAAAATGAAATTTGGAAAGGGTTAATTGTAAAATTTAATGTTTGCATTAACAACCTAAATAAACTCACTTTTTATATCATAGAATAACTACATTTATTAGGGTGCATGTAACCTTGATTTGTCAAGAGTGTAGCTCCCATAACGCAAAAATAACGCAAGCCCGTTCGAAAAATGTGGCTGATAAAAGATCATAACATGAAAACTACAGATTATTTAAGCTGTAGTTACGATTATATGATTATTCACCAACGCTCAAATCATTAAAAGGGGAGCGGACGGATGACATCGATCTTTTGTGACACTTCAAGTATCTTGTTAATCCTATATATTCTGTGGTCCTAGTATCATAGTAACCCCTATGTGTTGTCAATACTAACCTTGCAAATTTTCAATCAAGACATTACTAACATTTCTCTAAATTGTGTTGGTATGCGGTATACAACACAAACATTCAGTATGGTACTAACTTAAGGTAGTGGACCAGTTATAGTTCTGCAATATTTGGAACCAATTAACTTAAACAGTGTTAAGCCAGGTTTCGTAAAGGATTCATTAGGAAAAGGCAGTGAACATTATGAAAGATTACGAGTTCCCAAATGTTGCAGAACTATAAAGGGTCCACTAATTTAATAGATTGCATTTAGATTTAAGACTGAATTTGTAAAAGTTGGTGAGACCAACAGAGATAAAACAAAATAATTTTTATGCATCTCTTTATTTAAAAAGATCAATTTTGTTTAAACATACAGCCTATGTTATTTTGATGGACTGTTGGATAGTCGGATAAAGATCTTAACCCTTGTCATGCTGAACCCGGAATATTCCTGCTTTTTCAGGAGGTATAAACAAGCTCAGCCTGCACACATGTGCAGTCTGATCTTAGTCCATACCACCTGATTTTCCATTTCAAACCAGGAAAGTTTAAATATCATATTTTCAATATAAATGCTTACTCATAATAAGTGCAACCAGTGCTTTTGGCTCTATGATTTTAAACTAGTTCTGCTATATTTTTTATTTAGCATGACAAGGGTTAAGCCAAGTTTAATTATGAGCTGAAAACGAGGAGTAGCTAAAAGGATAAAAAAACGTTGACTTCAATTTCGGTTGCTTTTTGAACAGTTTCTGTCTGTCTTATTTTGTAAATAATTATTCGACTTCATATTTTTGTACTTATTATCAACATTTCTTAATAGATATTATGGATTTATAGACTTTATATCTTTTCTATATTTGATCCATTTACACCTCACCCAGAATTTTAATGACTAGGAACAATTTGCTCGAAATTGGCGAAAATGTTGTTAGAAAATAACAGATACGTTATACGTAAAACACCAATCAATCAATCAATGAATCAACCGTTTTGAAAAAAAAAAACAACCAAAAAACGATCAAAAACTTTTCACGACCAAGTATCCATTTGCATCTTAACAAACATCTAGTTTAAGTGAGAGGCAGCAAGTTCCGTGAAAAAACGGCCACCGTTCCGGATTCGATTGATTGATTGATTAATTGATTGAATGGAGTTTAACGCCGCTTACAACATTTTTTCAGTTATATCGGGGAGGCTGGAGTACCTAATAATGGTTTCCTGGTATTTCTCACACCAGTACAACCACCACATCCTTTCTTAGCCTTCAGCTACTATCTCACATAGGTCTACGATTATCAACCCATTGGTGAGAGACAAATAGTCGGAAAGAATGAGTGCCGCCGTCGGGGATCGAACCCGGGACCTCTAGATTGACAGTCCGACGCGCTACCAACAGTGCTATGACGGCGGCAGGACCCTCTTGAAATCAACCTCGGGAGAGAATTGAAGACTGCATTAACCCATTGCTGTTTAATCCCTGCTTTTTACGTGCCTGTGATTTTATGATTGAGAAAACATTGTGAAAAAAGAAGAAATTGCTTCTGACGAGCAATTTCTTCTTTTTCGACACTATTTTCTACCCTACAGAATGACAAGATTTGATTTAATTTGAATTAGGTTTAAGTTTAACGCCTCTTTTAACAGTTATTAAGCCATGTTGCTACGGTTTGAGCACCCAAGCAAAGGATACCAAGTATTTCTGGCTCTCGGTACTAGTATTACATTCTTTCCTTGCCTATATCCCCATGTAAAATTGAAAAAAATACTGGGTGAATAAAGGATATGTTATGCCTCTAGGTGCTATCCCATTGGATGCTATTGTCAAACAATAATGAAACATTGCTTGGAATTTAGACCACTTTCACGTATGTGCAAAGTAAAGCCGATTGTCAGTCTATGCATCTGCACAGTCTGACCAGAGTTTTCACTTTGCTTTCTTTAAAAAGATAAAATGTGACCCGTCACTCGAAAAAGGGACCATCTGGATACTCCGTAAAATAAACATTTGAAATACAGAATGATTGTTGTGTAGACCAACCAGAGGTCGCATCTAAGAAATTCTTTCACAAGAAGGTAGATTGACTATTTTAGATTCGGAAAATTAGACAAGTGCAAAAGTTTCGACCCAAATCAGTCTGCGCAGTCCGCACAGTCTGACAGTGGTCGACACTTTACGCACTTCCGAGATGGTCCTTTTTCGCGTGACGGGTCACAAATATTAGGCCATGTACTGGCAATCAGCGAATATTGCTGTAAACTCTTCAAAAAAAGTTCTTCGACACTAATTAAACATACGATTTTTCTGAAATTTAAGTAAAAAACATCCGATGAATTTTGATTGATTTGTGAAACGTAATTTAATAATATCACACGTTTTGCGATGAATTACCCTATTGTGTTTCTGGGGCTTTTCCGGTCTCCTAGGCGGCGGCGTAATGCTTTGGTGAAGTTTTTACGTGCAATTCTTTAAAATCTCTGTTTCTACCTAAGCTATTACTTTGAAACTTTGCACACACTTCTGCATATATCAGCCTCTAGACTATAGAATATATAGACTAAAAGGGCTGTCACACCTTAACGTTTTAGCCAGCGTGTGCGGAACGTGTTGGATTTTTTATAACATGGTGCGCACACGTCGGGTACGCTATGGACACGTTTGCACACGTTGCGATACGCTGAGTATCTCATAAAATTTTGTGCATGCACAAAATTTCTCCACGAGTGCCGAACGTGCTGAAACACGCTCCGCACACGTTCCGAACACGCTTAGCACGCTAGAGACACGCCAGGAGCTCGTTCAAATACTCTACGGACACGCTAGGAACACGTTCGCCCAAAGCTTAACGTGATTCTAGCGTGTCTCCAGCGTATAGGGGACGTGTGCATAGACGTTACGCAAGATACTGGTGACCCTTTGCGTAACAAATAGTTTTGACGTCCACTTTTACTAAACTATCTTAACACCAACATTTGCAAGCTGTATATTTCTTTTATTGAAACGCTATTAATCTAATCTTTGCGAAGATTCAAATACAAAATGTTTGTATTTTTATGACACAAAATGGACACGGATTTCTGGAGATTCCGGTTCAGATCTTATGATATAATGCAGAGTAGGATTGATTCGGTGTAATTTTGAAGTACTCATTCAAAGTAACGATATGCGGGCGATATCAAATATTTTTAGCGGTTCAAAAATAAGATTTTTATTTACTAGTGATATGTTTTTATTGAAGACAGGTTTACCTGTCTTTCAATATAGGGATCGTCGCCATCGGATTCTGATAACAAACCTACATGTGTCATTACGCTCAAAAAAGTAGACCCATTCATAAAAATAAACGCGGCAAAAATAATCAATACTGTAGCAATATACCGTAAAATTTTGGTGCTGACCTAAATTCTGGCCGGGACCTCAGTGGAGTGAACACGTGATCTATGCAGAAGTTGCCTGCAGAAACGTGTTTTACATTCGTAAGTGGTGCTGTTTTAGGGCGTTTTCGGCTGCAATCTTTTGCATTTTCTCCAAATTTTCAATTGCATCCTACAACTGTTTTTATGCATAGCATTGGCAAGCTATTTTCAGTTCCCCATTTTAGACTCCCTATTTCTCGTAAAATTGTGTGTTTGTGTGTCCTTAAGGTTGCTTTATTTATCCGTCTCCCGGGCCTGTCGTAGTGTAAATGGATAAAAACTAAAATAGCACAAGGCTATTTGAATAAACTAGTAAACCCTTGGAATTTCCTAGGTTTGAATTTTTACTTGGATTTACGGAGAAATTTCGATGGCTTATCAAATTACTTTATTATTAGGTTTGTTTTGTCTATCCATATTGTACAGCATTCGGAACATAACTCGGTCATTTCCGTAAACGGCAACAGATCGTGATCGTGATATTCACTCGGCAATCATCGGGCGATCTCCGAAGTCTCAGATCTATCTAAATGTAGGTTACGGAATCGGCCGAGTTGTGACGAATGCGTTAGATTGGCCGAGTGGTGTCCCGAATGGCCTTTACAGTAGTACCACGCATGCGCGACCCCGGTTTTGAGTTTCCGCTTTTGTTTCCGACAATTTTCTGACAATAACGAAAAACTGTTTTGGAAACTGGAATGGATTTATTTGTAACATTCTGGAGTGGACTTTGAAAGAATTCTACTAAAGGTGATAAATGCTGTAGCTTGTGATTTCATTTAACGATCTGTCATTTTGGCAGTTTTGTCAAAGGAAGTGGCTAGCCGTACGGGTCCGTACGGCTAGTCTCGTAGGCTAAACGTACGGACCCGTACGGCTAGCCAGTCCTCACTGGAGAGGCTAGCCGTACGGGAGTTTTTCAACCAATCAGAATACTGTATTTGATTTACGATTATATACCATCTGCGGGTTCATCAGGCTATCAATTGTTCAATGATTATTTATCTTTCATTACGCGTTTAGAAAAAAGAAAGATAATCATAAAACACTAGTAAGTGCCTGCAACACCAATTATCATGGTAAAATGGTCGGTTACCTAAGTCTTTTGCAATCAGCGACCTAATTAACTACTGTATTTTATATCACGTTTCCCGAGTTTGTTTTTCACACCGTTTTTCAATGAGGCAAACATTATTTCATGATTTTGAAAGCCCAATCGGCAATTACTTGTTATTAATTAGAGGCCATAGCAGATTTTTTACCTCAATATTAGACATACCGGTATGTCATTTTTGTTGAAAATCGTGTCTGAAGTGCAAACGTGTCGGGGACTTGTAAAAGGATAAACTTACTTCACCAAATGTTATAGAACGGACGATAGCCTGTAAACGTACCCAGAATAGTTTCAACGTGAACAAATACGGAAGTTTTCCGATACAAAAAGAATATTCGTGGTTGGAAAAATTTACTAGAGAGAAGAGACGGGCGCTAAAAAAGTAAGGTAAGAAAATAAGCATTCTTTCTATTTCCTTTTTAGAAGATTGACGTATTAATTTCAATTGACGAAATTCACACTTAAATATGCTCAGACCTTTAGTTTTTTCCCATTTACACAGTCATACAGGCACTGAATCAATTTTCGACTTGCAGATTTTGTCACAAGTTATTTGAAATTTACGTATTTTGATTTTAAACTCGAGTTCAACAAAAAGTCATTTTAAATGTGTAATTTCTGTAATGTTCCAACTACAACGAAAATTTAAATTTCCTTCTTTCTAGTCTTTCCCCACAAAAATAATAACATTGTAAATCTCCGGTAATAAGAGTTTTGTAGAAGATCGTATTTTAAGAATTATCAAATGCAGGACCTTAAGGCCCGTGTTCAATGCGACATTTTGATTGTCCAGCGAATAATTTCCTTTTCAATGAAGATATATTTTTACGCTTTTGTCGTCCGGTAATAGACTTAAACTTTTGCACTATATATATTTTATATACCTTTAAGCTATATACAGACAGAACGGAAAAATATCGAAGTAACATAACATTTATTATTCATTCCCGTTCTGTATTCTGATTGGTTGAAAAACTCCCGTACGGCTAGCCTCTCCAGTGAGGACTGGACGTTCGTTCGTTCAGCCTACGAGACTAGCCGTACGGACCCGTACGGCTAGTCACTTCCTTTGTCAAAATTGTTAGTTCACCGGATAGTTCAATCCGAATCTTGATCTAGAAAAGCAGTCCCGTGGAAAAGGCCTGAAAGGTTGGTTGTCTTAACAGGTTTATATATTATTTTGTTGTAAAAATAATTTCTACTAAGTAAGACCATATGCAAGGAGAATAACCTGAAATGGAGATCGAAATATCTCAATGGAAAAATAGAAATAAAATTTTTCAGTCCTGTCAGAAACTTAAATGGTATTCATAAAAAATGCTACCGCTATTGTACGGGAAAATACTTCTTCTTGGTATTGACTAGTTAAAGTATAAGAATATTGGTATTACTTTCATTGCTTCTTCTATGTAGAGATAATTAGTCAAATCCTGGATCAGATAATAAATGTAAAAGAAATTTGAACAAATTTCCAATTCAGGGCAATATTCACCATGGCAATGAAATGTTCAGCTCTTCATCAAGGGGTAAGCAATGTGTGTCATGTGGATTAACATTTTATTTAAGATTTTTACACACCCACTTAATAAGTTTGACTGGAAAAAAATCGGATTTGGATCATATTGGATTGCTGGGGATAATCTATACAATTTTATAAAACAGGGTTGCAATAATTCATATGAGTTTTTAGAATACAGGAATTGCCACCATATTTCTGTTGGTTAAATGAATATTTTTTATTTAGGATATTGAAAACTTACACTTTGGGATGAATAGCGATTATGAAGGCAGTTACCCTCTTGTTAAGCTTGAATTGGCTAGAGGGATAGGTTTATCTGGAAGTGATGAGTCTTCAAAGTAAAGCATATTCATTTGTTAGGAAGGTGCAGTTTCCATATGTAACCATCAATGATTGTTTTAAATTTTTGATTCCCACTCAAGAGATCTTCTCAAAACGCCACAATTTTCAATCCAATTGTTAGTATTCAGTCCTGTCTTCAATTCAGGCCTTTCAGGCCTTTGATTTCAGATTAGTGAATAGAACTTATTATTTAAATCAAGGACGTTCAATTCAGGTATCAGATGATTGCGAAGAAATCGCGTTTATCTGAGCCAATCGTGCTCACCACTGAAGAAATCTTACTTTCAATAGATATTGGTACTTTAGTTCATTTTTATTCAGTTTGATAAAATGTTTTCGCTTTAGGATATTATCAAACGGATCAGTTTATGACATCATCGTGTTTATTTATTCTAGTATTTTTTTTTTTTCATTTTGCTTTTATTTTAGTTCATATTGACTGAAGTTCGAATCTCCATCTTCTTTTCTATATACCATGCGTAAATTTGGAGTAGTTTGATTTATTCACTTATTATTTTATAATTATTATAATCGAATGACATAAAATCCAAGATACAAAGACAAATCAAATCAAGCATGTGAAATGCGAATACATTTGATCATATTTATTCTGCTTTTTCTAGGTGGCGGGGAAAATCAACGTCACGATCAGAACAACGTAGGTGGGACATTTTTGGGTGACTTTTGTATTTATCAATAAAATCTTTACTATTGGACCGAGAATTAAAAGAATCATATCGTTGTAAACAGAAATGAAAATGTATTTTTCTATAGAAATTTTAATCCAATGCAACAAGGTAAATATATAAATTAATTAGGTGGAAAATAGCAAGTTTTAATTATCGACGTCAAAAAATGACAGTGGGACATTTTTGGTGACTTTTGTATATACGCTATGCTTTTTAACGGCGCTTCAAAAAATAATTTTATTAACATTTTTCTAATCTGTAGAAAAAATGTATTTTTTAATGTAAACGGTCGGCGACTTTTACATAGAACGGTAGAGACAAGAACGCGACCTAGCTAACATCGTCGTTAAAGTGGGACAGCTCTGATCTTTTTAATCTATCATTAGTGCGATCTTAATGTTTCCAAAAACATTTAAGAAATTAGCACTGACGAAACCAGAACCATTCTTACTTCGCCCAGATATAAAATTATTATTGTGTTTACGGCAAAGTAATTAAGACAGCGAAATGAAAGTCCTCGACCGGAGAAAAGTGTAACGCGGGACACGTCGTTTTTACATTATTTTAAAACGTTTATAAGGCAAAATAACCTATACACATTCAACATAATACGGATCTTACCAAATAATCATATAGAATGTTATTTGATGCAAATTTTGGTGTATGCTTCATTAATTTCCGACGAAAAATAAGGATTTTATAGAAAAAACAAGCAAACAATGTCGACGTTTTTGTTAAGTGTCACCAGTATCTTGCGTAACGTCATAGCGTGTCTCCAGCGTACTTAACGTGTGTCTAGCGCGTTGCCAGCGTGTTCACAGCGTGTTTCTGGCGTATGACAGCGTTCCAGTATTCAACGAAAATTCAAAAGTTTCGCTGCATATTTGTCTTGAAGTTCTACCATCAGCTTGTCGTAAATAGATGTATATGTGCATGAACGTGGGAATGAATCTTTTACATGTATATATCTGTATGTTTCCTCATGACCAGTCTAAGAACGACTTGAAAATTCGATTATAAGAATCGTTCTCTTTAAGCTGCTTGTCTTATATCTTCCATATATTTTTTAAATGTAAATGTTTATTTCAGAAAATAAAGGCAATATTGCCTATCAATCCACATGTATACATATAAATTTAACAATAAATAGTCAATGTTGATTAATGAATGCTAGATGATAAGTTTGCCAACATTTATATACGCAAATACTCGTATACGAGAGAAATGAGTCTTACTTGAAAGATATTTGAATACTTCCTTTACGGATTTTCTTAATTCCTTAAATTGTCGAGGCGGAGAATGTAGCCTAAATGTGTTTTAAACAGTGCGTTTATAGCTTGTGCGTCTGCTTCTGGTCAGAATAGCAATACGTTTGCGAAATACTTTACACATTATACAGACATTTAACGTCTTTTTTAATCATTATCAACATACCAAAACGACAAGCACATCGTTGTACTTAGTGGACATAATACAAGACGTGTGTTACTCTGTTCTGTTATGTTCTGTTCAGAACATTTGTCTCCATTATATGAACTACAAATTTGATATTTGGTACACCTTCTTACCCCTAATTATAACACTAGCTATTCAAGATTGAGAGAGGTTGTAGACGGGAATCAAAGGTTGGTAAAATTTTGAAGTAAAGTCATCCTATATGGTAGAACATGTTGAGGAAGAAAGGAGTGTATTGTGACAAGTAGTTTCTTACCCTTCCGCAATAATTTTCGAGTAAAAGGTCCCAGATTCTTCAAAAGCCTGTAGTCTTAAAAGTTTTTTATATGCATGTTTAATATCAAAAAGGTGCCAGTGTATTTTTCTTTTCGTCTTTTCCTATTTTATCTTTTACGTGAACCAATATACTTTGAATTTGAATATGTGTAGTGGCCGGTGGCCTGTAAATATATTTCAAGAATGAATTGGAAGTGGTAATTTCTTGCAGAATTTATATTGTAATCCAAAAGACGCTGCGAACACGTTATAACATGCTAGCAGTACGTTACAAACACGCTAAGAACGTTCCGATGACGTTACGAGAACGTTGGACACACGCTCAAGAACGTTGATATACGCTGACATACGCTAACAACACATTCTGGACATGTTACTCACATGTTCAAACTGGCTATGAACACACTACAAGCGCGTCGTGAATTGGCAAAAAGAAAATGAAGGTCAGCGTATGCCGACGTATGCCCAGACGGCCACACAACCTACATTAAGCTAGTGGACCCGTAATAGTTCCGCAACATTTCGGAAGTAATGCCGTGTTTATCGAGGTTTCCTCATGATTTCATTAGGAAACCTCCGCCAACATTGTGAAAGATCACGAGTTCCGACAGAAATGTTGCGGAACTATTACGGATCAACTACCTTTCACGGAATGATCTCTAATTGGACACAATAAACCAGAAACTGTCTTTTAAGCAATGGGCGAGGGCTCTGAAGAGATATGCAGATGTTCCGGTCTTGCCGTTGCGCACTTAGGCACTTGTTGGAAATATAGGTTGTCCAAAGGAAAAGTACTTTATAACAGTTTTATTTCACGCCTTAACAATGTGACTAATTGCATCGCTTATTTTGCATCACGTGAGAGTGAAATATAAAGATTCATATTGTACGACCAGAACGAGGCTACTGTGCAATGCGGATCTTTTTCCAAAACGATGCAACCTATATTGGCCCATGAAAGCGAGGCAAGCTATGTTGTACTATGAAAGTTAGGCTGCAGTTCCGAATATCTATATCGTCAAGACCTGAATATCTACAGAGCCGCCGTCAAAGCGCAGTTGGTAGCGCGTCGGACTGTCAACCTAGAGGTCCCGGGTTCGATCCCCGACGGCGGCACTCATTCTTTCCGACTATTTGTCTCTCACCAATGGGTTGATAATCGTAGACCTATGTGAATTAGCAGCTGGAGGCTAGGGAAGGATGTGGTGGTTGTACTGGTGAGATAAATACCAGGTTACCATTGTTAGGTGCTCAAGCCGCCGCGATATAACTGAAAAAATGTTGAAAGTGGCGTTAAACTCCAATCTGATTATCCGCATATCGCTCGATAATGTTGAATAACCCCTTCATACTGTCAAAACTAATTAAGCAACCATTTAAGGAACAACAAATATTGATTCCAAAAATCCACCAAATTCAACCGTCAAAGAAAAATTAACAGTCCGAAATTGTATAAAAAATAATCATTGGTTGATTATGGACCAAACGTTATTTAACTTATCACGTTTGAAGTTTCAATTGAACTATATCAATTGAAACTATAATTCTAATTGGCTGAAATTAACTTCTGGTCAAATGTTAACTGATGATTATCTTTTAAACAACTGAGACTAGTCGTATATATGTTACAACAAAAATCAATTAAATGACTCGATACATAAATTATTACGAAATTCAAATGACTCCCCCGACGTCTGATCTCATTAAAGACGTATATTTTAAAATAGGAAATAAGAAGATAAGCCTTTTGCATAAGGAAAATAACAAAATCTAGAAAATGCATCCGGAACGGCTTTATTAGATTTCCAGAAAGCGTTTGATACTATTGACAACCCCGTTCATCTTACGAAAATCAAATGTATTGGCCTTGGTAGTGACATAATCCGCTGGTTTAAATCTTATCTGTCTTGTAGACAACAACTTGTTGACATTTTCTAGTACTTTTTCTAAACCCGCTCCTGTTACTTGTGGTGTTCCACAAGGTTCAATATTTGGTCCCGTTCTTTTTCTCTCTACGTGAATGACACACCAGCTGTTGTTAAAATAAGTTTCTTTTATATGCAGATGACTCGGCAATTCTAGTAGCAGATAAATCAAAGGCATCTATTTAAAGTCAGCTCAGTAAAGATTTGAATATAAAATGGCTTATGTGACAATAAACTCTCTAGAGCTACATCTTGGGAAAACTGAACAATTCTTTTCGGTGCTACACATAATTTGAAGTCAGATTCATCCTTAAATGTTTCTTGTTATGGCTCATCCATTCAGTCTCCGTCTTCAGTTAAATATTTTGGAGTAGAACTTTATTAGTCTTCATCAGGTAAAAATATGCCAATTCTGTCTCAAAATTTTGTTTAGAAAAAGCTAGTTTCGAACTAATCAGACAAAACATCTAAAAGCTACCGAAATGATACAATGTCATTATGACTTTGCTTGTTTTTCTTGGTATAACAGTCTCGTTAAAGCTATCAAAACTAAACTACAAACTACTCAAAATGAATTAATTCTTTTTATTTTAGATCTTGAATATACAGCGCACTTTGGCTTTGGACACTCCAGGGAATTAAATTGGCTTCCTGTAGACAAACGTGTTGATTAAATGGTTCTTTGTAATATGTTTAAAATAAAACATTGTTAAAATATATAAACGAAAACATAGTTTCCTTTAGAACAGTACACTCCTATAATACTCGGTCTCACTCGAACGGTGACTTTCTTTTGCCCAAAGTTGGTTCATTGGTAAGAAAACGTTTTGATTCAATGGCTGTAGACTTTGGAACACTTTGCCAACATGTCATTAGGGTATATTATGCTATAAAATATTAAAAACGGAGGTAAAGATACATTAACTTTGACTTTTATGTTAAACTGTAATTATTCCAACTACAGCCGTATATGTGTAATTTCTTCAACAACCTGATTTAAATATTCATGTCACCCGGTTCTTCAATTCTTTTATAAAAAAGATCTTTGTTTAAAATAGGCAAATACTCATTTTTGTACTTTTTTGTAGTTCTGTGATATTCGTTTACTTTTTGTTATATATGTGTGTGTCATGGCTATGTTAATACTTTTTTCATTATGAATAAACTATAACGATTGGACACTGGTCAGCTAGAGGATACTGATAAGTGTCGGTATTTTCTCACTTTCATGTGGTCTCTTTTAAAGTAAGTAATCGAGTACACGGATAACGAGTAGGGTAACGGTCCTACTTGGGCCCTGAATCATTACCCGTTACTCGACTAATGTACATAAGCACTATGTTTCTATTGGGTTCGATTTCAGATAAAAGTCTTCAATACTTCATTGAAGCCGTTACTCGACTTTTGTATAAGCACTATGTTTCTGTGGGGATCGATTTCAGAAAAAAGTCTTCAATACTTCATTGAAGTTAATTTCAAGATGGTCCTACAGACTTACATCAGATAGTTTTTAGAATCGTGGCTACTTATTTGGGAGTCACAGACTCGGAAAAACCGCGTCCCTTAACATTTTGTCGAAATTTGTATGTTCGAACCCCCTTGACAGAAATTCTGGACCCTCCTTTCTTGTTAGTCGATGAAATAATTATGTAACCCGTCACGCGAAAAGGGACCATCTAGGACGCGCGTAAAGTATCGACCCTTGTCAGACTGCGCGGATTGCGCAGACTGACTAGGATCGAAACTTTCTGCACTTTGCATTTTTGCATCTGATTGGTTCATTTTCTCAAGGGACAGACGGTGCTTGTACAGACTCATTTCGGCACTCTTTTTTTCCCAAAAGAAAAATTTAAGAACACCTGAATGGTATATCAAATCAGGACTTTTGCAATATTTACTGTGTGACGCCTTTCTGCAAGTATCAATTGAAAAGTTTGCTGAGAATGTAAAATGTATCTGACGATTACAGTTTTAAGTCTGAATTAGTTGAAATAACTGGTTAAGAAAAGATAACACGTTATGGCGAAACAAGCCACACCAAAACCGAAAGTAGGCTGTCCATCTGCTTTAAACTCGATGTTTATAGATAATCAAGTTTGGATTTCTTGAAATATGTCGAAGTCAGGAATTACAGCAGGTAAAGTATTGTATAATTTAACTTGAGCCTTTAAAGATTTTATAAGTGTTAGAAAATTGGGATTTTAGCTGGGCTGTTTTTGAAAAAAAAAAAAAAAAACACACCCAAAAACCGAGGTATTGTAATCACCGTGGCGTCGTTCGCATTGGCGTCGTTGTTGTTTACCTTTGTCCTATCTTGTTATTGAAGATATCTTCTTGTAACTTGGCATGGTGTTCACCCGATTAATGATAATTACTCTGAAAGCTTTTTGGTAAGAGTAGCCTAATGCCCCTTTTTTGACTAAGCATAATAGCAGCGTTGGCACTCGTGGATGGAGCTATTATTTCGACATTTCATTCAACCAGGCAGGTTCAATTGCAGGCGGTGTACGATAAAATTCAGACTGCGCATCTTTACAGGCTGAAATTAGTCCATATTGTCTGCCAAAGCTTTTTGTATCGCAGGAATATGTGTTAAGCCATCCTCGGCAACCCAGAGTCGCTCAACTACTTTTATTGCTTTTTATCATGTGACCTACGTCGAGAGAGTGAAATAAGCCCATTGAAATTTTTGATTTTACACAAGTGTTATTTCACTAGTTGAATAACTGTGCATATGAGCAAAGAACGTATAGAAGCGTTAAATTTTCGTCATGAAAATGATATCATAACCATTTGCTGACGTCATGTCGCAAACGGCGTTATAAGTTTCGCGGAATGATTTGAATCGATAAATTTCTGGATTCTCTCGATTTAACGAAAAAAACAAAAAAAATATAATGAAATATCAGATCATATTATTAATAGAATATTAAATTTGTGCTCATAAAATTACCGAATTTATTAAGCTCGTCATCTAAAACAGATAAAAACTCGGCGCAGCCTCGTTTTTTCTGTTTATAGATGACTCGTTTAAAAATTCGGAATTCAATGACCACTATTTATTTTGAGTGGTTAGAACAAAGTTGCACACAGATCTCTTCATGCTTTTAGTTTTGATAAGATAACTATCCATTCTTTCCCTTATCGTTATCTTACAGGTGTTATTATATTCAATATAATATTTTTTCCTTGAATTTTAAGAATAAAGGTGTAATTTACGACAAATCATCTCTAGTTGTCATGGATAGAGGGGTTTTGTTACAATACAGATTTTTCCATGATCCAATTGTCTCATATTTGAAATGACTCTTGCACCAGCGTTATACTTTGCTTCAACCTCACACTTGGAAGCTGTTTCCAAAACTGAGTAAGGCTTCAACTGCATTGTCACCTACTCATTGGGAAATATAGAATTAATATTTTTTTTACTGAGAGTTGAACGATAATCATCTACAGGTTCCTTTAATTTTATCTTCTGATCAGACATATTAACGCATTTGATGCAAATTCATTAATTTCCTCACTTATTAATACTTTGATGGATGATATCATACTGAAATAAAACGCAATTGAGAAAATTGACTGAAATTTTGATTTTCCGTTTAATGCATTTTCTGTCAAACATCATTTTGCATAACAAAATGTAGCTGATGTTAGAGGATTGTTGTACTGCATTTTACTAATGTATTTAACCAGTTTTTTAAATCTAAGATAATCTCTAAATCAAATTTTTAGCGCATTTTTTTCGAAAATCACATACACCTTCTAAGTCGGATTTTTTCCTCAGACTCAAAAAGAAAAAAATAACATTAAAAATAAATACTATATATTGTATACTTATCTAATTTATTTATCGATACATTCCTGAAAAATTCTGTTCAGTTGTATTGAATTGTAATGAATTTTGAGTAAAAATTGAAATATTGAAATTATGCAATTATGAACATGTAGAAAATTTAATCTCTAATGTAATATCTTTAATTATGTGAGATTTTAATATATCACAATTGAGATTGAGAGGGATTTCAATCTGGTCTTGGCCGATTCTAGATCCGACTAGCCAAAGAATTTGTTTTGCCTAGTCAAAATAAGAATTTCAATCTGGACCTATCTATTTCCGGATCAGGCTATCCAAATATGGACTACGGCATATGCGTGGGAAAACATCTTGTGTGGGGTACACCGTGTATTCGGATTTCAAGGTGCATACGAAAAATGAGGATATTGATAAGATAATGAATAAATGAGACAAGGAAGTAATAAAACCCTGGATGATAACGAATAACCACTTGCATGTTCCACAAATGCCTTCTATCGACAACTTACACATTTCATGTAACAAAATTATTTTGCTTACGATGCAATTTATGAATCGACAGTTTCAGAATAGTCGTTTCAATTGTTGTCCAGTGTGTTATTCTATTATAAATGAAGCTTTATTTGTGTGACAATAGTGTGAAATTGAGAGGAATGGATAGAGGATATCTGGAATAAAGATATATACTTGGAAATCGAGGGAAAGATGTGTGCATCAGTATATGATATTTTACTTCGATAAATTGAACTTGTTTAGCCTTCATACATTTACTCAGGTGATAGATTCTTGTTGTTGTTTTTTGTGTTAGAATATACCAGAATACTTTACAAATGAAGGAGTTTTTGACGCTGCCAGATAAAGCAAAATTGGCAGTCTTCATAAGTGATCGGCCACAAGAATTTAAACTTAAGTACAGTTCAAAACGCGATGGATGCACTGCCAATTCCTTCCATGAAAACTGTGACGGCCTGGGACCAACTGTGACTGTGGCATATAACAAATATAACACCGTTTTTGGAGGTTTTACTTCAGAAAGCTGGACGAGCCCTTCATATTGGGGTCATTTTGATGACAGTACATGTGGTATTTTGCAGTCGGATTATGTCCCAGACCCATCCGCCTTCTTGTTTCAACTTAAGAAGGACGGAGTAAGCTGTGGTAGACGGTTTGCCTGTATTGAGCCCGACAAAGCCATACACTGTGATAAAAATCACGCCGCCATATTTGGCGCCGGTCCTGATCTTGATCTTTTCTCTGGTGCGATAGAAGAAAACGATGATATGTATAAATTGAATGGAATTATTAATTTCAGCAGTTATGACATGGGGGGTCTGGACGTAAATGGATTCAGCAATGGTTGCCTGCAAGTCAAAGACATACAGGTTTACAAGGTTACAGGTATTCGTGTGATCCGTCAAGCAAAAAGGACCATCTAGGAGATTCGAAAATAGTTATTTAAAAAAAGGATTTCTTAAACTTAAGGTCAATTGAAGGTCGCACCCCAAAACTTCTTCATAGAAAGGTAGATAGACCATTCAAGACTTAGAAAATTAACTACATGTAAGAGCGTTTTAAAACTCTCTTTGCCCAAATGGTCCTTTTCGCCTGATAGGCAACATTGCTAAAATAAACCCTATATCATATTGAAAGCACTTATTTGGTTAGATGTTCGTAGTAAAACGCGACACTACGAAATGCTAGCTATATGATATTATTTCTTTGTCTTTATACTGAGAATATATTTTTTTAAAATGGATCATGCATTGTCATATGCTAGAAGAAAGGAAACATATTGTTTAAGTTTCTTATCAGCAAATATTGCCGTCATATGCATTTCAGATGCGAAACCATGGAGAGACACCGTAGATTGGAGTACACCAGACGAGGTAAATATTAGTGCTGCTGATATAGCCCTTTTTATGAAATTGAAAATCTACTATCTGAAAATTTTCTTAATCCATAAAGTTTCATTAAGGCTCTTAAACGCTTGAAACCATGATAAAAGTCATTTTGTAAATCCAATCGGTTTCATTCTGTCAAGTTTAAAAATATAAACGTTAAAAGAAATAATTGGGGAATGGTACATCGCTTTGCACACCATTTTCAAATTTTGGTTGTCGTTTTAACATCATAAAGGCATGGTTTGCAAATATTCTTATTCGCGATTCCGGTATAGTTTTTAGCTCGACTATTCGTATTTAAGGGGTGTTGAGGAGGGGGGGGGGGGGTAATCCGTCACCCGGGCGTCGGCTTTGGCGTCGGCGTCAGACTTGGCGTCGACGTTATGCTTTAGTAAAGTTTACTTGCAAGTGTGTTAAATTCATGTTTTTACTAAAGACATTGGTTCGAAACTTTACACATACTTCTGTGACCATAAAACAGCCTTAAAACAAAAAATTCTTTACTCTGATATTGAATGTATTGCAATTAAAAAATTCTAAGTTAAGGTCTAACGTGCATCATTCTGTTGTATATCAGTTATATCTCTGTTTCTAATTAAGCTTTTGCCTTGAAACTTTGCTTATGCTCCTTTGACCATAATATGATACTCTAGACAAAGATTCTTTACTCTGATATTGAATGTCTTGGAATTTTAACCCTTTTGGACTTGGAAGTTATTGGCAAAGTTTTTACGTGCAACTGATGTATATTTGTTATATATCTAATTCTTCTATAGATATTGCTTGAAAACTTTGTACATGTTTATATGATCATTATATCATCCTCTAGACAAAGAATCATTTATCTGATATTGAATTTAGTCGAGTTTTAACCTTTTTTTATTCAAAAATGTTGGACTTAGTTTTACGTGCTACTCAGTTATATTTATGTTTCTACTTAAGCTATTTTTGTAAACTTTGCACATGCTTCTATGACCATCATATTTCGAAAAGATTCATCACCCTGACTTTCAATTAATGATTTTTTCCGATGTCGATATTGATTTGCTTTTATTATCCAGTACTAGGAATAATGGAGCTTCGATGCCCTCCGACAGCTCTTGTTTGTTTTTAGCTCACCTGAGCACGAAGTGCTCAAGGTGAGCTTTTGTGGGTAGGTGGATGTCCGGCGTCCGTCCGTCAACATTTACCTTGTATGCACTCTACATGCCTGATCAACCTGAAATTTGGTCAGAATTATTGTCTCGATAAAATCCCGGACAAGTTCGAAATTGGGTCAACTGGGGTCAAAAACTTAGTCACGCGGTCAAATTTTAGAAAAAACCTTGTATGCACTCTAGAGGCCACATTTTTTGCCCAATCAACCAGAAATTTGGTTAGAATCATTGTTTTAATGAAATCTCTGATGAGTCTCAAATATGGTCCACTGGGGTCAAAAACTAGGTCACGGGGTCAAATCTTAGAAAAACCTTGTAATCACTCTAGAGGCCACATTTTTTGCCCTATCAACCTGAAACCTGTAATCTCGGATAGATTCGAAATTGGGTAAACTGGGGTCAAAAACTAGGTCACGGGGTCAAATATTGGAAACCTTGTATGCACTTTAGAGACAATATTTTTGGCCCGATCAACCTGTAATTTTGTCAGAATGATTGTTATGATGAAGCTTCTAATGAGTCTCAAATTTGGTCAACTGGGGTCAAAATCTGGGTCACGGGATCAAATCTTAGAAAATCTTGTATGCACTCCAAAGGTCACATTTTTTGCCCTATCAACCTGAAATTTTGTGAGAATGATTGTCTTTATATGAAATGACTTCAAAACAGGGGTCAAAAACTAGGTCACGGGGTCAAATCTTAAAAAAAACTTGTATGCACTCTAGTGACCTTATTTTTTGTCTGACCAACCTAAAATTTGGTCCGAATGATTGTCATGATGAAATCTCGGACGAGTTTGGGCCTACTTGAGTCAAAAACTAGGTCATGGGGTCAAATCTTAGAAAAACCTTGTATTCACTCTAGAGGCCACATAAACCTACTTTAACAATTTAAGACAGTTCATTCAGGTGAGCGATTTAGGGCCACTTTGGTCTTCTTGTTTTATCTAATTACTCGTTTGTCATTTTTTAAAATTCAAACTTGACAGGGTCAACAATTTTTCCTGTTTGTGTATCTTTTCGGGCTTAAGAGACAGTTTGAAATCCACATTCGACAATAAAATTGTGCACTGGTTTGATCGTTTTGAATGAAAAATTGATCGTATTGAACGATTTTGAAGCATTTTTTTAGGATCTAAGAGGTTTTGGAGTAGTTTAACTGAGTGTTTGAAATGAATGGAGCTTTTGATGAGTGATCTAGAATGGTTTTGATTGAGGTGAGTGTCAATATATCGATATAAATAAATGTAACCCACTAATAATTATGTTTCTCTTTCCCTAGACGGCGAGGATCCTTAAATCCGAAATAGAGAGTTATGTACCCATACACGAAGACCTTTCTGGACAAAACGTCAGGTTTCCCCATTGTAACATACTCCTGATGGGACCTGTAGGGGCTGGAAAGTCAAGCTTCCTTAATACTGTAACTTCTGTTTTCCGCGGGAAGATCTTCACCCTTGCGAGAAGTGGCTGTGCGGATCGAAGTTTGACTTCTAAGGTACATTTACTGTCCTTTAGAAATGCAATAAAAATATGATGACTTAAGGGTGCATTTTCAAACATAAGCATTTTATTTTGCGCTAGTTTTCGTATTCCAATAAGCTTTCTTTTATTAATTCGGATTGCTGTGAGTTCATATTATAGTGAGGGTTGAATTATATTTATATTTTGTAACAAAACGATATTCTTAATTTTGCGTGTTTATTCTTTCTTCAATATAAGCGATAAAAAAACACGAACTATGTTTGTTTGTTTGAATGGTTTTTACGCCGCTTTCAACTATTTCGCGGTTATATCGCAGCGACCGGAGCACCTAACAATGGATTTCTGGTATTTCTTTCACCTGTACTACCATTACACCTTTTCCTAGCCTCCGACTGCTATCTCACAAAGGTTTACGATTATCTACCCATTGCTGAGAGACAGACGTCGGAAATGATATTTGCCGCCACCGGGGATCGAACCCACGACTTCAGGATTGGAAGTCTTATGCCTAACCAACTGCGCTATGGTGGCGGGCCACCACGAACATTGATATACGGGTCAATATGTCGATTGCTTGGAATGAAATAGTTGTAATTCCCTATAAATATGTAGGGAGTTACAATTGTTTAACGTTGCTCAATCGATGTATCATTTGTTTCAGCTTACAAGATACCAGATCAAATCTAAGCAGTTACTGCCAATAAAACTGTGGGATTCCCGGGGTCTTGAAACAGACAACACAATGTGTTCAGAAAACATGAGGTTCTTACTTGAGGGTAATCTAATGGACAAGTTTGTCGTAAGTTATTTTTTCTGGTTCTGCAAAAACAGAATAAAAAATATGTTATGGAAAACCCTCATTTTCCTCTTTCATTCATGAAACAATTGGTTCCAGTGGGAAAAAAGAATTTATTTCTCTTTTAGAATAATCCCTTCATAACGTTTACCGTATAAGTAAATTTAAAATATAATTTTTACCTAAAATATTGTGACGTTTTTATGCCATAAATAAAGGTTATTCAGTTATTCTAAATTTTAAGACAATAGTTGTAAAAGAAAGTTAAAATCTTTAAAAAAATTCCCCCTTTTATCATATGCTACAAAATATTGTGGAAATTAGAAAAAAAATACTCATTTACTATTTTTTCAATTATTTTAACGATAAAAAAAAATTGAAAAAAATACATGCACTTCTTGTGATTTGTACATTCTATGTTTTGTTTAGTGAATGTTGTAAAATATTGATGAAAGAGGCTGTCACAAGACGGCTGAGCGGTCAGTAAAGAGTCAGGATGTGCATTTCCAAATTTTATTTACATAAACAAATAACCAAATGCCAATTTATCAAAATGTAAACAAGTTAAACACAAAAAAAACAATAAAGTTCCTAGAGATTTATGAGAGTCCACTACCACTGTATGTTTTAGGTTGACGTCTAATGTCCCAAAATGTCCACGTTACTTCAATCAACAACAAGCAACCTATAGGAAGTATAACAAATATTATAGCAATTACCTAATAAGAGCTCTAACAGCTCTACTTAACATCATGTTTTACAAACATCTCGAGACAATATAATATGATAGCATCTTTTCCATCAAAGTTTTCTGAAAACAACAATTCAAAGTACTGAACTGTGTTAGGATACAATTATACAGTATTTGACATTATCACAATATCATTTGAACAATACAACATTAGCATTTACAAAATATGAACTGCTAAGCAGACGATTAATTATAAATTATCACAATGTTTGTTTCTTTGAAAATAGTTAAAAAAAATAGCTTATTTAACCATGGCATTCAACGAAATAGTCCTCCGATATAACAGTGCAGGAAAATGAGAAATTAGCTATACAGCCATTTGTCATTTTCCGGCGTTGTTTGCGATAATTCAACAGACCAAATGCTGCTCATTTAAGCCACAACATTTCTAAAACCATTAACACAATAAAATCAATGTAAATTAAAAAATATTTACCCCAAGAAGAATCGAATCTAAATCTCACACACAAATGTCAACTTAACTTCCCAGCTTCCATGCCAAAAATCGTCTACCCAACGAGTCATTTCAACGCAGGGTTTTTATACACAACCCTACGAAGAAAACTCACAACAAGCACCCAATTCCCATGCACCACACTCAACTTGCAAAATCTACTCACCCAACCGCACGCTTAACCCAAGCATTCCGATTTACATAATGTACAATTGAAACTACTAGCCACCAGAAAATGTATTAAAGCAGCCAATTTTAACCACACGGCATATAAAAAGAGGCGTAGTCTCGCCTTAACCAAGTAAATAACCCTTCCCCATAAAACTTAATGTGACATATACCTCCCCAACCAAAAGAGTACGCAGTACTTTGTTCCCACATTAAGTTTTTAGGAAGATAATACTCTCCAAAAATCACAAGCGACTCAAATAGTCAGCCCCAACATTATCACTACCTTTAATGGCAACAATTGTAAACCTGTAAGGCTGCAAACTCAAAGACCACCTAAGTAACCTGGAATTTGACCCTTTCATACTCGCCAAGTAAGTCAATGGCTGATGATCAGTCTCTAAAACAAAACTTTTCCCATACAGATACTTTCCAAACTTCTGAATAGCCCACACAATTGCCAAACACTCTTTCTCTATTGTGGAATAGTTTAATTCCCCACCTTTCAATTTCCTACTAGCATAAGCCACCGGTAACTTCCCGTCCTCATCTTCTTGTAACAAAACTGCGCCTAGTCCACCATCTGAGGCATCAGTTTGAAGGATGAAACTCCTTGCACAATCGGGCAATTTCAGTATTGGTTTCTTCATTAGTGCTTGCTTAAGTGAAGAAAAGGCTTTCTCATGCGCTTCACCCCAACCTACCTTGTTAGGCTGACCTTTCTTGGTCAAATCGGTCAGTGGTAACGCTATCAGGCTAAAGTTGGGTATATATCTCCTGTAAAATCCTACTAGCCCTAAGAACGACCGCACTTGTCTTTTGGTAGTAGGTCGATCCGCTGATTGGATTGCTTCAATCTTATCCGGCGTAGGATACATACCATCAACCCCTACAATATGGCCTAAACAATCTATCTCTCTGCACGCAATGAAACACTTACTAGGTTTAGCTGTGAGGCCCGCTATACGTAAACGCTTAAGCAGTTGTCTGAGAGTGTCGATATGCTGCGAAAACGTAATGGTAAAGACCATGATATCATCAATGAAATTGTCTGTATGTTCTAATCTCTCTAGCAACATGAGCATCATGCGCGTGAAAGTGGCACCTGCTGTAACGAGACCGAAAGGCACAACCACAAACTGAAACAAACCTAATGGTGTCTGGAAAGCCGTCTTGGCTCTTGAACTTTTCTCCAACGGGATCTGCCAGTATCCTTTTGACAAGTCTAATTTCGAAAAATACTTACAACCTGCCAACTTTGCGAATATATCATCGGCGTTAGGCATTGGTTCGGCATCAAACACCGTGATATTATTCAAAGCTCGCATGTCTATACAAAATCTGTTAGAACCGTCCTTCTTTTTTATCAATAGATATGGTGAGCTGTACGGACTATCTGATGGTTCGATGAACCCTTGATCTAGCATAGACTGCACCTCATCCTTGACAATCCTTGTCATTGCGTATGGTAATGAGAAAGGTTTTAGTCTTACCGGAGTTTCCGTGCTAGTCACTATCTTGTGCTCTAACAGCTGTGTTAGACCCGGCACATCTGACAATACATCTTCGTACTCACTAAGCAGGGACTTGACTTGTTCTCTTTCTACGGTATTCAGCTGGTCCGAGACATAAACATCATCTGACCACTCCTTCCTTACATTAACCGGACCTGATAATACCTGATCACCTGCGTCACTTTCTTCTTCTGATTCGATCACGACCAACGACCCTACATTGCCTACACCTTCTACACTGTCTACACTCCTGTCTACATATAACTTAAGCAGATTTACATGAAACGTTTTTAGTACCCCATTCATTTCTATCCTGTAATCTACGTTTCCTAACTTCTCAACAATCTTAAATGGACCCTTCCACTGCATCAAAAGCTTATTGTTATCTGTTGGTAACAAAACTAATACTCTTTCGCCTACCTTCATCGTCCGAGTCCTTGCCTTCCTATCATAATACCTACAATACCTGTTAGCAGCCTTCCGCAAATTGTCCCTGGCTAATTGTGACGTAATCTCCAGTTTCTCGCGCAGGTCAGTCACATACTGGTAGGTAGACTTCACTTCAGGATCAACACTTTCGTTTGACCAAAGTTCCTTCAAAATAGTCATAGGCCCACGTACCTGTCTTCCATACACTAACTCAAACGGTGAGAAACCCAGCGACTCCTGCGGCACCTCCCGATAAGCAAACAAAGCCGCATTAACATATTTATCCCAATCCTTCGGTTTCTGGCTACATAATCTCTTCAGCATTTGCTTCAACGTCCCATTAAATCTTTCCACAAGACCATTACACATGGGATGATACGGAGTGGTCGTCAACTGCCTCATAGATACTAAACGGCTCACCTCAGACATAAGACCTGACACAAACTGAGACCCCATGTCACTCAACATCTCCCGCGGAACTCCAACCCTACAAAATATATCTACTAAGGCCTCTGCCACACGCTCTGTTTCTATTGTCGGTAATGGTACTGCCTCTGGAAAACGAGTTGCATAATCTACCAGGGTTAAAATATAACGGTTACCTTTTGACGTAACTGGATGTATCGGACCTATCAGATCCACGGCAACTCGTTGAAACGGCTCGTCTATCAAAGGCATCTTCTGCATCGGGACTTTAGCAGTCTTACCTTTGGGAGTAGTACGCTGGCAAATGTCACAACTCTGACAGAATCGTCTCGTATCCGCCTGAACACCCGGCCAGAAAAACTCAGACAAAACTCTCATAACTGTTTTCCTAGTCCCTAAATGTCCTCCCAAATAGACTCATGCGCTAAACGCATAACTTCCTCTCTATGTGGTTTTGGCACCACCAACTGTGTAAACACTTGTCCATTTGTTATAGTCAACGACTTGAATTCTCTAAATATCATACCACTCTTCTCAAAATATCTAGCCTTACCACTCTCCGACACAACATCTTTACTCAATACTAATTCACGTATTTTTCTTAAGGTAGCATCATTTTTCTGATCCACAACCATCATTTCCCTCGTAACCTCCTTCCGAATAATTTCGGGTACCTTTAGTCCTTTATAAGGTTGTGTTCTTACCTTAGCTTGAAGTCTGGTCTCAACCGCCCCAATTTCCGTCCGTTCTGGCTTATCTGGATCTAACGCTCCTGGAATATTTCCTATCATCACGTCATACAACGGGTCCTCAAAGCACCAAGCACTTACCTTTCCTGCATAATATGGGGTTTGTATCTCGACCTCTGCCATCGGTAAACTAATCACCGACCCATCAGCTAACCTTATCTTCTGCAACACACCTATGAAAGCTTCTACTGGTACCAAACTTCTACGTATAACTACGCCGCTGCAACCTGTATCCCTTAACACCTTAACCACCTTACCATCTACCTTACCATTAAGTACGGGCATAGAATTTTGCACACCTGAAACAAGGTTTACCGTCACAGGCTCACTCCTGCCCAACGTCATCGGTGCGGTGGACGTTGTTACTGTGTCAGTAATGATGGTACATGCTCCACAAGTAAAAGCTCCTTCCGGTGGCAATTCCGCGCCTACTTCGTTGTCGTCCTCCTCATTGCTTAGCATCCTAGCCACTTTGTGCCTTTTCGGACATTCCCTCGCTATATGGCCGCTCCTATTACAAAAATAACATTGTGCTGGACTAGTACATTCATTAGCTAAATGACTTGTGCTGTTACACTTAAAACACCTCCTACCTTCAGCTTTTACCTTAGACTGACTCAGTGGCTGATTTGACTGATTACTTCCCGTGGCCCTATTCTCCGACTTATTCTGCACTGGCTTCTTACTTTGCTTTGTTAAACTTACTGCCGAGGTAAATCTAGCATTGCGATACCAATCTGCCATCTAAGCCATCTCGTCCGATGTCGTGCATCTCTTCTCTGCGAGAAACGTTCTCAATTCTGTGTTACACATAAATAAAAATTGGTCCCGTGCCATAAAATCAAACAAATTTTCGTAGTCCTTCTCCAACTCTGCTAGTTCAATCCATCTGCTGAAATAACTACGCAAACGAGTGTTAAACTGAGCAAAACTCTCACCTGTCTCTGGCTTACTGCTCCTAAACTTACGTTTAAAGGACTCCTCCGACAAATCATATCTCTGAAGTAAAGCACTCTTCAAGTATTCAAAATCACTTGACTGTTCAACCGGCATTAAAGCATACACGTCCAAAGCCCTCCCTTTAAGCAAAGCACTTAAATACATGGCCCACTGGGATTTGTCCCAGCCCTGTGAAGTGGCATAGATCTCAAACCTTTTCAAATAGCTATCGATCTCATCATGTGCCTCGTCAAAGGGTGGAATCTTAGGTCCCCTAGGGTTTGACTGTCCCAATGAAATACAACATTTCTTAGCTATCTCCATCTTTCTAATCTCGTGTTCACGTGCCCTCTCCTCTTGTTCTATCAAAAACTTTCTCTTTTCTAACTCTTCCTCTCTCCTTCGTACCTCCGCCTCACGCCTTCTCTCATCCTCCTCACGCCTTCTCTCCTCCTCCTCTCGTATAAACTCCCTTTCCTGAGCCCTTTCATCTCTCAACCTATTCTGTTCGGCTTTTACGAAAGCCCTAAGTTCCTCCCCGTCATAACCCAAAGCCTTCCCAGCATCAACCAACTTATTTATGTCAGCCATGACCAAAGGCGACACCTAAATGTAAATAAACAATACCTACAGTATGGAAAGGATACCTCACCAAAGTAGGTCCACAACAAAGTCACAAATGAAACCAATTTCACCAATCTCACCAAAAATTTCCTCCTGGGGTTGCTTAACAAAACACAACTGAAAAATAGTAACTAAACATTGAACAACCTTGTCAGGCTATGGGGTAGACTCCTGACAGTGTTATTAACGTTTAGCTTAAAAAAAGTAAACATATTATAATAATGGTTTACACAGACGACAGTCAAAATTCCTAGTATGTAATTTACTATAAGGTTATTAATTAATATAAACCTAGTCAATTTTAACGACCAAAAGTTTAAGTTTTATTAACCGAAATACCTAAAGAATATTTGTCAATTTTACTAAAGAAATAGTTCAAAATCTCAGTCTAGCCAATGTATCCAAACCAAACATCCCAGTTCTGACACCAAATGTCACAAGACGGCTGAGCGGTTGGATTGGATACGGGTCAGTAAAGAGTCAGGATGTGCATTTCCAAATTTTATTTACATAAACAAATAACCAAATGCCAATTTATCAAAATGTAAACAAGTTAAACACACACAAAAAAAAAAAACAATAAAGTTCCTAGAGATTTATGAGAGTCCACTACCACTGTATGTTTTAGGTTGACGTCTAATGTCCCAAAATGTCCACGTTACTTTACACGACTTATAAATTAATGCAACTGAAAAATATTAAATTTCTTCCAAAATAACATCAACACTGAATTTTTAAAGATTAAACTGTCGCCTGACCGCGCCTATATCACCAAGATAATGTGATTGTCCAGCCGTTTGTTATATTTCACTATGTTGTTTCCCGGTCGTCACATCCCAAACGTCCTTTCCCGATAACGCTGACGCCGGCACGATATACTTCCCAAGACTCCTGGTCTGGACTACACGTTTAGTTTCGCACGGTCAGGTCTCCAGCCCTCACACCACTCACGTATATACGACATCAGTATATATTGTTGTTACAACAAACAAGCGACATCAATCAACAACAAGCAACCTATAGGAAGTATAACAAATATTATAGCAATTACCTAATAAGAGCTCTAACAGCTCTACTTAACATCATGTTTTACAAACATCTCGAGACAATATAATATGATAGCATCTTTTCCCACAAAGTTTTCTGAAAACAACAATTCAAAGTACTGAACTGTGTTAGGATACAATTATACAGTATTTGACATTATCACAATATCATTTGAACAATACAACATTAGCATTTACAAAATATGAACTGCTAAGCAGACGATTAATTATAAATTATCACAATGTTTGTTTCTTTGAAAATAGTTACAAAAAAATAGCTTATTTAACCATGGCATTCAACGTAATAGTCCTCCGATATAACAGTGCAGGAAAATGAGAAATTAGCTATACAGCCATTTGTCATTTTCCGGCGTTGTTTGCGATAATTCAACAGACCAAATGCTGCTCATTTAAGCCACAACATTTCTAAAACCATTAACACAATAAAATCAATGTAAATTAAAAAATATTTACCCCAAGAAGAATCGAATCTAAATCTCACACACAAATGTCAACTTAACTTCCCAGCTTCCATGCCAAAAATCGTCTACCCAACGAGTCATTTCAACGCAGGGTTTTTATACACAACCCTACGAAGAAAACTCACAACAAGCACCCAATTCCCATGCACCACACTCAACTAGCAAAATCTACTCACCCACCCGCACGCTTAACCCAAGCATTCCGATTTACATAATGTACAATTAAAACTACTAGCCACCAGAAAATGTATTAAAGCAGCCAATTTAAACCACACGGCATATAAAAAGAGGCGTAGTCTCGCCTTAACCAAGTAAATAGCCCTTCCCCATAAAACTTAATGTGACAGAGGCCCACATGGAAGATTGGACAACCAAATTTGTAGCCTCTGTAAATAATGTCATTTCCATTATTAATATTAAAAAAATAATAATACATTCGGCTCTTATAATTACAATCCCTTAGATCAAAGAAGCAATTTAAATATTCGATCATATAATAAAGGTTCAAGACTACAGGTCTACTTTGTGCGCGTAGTGAAAATTACTAAATGCGCGTAGTGCAAATTACTTAATATAAGTCAGACCCCGGTGAAATTTTGTCCTCTTTATTTTATGGTAAATCAGTGTTTTTCTCCATTCCGTAGCTCTTTTCAGAACGTTCGTTGAGGTATGGGGATACAGATGCTTATTCCTCTTTCTAAGAACTTCCTTTTAAAACCAATTGTCATGTAGGTTGATAAGGCAGTTTTCTAGATAATACAGTCACAGCAAGGGAACCCTTCTTTCGGAACCAACAAAGCTACAGGCCCAGAAATCACGCCCTATATTTTTCATCCCCCACCTGGAGAATAAACTCCTGCAAAGAGATAGTAAAATGCACTTCAAAACTCTAGAACAGAGGTGAAATAACTTAAAAATCATGCAAAACTACATGCAAATCACTGTTAAACACTTAAAACAGCTCTATCTTGGAGGGACTACATTTTCTTTAAGAACTACTTTTACCATACAATGACCTCAGGAAGTAATTCTCACTGGGGTCCCTCCTAAATAAAATTTCAAGTTCAAGAGAAACACCAAGTTTTATTTTCTGCTGGTTTTTGGTTTATTTCTGAGTAAAAATAAGATATCATAAGATGGCTCCATCCACTTTTTGCCTTGTCTGGAGGAGTTTGAAACATGCAGGTGTTTATGAAAAAATCATGCTAAAAATGAATTTCATTCTGCATCCTAATTATCATTATTAAACCACTATAATTTCAATAATACTCAAGGGATATATACATAATATTATATTTTGTGTGTGCTGCTTATACAGGAGTATCTTTTGGATGCTTTATGGATAATTCTTAATCAATTTTTGGCCACCAAAGTAAGCAAGATTGTCGCAAAATCATGGAAATATGGCGCAAAAAGACTTTCTTTGTGACGTTTAAGCCAACTTTTTTACCTATTTCATCAATTTGAGTAGTGGCAAAACAAACATTCCACTAATTATAAGTGTGATATAGTTAGTAAGAAACATCTTTAAGAGTAGAGCACATCATAGGCTAGATTTGGCATTCAAAAAGTTTTAATCATTCAGATTAATCCATAGAGCAAGTAAGAGGTTTGATGTCAGTTAATATGTCAAGCATCATTTAACTTGAGCATGCAGATGGCATGTGCCTGGTTTTACATTAAAGAATATAGATAAAATATAGGCACAGAGGCCATTTATCTTCACTTAATTGATTTTAATGCACAATAAACAACACTTACAATGGTTAAAGGAATCGGACAAAGACATGCTTCTGTGACCATCTATACAAGGAAAACCGACCAATACGAAGAGCTGGTATCGACAACTATCCACAGTCTAGACTGAGCGATGAAGAAAGCACCAATCACAGCATTCTGCAAGTTATTTGTCGATGACAATTCAAGATCTGTCTCACTGGAATAAAAGAGTGAGAGTCATGAAACTCTTAACGTAAAAAACTGTCCCTCACAATCAAGTAGTACATTGTTTTTATTTTGAACACTTTTTTCACAGATTATCAGTCATTTTTGGTTCACTCTGAAAGCCTTGATATTAAGCTCAACAGAGAGAAGAAAATTTGACTGGGATCTGATCTGGTCTTTGTCTGCAAAAATTGTTTATTTTTCTTTGCTGACCATAATAGTCATGCCAACCCGGCTGACTGTCCTTCCGAATACCCCCTCCCCCTCTACCCCCCCTGTTTTTTTTTCATTTAGTATTGATTTGAGTATCATTGTCTTTTCAAACAAACTTTCTTTTTACAACTATTTGAAACCGAAAAATGTTGTTGTTTTTTAATTAATTTGGACTTGATTCACATTAACAGGGGTTTGAAATTCACATACCCAACTTGTCAGAAATAGCCTTCTGAAAGCAGACAAGTACATTTCTCAATTTGCTCAAGAACTAAAAGGAAATAAAAGTGAGTGTAAAATCTAGACAAAGTCATGTAACAATGTAAGAGATTACAACTTTTAAGCCAATTTATGTTTTTTTAAGAATTAATACTTGCACTGATTGGAAATCATTCAGAGGAAAGGAGAAAATACTTGCATCTAGCAAATTCTCCTTTTATCTCAAAGTTTTCTCTTGTCTAAATTATCCAGCACAAAAAGTATATAATGGCAAGATTTACATATCTACAACATGGCAAATTGAAGCTTTTTTCAATGAAGAATTATCCTTGAATTTGAAAGAATAAATCTAAATCGGACAAGTGATCTTATCCTGTACTTGTCGGCTGTAAAATTCGGAAAAATGTACTTCCGAAGCTCTGACGGGGCCTTTCAAAGTACAAATTTTCTCAAACATTACCACGATATAAATAAATTGTTGTCTTAAGCTGATTTAACAGTTTAGTTTTCTCATCCTACATGCCAAAATATTTCAAAAAGATGAAAACCAAACACGCTTCCAGTCAAAGGGAGATCACTCTCCCACAAATGTGGATTTTTTTACGACATTCGTGTAAAATACCAAAATATAGAAAAATACACAAACCTTGAGAGAAATTCTCTGTTAATTGACATTCCAGCATGAATCCCAACTTTTGTACAAAGTTTCAGGTTGAAATCTCCTTAAATAAAGAAGTTCATATTTTCCCATCTAGGTCAGACCCCGGTGACATTTTGTCCTCTTTATTTTATGGTAAATCAGTGTTTTTCTCCATTCCGTAGCTCTTTTCAGAACGTTCGTTGAGGTATGGGGATACAGATGCTTATTCCTCTTTCTAAGAACTTCCTTTTAAAACCAATTGTCATGTAGGTTGATAAGGCAGTTTTCTAGATAATACAGTCACAGCAAGGGAACCCTTCTTTCGGAACCAACAAAGCTACAGGCCCAGAAATCACGCCCTATATTTTTCATCCCCCACCTGGAGAATAAACTCCTGCAAAGAGATAGTAAAATGCACTTCAAAACTCTAGAACAGAGGTGAAATAACTTAAAAATCATGCAAAACTACATGCAAATCACTGTTAAACACTTAAAACAGCTCTATCTTGGAGGGACTACATTTTCTTTAAGAACTACTTTTACCATACAATGACCTCAGGAAGTAATTCTCACTGGGGTCCCTCCTAAATAAAATTTCAAGTTCAAGAGAAACACCAAGTTTTATTTTCTGCTGGTTTTTGGTTTATTTCTGAGTAAAAATAAGATATCATAAGATGGCTCCATCCACTTTTTGCCTTGTCTGGAGGAGTTTGAAACATGCAGGTGTTTATGAAAAAATCATGCTAAAAATGAATTTCATTCTGCATCCTAATTATCATTATTAAACCACTATAATTTCAATAATACTCAAGGGATATATACATAATATTATATTTTGTGTGTGCTGCTTATACAGGAGTATCTTTTGAATGCTTTATGGTTAATTCTTAATCAATTTTTGGCCACCAAAGTAAGCAAGATTGTCGCAAAATCATGGAAATATGGCGCAAAAAGACTTTCTTTGTGACGTTTAAGCCAACTTTTTTACCTATTTCATCAATTTGAGTAGTGGCAAAACAAACATTCCACTAATTATAAGTGTGATATAGTTAGTAAGAAACATCTTTAAGAGTAGAGCACATCATAGGCTAGATTTGGCATTCAAAAAGTTTTAATCATTCAGATTAATCCATAGAGCAAGTAAGAGGTTTGATGTCAGTTAATATGTCAAGCATCATTTAACTTGAGCATGCAGATGGCATGTGCCTGGTTTTACATTAAAGAATATAGATAAAATATAGGCACAGAGGCCATTTATCTTCACTTAATTGATTTTAATGCAACATAAACAACACTTACAATGGTTAAAGGAATCGGACAAAGACATGCTTCTGTGACCATCTATACAAGGAAAACCGACCAATACGAAGAGCTGGTATCGACAACTATCCACAGTCTAGACTGAGCGATGAAGAAAGCACCAATCACAGCATTCTGCAAGTTATTTGTCGATGACAATTCAAGATCTGTCTCACTGGAATAAAAGAGTGAGAGTCATGAAACTCTTAACGTAAAAAACTGTCCCTCACAATCAAGTAGTACATTGTTTTTATTTTGAACACTTTTTTCATAGATTATCAGTCATTTTTGGTTCACTCTGAAAGCCTTGATATTAAGCTCAACAGAGAGAAGAAAATTTGACTGGGATCTGATCTGGTCTTTGTCTGCAAAAATTGTTTATTTTTCTTTGCTGACCATAATAGTCATGCCAACCCGGCTGACTGTCCTTCCGAATACCCCCTCCCCCTCTACCCCCCCCCCTGTTTTTTTTTCATTTAGTATTGATTTGAGTATCATTGTCTTTTCAAACAAACTTTCTTTTTACAACTATTTGAAACCGAAAAATGTTGTTGTTTTTTAATTAATTTGGACTTGATTCACATTAACAGGGGTTTGAAATTCACATACCCAACTTGTCAGAAATAGCCTTCTGAAAGCAGACAAGTACATTTCTCAATTTGCTCAAGAACTAAAAGGAAATAAAAGTGAGTGTAAAATCTAGACAATGTCATGTAACAATGTAAGAGATTACAACTTTTAAGCCAATTTATGCTTTTTTAAGAATTAATACTTGCACTGATTGGAAATCATTCAGAGGAAAGGAGAAACTACTTGCATCTAGCAAATTCTCCTTTTATCTCAAAGTTTTCTCTTGTCTAAATTATCCAGCACAAAAAGTATATAATGGCAAGATTTACATATCTACAACATGGCAAATTGAAGCTTTTTTCAATGAAGAATTATCCTTGAATTTGAAAGAATAAATCTAAATCGGACAAGTGATCTTATCCTGTACTTGTCGGCTGTAAAATTCGGAAAAATGTACTTCCGAAGCTCTGACGGGGCCTTTCAAAGTACAAATTTTCTCATACATTACCACGATATAAATAAATTGTTGTCTTAAGCTGATTTAACAGTTTAGTTTTCTCATCCTACATGCCAAAATATTTCAAAAAGATGAAAACCAAACACGCTTCCAGTCAAAGGGAGATCACTCTCCCACAAATGTGGATTTTTTTACGACATTCGTGTAAAATACCCAAATATAGAAAAATACACAAACCTTGAGAGAAATTCTCTGTTAATTGACATTCCAGCATGAATCCCAACTTTTGTACAAAGTTTCAGGTTGAAATCTCCTTAAATAAAGAAGTTCATATTTTCCCATCTAGGTCAGACCCCGGTGAAATTTTGTCCTCTTTATTTTATGGTAAATCAGTGTTTTTCTCCATTCCGTAGCTCTTTTCAGAACGTTCGCTGAGGTATGGAGATACAGATGCTTATTCCTCTTTCTAAGAACTTCCTTTTAAAACCAATTGTCATGTAGGTTGATAAGGCAGTTTTCTAGATAATACAGTCACAGCAAGGGAACCCTTCTTTCGGAACCAACAAAGCTACAGGCCCAGAAATCACGCCCTATATTTTTCATCCCCCACCTGGAGAATAAACTCCTGCAAAGAGATAGTAAAATGCACTTCAAAACTCTAGAACAGAGGTGAAATAACTTAAAAATCATGCAAAACTACATGCAAATCACTGTTAAACACTTAAAACAGCTCTATCTTGGAGGGACTACATTTTCTTTAAGAACTACTTTTACCATACAATGACCTCAGGAAGTAATTCTCACTGGGGTCCCTCCTAAATAAAATTTCAAGTTCAAGAGAAACACCAAGTTTTATTTTCTGCTGGTTTTTGGTTTATTTCTGAGTAAAAATAAGATATCATAAGATGGCTCCATCCACTTTTTGCCTTGTCTGGAGGAGTTTGAAACATGCAGGTGTTTATGAAAAAATCATGCTAAAAATGAATTTCATTCTGCATCCTAATTATCATTATTAAATCACTATAATTTCAATAATACTCAAGGGATATATACATAATATTATATTTTGTGTGTGCTGCTTATACAGGAGTATCTTTTGGATGCTTTATGGATAATTCTTAATCAATTTTTGGCCACCAAAGTAAGCAAGATTGTCGCAAAATCATGGAAATATGGCGCAAAAAGACTTTCTTTGTGACGTTTAAGCCAACTTTTTTACCTATTTCATCAATTTGAGTAGTGGCAAAACAAACATTCCACTAATTATAAGTGTGATATAGTTAGTAAGAAACATCTTTAAGAGTAGAGCACATCATAGGCTAGATTTGGCATTCAAAAAGTTTTAATCATTCAGATTAATCCATAGAGCAAGTAAGAGGTTTGATGTCAGTTAATATGTCAAGCATCATTTAACTTGAGCATGCAGATGGCATGTGCCTGGTTTTACATTAAAGAATATAGATAAAATATAGGCACAGAGGCCATTTATCTTCACTTAATTGATTTTAATGCAACATAAACAACACTTACAATGGTTAAAGGAATCGGACAAAGACATGCTTCTGTGACCATCTATACAAGGAAAACCGACCAATACGAAGAGCTGGTATCGACAACTATCCACAGTCTAGACTGAGCGATGAAGAAAGCACCAATCACAGCATTCTGCAAGTTATTTGTCGATGACAATTCAAGATCTGTCTCACTGGAATAAAAGAGTGAGAGTCATGAAACTCTTAACGTAAAAAACTGTCCCTCACAATCAAGTAGTACATTGTTTTTATTTTGAACACTTTTTTCATAGATTATCAGTCATTTTTGGTTCACTCTGAAAGCCTTGATATTAAGCTCAACAGAGAGAAGAAAATTTGACTGGGATCTGATCTGGTCTTTGTCTGCAAAAATTGTTTATTTTTCTTTGCTGACCATAATAGTCATGCCAACCCGGCTGACTGTCCTTCCGAATACCCCCTCCCCCTCTACCCCCCCTGTTTTTTTTTCATTTAGTATTGATTTGAGTATCATTGTCTTTTCAAACAAACTTTCTTTTTACAACTATTTGAAACCGAAAAATGTTGTTGTTTTTTAATTAATTTGGACTTGATTCACATTAACAGGGGTTTGAAATTCACATACCCAACTTGTCAGAAATAGCCTTCTGAAAGCAGACAAGTACATTTCTCAATTTGCTCAAGAACTAAAAGGAAATAAAAGTGAGTGTAAAATCTAGACAATGTCATGTAACAATGTAAGAGATTACAACTTTTAAGCCAATTTATGTTTTTTTAAGAATTAATACTTGCACTGATTGGAAATCATTCAGAGGAAAGGAGAAACTACTTGCATCTAGCAAATTCTCCTTTTATCTCAAAGTTTTCTCTTGTCTAAATTATCCAGCACAAAAAGTATATAATGGCAAGATTTACATATCTACAACATGGCAAATTGAAGCTTTTTTCAATGAAGAATTATCCTTGAATTTGAAAGAATAAATCTAAATCGGACAAGTGATCTTATCCTGTACTTGTCGGCTGTAAAATTCGGAAAAATGTACTTCCGAAGCTCTGACGGGGCCTTTCAAAGTACAAATTTTCTCATACATTACCACGATATAAATAAATTGTTGTCTTAAGCTGATTTAACAGTTTAGTTTTCTCATCCTACATGCCAAAATATTTCAAAAAGATGAAAACAAAACACGCTTCCAGTCAAAGGGAGATCACTCTCCCACAAATGTGGATTTTTTACGACATTCGTGTAAAATACCCAAATATAGAAAAATACACAAACCTTGAGAGAAATTCTCTGTTAATTGACATTCCAGCATGAATCCCAACTTATGTACAAAGTTTCAGGTTGAAATCTCCTTAAATAAAGAAGTTCATATTTTCCCATCTAGGTCAGACCCCGGTGAAATTTTGTCCTCTTTATTTTATGGTAAATCAGTGTTTTTCTCCATTCCGTAGCTCTTTTCAGAACGTTCGTTGAGGTATGGGGATACAGATGCTTATTCCTCTTTCTAAGAACTTCCTTTTAAAACCAATTGTCATGTAGGTTGATAAGGCAGTTTTCTAGATAATACAGTCACAGCAAGGGAACCCTTCTTTCGGAACCAACAAAGCTACAGGCCCAGAAATCACGCCCTATATTTTTCATCCCCCACCTGGAGAATAAACTCCTGCAAAGAGATAGTAAAATGCACTTCAAAACTCTAGAACAGAGGTGAAATAACTTAAAAATCATGCAAAACTACATGAAAATCACTGTTAAACACTTAAAACAGCTCTATCTTGGAGGGACTACATTTTCTTTAAGAACTACTTTTACCATACAATGACCTCAGGAAGTAATTCTCACTGGGGTCCCTCCTAAATAAAATTTCAAGTTCAAGAGAAACACCAAGTTTTATTTTCTGCTGGTTTTTGGTTTATTTCTGAGTAAAAATAAGATATCATAAGATGGCTCCATCCACTTTTTGCCTTGTCTGGAGGAGTTTGAAACATGCAGGTGTTTATGAAAAAATCATGCTAAAAATGAATTTCATTCTGCATCCTAATTATCATTATTAAACCACTATAATTTCAATAATACTCAAGGGATATATACATAATATTATATTTTGTGTGTGCTGCTTATACAGGAGTATCTTTTGGATGCTTTATGGATAATTCTTAATCAATTTTTGGCCACCAAAGTAAGCAAGATTGTCGCAAAATCATGGAAATATGGCGCAAAAAGACTTTCTTTGTGACGTTTAAGCCAACTTTTTTACCTATTTCATCAATTTGAGTAGTGGCAAAACAAACATTCCACTAATTATAAGTGTGATATAGTTAGTAAGAAACATCTTTAAGAGTAGAGCACATCATAGGCTAGATTTGGCATTCAAAAAGTTTTAATCATTCAGATTAATCCATAGAGCAAGTAAGAGGTTTGATGTCAGTTAATATGTCAAGCATCATTTAACTTGAGCATGCAGATGGCATGTGCCTGGTTTTACATTAAAGAATATAGATAAAATATAGGCACAGAGGCCATTTATCTTCACTTAATTGATTTTAATGCAACATAAACAACACTTACAATGGTTAAAGGAATCGGACAAAGACATGCTTCTGTGACCATCTATACAAGGAAAACCGACCAATACGAAGAGCTGGTATCGACAACTATCTACAGTCTAGACTGAGCGATGAAGAAAGCACCAATCACAGCATTCTGCAAGTTATTTGTCGATGACAATTCAAGATCTGTCTCACTGGAATAAAAGAGTGAGAGTCATGAAACTCTTAACGTAAAAAACTGTCCCTCACAATCAAGTAGTACATTGTTTTTATTTTGAACACTTTTTTCATAGATTATCAGTCATTTTTGGTTCACTCTGAAAGCCTTGATATTAAGCTCAACAGAGAGAAGAAAATTTGACTGGGATCTGATCTGGTCTTTGTCTGCAAAAATTGTTTATTTTTCTTTGCTGACCATAATAGTCATGCCAACCCGGCTGACTGTCCTTCCGAATACCCCCTCCCCCTCTACCCCCCCTGTTTTTTTTTCATTTAGTATTGATTTGAGTATCATTGTCTTTTCAAACAAACTTTCTTTTTACAACTATTTGAAACCGAAAAATGTTGTTGTTTTTTAATTAATTTGGACTTGATTCACATTAACAGGGGTTTGAAATTCACATACCCAACTTGTCAGAAATAGCCTTCTGAAAGCAGACAAGTACATTTCTCAATTTGCTCAAGAACTAAAAGGAAATAAAAGTGAGTGTAAAATCTAGACAATGTCATGTAACAATGTAAGAGATTACAACTTTTAAGCCAATTTATGTTTTTTTTAAGAATTAATACTTGCACTGATTGGAAATCATTCAGAGGAAAGGAGAAACTACTTGCATCTAGCAAATTCTCCTTTTATCTCAAAGTTTTCTCTTGTCTAAATTATCCAGCACAAAAAGTATATAATGGCAAGATTTACATATCTACAACATGGCAAATTGAAGCTTTTTTCAATGAAGAATTATCCTTGAATTTGAAAGAATAAATCTAAATCGGACAAGTGATCTTATCCTGTACTTGTCGGCTGTAAAATTCGGAAAAATGTACTTCCGAAGCTCTGACGGGGCCTTTCAAAGTACAAATTTTCTCATACATTACCACGATATAAATAAATTGTTGTCTTAAGCTGATTTAACAGTTTAGTTTTCTCATCCTACATGCCAAAATATTTCAAAAAGATGAAAACCAAACACGCTTCCAGTCAAAGGGAGATCACTCTCCCACAAATGTGGATTTTTTACGACATTCGTGTAAAATACCTAAATATAGAAAAATACACAAACCTTGAGAGAAATTCTCTGTTAATTGACATTCCAGCATGAATCCCAACTTTTGTACAAAGTTTCAGGTTGAAATCTCCTTAAATAAAGAAGTTCATATTTTCCCATCTAAATAAAATTTCAAGTTCAAGAGAAACACCAAGTTTTATTTTCTGCTGGTTTTTGGTTTATTTCTGAGTAAAAATAAGATATCATAAGATGGCTCCATCCACTTTTTGCCTTGTCTGGAGGAGTTTGAAACATGCAGGTGTTTATGAAAAAATCATGCTAAAAATGAATTTCATTCTGCATCCTAATTATCATTATTAAACCACTATAATTTCAATAATACTCAAGGGATATATACATAATATTATATTTTGTGTGTGCTGCTTATACAGGAGTATCTTTTGGATGCTTTATGGATAATTCTTAATCAATTTTTGGCCACCAAAGTAAGCAAGATTGTCGCAAAATCATGGAAATATGGCGCAAAAAGACTTTCTTTGTGACGTTTAAGCCAACTTTTTTACCTATTTCATCAATTTGAGTAGTGGCAAAACAAACATTCCACTAATTATAAGTGTGATATAGTTAGTAAGAAACATCTTTAAGAGTAGAGCACATCATAGGCTAGATTTGGCATTCAAAAAGTTTTAATCATTCAGATTAATCCATAGAGCAAGTAAGAGGTTTGATGTCAGTTAATATGTCAAGCATCATTTAACTTGAGCATGCAGATGGCATGTGCCTGGTTTTACATTAAAGAATATAGATAAAATATAGGCACAGAGGCCATTTATCTTCACTTAATTGATTTTAATGCAACATAAACAACACTTACAATGGTTAAAGGAATCGGACAAAGACATGCTTCTGTGACCATCTATACAAGGAAAACCGACCAATACGAAGAGCTGGTATCGACAACTATCCACAGTCTAGACTGAGCGATGAAGAAAGCACCAATCACAGCATTCTGCAAGTTATTTGTCGATGACAATTCAAGATCTGTCTCACTGGAATAAAAGAGTGAGAGTCATGAAACTCTTAACGTAAAAAACTGTCCCTCACAATCAAGTAGTACATTGTTTTTATTTTGAACACTTTTTTCATAGATTATCAGTCATTTTTGGTTCACTCTGAAAGCCTTGATATTAAGCTCAACAGAGAGAAGAAAATTTGACTGGGATCTGATCTGGTCTTTGTCTGCAAAAATTGTTTATTTTTCTTTGCTGACCATAATAGTCATGCCAACCCGGCTGACTGTCCTTCCGAATACCCCCTCCCCCTCTACCCCCCCCCTGTTTTTTTTTCATTTAGTATTGATTTGAGTATCATTGTCTTTTCAAACAAACTTTCTTTTTACAACTATTTGAAACCGAAAAATGTTGTTGTTTTTTAATTAATTTGGACTTGATTCACATTAACAGGGGTTTGAAATTCACATACCCAACTTGTCAGAAATAGCCTTCTGAAAGCAGACAAGTACATTTCTCAATTTGCTCAAGAACTAAAAGGAAATAAAAGTGAGTGTAAAATCTAGACAATGTCATGTAACAATGTAAGAGATTACAACTTTTAAGCCAATTTATGTTTTTTTAAGAATTAATACTTGCACTGATTGGAAATCATTCAGAGGAAAGGAGAAACTACTTGCATCTAGCAAATTCTCCTTTTATCTCAAAGTTTTCTCTTGTCTAAATTATCCAGCACAAAAAGTATATAATGGCAAGATTTACATATCTACAACATGGCAAATTGAAGCTTTTTTCAATGAAGAATTATCCTTGAATTTGAAAGAATAAATCTAAATCGGACAAGTGATCTTATCCTGTACTTGTCGGCTGTAAAATTCGGAAAAATGTACTTCCGAAGCTCTGACGGGGCCTTTCAAAGTACAAATTTTCTCATACATTACCACGATATAAATAAATTGTTGTCTTAAGCTGATTTAACAGTTTAGTTTTCTCATCCTACATGCCAAAATATTTCAAAAAGATGAAAACAAAACACGCTTCCAGTCAAAGGGAGATCACTCTCCCACAAATGTGGATTTTTTTACGACATTCGTATAAAATGCCCAAATATAGAAAAATACACAAACCTTGAGAGAAATTCTCTGTTAATTGACATTCCAGCATGAATCCCAACTTTTGTACAAAGTTTCAGGTTGAAATCTCCTTAAATAAAGAAGTTCATATTTTCCCATCTAGGTCAGACCCCGGTGAAATTTTGTCCTCTTTATTTTATGGTAAATCAGTGTTTTTCTCCATTCCGTAGCTCTTTTCAGAACGTTCGTTGAGGTATGGGGATACAGATGCATATTCCTCTTTCTAAGAACTTCCTTTTAAAACCAATTGTCATGTAGGTTGATAAGGCAGTTTTCTAGATAATACAGTCACAGCAAGGGAACCCTTCTTTCGGAACCAACAAAGCTACAGGCCCAGAAATCACGCCCTATATTTTTCATCCCCCACCTGGAGAATAAACTCCTGCAAAGAGATAGTAAAATGCACTTCAAAACTCTAGAACAGAGGTGAAATAACTTAAAAATCATGCAAAACTACATGCAAATCACTGTTAAACACTTAAAACAGCTCTATCTTGGAGGGACTACATTTTCTTTAAGAACTACTTTTACCATACAATGACCTCAGGAAGTAATTCTCACTGGGGTCCCTCCTAAATAAAATTTCAAGTTCAAGAGAAACACCAAGTTTTATTTTCTGCTGGTTTTTGGTTTATTTCTGAGTAAAAATAAGATATCATAAGATGGCTCCATCCACTTTTTGCCTTGTCTGGAGGAGTTTGAAACATGCAGGTGTTTATGAAAAAATCATGCTAAAAATGAATTTCATTCTGCATCCTAATTATCATTATTAAACCACTATAATTTCAATAATACTCAAGGGATATATACATAATATTATATTTTGTGTGTGCTGCTTATACAGGAGTATCTTTTGGATGCTTTATGGATAATTCTTAATCAATTTTTGGCCACCAAAGTAAGCAAGATTGTCGCAAAATCATGGAAATATGGCGCAAAAAGACTTTCTTTGTGACGTTTAAGCCAACTTTTTTACCTATTTCATCAATTTGAGTAGTGGCAAAACAAACATTCCACTAATTATAAGTGTGATATAGTTAGTAAGAAACATCTTTAAGAGTAGAGCACATCATAGGCTAGATTTGGCATTCAAAAAGTTTTAATCATTCAGATTAATCCATAGAGCAAGTAAGAGGTTTGATGTCAGTTAATATGTCAAGCATCATTTAACTTGAGCATGCAGATGGCATGTGCCTGGTTTTACATTAAAGAATATAGATAAAATATAGGCACAGAGGCCATTTATCTTCACTTAATTGATTTTAATGCAACATAAACAACACTTACAATGGTTAAAGGAATCGGACAAAGACATGCTTCTGTGACCATCTATACAAGGAAAACCGACCAATACGAAGAGCTGGTATCGACAACTATCCACAGTCTAGACTGAGCGATGAAGAAAGCACCAATCACAGCATTCTGCAAGTTATTTGTCGATGACAATTCAAGATCTGTCTCACTGGAATAAAAGAGTGAGAGTCATGAAACTCTTAACGTAAAAAACTGTCCCTCACAATCAAGTAGTACATTGTTTTTATTTTGAACACTTTTTTCATAGATTATCAGTCATTTTTGGTTCACTCTGAAAGCCTTGATATTAAGCTCAACAGAGAGAAGAAAATTTGACTGGGATCTGATCTGGTCTTTGTCTGCAAAAATTGTTTATTTTTCTTTGCTGACCATAATAGTCATGCAAACCCGGCTGACTGTCCTTCCGAATACCCCCTCCCCCTCTACCCCCCCCCCCCCTGTTTTTTTTTCATTTAGTATTGATTTGAGTATCATTGTCTTTTCAAACAAACTTTCTTTTTACAACTATTTGAAACCGAAAAATGTTGTTGTTTTTTAATTAATTTGGACTTGATTCACATTAACAGGGGTTTGAAATTCACATACCCAACTTGTCAGAAATAGCCTTCTGAAAGCAGACAAGTACATTTCTCAATTTGCTCAAGAACTAAAAGGAAATAAAAGTGAGTGTAAAATCTAGACAATGTCATGTAACAATGTAAGAGATTACAACTTTTAAGCCAATTTATGTTTTTTTAAGAATTAATACTTGCACTGATTGGAAATCATTCAGAGGAAAGGAGAAACTACTTGCATCTAGCAAATTCTCCTTTTATCTCAAAGTTTTCTCTTGTCTAAATTATCCAGCACAAAAAGTATATAATGGCAAGATTTACATATCTACAACATGGCAAATTGAAGCTTTTTTCAATGAAGAATTATCCTTGAATTTGAAAGAATAAATCTAAATCGGACAAGTGATCTTATCCTGTACTTGTCGGCTGTAAAATTCGGAAAAATGTACTTCCGAAGCTCTGACGGGGCCTTTCAAAGTACAAATTTTCTCATACATTACCACGATATAAATAAATTGTTGTCTTAAGCTGATTTAACAGTTTAGTTTTCTCATCCTACATGCCAAAATATTTCAAAAAGATGAAAACCAAACACGCTTCCAGTCAAAGGGAGATCACTCTCCCACAAATGTGGATTTTTTTACGACATTCGTGTAAAATACCCAAATATAGAAAAATACACAAACCTTGAGAGAAATTCTCTGTTAATTGACATTCCAGCATGAATCCCAACTTTTGTACAAAGTTTCAGGTTGAAATCTCCTTAAATAAAGAAGTTCATATTTTCCCATCTAGGTCAGACCCCGGTGAAATTTTGTCCTCTTTATTTTATGGTAAATCAGTGTTTTTCTCCATTCCGTAGCTCTTTTCAGAACGTTCGTTGAGGTATGGGGATACAGATGCTTATTCCTCTTTCTAAGAACTTCCTTTTAAAACCAATTGTCATGTAGGTTGATAAGGCAGTTTTCTAGATAATACAGTCACAGCAAGGGAACCCTTCTTTCGGAACCAACAAAGCTACAGGCCCAGAAATCACGCCCTATATTTTTCATCCCCCACCTGGAGAATAAACTCCTGCAAAGAGATAGTAAAATGCACTTCAAAACTCTAGAACAGAGGTGAAATAACTTAAAAATCATGCAAAACTACATGCAAATCACTGTTAAACACTTAAAACAGCTCTATCTTGGAGGGACTACATTTTCTTTAAGAACTACTTTTACCATACAATGACCTCAGGAAGTAATTCTCACTGGGGTCCCTCCTAAATAAAATTTCAAGTTCAAGAGAAACACCAAGTTTTATTTTCTGCTGGTTTTTGGTTTATTTCTGAGTAAAAATAAGATATCATAAGATGGCTCCATCCACTTTTTGCCTTGTCTGGAGGAGTTTGAAACATGCAGGTGTTTATGAAAAAATCATGCTAAAAATGAATTTCATTCTGCATCCTAATTATCATTATTAAACCACTATAATTTCAATAATACTCAAGGGATATATACATAATATTATATTTTGTGTGTGCTGCTTATACAGGAGTATCTTTTGGATGCTTTATGGATAATTCTTAATCAATTTTTGGCCACCAAAGTAAGCAAGATTGTCGCAAAATCATGGAAATATGGCGCAAAAAGACTTTCTTTGTGACGTTTAAGCCAACTTTTTTACCTATTTCATCAATTTGAGTAGTGGCAAAACAAACATTCCACTAATTATAAGTGTGATATAGTTAGTAAGAAACATCTTTAAGAGTAGAGCACATCATAGGCTAGATTTGGCATTCAAAAAGTTTTAATCATTCAGATTAATCCATAGAGCAAGTAAGAGGTTTGATGTCAGTTAATATGTCAAGCATCATTTAACTTGAGCATGCAGATGGCATGTGCCTGGTTTTACATTAAAGAATATAGATAAAATATAGGCACAGAGGCCATTTATCTTCACTTAATTGATTTTAATGCAACATAAACAACACTTACAATGGTTAAAGGAATCGGACAAAGACATGCTTCTGTGACCATCTATACAAGGAAAACCGACCAATACGAAGAGCTGGTATCGACAACTATCCACAGTCTAGACTGAGCGATGAAGAAAGCACCAATCACAGCATTCTGCAAGTTATTTGTCGATGACAATTCAAGATCTGTCTCACTGGAATAAAAGAGTGAGAGTCATGAAACTCTTAACGTAAAAAACTGTCCCTCACAATCAAGTAGTACATTGTTTTTATTTTGAACACTTTTTTCATAGATTATTAGTCATTTTTGGTTCACTCTGAAAGCCTTGATATTAAGCTCAACAGAGAGAAGAAAATTTGACTGGGATCTGATCTGGTCTTTGTCTGCAAAAATTGTTTATTTTTCTTTGCTGACCATAATAGTCATGCCAACCCGGCTGACTGTCCTTCCGAATACCCCCTCCCCCTCTACCCCCCCCCCCTGTTTTTTTTTCATTTAGTATTGATTTGAGTATCATTGTCTTTTCAAACAAACTTTCTTTTTACAACTATTTGAAACCGAAAAATGTTGTTGTTTTTTAATTAATTTGGACTTGATTCACATTAACAGGGGTTTGAAATTCACATACCCAACTTGTCAGAAATAGCCTTCTGAAAGCAGACAAGTACATTTCTCAATTTGCTCAAGAACTAAAAGGAAATAAAAGTGAGTGTAAAATCTAGACAATGTCATGTAACAATGTAAGAGATTACAACTTTTAAGCCAATTTATGTTTTTTTAAGAATTAATACTTGCACTGATTGGAAATCATTCAGAGGAAAGGAGAAACTACTTGCATCTAGCAAATTCTCCTTTTATCTCAAAGTTTTCTCTTGTCTAAATTATCCAGCACAAAAAGTATATAATGGCAAGATTTACATATCTACAACATGGCAAATTGAAGCTTTTTTCAATGAAGAATTATCCTTGAATTTGAAAGAATAAATCTAAATCGGACAAGTGATCTTATCCTGTACTTGTCGGCTGTAAAATTCGGAAAATGTACTTCCGAAGCTCTGACGGGGCCTTTCAAAGTACAAATTTTCTCATACATTACCACGATATAAATAAATTGTTGTCTTAAGCTGATTTAACAGTTTAGTTTTCTCATCCTACATGCCAAAATATTTCAAAAAGATGAAAACCAAACACGCTTCCAGTCAAAGGGAGATCACTCTCCCACAAATGTGGATTTTTTTACGACATTCGTGTAAAATACCCAAATATAGAAAAATACACAAACCTTGAGAGAAATTCTCTGTTAATTGACATTCCAGCATGAATCCCAACTTTTGTACAAAGTTTCAGGTTGAAATCTCCTTAAATAAAGAAGTTCATATTTTCCCATCTAGGTCAGACCCCGGTGAAATTTTGTCCTCTTTATTTTATGGTAAATCAGTGTTTTTCTCCATTCCGTAGCTCTTTTCAGAACGTTCGTTGAGGTATGGGGATACAGATGCTTATTCCTCTTTCTAAGAACTTCCTTTTAAAACCAATTGTCATGTAGGTTGATAAGGCAGTTTTCTAGATAATACAGTCACAGCAAGGGAACCCTTCTTTCGGAACCAACAAAGCTACAGGCCCAGAAATCACGCCCTATATTTTTCATCCCCCACCTGGAGAATAAACTCCTGCAAAGAGATAGTAAAATGCACTTCAAAACTCTAGAACAGAGGTGAAATAACTTAAAAATCATGCAAAACTACATGCAAATCACTGTTAAACACTTAAAACAGCTCTATCTTGGAGGGACTACATTTTCTTTAAGAACTACTTTTACCATACAATGACCTCAGGAAGTAATTCTCACTGGGGTCCCTCCTAAATAAAATTTCAAGTTCAAGAGAAACACCAAGTTTTATTTTCTGCTGGTTTTTGGTTTATTTCTGAGTAAAAATAAGATATCATAAGATGGCTCCATCCACTTTTTGCCTTGTCTGGAGGAGTTTGAAACATGCAGGTGTTTATGAAAAAATCATGCTAAAAATGAATTTCATTCTGCATCCTAATTATCATTATTAAACCACTATAATTTCAATAATACTCAAGGGATATATACATAATATTATATTTTGTGTGTGCTGCTTATACAGGAGTATCTTTTGGATGCTTTATGGATAATTCTTAATCAATTTTTGGCCACCAAAGTATGCAAGATTGTCGCAAAATCATGGAAATATGGCGCAAAAAGACTTTCTTTGTGACGTTTAAGCCAACTTTTTTACCTATTTCATCAATTTGAGTAGTGGCAAAACAAACATTCCACTAATTATAAGTGTGATATAGTTAGTAAGAAACATCTTTAAGAGTAGAGCACATCATAGGCTAGATTTGGCATTCAAAAAGTTTTAATCATTCAGATTAATCCATAGAGCAAGTAAGAGGTTTGATGTCAGTTAATATGTCAAGCATCATTTAACTTGAGCATGCAGATGGCATGTGCCTGGTTTTACATTAAAGAATATAGATAAAATATAGGCACAGAGGCCATTTATCTTCACTTAATTGATTTTAATGCAACATAAACAACACTTACAATGGTTAAAGGAATCGGACAAAGACATGCTTCTGTGACCATCTATACAAGGAAAACCGACCAATACGAAGAGCTGGTATCGACAACTATCCACAGTCTAGACTGAGCGATGAAGAAAGCACCAATCACAGCATTCTGCAAGTTATTTGTCGATGACAATTCAAGATCTGTCTCACTGGAATAAAAGAGTGAGAGTCATGAAACTCTTAACGTAAAAAACTGTCCCTCACAATCAAGTAGTACATTGTTTTTATTTTGAACACTTTTTTCATAGATTATCAGTCATTTTTGGTTCACTCTGAAAGCCTTGATATTAAGCTCAACAGAGAGAAGAAAATTTGACTGGGATCTGATCTGGTCTTTGTCTGCAAAAATTGTTTATTTTTCTTTGCTGACCATAATAGTCATGCCAACCCGACTGACTGTCCTTCCGAATACCCCCTCCCCCTCTACCCCCCCCTGTTTTTTTTTCATTTAGTATTGATTTGAGTATCATTGTCTTTTCAAACAAACTTTCTTTTTACAACTATTTGAAACCGAAAAATGTTGTTGTTTTTTAATTAATTTGGACTTGATTCACATTAACAGGGGTTTGAAATTCACATACCCAACTTGTCAGAAATAGCCTTCTGAAAGCAGACAGGTACATTTCTCAATTTGCTCAAGAACTAAAAGGAAATAAAAGTGAGTGTAAAATCTAGACAATGTCATGTAACAATGTAAGAGATTACAACTTTTAAGCCAATTTATGTTTTTTTAAGAATTAATACTTGCACTGATTGGAAATCATTCAGAGGAAAGGAGAAACTACTTGCATCTAGCAAATTCTCCTTTTATCTCAAAGTTTTCTCTTGTCTAAATTATCCAGCACAAAAAGTATATAATGGCAAGATTTACATATCTACAACATGGCAAATTGAAGCTTTTTTCAATGAAGAATTATCCTTGAATTTGAAAGAATAAATCTAAATCGGACAAGTGATCTTATCCTGTACTTGTCGGCTGTAAAATTCGGAAAAATGTACTTCCGAAGCTCTGACGGGGCCTTTCAAAGTACAAATTTTCTCATACATTACCACGATATAAATAAATTGTTGTCTTAAGCTGATTTAACAGTTTAGTTTTCTCATCCTACATGCCAAAATATTTCAAAAAGATGAAAACAAAACACGCTTCCAGTCAAAGGGAGATCACTCTCCCACAAATGTGGATTTTTTTACGACATTCGTGTAAAATACCCAAATATAGAAAAATACACAAACCTTGAGAGAAATTCTCTGTTAATTGACATTCCAGCATGAATCCCAACTTTTGTACAAAGTTTCAGGTTGAAATCTCCTTAAATAAAGAAGTTCATATTTTCCCATATAGGTCAGACCCCGGTGAAATTTTGTCCTCTTTATTTTATGGTAAATCAGTGTTTTTCTCCATTCCGTAGCTCTTTTCAGAACGTTCGTTGAGGTATGGGGATACAGATGCTTATTCCTCTTTCTAAGAACTTCCTTTTAAAACCAATTGTCATGTAGGTTGATAAGGCAGTTTTCTAGATAATACAGTCACAGCAAGGGAACCATTCTTTCGGAACCAACAAAGCTACAGGCCCAGAAATCACGCCCTATATTTTTCATCCCCCACCTGGAGAATAAACTCCTGCAAAGAGATAGTAAAATGCACTTCAAAACTCTAGAACAGAGGTGAAATAACTTAAAAATCATGCAAAACTACATGCAAATCACTGTTAAACACTTAAAACAGCTCTATCTTGGAGGGACTACATTTTCTTTAAGAACTACTTTTACCATACAATGACCTCAGGAAGTAATTCTCACTGGGGTCCCTCCTAAATAAAATTTCAAGTTCAAGAGAAACACCAAGTTTTATTTTCTGCTGGTTTTTGGTTTATTTCTGAGTAAAAATAAGATATCATAAGATGGCTCCATCCACTTTTTGCCTTGTCTGGAGGAGTTTGAAACATGCAGGTGTTTATGAAAAAATCATGCTAAAAATGAATTTCATTCTGCATCCTAATTATCATTATTAAACCACTATAATTTCAATAATACTCAAGGGATATATACATAATATTATATTTTGTGTGTGCTGCTTATACAGGAGTATCTTTTGGATGCTTTATGGATAATTCTTAATCAATTTTTGGCCACCAAAGTATGCAAGATTGTCGCAAAATCATGGAAATATGGCGCAAAAAGACTTTCTTTGTGACGTTTAAGCCAACTTTTTTACCTATTTCATCAATTTGAGTAGTGGCAAAACAAACATTCCACTAATTATAAGTGTGATATAGTTAGTAAGAAACATCTTTAAGAGTAGAGCACATCATAGGCTAGATTTGGCATTCAAAAAGTTTTAATCATTCAGATTAATCCATAGAGCAAGTAAGAGGTTTGATGTCAGTTAATATGTCAAGCATCATTTAACTTGAGCATGCAGATGGCATGTGCCTGGTTTTACATTAAAGAATATAGATAAAATATAGGCACAGAGGCCATTTATCTTCACTTAATTGATTTTAATGCAACATAAACAACACTTACAATGGTTAAAGGAATCGGACAAAGACATGCTTCTGTGACCATCTATACAAGGAAAACCGACCAATACGAAGAGCTGGTATCGACAACTATCCACAGTCTAGACTGAGCGATGAAGAAAGCACCAATCACAGCATTCTGCAAGTTATTTGTCGATGACAATTCAAGATCTGTCTCACTGGAATAAAAGAGTGAGAGTCATGAAACTCTTAACGTAAAAAACTGTCCCTCACAATCAAGTAGTACATTGTTTTTATTTTGAACACTTTTTTCATAGATTATCAGTCATTTTTGGTTCACTCTGAAAGCCTTGATATTAAGCTCAACAGAGAGAAGAAAATTTGACTGGGATCTGATCTGGTCTTTGTCTGCAAAAATTGTTTATTTTTCTTTGCTGACCATAATAGTCATGCCAACCCGGCTGACTGTCCTTCCGAATACCCCCTCCCCCTCTACCCCCCCTGTTTTTTTTCATTTAGTATTGATTTGAGTATCATTGTCTTTTCAAACAAACTTTCTTTTTACAACTATTTGAAACCGAAAAATGTTGTTTTTTAATTAATTTGGACTTGATTCACATTAACAGGGGTTTGAAATTCACATACCCAACTTGTCAGAAATAGCCTTCTGAAAGCAGACAGGTACATTTCTCAATTTGCTCAAGAACTAAAAGGAAATAAAAGTGAGTGTAAAATCTAGACAATGTCATGTAACAATGTAAGAGATTACAACTTTTAAGCCAATTTATGTTTTTTTAAGAATTAATACTTGCACTGATTGGAAATCATTCAGAGGAAAGGAGAAACTACTTGCATCTAGCAAATTCTCCTTTTATCTCAAAGTTTTCTCTTGTCTAAATTATCCAGCACAAAAAGTATATAATGGCAAGATTTACATATCTACAACATGGCAAATTGAAGCTTTTTTCAATGAAGAATTATCCTTGAATTTGAAAGAATAAATCTAAATCGGACAAGTGATCTTATCCTGTACTTGTCGGCTGTAAAATTCGGAAAAATGTACTTCCGAAGCTCTGACGGGGCCTTTCAAAGTACAAATTTTCTCATACATTACCACGATATAAATAAATTGTTGTCTTAAGCTGATTTAACAGTTTAGTTTTCTCATCCTACATGCCAAAATATTTCAAAAAGATGAAAACAAAACACGCTTCCAGTCAAAGGGAGATCACTCTCCCACAAATGTGGATTTTTTTACGACATTCGTGTAAAATACCCAAATATAGAAAAATACACAAACCTTGAGAGAAATTCTCTGTTAATTGACATTCCAGCATGAATCCCAACTTTTGTACAAAGTTTCAGGTTGAAATCTCCTTAAATAAAGAAGTTCATATTTTCCCATCTAGGTCAGACCCCGGTGAAATTTTGTCCTCTTTATTTTATGGTAAATCAGTGTTTTTCTCCATTCCGTAGCTCTTTTCAGAACGTTCGTTGAGGTATGGGGATACAGATGCTTATTCCTCTTTCTAAGAACTTCCTTTTAAAACCAATTGTCATGTAGGTTGATAAGGCAGTTTTCTAGATAATACAGTCACAGCAAGGGAACCCTTCTTTCGGAACCAACAAAGCTACAGGCCCAGAAATCACGCCCTATATTTTTCATCCCCCACCTGGAGAATAAACTCCTGCAAAGAGATAGTAAAATGCACTTCAAAACTCTAGAACAGAGGTGAAATAACTTAAAAATCATGCAAAACTACATGCAAATCACTGTTAAACACTTAAAACAGCTCTATCTTGGAGGGACTACATTTTCTTTAAGAACTACTTTTACCATACAATGACCTCAGGAAGTAATTCTCACTGGGGTCCCTCCTATATATTAAGATCGCGTATTAATCGTCGTGTATTGTTATTTCGCTTTCGAAGTTTGCTGGCATAAAATTCTACGAACTGGACACAAAAAATCGGCAACTTTGACATTTCTAGTGGTAATTATGATCAGAAAATCATTTCTGCCTAATATTTCTCCATTATAAACGAAATCGGCGTAATTGAGCGAGCTTGAGAGGGTTGCCTAATGGTAGGAGTCTTCGTCGACTCTCTGTAAGCGGCGACTTAGCATCAGAGTTACATGCTTGTGATAAAAAAATCTTTTCAAAATGTTGCCATTTCAAAATTATCAAAAAAGCGATGGAGGGTCTAGGAATGGGAACGAGGGATTTATGAGTTTCTACAACACTGGACTTGCAGATCTATTGTCGTAGGGGATTCCTTAAATACCCATTGCATTTTATAAAGAAATAAAGTGCAACTGATTTCCCCACGTGAGCGATTTAAACCAGTCAGAATTCTTAATTTTATTTGATTGCAATTATCTGTAGGGTATAATTGTTCAAATTTGACTTTTATCTCTTCCGAATAGTTCGAACCCAAAACCCTCATAAATAGTGGTATTCCCGGATTCAAGAAGACGCCGAAGTTGGATGACAAAATACACTGTGTGGCTATATTTATAGACGCCACAATCGTCAAAACCATGTTTGAAACAATGCCCGAGGTTACAAACAACATCAAAGAAATGCAAAAGGTCATGAACAGTCTAGGTAAGTTTTTTTTTAATGTTTTCTTTATTTTTGACTTTGCATGAAGTAGATCAACTTTGACGCAGAAGTACAGATAAGAGGGGGTAAAGCTAGTCTAAAATTTTTATTTCTCAATGAATCCCTATGTTGTTGGTACTCTTTGGAATCGTCTTGATGAGACGATTTCAATGGGTACCAAGAACATAGAGTTTGAGCAATTGTTTTTTTTTTAAATACGTTGAACTAAACCAAGAAAACCCCACCTATCTATAGCTCTATTTGACGTATTTAAGCAAATGCACTTTTCAATAAATCAGTTTCTGTCTAAGAGTTTAAGACCAAGATTCATTTTATAATCTTAGACTCGATTTAGATCAGCAGCGGCAGATCCAAGGTTTTTTTTAAAGGGGGTTCGATGTCGGTCTACATAATTCGAGTCATTAGCCCAAAAGTATCCTTACCTGTAAAGATGGGGATACAACGGGACTAATAACTCGAATTCTGCACAGCATATATCGTTTAGTTGTAGAATTTGGAGTTCCTGTGATTCGAACATTATAAAAGGGAATCATTTTTCTTGTATTACAAAAAATTGACTGATCTAGTCACTGATCTTTAATAACATAATTTGGATACAGAGGGGTTCGATCGAGTGACAAATACCTGTCATTTCAGATATACCCCAAGTCATCATCTTGACAAAAGTGGACAAGGATTGTGAACACTGTAATAAGGACGTCTCCAACGTGTACAAAAGTCAAACTATTGAACAGCGTGTATCAGAGGTAACCATTTAATAAAAATATAAAACAGGAGCCAAATGAATATCTGGCGCGTGAAAATTTAGACAATTTAGCACCATAATTATACTATATATGAAATGTAACAAAATGCATAAAAAAAAAATCAGTAAAAAATTATACTCAGTTTTGAAAAGTAGCCTCAATTCTATTCATCAAAGCAACTTGGTATTTCTCTTCCCCAGAAAGATTACAAGCAACTGTATTGTTCTTAATTGCCTTATTACGTTTTCTAATTTTTAATATATAATCTGATATATCAATCATACTTTACAGATCATTGAAACATGTCTGTGAAAATTCTAAGCATTTGATAGATTCGACATATACCCAAAGAAATTTATGCAGTACTCATTATCATCAGATAGGTGACAAAGTTGGCATTATTGTTACAAAATTGCCACGGTACCGAAAAGGCGATATATATTTTACTAAACGCTCAACAGTCGCCGAGGTGTATTAATGGACAAACCATTTAAAAGTCAGCCCCAGTTAACTCAGCTGTAGAATTGGGTAGCAGTGGATTTAAACCACTGTCTCTCTCTTAGGGACGTGGAAACATATGGATTGAGTGTTCGAAAGCGACTCTACAAGCTTTAGGATTCGTCGCAATCGAACTAAAATAAATGAGTATAAACTAAACACTTTTCTCTATATCCATTGCTGACACATTTAATATTCAGTAACAATTGGCATAAAACAAGAACAACAACAGAAATAAAGGAAAAGTTCCGCAGCGATTATCAGAAAGTATTTATCCCAATGAAAGAATCAAAGCACTGAAAGTGCTGATGGTGAACCTGATGGCATTCTAGAGTGATATATTGAATTCAATTAGAAAAGAGAAATTATGTATTTAAAAAAAAAAAAAAAAAAAAAAAAAAATAAAAAGGTGCGGAAAGAGAGGAAAAATCCTGTAAGAAAATTATGCGTTAGAATATAAGTTGTTACTCTGTGAAAATTTCTTTTACACACTTGAAATAGGAACATTTATCAATTAAACATAAATGGAAAAAAAGATTTAATCCTATCTAAAACTGTATCAACCTATATTCAATGGTGTTTGTTCTTACAAAAGTAATTGTTATCATGTTTAAGCTTATTTCAATTAGATAAATTGTTGTGTTTGTTTTAACTATTTTTTATCTATCTTTGTTTCTTCTCAGGGGATGAAAAGGTCTTTGAGTACCAACCAAAGAAACACCTATGAATATCAGTCAGTCCTGAACTGTACTCATTGTTTAAAGTTATGATTTTGTTAACTTATTAATAGTATTTTATACCATAACCTAAGAGATTCATTTTTATCAAACTGAAGCCAAAACCACTTCCGTGGTTGACACTTATGTCGTTATTCAATTTTATAACACAGGCTGTCTTCAGGATGAGAAATATTTAGGTATAGATTAAAGGAGGTCTAGTGACCTATTGGTATAATTCATAGATAATTTCTGTTTAAGGTTTAGAAATTAAAGTATAACTTTTTATATTAGATAATTGCTTCATAGTAAATTGCATACTAAAAGTCTTTATAATTATTATTTTTGTAACCTAATTTCCACATCAACAGCGAATAAGAATTGAGAATCCTTATAATTGTTGGTTTATTTTTTGCACGAGAACCTATTTTTACCTTCAAGAGTTTGGATGCCAGTAAAATCACTCACTATCGGTATCTTATTACAGTATTGCGGCTGATATTGACCTTTTTCTGCTCGGAGCTAGTTTTTGCTTAAACTGTAGTTAACCTATTCTAAACGTATTTTGGGAAGGATGGAGCCAGTTTTTTTCCTCAATTAAGATTTTTATGATTTCTGTAAAAAACGTAATAACTCTTCCAGAATAATTTAACAACTAAACCCGTATGTCGAATTGTAAACAAGTGCATTATGGATCTGGTCCCCCCTTGACCACGGCAATATCTACTCGTCAATTGGAGTGGTATCTAGGGCTGAATATTACGCTGTCATTTATTTAATTTTCAAATAAAATTTTGAATTGATATGGTTTTACAGATTGAAAAAATGCAAAGTAGAATGGTCCCAATGAAATATCTTCCGTGCCTGTCGCATTTGGTATTCTCCAATATTCGCTTCTGAGACAGACGAATACGATACGTTTTCGCTGGGAATAAGATATTCGGTTCACTGAATATTCGAATGTATCCTTACAGCCCTACTTCAGCTACCGCAATTTTACAGAAAAAATGTTAATAGCGGCGTTCATCCCTATTCAAATTAAAGGTCCAAGAAAGGTTGTACATATAAAACACGTGTCGAATAATTCTTAAAACCCGTCTCGAGACTGACTGTCGCTTGTTGAAAAGTTATGTAAAATCGCCTTACCGTTTCTAATGACACAAGGACACAATTCTGCAACCTACATTTAAATCGGAGACGTCGAAGATCGGCCGGGTATTGCCGAATGTAAGTTCAAGAGGACATGACCTAAATAAACACATATTTCCGGCTATTTACTACAAGTTGCACCAGCGAAGGCTTGGGTCAAAAACATAGTATCTGTCTCTACGGTGTTTAGACACAAACTTTGTTTTTGCTCTAAACTCTGAACAAGCTTACGCCGATCAAAAATTCCCTTGATAAACATTGCAAGATCATTTTGTGTTTTTCAAGGCGAATTTTCATTATCTTCACTTGATGAAGAATACTAGTATCACGCCATTAACGAAATAAACAGTGATTTTGCGGAGAAAAATCTTGAAAGATACTAAATTCAATCTTAAGAGGCACTACTTTATTTCGAATGTATTAACATCCTACAGGATTTTCCTGACATAGTATAACACTGGTGAACGACGTTAGTTCACCAAAAACTACCCTGATACTATTTAACATTTGACTTGTCCTTGGACCGCATCGCCACCCAAAACTATGGGACCAACAGAACATGGGCTCTATAATTAGTACAGATAATAGGAGGCCAAGATAGCCACAACTTTTTCCAATCAATAAAGAACGTGTGTTTGGTATTATAGAGAAGACCAACGTGGATATAGAATATGACTTTGTTAAGAGCTGATAAAATTTGAGCAATCTAAAAGAATGGTGACCTTGAGATAATGAAGAAAAGGGATTTGAGCCTGTGCCTAATAATTCCAACAATTTAATGTGTGCATGATCTCGAGACATTGAGCAACATGAACAGTCACATAATGGAAAAAAGAATACCATTCTGATCGCCTGAAGAGGGGTTAAGAGCTTATCTATCTCCATTGCGCAAAGCGAAGACTCTGGTCAGCCTGTGTGGATGCACAGGCTGGCCAGATTCTTTGCTATGCGCACTTGTAAAATTGTTGGAAATGTCACGCACTGGCTCATTCTTTTTTATTTTCCAGGTGTCGGAATTATTCGGTATTCCCCGTAACCAAGTGTTTCCCATGAAGAGTTACGAGAACGAAGGCACGTTGAATGATTCCGTCAATATACTAACCATGTATACACTCAAGATGATTCTAGACCAGGCTGATGCCTATCTGTATAACCAATATGAGGAAATAATTAGTTCAAAGGAATATAAAACTAACAAAAAGGATTTTTCTGGTGATGAAACCTGGCGATCTGAAGCTATGGATTAAATATACTTACTTAAAAAACGATTCCAGTAGAAGTCAACCAGATTTTGTTTTTCGAAAACGATCATGTAGAAATATAGACAGATTATTCTACCAGGGCCACCCGATCAAACACGAACCCTGATTCTACATGCTTATTGCGAAAAGTGGCGACCTGGTCAGTCTGTGCAGACCGCGCAGTCTGACCAGAGTCGATATTTTTTCGTATTTTCTTGAAAGGCCTTTTTTACGCCTAATGTAAGAAAACTTGATTAAACAGATTTGAACATAAAGTTAAAAATTACTTGAAGTTATGGAAATAACTCATGAATCAGATGTTTTAGACACATAAAAGCTGCAAAAACGCGAAAAGTTTTAGACATAGATTATTATCCATGATTAATTCCCTGGCAGGGCGGAGCCTAAGTAACGGGTCGTTGCACTTAAGGTTAAGGGAAATCAGCTTTTTTCTAAAATAACCTTCTAAAGATAGTCGCCATAATTAACTAAAATCCCAGATTGGTGACCAAATCATCGTAACTTCAGCTTAATCAAGCTGAAGTTACGAGGCCTTGGTTACCAAACGATGAAATGTGTTCACACTCTCAAAGCACGTGAATCCTTTAGGTTTTAGGATACAGTTATTTGCACGCGTCAACGATGATTACCAACTAAATTTTAAGAGAACCCAAACTACTGAAAAGTAAACTCGCCAAGTTACGTCACGGTTAAGCCCCGCCCCGCCAGTTCATTAATTACGCAGAATAGCTCGCACAGATTGTCTTTAAGTATGACGTGTAATATACACAAAGAAAAAAAATTGCAACATCCTAATTTTACCAAAGGAGTTTAGAATAAGAGTGAACAGTGTGTGTATTTCCGTTTATCTATCGTCGCTACCGTAGCTTATGCCCATATGAGGGACGCCCCCAGAAGACGGTTAGTTGTTACGGGGGATAGTGCAAGGATACATGACGAAACTACTGCTGAGATCCGCCATGGTTCTTTAACGTGCTCTGTGTAAAGCACCGTCTCACGGGGCGTCGGTTTAACGTCTCATACGAAAGACAATTAGAAAAAGTGAACAGTTGTAACTTGACGCAATTTATGCACAAGAAAACGTTTTCAGTAGGTCTTGTAAATGGTAATAAAACTGAAAAAAACCCATTTTTTTCCCCAATTCTGCCATTTCATGCATTTTATGCCCATCATAAAAGAATTAGAAAAATGGAAAAGTTGTAGCTTGATGCAATTTATGCACAAGAAAACGTTTTCAGTAGGTCTTGTAATTGGTAATAAAACTGAAAAAAAAAACCCAACATTTTTTCCCCAATTCTGCCATTTCATGCATTTTATGCCCATCATAAAAATAATATGTTCTCATCAATATTCGTACCTGAATATTGTCTCTTATCCAAGAGTGATCCACACACTTACAGTACAGCCAATACAGTTAGTTACATTGTGAATTTGACAAGATGAATGCTTTTGGAATGGTTTAGGAATGAAATTGAATGAGCGTGTGGAGCGAGTTTTAAGTGAATTTAATGGGGGGGGGGGGTTGGGGGGGGGGGGGCGTAATCCAAAATCACAAATTTTGTTCAAGATGAACTAAATAGCGATATTGATTACCTTCCTTTAATAAGATATGTATACAAGTTCTATAGATAGCTTCTTATTTCTTAAAGAACCTATTAGACGCTTACAATTTCAATTATGTCAGGGAAATCGCGATTTTTCTCTATCCAAATTTTGAATGACGTTGTTGTTTCTATTTTTTTTCAGTGGATTTGAGCGTTTTTGATCGTTTTGAGGGAGTGCTTGGAATGAATGAATGGAGCGCTGAGTGAGCGATTTAGAATGGTTTTGATTGAGGCGAATGTCAATTTCACGATGAAGCTAACTGTATCATGTAAATGCAAAAGCGATGAAAATCACGGCACCCACTTTTCTCCTAAAACTGTGGACCTAATGTAGGATATGAACCTGTTCATTACTATTTTGTTAAACATCTGAAACAACTGAGCAAGATTTTGAATAGGATATTTATAATATGACCTACGTCGCGGGAGTGAAATAAACCCGTTGAATATTTTTGATATTACACGAGTGTTATTAAACTAGTGGAATAACAATGCAAATGAGCTCAGAGCGAATAGCAACGCTATATTGTAACCGCGAAAATGACGTCATAATGTGTATATTGTGACGTCAGTTTTAAACGGCGTTATAAGTTTTGCGGAAAATAAAAACTTTGGATTTAAGATTTTTGACGATTTTTCGTAAAAATTCGGGTCAAATTATAAACAGAATATAAAATTTGTGCTAATGAATTACAGAATTTATTAAACTCGTCATCTATAAACAGATAAAAACTCGGCGAAGCCTCGTTTTTATCTGTTTATAGATGACTCGTTTAATAAATTCAGTATTCCATGACCACTTATTTAATATCCTCTCTATATAAAATAATAGTTCACATACTTTGCGATCAAGAATGCCCCCAAAGAATTCGATTAGGTTCATATTATGCCTTTATTCAACATACTTTCGTATTTATATACATTTAGGTGTTGCAATACTTTTTTTCTTTTGTGTATATTTGATTAAAGTCTCGATACGAACAAATTGGTGCTGAATGCTAAGGCATTATCCAAAGATTTCAACATTGTTTTATTTCGGTTGTATTTTTGAATAGACAGAAGCTGTTTTTATCTTATAACTATACAAATATCCATGTTATAACATCCTGTTTGATATTTTTTTATGATATCACATAGTTATTTTTAGAACACTGATAAAATGCGTTTATTTTTAGAAATTTGCATTTCTGTTAAAACCATCGACGAAAAGAAGACAAAAAAAAGGTTATAAGACAAATAAAATAAGTACTTAGTGTATTGTATGGAAAAAAAACACACAAACTCGGTTGTGAGAATTGATAATTGTCTCGACAGAGCCTCGACAATTTTCAATTCTCCCAATCTCGTTAGTTATTATTTTTTTCATATAATACACAAGCAAAGTACTTCTTGTTTAGAAACTAAACAAGAAAAAACACTCTTCTCCTATATCGATACGTAGCAGGGTCATTTAAGATGTATTATCAATGTGGTGTAATTCTACTTTGTTCTGCTTGAGTGATTGATACCTGTGTTCTGGTTGATTGGTTAATACTCACCAAAATTAGTCATGTGACTATTTGGAAGCCCTCAGCCAGTAAAAAGTCTTTGTAGAGTCAAGACCTATGATGTTTCTTTTAATTTTCTATTTCGGCGGGAAATTGGAGATTTTCATTGTAAGTAATCTTGGATTGGATTCTTCCCTTTCTCATGATGTTTCCTTTGATGTAAATTGTTTAGAAATGAGTTCTATTCATTTCTTCGCTTGGATTACGGTTGAATTGTTGAAATGAGTCCAGTTTGGTTTTTCCCTCCATTTATCCCGTTCGCGCTCTCTTTTCCTTTTCTTAACATGTTTCCTACCTTTCACTAGTTTGCACTGTTCGTTTTAATATTTTCAGTACTGACCATAACAGGCACGAGATGATAGAGATGGTTGTTGTGTGGTTGATATAAGGGAACACTTAATTCCTCAAATTGGTAGGTTATCCTATGTCGTCAAATCCCTTAAGTACAATATCTTAAATATAGATTAGCAGCAGAAATATCATTTCACTGTGTTAAAGTTATAGATGGAAATGTTTAGAGTCAATTATTGTAAAGAATTAAATGATTCAGATATTGTATAGTAAATTACCTATTTAATGTAGAGTATTGCATGAAAAGGAGTAACAGGTCCTAGGGTGACTTGTTAATCCTTTCCAACAATACCCATGAGATTTCTAGTGCAGACATGATCGAGATTTTCAATGCTTTTTGTCGTGTCAATGTTTTATCTTGATGAAGTCGGTTTCAAAAGCATGTTACGTTTACGCTATGACACATGACGTTTCAGATGCAATTCAAGGGATGGTAAAATGCCGGCAGTTTTGCGTTTCTGTGATCTTCCAGTATCATTTGAGTATAGTTAGTGACCATTCAGCAAACAAATCGTTGGTCCCAATTAACCTATATCAACTCGTCGAAAGTCTGTTTCTCGTAAACATTCGAATAGCATGGTTTACCTATACCGGCCCCCAATGCCAGAGTCTTTGAGAAGAAATGACCAGATGAATATCTTTTTACGTCCAATGCATAAAGCATGATACACGAATAGATCCTCTCCCTATTCTCTGCGCTGAATTTTTAATTGCACACACTGCTTGACAATAGAAAAAACAGCGTTTCATTATCTATAGACCTACAATTTCAAGTGAGCGATCAAAGATCAATATTTCATTGAAAATGATAGGAGATAACGGTTTCTCAGACCTCACTCTTTCTTGCGGAACTATAGTAGTTTCAACTTTATGTATAACTCGAATAACGTATTGTGACTTGTGATTACAGTAGATTTCTATACAATCGACGAGTCAGAATAGCGAATTCTACTTGTAAGAATCTTATTCCTTTTGTTTACAAATACATTCCGAGACTTGATGTCGTCATTTAACATCTATTGCGAAATTATTAAGCATAGAAAACTGCTAATAATTGTTGGTCACCGTATCCGTTTTCGAGTGATTGACCATTGAAAATCGCATTTTGTACAATTTTTCACTAACTTGTGAGTGATTTTGTAGACCTATGTCTACTTTGCTTAATCGCTGTATTCTCCAACATTAAAGGTTGTATTATTTTTTAAATCCAATTTTAGATTTTCACCCATGAACCAATTAAAAATAAATAGAGCATGCTTGGTAAAAAACATACTTTTTTAACGGAGTTGCACGTACATTTTTGTACTTAACATAAAAAGTAAGAAAAATCAACCATGATTCTTTAATGTGCTCGGATAAAGACATCGCTACACGGGGGCCCCGGTATAACGTCTCATCCGAAAGACAATTAGTTTATTAGTGTGGCAGCCCGAGAGTAGATCCCACGATGTCGAACTTAAATTGTTTGAAGTTGGGCGCTCTAACCAAAAGCGTAGCTCCCATTACGCATATTACGTACGTGCGTAATAAAAATAAATCATCTTTAGAAAAATATTGTTGATGAATGATCATAACATGGAAACTACAGCTTATTTAAGCTGTAGTTTCGATGTTTTGATAATTCACTAACGCTCAAATCATAGAAAAGGGGAGCGGATGGAGGGCATTCATCTTTTGTCACAGTCCAAATATCGCCTTTATCCTATATATGCTTTTGTGGCCGCCATCTGAGTGCGTGTAAATTTCAAAATCCTAGCTACGCCTGAGCTTATCGGACTGAGAGGAACATGACCAAGGCGATTGATAAGAACATAGACACTTTGAAATATAAATAGAAGCGAGAGACTATGGAGTAAAAAAGCAGACGCAGATCGGGAGTTAATGATGCAAAGAGAAACACGAAGCATTTTTTTTTCTCTTATCAACAAAAACATTGAAACACACAGCTTTAATATGACTATATAACTGAGACTTGCACATCCAATGATAACAATGTTTAATACTGTCGCTATCAGGAAACATAATTGCAAGCACTTTCCTCGTCATTTTTTAAATTGATTGTTTCAAAAAAATTTAGATGATGATTATATAATAAGTAAATAAATTGCCCTGTCTATACTTTTTAGAAGGCGATTAAGTCGAACTTGTGCCTGAATTTTTAGCATATTTACGTTTGCCTTACATTGCCTGTTAATTAACTCGCGGTAACCCCGAAATTGCGGAAACCTGCAGCTAAGAAAATAGAGAAAATGACAATAAGAGTGACTAAGGAATGAAATTGGTTGATAAGAATGAGCGACTTTTGATTGAAATCAACGTGGGGTTTGTGATCGATTTTGAAGCGTTTTGATTTAGTGATTTAAAATGATTTTGAGTAGATCTATAGTTGATCTTATGGTCTGCGCGTGGGGATCGTGCGGTTACCTTGAGATTACCGCGAGGGCGTACAAAAACGACGTTGGTGTCACATACTGTACAAGTTTTGTGCTATTTACACCGTGGTTCATTTATGAAAAAAATTCGGCGTAAATAGGTGCGGGGTACGACAATAGCCAAAATTTCCTGTTGCTTAGTAAATAAACAAAGATATGGCTGTCCATATGTGCATATAGTCTGATCTAACTCTATACCACTCTGGTGTTAGTCCCAACGTTCAGAGATTTTTTGAAAGAAACACTGACTCACAATTAGAGTACCCAATGCCTTCAGCACTCTGATTTTAATGCAATTCTGCTGAGGATTTTATTCAGTTACCAGGATTGACAGTACTTTGATTTTATTGTGTATTGGGTAGTGTAGTGAGTTGTTTTTACAAGGACACCACGGGTTGCCTATTCAAAAAGTGTGAAAACTGTGTGGTAGAAAATATATATTGACCGGTTTTTAAATGAAGAACTTTTTCTGTGGCTGTTATAAGATTTTTAAAGTACCGGAATTCTAAACTATTGACTTGGTGTGACATGATTTTGTTTAAATTGGAATACAGGAGGAAAAGGTCATGATCTTATCCAATCAATTAAAACACTGAAGACCAAGGATAGAGTCGACAAATCAAAGCAGTTTCCTGCCCACTTGTTACAGGCCGGGAGCAGACAATAACAGATACAACGACGAAGAAGAAACGGACCAAAGAGGCTCAAGCCTAAGAATGGTTTCTACACACAGGTAACAGGTTAAAGCTGCTCTTTCACAGGTTGGGAAATGTGATTTTTTTTTTTAAAAAAATTTGGTACAATTAAGGGTTTACCGCGATTTGAATTCACAGAAACTGAGTCAATGGACATAAAATTAAAAACTCATACAAAGTAATCTATTGGACCAAAACTGATATAGTAGCTTTAAAATAATACTTAAGAATGCAAAATAGTTAGGATATGTAGAAAAAATATCAAAAAGTGTCTTTAAAGCATGAAAATATGACACATTTACAACATTTTCTATTTGCGTTCAACTAAAGATTCAGTTGCACAATAGATAAAACAAGAAATGTCTACATGTAGAGGAAAGGCTAAAGAACAATGAAGGAGGCTTAAATTTTGCATAAACATTTCACATAACTCACATTTTGCATCTGAAAATGACCAACTCCAGAAAAATAATTTGCAAATGGCAGACATAGAGTTTGTTTACATTTACTTTTCCCACGCCAAATGATATTTCATTCATAGAAAGAAAGTAGACCGCTTCATAACATATGGTGACCAAGTTAATACTATGTCTGAACATTTCAAGTTGTTGAATTAATTTTTACCTGTTACCTGTGCGTCGGGACCATTAAATTTCACTTTAAAGAGGAAGATGAATATCAAAACTATATGATAATCTTTGATTTTTGATTGATATTTGCAAAATAAATAAAAAAAACCCCATCAAAATATAGTGGAAATACGTATGGTTCCTTTTGGTCTCCATAGGTAAGATTATTTGAAAGATTTCTGTTGTAAAAACATCACGTGAAATCTACGTTTAGCGTAAATTAACAAAATTGGCTGATTTTATTGATTTAACTCAAATTATTTGGCGTTTCCTTCTGCCTGCATATAAGGAATGATGTAATGAACAGAAAAATGGCAAAAACTACCTTGATCTATCGATTAAGCTTTTGATTTTCCAGGTTTTCTTCGATTTTCACCTTCTTCGATTTTTCGCGGAAAAACCCAACTACACTTCCGGTTTTTGTTCTTGTGCAAAAAGTAGGCCCATTTTAATTTAGACTGGCTAGCCTGTCCTCATTTATCGATACTAGATCCTAAAGTAAGCATGGACACCATTGGTCCGTTGCTTCCTCTCGTTTCATTGGTCAAAATGTATTGAGGCCTTTGATTGGTCATCTCACGTACGAGCGTAGCGTGTTTAAACTGAAGAAAGGGAAAGAACGGAAATTATGACTTTCATGGTTTTTATTGGAGCTTAATAAATAAAGTATCATATGCTAAAGATTTTGAATACACAGTTTCTACCCAGAATTTTTTTTAATAAGGTTGACTTTTGATATTCAGATTAGTAATTATTATAATTTTGAAGAAACTTGACTCTCTCCTCTATTCTTCTTTCTCTCTATTTCCCTCTCAAAATTAATAAAACGCATAGTTTCTAATCCCCAAAACTTAGCTCTTCGTTGTGTCAAGCGGAAAACGGTTTTGATAAAAGATAATTTATTACTGCATTTTCAAACATTATTTATAATCAAGACAACAGGCTTAAACGCTTGAAATACCGGATAATAAGATGACATTTGATTACAGTCAATTTAATCCTAAAAAAACCTGTTGTTAATAAAGTGTTTTATAACAAGAGCTGTCACTGTAAGATGACAATGCCCCCGACACCGCTTTGATAGTAATAAGGAAGTTATGGCCAATGTTAAAGTTTTTGGACGGAATGACGGACGGACGGACGGACAGACGGACGGACAGACGGACGGACAGACGGACGGACGGACAAGTCAAATTTATTATGCCTCCCTATCGGGGGCATAAAAAGAGTACAGAGTTTATATAAACCTATTGTTAATAAAGTGTTTTATAAAAAGAGTACAGAGTATATATTTAGAATGCATATATTATCATACGGAAAAGGTGTCCTCCAGGGAGTTGTATTAAGTGTCCTTCGATTATACAGAAGAAAATAGGAAACATTAACGAAATTAAGTGTTACTTTTTTCCCTTTTGAAAAAAAGTACAAATTAACGTTTTTCGAATTGCCTCACCCTTTTAAACCTGTACTGTCTAAATAAATTTTTGGCATTATATAGAATATATCCAATTAGATATGTAAAACATTCAATCTCTGCAAGCCTCCTTTTTGAATGACTCAACCATACCTGTCTTTGAATGTGGTCTGATTATTCGCTCATAAACTATTTACAACAGATAGCGAGCCGCTGGGCAGCATGCCAATGTGTGGGTAGATCAGGTGACCTTGTTCTGTTAGGAATGTATACATACAAGAGGTATATAAAGGCGCCCACAGAGCGGTGAGCGGGGAGAGACTTCTTTGGAAGATAAGAAGACAGACAAATTTTAGTTAAACATTTTTTAAAGAAGTGTGGTGTAGTTAATTTGACTTTGATTCATTTCACCAATATGAATATTGGTGTCACAGTCTTTCTTTATACGACTTGCTGCAAAATATAAAGTATGATTATGACCACATTATTATCAGCATGTTCTTCACAATTCCTTGTTAATAGTAGGGCAAAATTTCACAATAGAGCTTGTGATGGTATCTCCTTTGTTCAATTGAAATTACTCAAAGGCTAAAGCTCAATTAAAGAAGTCATATTTTCATTCTGATGTATGAAATCCCAATATTTTATTCGTGTTTGAATTGAAGTGGTAGATTTCGCAAACGAAACATCAAAAAAGGGCCGCCCACACTTGGATTGTCTTTTGAACTCAATAACAATGATACAATATAATTAAAAGTAATTTTCAAGCGCAAATTTTGTTTATCGTAATATCTTTTTTTCAATCTATTACCATGAAAAAATATGTTTTCAGGATTTTTGAAAGTAAAATAATGATTTTGTCTGTCCGTGTACATGAAACTCCTGGCCTATTACAACTTATTGTTTCTATAAGGAAAAGTGAAGTGTCTTTCTCAAAATAGGTACCAATTTGCATCGAATCAAAAGAGGATGATTTTAAAGGAGCCGTTTTTTTTAATATATAATATCGAGTATTTCTATAAAATTAATTATGTTTGTGTAATTCACTCGTAAAGTATATTAGAATGAGTGTGTCCTATCTTTGTTTGTGAACCTTTTGACAAGATATTGATACTCGCCTATAACTTTTCATGGATGAACCCTGTACTCTCTAATTCGGACCAATCAAATCATGGATTATTTAACGAAATCGTTGCGTTTTTCACGAGATATAACAAGTAAATAGCGAGTTATGAACAGTAAAAAATACGTGATATTTTAGTTTAAAATTGTGTACCGTCGATATGAAAATACGCATACCCAACAAAAGAAAATTGGTCATTTATTGTGTCAAAAGTTTAGTATAAAAACACAAGTTTTTAGTATATGTGTACATATTCTTACTACTTAGCAGACTTAAGAGTGGAAAATGCGAAAAATTATCATTTACTAAGTAGACAAAAGCATCATTCTGGAACCATTTTATAGTCTAAAATTAATTTGGATTAAGCTAAAATTAAGATATTACATGTACTACATACAAAAGATTTTACCAACGTATTTTTGTGTCATTGGTGAAAACACCGGTCCTTATACAAGGCAATCGGACTATAATAATAACACATTTATATGAATAAGGGTATTGGTCTTTAATTTGAAACAAACCTTTATAGATGTAATGTGAGAGACTGAAAAAAGTAAATTGAGGTGTATTTGTTTTGAAATAAACCAAAAAATAAAGCTATTTAATTAGTGATCTTATTAAAAAAAAGATGTATAAAATGTATAAATCGAGCCATTAATTGTATATATTCTTATATGACATAAAAAATTAATTTTTGCTCTTTTGACCAAATGAGTAAAAGTTTTGACTTGGTATTGACTGGTTTTAGCGAATTTGGGGTCGTTTTGACTTTGGGCCGTTTTGACTTCAGGCCGTTTTAACTTGCTCTCAAATAAGTATGAAAGGTCCCACTCTATTTTTTTTAGAGGAGTGATATTTTTATCTCTTTTTCGGTGAAGCGGTTCATAACAAATTTCCCACGGCAGTTTTTTATTTGACAGCTGAGAAAAACAGAACAATAGCAAGGATTTCTAAGTAGAAATCAAGGTAAATTTAGTCTCATTTTTTAAGAAGAAATGCCCAAGAGTGATAATGGACGGTCACCTGTGGCTTTCAAGGAATACGATCGTTGCAATTCCTTAAAACATCTTTGTTTACATGTTTTGTTGTTGTAAAAAAAGGCTGCCATGTTTCCTTGAAAATAAACACGTGTCTTTCGACGCCGAAATATCTTTCCCACAGGCATTTTAGCCAAAAGTAAGCCTCGTTGATTGTACTCTGGATATTCCAGTTGACGTCTGCAAGTTTTTGTCCCAAATGCATCGGTACATTTTTCAAATGGATGCAAATGCGAAAGTGCAATGTGGAACTCTGTTTTCAGCTATAAAAGCATTCTTTGCAAATATTTTTATCAAAAACATCTTCATTTCCCCTTTTTAATACATTTTATAACATATCCAGTTGACTTTGCATAAAGAAAAGCCTTAATTTTGCATATAAAATGTTGGTCAAAAATACAAATGGCCTCCATTTATATTTGCGGCGAACCCTTAATCGGAAATTATGACTTCGTCGTATAGAAAACTCTAATAATAAAATTCGATCCGGTAAGGCAAGGAAAAAAGACAAATATTCCTGAATTAAGCGGAATTTCATTCTGAAATATAAAGCGACTACTAACGCCTAAAAATATTCTCAAATTTTGAGCCAACTATTTACGCATGCAAATGCTCCTGTTTGTCCCTAGGTATTCTATCTTACATTCTGTGGCTGTGTGCTTGTGACTCACATGAAGTTTTTTTCAGGGATAATTCAGGCTCAGAATAGCGTGTGCAAAAATATGTCATTTAGTTGAATCTAATGAGAATTTCAAGAATTATTGGAGAGAATTATTGACAAACTAGCCGCTCAGCGCTAAACAGTTGTAACTGCCTATATAATTATAGACAGTTACATCTTTTTGTGCTGAGCCAACAAAAACCTTGATTGGATTAAATTTTTCTTTTGAGATTTTCTGCTCATTTAATTGTTAAATTTTATTTATTCAGTCAGTTCCACATCCCGCTGATAAAAAAATTGAAAAAAACCAACACACACACACACACACACACACACACACACACACACACACGCACGCACGCACGCACGCACGCACGCACGCACGCACGCACGCACGCACGCACGCACGCACGCACGCACGCACGCACGCACGCACGCACGCACGCACGCACGCACGCACGCACGCACGCACGCACACACACACACACACACACACACACACACACACACACACACACACACACACACACACACAACAACAACAACAACAACAAAACAACAACCAACAAAATTGCTATTTTGCGTTTCAAAAACGAAAGTGGTTAATGCCTACTGCAACTCGATCAGTGTAGCGTGAGCAATGAACCGTAATGCTATTTCTGGAAATAAATTCTTCAACTGGAAGAAGATCAAAGTACTGAAAGTACTGATAAGTTGGAATGCGTTCGAGAGGCGGTGACCTCAAGCTACTAGCGAAGCTGACGCCTCCCGCCCACCACAGGTGATCACATAATACGTCTCGTCTTTTGACGGGCGTATATAAATCAATGTATTTCAACAACGAGAGATACTTAAACCACTGAATCGCTATACAGGCCTGAATCTGATTGAAGAAAAATTATACCAAGAGGGACAGAATGGCCCTAAACCGCTCACCTGAATTCGATTGGTCCAGTGGATCGTATCCAAGATACTTTCTGGCAAAGATTCATTCAAACTTGCCTAATTGTTGAAGAGGAGACTTTTTTCGAATTATAAGCAGTCATAATAGACCCTGTCAACCCATTCATTGCAGAGGAGACTCAAAATTAGCCCTACCCTGCCACGCACATATTTATGGGCTAATGAAAATTTTGCCAACGATATTTGGAGAAGGTCATCAAAGGAACATTCTTGCAAAGTTTCATTGAAATCTGCCCAGTGGTTCAGGAGGAGATGTCGTTCAAAAGATTTTGGGCTCAAAAAAAACCCGCCCTGTCATACCCATATTTATTGGCCAATTAGAATATAGCGACAATTTTGAAAAGGGTCACCCAGGTAATATTCTGGCAAAATTTCATTGAAATTTGCTCAGCGGTTTAGGAGAAGAAGAAGTTTTAAGAAGGGTAACGACTCACGACGGACGACGGAGTCAGGGTAATCCTAAAGCTCCCCTTGAGCACGTTGTGGTAAGGTGAGCTAAAAAGGAAGAAAATGATACGGACCAGGGGTGTGGAATTCCCATGCTTGACTTGTCCGACTCGGGCTTTTGTACTTGCGGACAAGTAAATTTTTCTAAGCCACTTGTCCAAGGACAAGTAAATACCAGGGCAAATCATGGAATGTTACTTAAAAGAATTAAGAGAGAAATCATCCAAATGTTCATATCATAGGGTAGAAAACATTGTTTTTAATGAAGAAAATGCTGGATACAAGCATTTTCTTCATCAAAAGGCAATGTTTTTTTTTCTTATTTTTCTATTTACTCTTTAATGGACTTGTTCATTTTGATCTTGGACGAGTGGAAAATCTGCTTTTACTTGTCTAGGGACAAGTGGAGAAAACTCGTATTTCCACACCCCTGCGGACCATACAGCCGACTAATGGACACACAGGCGACCTTATACACTCAAAACAGTTTTTATATTATTTTTCAATAAACTTCTGCTCCATTTGAGTTATCAATTACATTTTTAATTAGAAGTGTCGCAAATGATTTTTCCACGATGAAAAGCTATTTTCGCATGGAAGTCTTATACTTCATGAGTTGGAATCTCAAGATAATTTTTGGACGAAGTTCAATTGTGATTTCGACCTATGTGACTCCAATATTGGGCACTTTCTCGGGTCATTGACAACATTTGTGTCAAAGTCAATGATTTGGGTCAATTGGTTGTTCAGTTAAAGTGGAAAATGTTAACTGTTAAAATTTACTGATGCCCGTGACATCTACGGCCCCGAAACAATAGCGCATTTCTTTGGGTCATGGGCAATATTTGTGTAAAGTTTCGTTATTGTAGGTCAATTGCTTCTCCGTTTATCTAGCGGAAAGCAAAAGGTCAATGGACTTAGAGACAGACATAATGAAATCAATATAATTATGCCCCTCTTCTTCTGAGTTGGCGGTACAGTTAATAACATCGTGAAATTGAAAGGTGAACGATTTTGGAATGATTTAAGCATGATGTTAAATGAGTGAGCGGAGGGAAGGGAGGGAATCCAATTTCGCTTATTTTGTTCAGGATGAACAAAATTAGCGATATATAAAACATATATAAAATATGCATAAAAGTTCAATCAATAGCTTTCTATTTCGCAAAGAACCAATCAGACGTTTTAAATTTCATTTATGTCAGTGAAATCGCGATTTGGTTCTTGCTTAATTCATTTTGAATGTACATGTTGATCTTATTTTTCTAATAACTTTTAGTGTTTTTGAATAGTTTGAGTGAGTGTTTGGAATGAATGAATGGAGCGCTGAGTGAGCGATTAAGAATGTTTTCTATTGAGATGAATGTCAATTTCACGATGTAACCAACTGTATGATGGTGCTCTTTAAACATGTTGATGTGTAAGAATGTGAAGAAAGCAAGTTGAACTAGATGGTTTGTTTCAAATAGCAAATTGTCTTGGTGATAAATGCAATTGGGCAAAGATATTCATAATCCAATTAAAGATGTGGTGGCAAGGGTTTTATTGGATGAGTATTGGGTTTTTACAATAAAACTTCATGTAGATAACTGCAATATGACGGAAAACAATCGACAATATGTTGCAAAAATATATATTAACTTTAAAAGGGTATCATCACTTTAAAAAAAAAGTATTTATTTCGTAGCTTAGACAGAAATGTACAATATAACACCTTGTCAAAAGTTAAATGTGTAATAAGGTCGTTCAGAAAGAGAAACTATACCTTTAAAAGAAGCTATAACATAATTCTACGAAAAACAGGTCGCGACCTTACTAAATAAGCAGATCACGTGATTGGTCTGTGCTATTGCCACAATACTGAGAAAACAGATCGCGACATTACCAAATAAGCAGATCACGTGATTGGCTAGTGCTAATTGTCAATTGCTGACCTAATTGGACTTGACTTATCACATGATTTCCAAATATAGTAATGCAAACATGTGATACTAATATATTCGTACGCAACTTTCAATAAATGTCGTTTAAAACATAAATTAGCGTGTTTATAATAAACACGAAGTGGTAGTTGTGTAATTGTACAGCATTAATAGTTTTTGATGAAATAAACTGTATGTCTTTGTCAAGTTGAGATATACAAAATAGGCCGAAGTGTATTCACATCCTGTTCACGTGATATGTGTTCTCAAGAAACCCGAAATGAAATTATCTTGTGTTCATTTTGCGGTTTTGTTAAATCTAAGTTGGATTTGCTCCGCATTCCAACTTAAAAACTTGAGCTTTTGTCGGAGAAGATGTAGCTAAGATGCAACACATAAGCTATTTTAAGAAAATGCCATGATACACTCTCTTTTTGCCAAATTTCACTAAAATCTACAATCGTGGTTCAGCTTGAATAAAGTGCAGATCACACGCGCTGCACGTGCAAAGCGGGGCATAATTTGATAACGGTATTTAACATCTTGTCAGCCGGAACACAGGGCTGGTTTCTTATTGTGGCCGCAGTTGGTAGCGCGTCGGACTGTCAAGCTAGAGGTCCCGGGTTCGATCCCCGACGGCGGCACTCATTCTTTCCGACTATTTGTCTCTCACCAATGGGTTGGTAATCGTAACCCTATGTGAGATAGCAGCTGGGGGCTAGGAAAGGATGTGGCGGTTGTACTGGTGAAAGAAATACCAGGAAACCTTTGTTAGGTGCTCCAGCCGCCGCGATATAACTGAAAAATGTTGAAAACGGCGTTCAACTCCATTTAATAAATTCTTATTGTGGCCCGGCTGAAAAACAACATTTGGGACCCGTTCCGTCCACAATTATAATTTTTTGTTATCAGATTTTCCTGACACTTTCACGGGGTGATTTTGAAAACTGGGCTGTTCCGTTAGAAACGATGGAATTTTTTCTCAAAATGTTACATGGTTTCTGTAAACCTCTTACGGGAAAATAATAGGGTCGTTAGACAGAGTTTTTTTTTTCGTAAATGGTCTGATATGTCTGAAAACTGGGTAAAAGAGGACTTACACAATAGATTTTGGCTAAAATATCTTCGATCTCGATAAACAAAAATCATCCTACTTCCTTGAAATTTTCACAGGGTGATTATGTTGTTCTAACAAAGTCAAAATATCGGGCTTGTCCAATGAAAACGAGGAGAAGGGGTCCTCGTGATTTGCGTTGATAATGGAGATATCTGTTGACAATTTGGTGATCTTTTGGAAAACGCGGGAAAGGGGCCTAATGGACAACACATACAATTAAATTTTCTTGAACCTTTCACAGGATTAATAGATGTCTTTTGGAAGGTCCCTTGCAAAAAGTGGGGAAGATTGTTAGAAAAGGTATGTAAATGGGTCTCATGAATAAATGCGCAAAATATTTTTGATTACACAAGGCAAACAAAAATGATCTGATTTTCTCGAACCTTCACACGTTGATTCTATGATTCTAAGGCGTTTCTTTGTGAAAAAGAAATCACGAGAAAGGGAGACTTTTTTGGAATGTTGAAAATAATTTTCCGTCTGAAAAAATGCCAAGAAAAGTACTATACGAAGATAGATTACCGCAATCAGAGTTTGTTAATATGGTTAAAATAATCCTGTGAATATAAAGATGTGTAAAATATTTCTTTCAGTAGATTTCCAAGAGGAAAATCCAGGAAAAAGCGTGTAAAGTCTTTCATACAACAAAGTCCAATTAACTTTAAAAGCGTAATAATTTATACACCTTTATTAATTATTGTTGGAACAACATAACAGAAACTATTTGATATTTGAAGAATCGCAAAACATTTAATTAAATAGGTTTAACCAGGCATTTTTTTTTTGCAAATTTGGTGATTTGAACTACCCATTTCGGTTTTTGTAACTTATTTGCCTCAGACGAGAATAAAACAATACTAGCTGTATTGAATAACATGTAAGTCAGTGGATTTTATGTAACATCTATTTTAGGTTACAGGGAACTATTACATTTCCCGTTGTCGAGCATTATAACAAAAGTCTAAAAAGCTCAGCCCCAAAAATTGACAGGAAGTCGAGCCTTATATCAAAATAAAGAAAAATCTGTCGCACATCGAAATAGACCATTTTGAATATATTCATGGTTAAAATCAACCATTGCGGCTGTGATTTTTTAACAACAATACTTCCTTATCCAAAACTCTTTAAAACATCAAGGCAACATTCTGTAAACTGAACGTTTTTTTGTGTAAATTACAAACAAAACTTTAAAAAATTATGTAATAGATGGGAAAGTGTCCCATCAAAAAACATTTTTCAAAAAGCAGATATTGTTTGCATCGAACAAATCAAACTTTCACAGGACGCTGTAGGACACCTTACTTTCAAACAAAATATCTTAATTTAAACAAGAGGGCACGTATTACTCCACTAGCGGATTAATGAAAATTAATTCAAAAATTGCAGTAAAAGTATTTAACTTAAACATAATCTAATTACAAGTACGAAATCATCAAATTTACAAAAATGCACCTTTTTCTATGACCTGATATATTATTTCCAAACATCTTTAATGTGCCAAAAGTCACATGAATGGCAACATTTTATTTCAAAAAAATCTAGCAGTAAATGTACAAGGATGTGATAACAAAAATGTTGAACTACAAAGGCCCATTCTTCCACGACGCAATATTATATCACCGTAGTGTCGTTATGAAACCATATATAATGAAAATGTTACTATTACTTGAACTTAAAAGCAATGCTCGTCGGCTTATGAAAGAGGCAGCACCGGGTGTTTGTAAAATTAGGGTTTTATTGGTGGTAACAGGACAAAGGGGTCGATTTTAAAAAGCAAAGTAATGAAAAAAAAGTGTATCGGTGTGGTTTTGAGTATCGGTCCTTGAAGTTTTTCGTGCTTAAAGTCGCTCCATTATATGACTGACAAACGTCTGAGCTAAACACTCATAATCATCATGAAGTTATCCTTCCTTTGGTGAAATGAATGAGAAAATTTGCGATGGTAACAACGCCTCTACATGACGTCACAAGGGGCCTATCTTATCTTGACCGACACCTCTAGGGCTTGCGAACCGTTTTTTTGATGATTAATATGGGTTTAAACGTCGCTTTCAATGGTTTTATATTTGAATTCGACGGCTGGTACACTTATCCATCGTTTCTTGTCGTTTCTCATAGCACGGCCAGAACATTTCATCTGAGCCACCAGTCGCCCTTCTCTCTAAGGCGTATCACTCGCCCAATCTGTAGGAGACAAATGGCACTTACAACAATGACTTTTGTCAAATATGGTATGAAAGACGACCGAGTCGGAGATCGAACCAACATCCCCATGATTGAAAAAAACTGTCCAAACCGTGCTTGAGAGTTCTAAACCAAGATATTAAAACATGAATTGTCTGTCCCGAGTAGCCAAACGTAAGAGTGGCGTTATAAACAGAAATGCAAGCTCTTTTCATACCCGTAGGCTGATTTCTGCCTTTTTAGCTCACCTGAGCACGAAGTGCTCATGGTGAGCTTTTATGATCGTACAATGTCCGGCGTTCGTCGTCCGTCGTCCACAATTTCTTAAACATCCTCTTAAACCAGTGGGTCAATCTTGATGAAACTTGGCCTATTTGGGTTCCACTCGGGCGCAACCCTTTTACATAGAATCAAAGAGCGAAAATCTTAAAAACTCTTCTCCTCTGAAACCAGAAGGCAGACAGCTTTCATATTTGGTATGTAGCATCACCCAGTGGGCCTCTACCAAGTTTGTTCATATTAAGACCTTGGGGTCATATTTGGGATTTGCCCGGGCGCTTCCCTCTTAGCTCCTATGAGCACGAAAGGTAAAAAAATGAAAATCTTCAAAAATCTTCTGCTCTGAAACCAGAAGGCATACAGCTTTCATATTTGGTATGTAACATCATCTATTGGACCACTACCAATTTTGTACATATTAAGACCTTGGGGTCATATTTGAGCTCCATCCGGGCGCAACCCTTTTTACAAATAATCAAAGAGCAAAAAAACTTTTAAAACTGTCTCTTCTGAATCTAGAGAGCACACAGCTTTCATATTTGGTATGTAGCATCATCTAGTGGGCCCCTACCAAGTTTGTTCATATCAAGATCATGGGGTCATATTTCGGCTCCAACCGGGCGCATCACTTTTAGTTCATCTGAGCATGGTGGGTGAAATTAGGAAAACCTTCAAAAATCTTCTTCTCTGAAACCAGAATGCAGAGAGCTTTCATATTTAGTTAATAGCATCATCTAATGGACCGCTACCAAGTTTGTTGATATCAAGACCCTGGGGTCACATTTGGGCTCCACCCGGGTGCATCCCGTTTTACATAGAATCAAAGAGTGAAAAGGCATATCTGTCTTGCTCTTGGCTGAAAACATACCATGGTATTGGTCTTATGTAGAAATCATCTCCTTTTTGACATCTTCCTATTTAATTAATGTGATGTCCCAGGGGTCAAAGAGACGCAGGTGAGCGATCTAGGACCATCATGGTCCTCTTGTTTCGATTGCTGTACCATACCAGTTTAAAAAAAATGTGCCAACAATTTTGTTTTTTGGTGCCAATGCTTCGGAACGAGTGTGACTGAGTAACAAAAAAGCACTCAAAATACTTTTGTTGGGTCAACACGATTATGTGACCAAAACCGGAAGTGACATATGCACTAGCACGGGCTCGCTTCGAACGCGAAATATCCTGCGTCTGTGTAGTCATGTCAATAGCCCGGCTAGAACATGTAAATAAAGTTGGCCTACGTTCACTGTAAGTCATTCAAAACAGACGAAGAAGTATGTAAAGATTCTTTTTTGCTAAGTATAGTATTATTTTGATTACATAAATTAATACGAAACGTGTTTATTTAATTAGGCGATCTGTTAATGTCGAAAATAACGGAAGAATTGTATTTTCATTAAGAGGGATAACATTTTTTCGCCAATTTTCAAACTAAGTTAAGGTTTCCAATAGTCACGAATCTCTTTAAATAAAGAGAAAACTTGTAGGCATAAGAGCGTTTCAGACACACATGGGCCTCTTGTTCCTTTACCCTTTGGCCTGAACCTAGCTAGCTCAATCAATTATATGCTTGACTGTCAATCCTGGTGTTGTTCACGATCATTAATTCGAATACCGGCTCGGCAAATTTTTATGTAATATTTACATAAGTCGGTGTGACATATGTCGCTTGTCTTCAACCATTGGGAGATTGATAAGTAGAACACCTGAAAGGGATAGAAAGCTAGTTGCTTGGATGAAATGTCGAGATTATACAGCCCTGCGTTCAGGATCAAAAGACGGTGCAAACGGTTTTCCAATTATACCCCGCTTTGCACGTGCAAGTATTTGAGCGGGTATAATTGTCAAACTATTTGCACCGTTTGTCATCCTAAATGCAGGGGTGGGGGTGGGGTGTCACACTATAAGATCAGTGTCTTACATCAAATATTAAAATTCTTTAGGTATCGTTCTGTGTATACATGTTTCTAGCAAAGGATTAAACTAAAGGGTGTCCAACCACTATCTTAATTTTGTCATCAAAGTTTTGGCCGAAAGAGAGAAAGCAAGTGACAAAGTATATTCACCTGGGCCCAAGGTTATAAAACCTTTCTCAGGCTCAGGCCCAGACTCAGTTTTCTCAAATTTTAAATTGAAATAAATGTATGAAAATAAAGGATGATATTATTAATAAATTGTTATTTATAACAACTTATTAATATAATCTTATATGTTAATACATTAAAATGAGTAATAAAACAGAATAACGGCTTTAATCTCAAATTGAATTTTGAGAAAATTTTGAATTGAGCCCGAGAAAAGTTTTATAATCTCGTGCCTAGATCCCGAACCGAGTTCTCATGGCCCTGTTAATGCTTCATAATCCTTCAATGTCGTCGACTCTTTAGAGATCTGTCCTATTAAAAATCCACCAGGCTAACACCCTAAAATGAATAGCCCACCCGATCAGAAATATAGAGAACATATAGGTTTCGTTACCTAGTGGCTTTGATGCTTGATTAATGCAACTCATAAAATAATGAAGGACATGTACCATCATAACAATGAGTTAAAAACAGGAAGAGCAAAACTTTAACGTCAGGTGCTAGTTAGAACTTTAAGACTAGTATGTCCATATGTCATGCTGTAATTTAGGTAAAAAAATAGAGCCTAGCAGCCCAAAAGCTTGTAATTCCACCAATGGGTTGATAATCGAATGCCTAAGTGGAAAAGCATCCGGAGGCCAGAAAAGGATGTACTGGGAGTACTGTTGTGATAAATACAAGAATTTCATTGTCAGGTGCTAAAGCCGCTGCTATATGACTGAAAGATTGTTAAAGCAGTGTTAAACCCTATACAAACAAACAAAACAAAAGGCTTGCTTATCCTTGAATGATGACAGTACTGTCCGGATACTTTCAGTTTTGAAAATGTTTGTAGATGGTCCACTTAAAATTTAATAGGCTTTATGACCCCGTGGATTTGTTTCTTGGGCAGATCCCTGCAGCTTCTGTATGAAAACTAAGATAAAAGAGATGCTGGTATGCGTGCATTACCCACTGTTTTATCGGATGAAATGCATTGTATCATACAATATACATGTATTGGTTGATGGCCAAAGCTTAACTTTCTATCCCAAGGTATGCTCTTTGCAATCTAATGTTTACATAAAAGCTACATGCAGTGTGTTACCATAACATCAAGGTTCGATCAATTTAAGTCTTTTTATTCAGAGAAGATTGAAAAGGCAAAAATAATGTATCAAGGTTATACACAAAGTAGCGTGAAAATAAGCTATACCACATTTTAGGTTTGTTACGTTTTTTGCCCCATATATCATACATGTATACATAGAAGTCATAACAGCTCTGTTGTATCACCAAAGACGGGCCAAGGCGTGCCAGAAAGGGCGTCGGTCTATTCAGGGATGACATCTGTATGACTTACAAAGAAGTTGTTAGTATGATAAATATCAGAGGCATACAATAAACAAACTAACATTACCTAGGAAAATGTGGTAGTATTATAACAGAATGATAAGTATAGATAAAAAGAAGTCATTGATAATTTGCTTTTGAGCAGTGAAGGTGAATTATAATGGGGTTCATATTAATTTCAGAATTATTACCACGAATGTAGTGCTCAGTACTAGATTCAAGAGTAAACTTTAAGGAAACAAATGAGTACTGAGAACTGAAAAATTGCCATTTTAATTTGCCTTTTCGATCCTTTGGTATACTCATTGTTCCAGGGAACTGCCCGGGAATGAACATATATATTGTCATGCCATCATACAAAACAGCAGGGGATGAACCCACACTGAAATCTTCTGCTTTATCATAAAGAATTATTTTAAAGAAGCTGCATGGATCTGTCCAAGAATCAAAATTCATTCGGCCAAATAGCCCATTAGGTTTTAAAAAATGGTGGTAATCTACCATTCTTCTTTTTTCAAAAACTGGAAGTATCCGACCAGTGTTTGCATCATTCGAAGATAAGTACACCCTTTGGTTTGTTTGAATAGCGTTTAACACCGCTTTAACAATCTTTCAGAAATATCGCAGTGGCTTGAACACCTAACAACGAAATCCTTGTATTTCTCACACCAGTACTTCCATTACATCCTTTTCCAGCATCCGGATGCTATCCCACTTAGGCGTACGATTATCAACCCATTGGTGGAATTACAGGCTTTTGGGCTGCTTGGCTCTTTTATCTTTTACCTTAAATGCAGCATGACATATTGCCATACTAGTCTTAAAGTTCTTACAAGCACCTGAAGCAAAAGTTTGCTTGTTTGTTTTTAACTCATTGCCATGATGTTACATGTCCTTTATTATTTCATTAGATGCATTAATCAAGCATCAAACTCACTGCGTCATTAAACCCCGATTTTCTCTTTATTTATGATCGGTCGGGTTATTCATTTCAATGTGATGGTCTGGTGAAGATTTAATGGGACAAATTATTTAAGAATCAACGCCAATGAAGGATAATGAAGCCTTACCAGGGCCATGGGAACCCATTCCGAGCTCAGGGGAATTTACCTCGTCACAAACGTTAAATCTTATGGCAAAACTCTAAAATAGTCTTAGGACAACTGAACACCTGATAGTTTGTTTGATCAATTGATCACAAACATGTATAATAGAATCGTAACCGCCTAATTAGCTCCACTGGACGAAGTCCAGAGAGGTTTTTCTCTGTACCTAGTGTCCGTCGCGAGTGCGTCCGTTTAAGCGTCCATGAACTTTTTCTTGATATAATGAATGCTCTTTATGAATTTTTCATTAACTTCTGATCAGGATGGTAACATAGGCTCTATAGGCTGTTGCGTCACTGAAAAATGGTTCCATTTGATGTAATATAAAACATATATCATCTCTGAATCTACTGGTCAGTATTCAGAAAAACTTCACAAGAATGTCCCTTAGGACAAGCTCTTTCAACTATTTTATTTTTTCCATTCATTTATTTTTTTGGGGGGAGGGGGGGGGGGGGGTGATATGATGCTGCGTCACGGAACAGGGGGCCCTTGTGACGCAACATTGATTGTTATCACAACTTGAACATTTTAATAACAGAATTTCGTGAAATAAAGTGTTGCTAATCATATGTCTGTGGGCATATTAAAACTGCTTTGAAAATTTATTCCACGTTGTGAGAAAGGGTGCCTTCTTGTAAGATTTATCATTATCTTCTTTCAAGTAGATTAAATCATAGCTTAATACTTTTAATTCAATTTAGTGTTGAATATTTTTAATTTGCAAGGCATTTCATGCCTTTCGGTCGATACTTGTCCTTATACTCCTCTTGTTTATATGTCCGGAATAAAACTTGTACATCTGGTACCAAAAACACTCGTCAAAAAAGTATGTCTTTGAGTGTTAAAGTTTTAATACATGTACTTTTAATTTTGATCAGTTAGATCCCCGACGGCGGCACTCATTCTTTCAGACTATTTGTCTCCCACTAATGGGTCGATAATCGTAGACTTATGTGGGATAGCAGGTGGAGGCTAGGAAAGGGTGTAATGGTAGTACCGGTGTGAGAAATTCCGGGAATCCAGCCGCCGCGATATAACTAAAATAATGATGAAAGCGGCGTAAAACCCCATTCAATCAATCAAACAATCAATCAATTTAATTCGGATCATGTTCATTACCTGGACAATCGCGAAACTAGTGTCAGAACTCAACCTAATTGCACAGGAATGATGCTTAGGACATACTCTTTCAGATACCTTCTATTAATCCTGATCAGGCGGGTTACTTTGGCGCTATTGGCGGTGGAGTCATCTCATATGGGCTCCATATGGGGTAATACAAAAATCTCATTCTCTGAACCTACTGGTGAGAATTCAATCAATTAATGAGCATCACCTTGTAGATTCTTGTGTTAAATCTAGGCTTGGCTTTTAACTTTTGTTCAATGGGCCTCGTCTAACCACCTGCTACCATGAAAAACACACGAAAGACAAAAAAAAAATATTTGAATTGACCTAAACCGCTCACCCGAATTTTATTGGTCCAGTGGATGTGAAAAAACAGGAGATGCTATAGAATTCAAAGCAAAACTATTTTCCACCCTGACATACCTATATCTATGGTTACATCAGAATGTAGTGAACAAATTTAAGCTCCGTTGGACAAAGTCCGTCGTTAGTCCATGCGTATACTTATCTTTTAAAAATCTTCTCCTCTGAAACTACTGGGCAGAATTTAACACGATTGACCATAGGGAATGCTCTCTCAGTTTCCTCCGTTAAATTCTTATCGGGTTTGATATCATGGGCGCTATTGGCTGTCTCGTCACCCCAAAATAGGCCCCAGTGGTGAAATTTAAAAAAAATCTTCTGTTCAGAAACTACCTGTCAGAATTAAAAAAAATAAATCATTACTTCTGAATTAAATGGTAAGTATTCAACAAAACTTAACACAAATGATCCTCGGGACATGGTATTTTAGATTTGTTCGTTTCATTTTGTTTGGTTGATACTATTGGTGCTAAGGGCTGTCGTGTCAGCAACAATTGGCCCCGAATGGTGTTTCAACAAAAATCTACAGAAATGATCATCAGGACGTGGTATTTTAGAATTTTTTGTTACATTCTGATTTAGTGTGATAATATGGGTGCTACGGGCTATCGTGTCACCAATAGATGGCCCCAAATGGTCAAATATGAAAAGATCTTCTCTCAAAGCACTTGTCAGAATTTAACCGAGCTTCGCCAAAATGATCCTCGGAACAAACTCTATCATATCAAGTTCTGATTGGGTTGATAACATAGACGATATTGCTTTTCATGCTACAAGAAAATCGGCCACCATTCGTGGATTATTAAAAGAATCTCCACAGACATTATTCTTGGTTTATGCTCTTCAAGATTTCTTCGTTAAATTCTAATAAAGTTGATATGGGTTACCGCGTCATCCAGAAATGGTTCCATGCGGTGAAACTTTATATAAATCTTCTTCTTAGAAGTTTCCCGCCTTCGGATTTTACCTTCTGCATATAACTCCTCCTCCACCAGACTTTATTCATCGACATATGATTTGATTTCGTAAATAAAGGTAAGAAAATTATTGTTTTCGATTCTGGCATCATGATGGACCCTTGACCCGTCCATGACGCAAACTTTGACCTTTGGCCTATTTTCTTTAATATTGAATTATCAGGTCTAGGCTTGGATAAATTCAACAATAATTGTTGGAAGATGATTGTCTGATATTGGCATCAAGTTGAATCCTTGACTCAGACCATATCCTTTGACACTCTTTCTTATTTTCTATTATAGGTTCTAGGACTATTAAGTCAATAAGAAAGGTTGAAAGATGATTGTTTTAGCTCCACTCCACAAAGTCCAGCGGGGCTATTGTAGAGCCTTTTGTCCGCCATGAGTGCGCGCGTGCGTCTGTTATCTTCTCAGAAACTGCTGGTCAGAATTCAACCAAAGTTCACAGGAATAAAGCTTGGGACATGCTCTCTTACATTTGATAGTACGCCGTGGTCAAAACGCAGTCGATCGAGAGGTTCGATTACCAACGGCGGCACTCATTCTTTCCGACAATTTGTCGATATTCGTAGACCTATTTTGGATGGAAACTGGATAGAACGATTGTTATGGGTGTACTGGTGTGAGAAATACCAGGAATCCATTGCTAGGTGATCCAGCCGGGCTGATGACAAGAGCTCCATGGTCTGTTGCGTCAGTGGAATAAGGTCCAAAAAGTTAAAATAAAAAAATACCTTCTCTGAAACAATGGTTCCGAATTAAACTGATCAGAAATCATTCAAAATCATTGGCATGATGTTTATAACATGCTCTTTCAGAAATGTTAATCAAATTTTGATTGGGCGGCTGAAATGGGCTCTTCGGTTTGTTGTGTCACTGAAAAATAGTCCATTATGATGAAATAAAAAAAAACTTCTCTGAAACAACTGTTCAGAATTCAAATAAACTTCATATGATTGAAGCATATGAAATACTCTTTAAGGATTCTGCAATCTAGTTGGATTGGGCTCATAAAATAGGCTCTACGAGCTGTCGAGTCATTTAAATTTTGCTCCCACTAGATGTTATATAAAATGAGCCTGTGCGTGACATTTCCAACAATTTGAATAGTTCGTGACATGTAAACATTGAGAGGCCCGGACAGCAAAAAACTGTAAATATAAAGTTACCTGATTGTCTATAGATACTTTGAGACCTTATCTATCCACTAAACGCATAGTGAAGACTCTGGTCAGACTGTGCGGATGCAAAGGCTGGTCAGAGTCTTTGCTTTGCGCACATTTGAAATTGTTGGAAATCTCACGCACAGGCTCAAATAATCTTTTTCTCTGAACCAGCAATCCAGTATTGAACCAAACATTACAAAACTGATCAATGGGAAATTCTGGCTTCTTTGTTAAATTGTGATTGTGCTCTCCTCGTGGCTCTGTGGGCCCCCTTGTAACAAAAAAGGCTCCCATGCAGCGAAAAATAAAATAATATATTCTCTCAAAATGATTAATTAAGATTAAATCATTTTAACAGAAAGGGTCATCTGATGGACTTCTCTTAGAATTCTTTGTATTTGGCGTTATTATGCTGCATCACTCGGCAGAGCCTCGACAATGATCAATTCTAACCTCGTTAGATATTTTTTTCATACAAAACACTAGGTACGTATAATATATATATGCTTCAGGCAAAAATGTTAAGTTAAAAATTACCAATGGCAATAACTAAAATGTACAAGATAGAGTTGTGATTCTTGTAAATGGTACTTCTCCACATTGTGAACTTAAAGTGTATATAGTTTCAAGTTCCTAGCATTTACGGGTTAGGGGATATGCTCTGGACAGAAATTTAAAGGTTAACCTGAACAACAAAGGGCAATAACTTAAATATGCAAGCTAGAGTTATAATTTTTGTAAATGGTACTGCTCCACATTTTGATCTTAAAGTGTATCTTGTTTCATGTTCTTAGCACTTACGGTTTAGAAGATATGCTCTGGACAGAAATTTAAAGAAAAAAAAACAACATAGGGCAATAACTCAAAAGAAATAGGCAATATCGATTCAGGAGATATGCTGCGTGCTGAAGTGTGACAGACGGACGTTATCAAGCAAACCAATAGTCCCCAAACCGCTAATCGGTGGGTGACTTATAAAGGTTGGAAGGCGATTATATTTGATTTTTGCGTCAAATTGAACCACCAAACTCATCCTTTGCCTTTGGTCCTTTTTCTTAAATATCGAGTAATTAGATCTATGACTTATAAAGTCAATAATTAAGCTTAGTATATGATCGTCTTTGATTATGGCTTCATGTTGAACACTTGCCCCTGAACGTGACCTTTGACCTACTTTCTAAAATATTGAATTATCAGGCATAGGACTGTAATAAATAAAGAAAAATAAAGATTGGTAGATAATTGTCTTAGATTCTGGCATCATATTGAATTTTGACCCTGAACGTGATATATGTCCTACTTTCTTAAAGAATGAATTATAGGGTCTAAAACTATAAAGGTAGGTAAAAGGTGTAATACATACTGCTTTTAGTGACCACAGTCTGATATACTGCACAAGAAAAATCTGCAAAAATTACATTGGTAAGCACAATACTGTTAAAATCAGGTCTATGAAAAACTATAACATTGAATGTTTTCAAAAGTTACTGTTGGACATAGACTGGAGTAAAATATATTTGTCTGATAATGTTAATTTAGCATGGAATGATTTTAAAGAAATGTTTTCATCTATATTAGACCAAGTTGCTCCTTTAAAACAAATAAGGCTCAAGCAAAGAACAGAAGCGTGGATTGATAGCAGTATTCTTCAAGCTATACAAGATAGAGATAGGGCTTTTCTTAATTACAGAAACAACAAGAATGAATACAACTTTAATATTTTCAAAAATCTAAGAAACAAAGCACAGTATCTTATTCATAATGCCAAAGTCAACTTCTTTTCTAAATCTATTGAAGAAAATAAAAATGATTCAAAATCACTTTGGAAAACGTTAAAAACATTAGGACTCCCATCCAAAAAAGGAAATAATTCGAGTTCTAATATATGCTTGAATATTGATGGTGATGCTTGTTTCGATAAAAAACTTATTGCAGAGTCATTTAATCAATTTTACACAACTGTTGCCAGCAAACTTGTTGAAAGACTACCAGCCTGCATCGGAAGGTATGGTGAGCATTTTGTTAATGTCTTTTATAGGAAATTGGGCGTTCAGTTGAATAGTTACTCTTTTGCCTTAATGTCTGAAAGTAAAGTTCTAAAATACCTCCATAAGCTCAGCCCTAACAAAGCAACAGGTCTCGATGGTCTTCCATCACGTTTTATAAAAGATGCTGCTCCTATCGTTGTTGACCCCCTTACCCATATTATTAATCTTTCTCTTATCCAAGGTACAGTACCCGATGGCCTGAAAACTGCAAGAGTTGTCCCCCTTTTCAAGAAGAGTGATAGGCTGTCCGTTGGTAATTATAGACCTGTATCTATACTCAATGTTTTCTCTAAAGTTCTTGAAAAGATTGTTTTCGATCAAGTTGAATGCTATTTTAAAGAAAAACATTTGTTGTATAATTTTCAGTCTGGTTTTAGGAGTCTTTTTTCTACAGATACTTGTCTTATTTATTTAACGGACTACATAAGATTTGAAATAGATAAGGGTAACGTTGTTGGAATGGTACTTTTAGATCTGCAAAAAGCGTTTGATACAGTCGACCATAAAATTCTTTTGATGAAGCTGAAAGCTTGTGGCCTAGGCGACAATATTTGTAACTGGTTTAAGTCATACCTTGCTGACAGGCACCAACTTGTTGATGTGTCTGGAAACTTTTCTACAAGCTCCCTAATATCCTGTGGGGTTCCTCAGGGGTCGATACTTGGTCCTTTACTTTTCTTGATTTATGTCAATGACATGCCAGGCGTTGTTAAAAACAAGCTTTTATTATATGCCGATGATTCCGCCATATTAGTCTCTGGCAAAAATGCCAGAGCCGTTGAAGAGGCTCTGACTGATGATCTTCAAGAAGTTAGCCATTGGTTGGTAGACAATAAGTTGTCTTTACATCTTGGTAAAACAGAGTCCATACTTTTCGGTTCCAGACAGAAACTCAAGTCCCAACCATCTCTTTACGTATCTTGTAATGGAACGCCCATCAGTCAATCTTCTTCGGTGAATTACTTAGGTGTCACCATTGACCAATCCTTAACTTTTTCTTCACTAGCAGAGTCAGTTTTAAAGAAGGCAAACTCTCGCTTAAAGTTCTTGTTACGCAAGAAACACTTCTTATTTCAACACACTAAGAAACTTTTGGTTACTTCTCTCATTCAGTGTCATTTCGACTACGCCTGTTCAGTATGGTTTCATGGTCTTACTACAGTGTATAAAAATAAGTTACAAACTACGCAAAACAGGTTGATTAGGTTTATTTTTAACCTTGATGTAAGATCAAAAGTTACTATGGAACATTTTCAGCAATTAAACTGGTTACCTGTCCAGAGCAGAGTTGATCAAATAATGTTGTGTCATATCTTTAAAATCAATAATAATATAGCACCTGAATATCTGAAGCATTTTTTCGTATCGCAAGCCTCTGTCCATAACCACAACACAAGGCTAAGCTCAAAACGTGGCTATCGTATTCCAAAAGTTAAATCTTTTGGGTCAAAATCATTTTGTTATAATGCTTCCAAATTATGGAACGCTCTTCCAGCGGACGTCATTAATATATCAAAGTACAGTCCTTTTAAGCAAGCAGTTAAACATGTTTTATTAAATGATCAAAGATATTTTAAATAATAAAGACATATCTTGTCTCTCTTTCTGTGATTCAAATACTGTGATATGTAGAGCTTTAACCATGTGATAAATTAATTACTGTGATGTCAATTTTTAAAACATGCTTTCTTATCTTGATAACTCGTTAAAAAAAAACTTTGAACAAGCCTTTCATGGTGTCATGCCGCCCTATTATTGTTTTTGTTTTTGATCAGGACCACGATGGAAATAAGAGTTTTCTCTTTTTCGTGTTATCCTGGGTCTGAGTGCATATATTGGGTAGTATCACTCTTTGAGATGCTTGTTATTTTTAATAGTTACAATATTTTCTTACGTATGTATTTTAATATTGTTACTAATTTGTGTCATTTAAAATGAAATTGCATTTTGTTATCCTTTTATTGTACTACTCTATTGTTGTATGTACTTTTTTACCGAAATAAATCTATCTATCTATCTATCTATCTAAAGGTTGCCTTGGATTTTGTCATCATATTGATCTTTTGTTCCTGACAGTTGACCTACTTTTTAAACGCCCGAGGGTCGTATTATGTTATGGCCTCGGTCGTCCGTCCGTCTGTCCGTCGGTTAGCAATTTTTTGTTTGCGCAACTCCTAAACTATCAATGGGAATGAGCTGAAACTTGGTACAATTACTCTTATGATGTCTAGTTGTGCAAAAGACCATTGAAATTCAAATCGCTCCAGTCATTCCTGAGAAATCTTGAATTATCTGCCCTTAAATAAAACCAAAATCACTGTTTTTTGTGTGCGAAACTCCTCCTAAACTATCAATGAGAATGAGCTGAAACTTAGACACAATTACTCTCTATGATGTCTAGTTGTGCATAAGACCTTTGAAATTCGAATAGCTCCAGTCATTTCTTAGAAATCTTGAATTATCTGCCCTTGAATATAACCATAATCACTGTTTTTTGTGTGCGCAACTCCTCCTCAACTTTCAATGGGAATAACCTGAAACTAGACACAATTATTCTCTATAACGTCTAGTTGTGCATAAGACCTTTGAAATTCAAATCGCTCTTGTCATTCCTTAGAAATCTTGAATTATCTGCCCTTGAATTTACGAAAGTCACTTTTTTTGTGTGTGCACAACTCCTGCTAAACTATCAATGGGAATGAGCTGAAACTAGGCACAATTACTCCCTATGATGACTAGCTGTGCATAAGACCTTTAAAAATCAAATCGCTCCAGTCATTACTGAGAAATCTTGAATTATCTGCCCTTAAATTTAACGAAAATCACTGTATTTTGAGTGCAACTCCTCCTTAACTATCAATTGAAATGAGCAGAAACTTGGCACAATTACTCTCTATGATGTCTAGTTGTGCATAAGACTTTTCAATTCAAAATGCTCCAGTCATTCTTGAGTTATCTTGGATTACCTTCTTTGAGTTGATGAAAAACAAAATTTCTTGTCAGCTCATTTTCTCCTACATTTTGGATGGGAATGAAAGGAAACTTGCCATAATGACTCTGTAGGTTGTCTATTTGTGCTTAGGACTAAATGTATTTTCATATGTAAAGTAGTTCCTGATTTATCTGCCCTTTACTTCCCAAAATAGTTTAAATTTACAGATTTTTTTGTGCATGTGTGTGCACAACTCCTACAAATTTGATTGAATGGAAATGAATCTTGCCATAATGCAACCCTGATATTTGGTTAAGCTTAAGACTTCAGAAATTCAAAAAGCTTGGGTCTTTCTTGTTTTATCTGCCCTTGAATTGTTTGAAATTTATTATATTTCTTTTGTGAGCAACTTTGAATTGGAATAAACTGAAACTTGCAAAATGACTGTTTGGCATATAGCTGTGCATAAAATCATTTTCAATTTACACTCAAAAGGTCATACTATGTTATGGCACCAGTCGTCTGTCTGTCTGTTTGCAATATTTTTAGCTATTATTCAAGCTCACGTTACTGACAAGCCAAGGTTACTGACAAGTCCCATCGGGCGTATATGCTCCGCTCTGCGAAGCTCTTGTTAAAAATATTGAATAATAGGATAATATATAAAGATAGTAGTATTGAAAAAAGGAAAATTTAGTTCTTATTTACATGTAGAAACAGCTGTTAAGTAGCCAAACTTTAAGAAAGTATTTACATGTATTCTTATAATCGCCCATTTTCTAATACACGCCCATTTCCCAAAACACTGCCAAATCGCCCATTTTTGGACCTCATTTCGGAAAAATGATTTCACTAAATATCGCATACTCCCCGATTAGAGAAAAATTGCTTCACAATCTCTGATGTATTTTCCTTATTTTCACAACTCAAAGTATAGAATTCCTGCTACACCACACCAATACCTTAGTTTTGGCGATGGCTTCATTTACGAGATTAACTGAAGATCGAAAAAATGCATCGACTTTTGATCTTTTCATAAGTTTGCTATAGTAGTGACTGTATCATTTAGGTAGATTGTAATATTTTTTTTTTTACTCTGTTTATCTTTAACACTGATCATCTTAAATATTTCCAAATGGGATATTGAAAATAGAACGCGTGCTTGATTTTTACTTTAAGTCAGTTCTAGTTACGAAGGTTCCATTTTGCGCTGACGAAAAATGAATAAAATCTTAATCCGAAACATGATTTTAAACGATATTTTTTATCAATACTTTTACCTTTTAGGAGACAAGTGAATAGAACGAATTTACCGCTATTTCACGCGGAGGGTGAACAGGTGATCAAAGACGCCGACGACTATTCTTATGGCCCGCATCGAAAGGTCGGAGGCATATTGTTTTACCGTTGTCCGTCTGTCTGTCTGTCTGCAAAACTTAACCAAAACAGTTAACATTGCCAATATTTTCAAGGCTATTCAAGATTTGGTATGATGATAGATCTCAATGATACCATCTGCTGGTACCAAGGTCAAGGTCATGTGACAAAGCGAAGGTCATCTGTCAAGGTCAAACTTCTAAAAAGTTGCCGTTTCGGGGGCATTCGTGTTTCAACGATACATTTTGTCAGCAGAGTTTTCAAAGCTTGCACGCGCATTGTGCTTCTTAATGGCGTTAAACCATTTTCATTATTAGGATGAATTCATGAGTAAGACGTCTCTCGTTGCTACGCAACAGATTTAAAATTGAAGAAAAATTATATGCCAAAGTTTTTAGTGTAGCATATTTGAGAAGAAAAGAAAAAAAAAGAAGAGAGGCCATGTTCTGCCGCGACATGGCTAGTCTACTGGTCGAAAAACAGTCGAAGTAAGTTCAGTGTGCCTTTGAGTGCCAGTGCACACAAGTGAGCTGGTAAACCCCTGTCTTTGACCCCGAACATTGCAAGAGTCTCACTGTTCTGTGTGGTCCATCCACCAGGACATCCCAGCGCAAACCCTCACACTACTATTTCGGACTCTGGTATGTTATATTTTCTCGATACAAGTGGAATTTATTCGAATTACTTTTCCTCCTTCGCTCTATTTGCTCTGAGTAGTGAGTCGCTGTTTTCGTAGACTATGTTTGGATCGAGAATAATGCAGCGGTTTTCCTTTATACACAGTAAATCTGTTTTTTTTTACATTTCCATTGTGCTTTATGTTGGGTTCCTCTGCCACATTCCATCCCGCTTCCATTATCTTTTCAGAAAGTTTCTGCACGATGGTGTTATGCCTTTCATAATCGTAGTTTTTCACTGATAGACAGTGCCCACTGATATGACCAATGGTCTCAACAGTGGTACCACAATTTCTGCAGAGGACCTCTCCGCCTCCTCGAGCTCGAGTCATTACAGCCCGGCATGGGTATGTGTCTGATCTGACTTGGAGGGCTGATATTACGTCAGCTTCAGTGAACCGTTCCTCCGACCGGGGACCAAAGAGAATCTTATTAGATGGTCGATGATTAAAAAACTCCCACCCTTTGTTTTGGGAGGTGAGTCCAGCCATATCGACCGACAGAAGTTTGTGCCAAGGTACTTTTCCCTTGTTTGCATCATTAACTTCTAATCCCATCTTGTTAGATAGGTTGCGCATTTCTTCTGTGGCTCCCATGATGTCGGCCAATCTAGCAATTTTCTCATCACTGCTGTGGGTAATTCGCCACAAGGACCCCAGCCAGTTTGCAGGTATACTCCTCAGAAGCTGCGGCACACCCAGTCCACCATTGTCTGCACTTTGGTGTATAAAGTAGTTACTTTTACATGCTGGTAGGTGGAACCATTTCCTCACTGCTCCCCTCACCATCTTATCCAGCCTGTCAAGCTTATACTTTGGTGCCCTCGACTGGCCTAATGGGTAAGTGAGGCGTGGCAGAGCATACACCTTTAGAATATGCAGCTTCTGACGAGGCCTGAGCTCACTTGCTCCAATCCGAGATAGCCACACACCCAGTGTCTCAGTTGGGTCGTGGCAAAGTTTATTATACCAAGGGGAGAAGTTAGCTCCTAGGTATTTAACAGACTTATCAGGGCTGATGATAGGTATTGCTTGCCCATTAATTTTGAGTTTATTATGGAACCTGTTCACCACAAAGCTGAAATTGCAGCCTTGTGAATGCAACTCTTCCTAAGTTTCTGGCTGGATCTAAATGAAACTTGGTGGATGTTATAACCAGAATTGGTAGATGAGCATGAAGTAAGGATTTTATGGTTCATTAATTTTACCCTAAATTATGCCCCCTTAAAACTTAGTAGCTAGGGCTTATTGAAATTGCAGCCTTTTGAACACAACTCCTCCTTACTTTTTTGTCTTTATTTAAATGAACTTGGTCAATGTCATCACCATAATTTGTAGATGTACATGGATCAAGGATTTTATGGCTCATTTATTTCCCTGAATTATGCCCCCTTAAAACTTAGTGCCTGGGGCTTATTGAAATTGCAGCCTTGTGAAGGCAACTCTTCTAAACTTTTTGTTTTGATTTAAATGAAACTTGGTCATTTTCAATTTGGTTCTGTCAAAATAAGGAGTGTCTACAATTATTTTCGTGAAACAGCAGCAAAGTGGCGGCGTATTTTGTGACGATGGCACTCTTGTTCGCAGTAGGTATGCGATAACAATTTCGCATAATTCTCATTTAGGCTTAATTCATCTTTTGTCAGTTCGCAACTTAAATATTCGAGAAATAACCAACCGGCACCAATAAAAATACAAAGATTATCAAATTGATAAACGCGTGCGACATTTTGAATCAGATATAGTTACGATCTTTTTGAGTCATAACAGCGATGTGCAGTATTTTATAATCTGTGAAAACGAAGAATAACAATATTCTTAGACTCGATAATCATTATTAAACACTTTTATTTATCCATTAATTAAAGTTTTCTTCGCCCAAGTCTGTGTAAGTCTGATATAATAGATGTATGCGAAATGTTAGAAATCTGAATACGATCGTCTGGCATAGATTTCTTGGTCTATTGCATATATCTCAAAGTCTAAAATATACAGCAAGATTGTCGGTGCTATTACGTATTGAAATCGATAGGGTTTTTTTGGTCATCGTTCCAGAAATGGAATTGTTTAGCTGTTTTAATGATCAATTAACATTCAATTATATACAGAAATCGGTTTATCGTAGAAAAGATATGTATATACATTGATGATAATCTTTTAGTAATATACATGTAGCGAGGATATGTGATCATCGCATTGCTCCTTTTAACGAAAAGGGGTGAGAGTGAACAACTACCGTGGTCGAGTAGTGTCAGTATAACGTATACGTCTTTCTCGATTATGACTATTCTTATAAACGCCCGGGCGATTAATAGAATAAATACGGGTATTTGGTGATGGAAACTATTTTTTCGGGAACTGTATGAAGTACTCTACTTACCGGAATATACTTCATTTCCAATATGAGGAGTAACTCTACTACATGAGAACGTGACGTTTGTACGTCGTTTACATCATGTTATCAGAATAATTGTAAATGGGGCGTTGTCTTTAAGAAGGTATAACTTTCGCTATAAGCATCCTATTCACTAAAAATTTTCACCGAGATCTCGTGCAAAGAATTTTTTCACAATCACCTAAAATTTCAGATAATTTGGTGATGGGCCAAAATCGGCCCAAAACTTATCCAGCCCTCTGGTTGACCAATCAAAAATATTTATTTATAATGAGATGACTGTTGATATCAGCCATTTTGTTTCAATCAATTTTTGTGGTTAATAGACTTAAACGTTGTAACCACTGTCTGAACTATTTTTGGGAGCCTCAAAATATTTGCTATATGTTTCCTGTATATTTCGCAGATGAATAACGTTAGCATAATTGAGGGGCGTGTCTTGTCGAAGATCAAGGCGTGAGGCCAGCGAGTATTAATTCTCGGTTCGTAAGCTAAGCCCCCTGAGTCATGCCGATTAGCTCAGTCGGTATGGCAGCGGACTTCAAAACTAGTGAAGGTCGATCGCGTGAGTTCGATTCCCCGGCTGGCACAAACTAATTGTCATTCGAATAAGACGTTAAACTGAGGTACCGTGGAAACGGTGCTTTACACCGAGCACATGAAAGAACAATGGTGGATATCAGCAGTAGTTTAGTCATGTATCCTTGCACATTCCCCACAAATAACAATCTTCTTTGGACGTCGCTCATATGCGCATATACGACGGTAGCGACGATAAATTAACGGGAATAAACAAGCCCAATGACCTCCGACAAGACAGATCGTGTCGAATTTCAAACACTGTTGGCACAGATATCGTATGGCTATGGACATAACAAATCAAAGTTCTGACAGCACTGAAGGCCACAATTTACTTTTTTTGTAAGATGCTCACTTATTCAGTAGGCAATTAAAGCCTTAGTTAAGGAACCTGCTTTTTCTATACAAAGATTCAATATCTTAATCATTCATTTAATGCCTTCCGATCGTCTATGTAAATCTATTGGACATGTAATAATCTGAAAACAAAGCTCAGTAAAAATCTGTGGTTTGTTTTTCAATTGTAATATGCCAAGTTTTTTTCATCTTACGTGACTGTGTTCTTATTATTACCAAGGACTTTTCCGTAGAAGCGCCGAGGGTTCCCGATTGTTATGCGCATAATTGATATCATCAAGTTAGGTTACTAATTACGTAGTAAAAAAATAGTGCGCGGTTTTCATGCAAGAACTTAAGCATTTAGCGGACTAAGTGATTAAAGTGGACACAACGGCCAACATTTTTCTTTGAATATAGTTCCTTTCTCAAATTTCCTTTCGTTCGCAATAGATAAGTTAATTTCTTGAACGGGATTATCTGGCACAAAACGTTTCGTTCTAAAGTGACCCGAAAATATATATATTGAAAATATGAATATGCCTGCCGAATGTTGGAGATTCATCGGATGAAGAGACTTGACTCTTTGCCAGTGAACTTCTATATACCAAGTTTAAGTGCGTAATGAAGTTATTCATTTTTTAAAAGGTAAAACAGAGAACGTCAACGTTTTACTCTTTGGTAACAAAGATGACGACAAAGCCACAGAGATATAGCGTTGGTCTCTTGATCAAACGGTCTCTCATTGGCGTAATCAGGAATTTAAAATTCATGCGCACAATATCTGCGACCACCCGAAAACATATAGGCGTTAGGGAAACACTCAATCAAACTGACGTAAATCCGCTCCTTTTGGCGAGAAATGGAGGACAGAGTAAGGGGTCCAAGGGAATTTCTTTATGATTTCAATATTGATGAATTGTCAAAATATCGTAACTACAGCTTGAAAAAGCTGCGTAATGTGCATTTTAGTAGTTACGCCCTTGTCAATAGTTCGATTTCTGGGAGCAATTACCGATTTTGGTTCTAACAATTATGGCCCTGCACAGTGTCATCGACAGCACGGGTGAGATTTTCAGGAAGCAGAAACGAGAGGAATTAATCAAGTTGGAAAACCATTGTTATCCAAAAGGATGTAGCATAGTAGTTTTAAACGAATAAAATCAAGGCCATAGAAAGAGCAACGGTAAGCCTTGCTACAAGCATTCTTATTTACTCCCATTGACTTATGTATGTGTTAAAATGATGCAAACAAAGTATATTCATTAAATGCATTTATTTCCATTCGACTATGTTTTTAAGATTTATCTTTATTCAGATACAGAAATACAAGAAAATTACTAGTTTGTTTATTGTTTAAATGGATTTCTACGCCGCATTAAACAATCTTTCAGTTTATTTGCCGCGGCTGGAGCACATAACAATGGATTCCTGGTATTTCTCACACCAGTACTATAATAACATCGTTTCCTAGCCTCCGGCTGCTATCTTACATAATTCCACAATTTTCAACCCATAAGTGGAAGACAGACATTCGGAAAGGATGAGTGCCGCCGTCGGAGATCGAACCCAGGATCGATTGATGAATGATTGTCCGACGTGCTACCTTCGCTATGATGGCGGCCAGAAAATTACTTGTAATTAAGTAAATGCATATAATGCGTGTTAAGTTTAACATGTTCAAGTTATATTCTTATGATATTTTGGTCATATAAAGAGCACTTTCAATATAAAGAAAACTAAAAATAGCAGTCATATTCTACCTTTAAGGAGTAAGAAGATAGGTTGTTGAGGAAAAATCGGTCCGTGTAGATTTCAACCCACTTAAGGTACCGTAGATAACCAAATGCAGTTGTTTACATTATTCCGCCGAAATTTGGACGCATAGTGACCAATCCAAATTAGTCCCACGTCCAGCATGACAAAACGGTGCAAACGTGCACGTGCAAAGCGGGTTATAATTTTCAACTAGTTTGCTTGTCATTATGAACGCAGGGCTGAATCAAGTACGCACTTTAATCATAGCACTGATATTACTGGACTTGGACGTTTCTGGTGACATTGTGATAAAAATAATTGTCGAAAAAAAGAAATTATCCATGTATATCTATGATAAATGTGAAATGCTTCGAACGAAGTTCGACAAGTTTCAATGTTAACGTAAACTTCAAAGGAAATGCACTATTTACTTTTAAAGCCTATGTTTAATGGTCATTTTACGAAGGGAATATATCATTATAACCTTTTTATTAGTAATATATGTGACCTGTCACGCAAAAAAGGGGTCAACAGAAACGAATTTGCAAAAAAGATTGGTTCTAGTACCGGCCAACCAGAGACCGCAGTTCCAAAAATTTATTCGCAATACTTAGATCGTTCCTTTTTGAATGACGGGTCACATATATAAAAAGGGGCATCCAACCGTCTGTTTTCACGAACTGTTTACTTCATATGAAATCTTAGACATATTCTAAGTTTAAATATAACCTAGAATGCGCTAAGAGTTTAAGATAAATCAGTAACTTTAATGTATACTCAGCAAAAAAGGAAACTATCCACTTTTCTTTTTTCAATATCCTTAATATTTTTTTAGATAAAATAATCAATTCCGGTACCATTCTGTTTGCAGCGCTTCGTTTTCTCATGCAAACATGATTTTTTTTCATTCAAGCAACATGTCAATTTGGCGTTTTTCAATAAATGTCGAAATGTTTGTTTTCTACGTCGACGAACGTCACGTGTTCGATCGTGAGTTTTCTTCTCAAATGATTTTAACCTCTATAACTCTGTGATAAAGAAAATCAAACAATAGTTGTGTTCTGTACAACACTGTTCTGTTACGAGACCAAGAAAGACATGACCACAGGCGTAATCAAAAACCGTCAAACGTTGAGTTAATTTTACGGACGTTAGTTGAAAGAGAAGAACAATAAAGACATGTGCTGGCCATTTCCGATAGAGTAGTATTGTCATTCGCCCTCTTCAACTCAATAAGGCCACTGGAAAGACATAACGCCAAAATTTCTCATTCACGTTGACGCGATTGCCTCTACGCTTTATACTCGATATTTCAAAGCGGAAGTTAAATAAATGTCTGAACCTTTAAAAACGTCAAACTTTCAAATGAAGTCAATTGCTATTTAATTCTTAATGGGTGTAAGGCAAGCAAATTTCCTTGATATTCATACGAGCCTCTCCAATGAGCAAGATGAAACGTTAACGTAACGTGGCAATAGAAATGTTGTTTTATTTTCAGCAAAAGTGAAATAGAGCATTATTGGATTGGTTTTCTTGACAAGGAACGTGCAGACAGAATTTTGTTAATTTGAGCTTTGAATCTGCACATATTTTTTTATGAATGTTTGTGTTCATTTGACGTAAATTTAATAGGAATAAGCAGGAGAAATCAAGTTGTCTTATCAATCCTGAATACCTGACGCAATAAAATTGCATTTCGCAAGCTTAAAACTGCCAGAAAATCATATGAATATTTAATTGAGATTCTGCGATTTTTGAAAACGACCCCCTGGCTACGTTAGCGTCTACGATTCGGCAGCGGCTTCTTCAAATCACATAAAACTGTTCAAATTTATTTTCAAATGATTAAGGCCTAATTTGCAATATGTTTCATAGAATTCTTGTGTGTACTTTTAAAGAAATCCGAAGTTTAATTGGGTGGATACTTTTTATTTTTGCTCAGTATACATATAAAAAAAAGCACCAAACATCTATATTAACAAGGAACAAATGAAATCTCGCAAGAACAGCTGCAGCTTATTGATATCATCGATATTCTATATCTCTGAACGTAGGCCAATATTCTGCATTTGCGGTAATTTGTCTTGAGTAAGAGACAGACAAATTGATGACAACGCTAGATGCCTAAAAGGTCTTAACAACGACTAGTTTATTGAGCGTCATTAGAAGATTCTTTATCTAAATGTAGCGTGTTGTACAAAATTTGAATTGCAAGACACGGTTTTGTTCGTGTTGATTTTTCTCATATTTTCCACGGAGATGTTATAAATTCAGAATGAGAAAATAATTTTTCACCCATAAAATCGGAAATCTTTCCTTTTGTGTTAACGCATAATGTGTCGCCTGCTTCTCATACTACTCGCAGATCTCAATTTCATTTTAGGGATGTTCATATACTACCAGTTGTGTCTAAGACAGCGGGCTACAATTTCAGCCACTTTTTTTTGCCCCCCCCCCCCATCACGGGAAAACCAAATAAGCGAATCACCGCCTTGTCGCTTAATAACATTCTTGCGCGAAAGTTTAAAACGCGTTGTATAGGAATGACAGCTTGTTTCCTATTTAAAAGGAGTCTTTGAATAATTTACAAATTAAGTAGAAATATTGTATATCTTGCCAATTTCAAAATGCACAGTTGTCTGACAAAAACAAGTTTTGGTGAAAAGAAAATTGAACCCAAGTTTGAACTATTTTTTTGAAAGGCTATTAACATCTAACCGGATTTTTTACGCACTAACACTGGTTAACGTTAAAAACGTCCATCAAAAAATTGTTAAGTTTCTTATTTCTAATATTGAAGATCATTAGTGTTTTTTCTCTTTTTTTCTTCTTTTTTTAACAACTTCATATTGGAACTTCAAATTTGTGTGTAGGTGGCGTAACCTTATCGCTAGAATATTCTTTTCTGCTTTTTGTGTAGTTTCTGATAATTTCATCGCACTGGTTGTAGAGATAGGCATCCGCTTGGTCTAGAATCATCTTGAGTGTATACATGGTTAAAATGTTGATAGAATCATTCAACTTGCCTTCGTTCTCGTAACTCTTCGTGGGAAACACTTGGTTACGGGGAATGCCGAATAACTCCGACACCTGTAATGACATTCGGAACATAGCTCGGAATTTTCCGTAAACTGGAAAGTACCTCGGGCGTAAGTATAGTAACTTTGGATCATTTTTTAAGTGATTCGGCTTCTGTTGGTACTTCGGTTAATATGCTTGAAGAAAATCACATTTTGTTAATTCTTTATGATCGTTTTTGGAGATATTCGGGCATATTATGATTTGATGACAAAACGTAGTAAAACACTGCGTTTTGTTATCAAATTATAACATGCAAAATTTTATTCTTTCGTCGATTTTGTTTTATGCAACGTCATCCTTTGTATGTGTAACGATAATTACCTCCGAGACGCGTTGTTGAATGACAGGACTTTTATATACATTGGAGACGTCCAGGTTACACTGTTCACATTCCCTGTCCACTTTTGTCATAATAATCACCTGGGGGACATCTGAATAAATACAGAAGTAGAAAACCAGCTCTGTGTTAAACATGCAAATGATTGAGAAACATAAAAGGATTGGACTCCTGTATGCTCATATATATCTTCGTGAAAAACGGATAACTATTTTTTAAGAGTTTGCGAACGTTTTGTCATCGTGAAAGCAGGGTACTTTAAAAAACAATTACAAATTATTTCTTGAACATTTTTAAGCGAAATAGAAATGAAAGCAGTTATTCAAATAAACAATTGTTCAGACAAAAGACCAGTCTGGAAATGGTAGATTACTTTAAATTCGAAATTGAAGTTTTGTCTATTTAGAATAGATCGTTAAGATATAAAACTAAATTAAAAACTAATTTAATTATGTTTTTATAAAGTATGAGAAATAAGGACAACACTTTTTTTTATGGAAATCTGAATCAACAAAAAATATCTTATGTATAAGAAGTTATCACTTCAGACCTGCCCAAGAAACCCACCTAGACTGTTCATGACTTTCTGCATTTCTTTAATGTTCTGTGTGACTTCAGGCATGATTTCAGACATTGTTCTGACAATGGTTGCGTCGATAAAGATGGCAACACAGTGTATTTTGTCGTGTAGGTGAGGAATTCTCACAAATCCAGGACAATCCGTGTTGATCGGGTTCTTCGGTTCAAACTTAAAGAAGAATAAATAAAATACATACTAAGTGTATTATATGAAAAAAAAATATTACGAGGTTGGGAGAATTGAAAATGGTCGAGGCTCTGCCGAGACAATTATCAATTCTCACAACCGAGTTAGATATTTTTTCATACAATACACTAAGAACGTATTATATTTATCTTATAACCTCTTTTTGTCTTCTTTTCGCCGATGTTTCTAACAGAAATGCAATTTTCTAAAAATAACCGCATTATATCATTGTTCTAAATGTAACTGTGATATCAAATAAAAAATCATATGGGATATTATCACATAGATATTTGTAAAGTTTCAAGATAGCTTATATAAATAGCTTATTTAGAAGTAGTATGTTATATTCTAATAGGTTTCTCTATTATGAATAAGTTATCATGCAACGAAGCAAGTAACTATGTGATATCAAATAAAATATCGTATGGGATATTATCACATGGATATTTGTATAGTTACAAGATAGCTTATATAAATACCTTATTTAGAAGTAGTATGAATAAATTATCATGCAACGAAGCCTGTATTGACCTGATATCACTTGTCTGATATTATAATATGATACCAGGCAGTCTATTTTTAGAAACCATTTGCATATTCATGAATTTAATCAGAAAGACTGTCGCCTGAATTTCCATGATGCTAGAAGTTAAATATTAAAGCACTGTTAAATGATTTCTTGAAAAATTGAATATATTGTTGTCTAAAATTATCGTTGTTATCTGGTCTCGGCTGTAAGAAATTATTATGACTCAGAAAAGCCTCGTAATTTCTCCAAATAGCCTAACATTAATATTTTAAGACACTAACGTTTAATTTTCAGAGAATGTATTAAAGATGAATTGTATTACAAATTATGATATGACCTATGTCGCGACAGTTCAATATTTTTGATTTTACACCAGTATTATTACACTAGTGGAATAACTATGCAATTGGGCCAAGAACGTATAGCAAAGTTATATTTTCATTGTGAAAATGATGTCATATGCATTTGCTGACGTCAATAAGCAAACGGCGGTTTATGTTTCGCGGAAAACTCAGAATCCATTACTTTCTGGAATTTCCTCGCTTTTAGACCAAAAATTCAGGTCATATTATAAATAATATAATCAAATTTGTGCTCATAAGATACCGAATTTATTAAACTCGTAATCTTAGATAGATATGATAATAATATGAAAGGATAAAGATAAAATTAATAATGATATATTATCGTAACTTACAACAAATTTGTCCACTAAATGTTCTTCGAGTAAAAATCTCATATTTTCTGTACACATAGTGTTTTCCATTTCGAGACCCCTTGAATCACAGAGTTTTATTGGTAAAAGCTGTTTCGATTTAATTTGGTATCTTGTTAGCTGAAAAAGTCAAACACGTTAATTCTTTCTAAAATCTAAAAAAAAAAACAAAAAAAAAAAAAAACAAACAAACAAACTCACGCACACACACACACCACACACACAAAAAAAATATACAAAAGAAACTAAATGCTACTAAAATTTAAGATTTTAAAAAAGTAACTTTTTAAACACGTGGAACTAAAATCACACTAATGTGTGAATCCGCTAGCGTGTTAATACAGTGTTAAAAGGCTTCTAATTTCATACTTCATTAAAAAGAATAATAAAAAAAGTTCATCTCCTTGATATTTCTTATGAAAAGTAGAAAAATGCATAAAGAGCCTGTGCTCGACATTTCCAACAATTTCAAATGTGTCGCAAGTAAAGACTCTGGCCAGCCTATGCATCCGCACAGCTTGACTAGAGTCTTCACTTTGCACTTTGTAGATAGATACGGTAAGCGTCATTTTACTGTCTGGCTGTCTAGGCTGCTCAATGTTTGCGTTCACAAACAACACAAGCTGTTTGAAATGTCACGCACAGGCTCATACAAAAATCATATTTATATTACCTTTGACGTCAAGCTTTTATCCGCACAGCCACTACTAGCCACTGCAAAGATTTTTCCACGGAATACCGAGGTCACTGTATTGAGGAAACTTGACTTTCCGGCCCCTACAGGTCCCATTAGCAAGATGTTACAGTGGGGAAACCTAGAATTGGTTCCCGAGAGATCACCTTGAATGGGTAGATAGCTCTCAATCTCAGCTCTCAGGATCTCGATGGTCTGTGTAAAAAATAATGTTACAGGTATGAATGAGTCGTAGAGAGATTTGTGAATTAAGTGTTCCTAAATTGTAGGCGCGGATTCATTTTTTTCTTAGGGGGTCCAACTAGAATGGAATTGTCTCATAATATTCTTCAGTGGGCTAAACATTTTATTTATAAAGTGTTTTTTATTTTTGCGACCCGCCAGACGAAAGGGGGTCATCTGGATAAAGTGTCGATCCCAGTCATTTTGCTCAGGCTAGAAATTCAAAAAGTCGGCGCACACCGACTAGAGTTGAAACTTTTTGCACTTTGTCGATCTTCTGAATCTAGAATAATAATTCTAGCTGCCTGTGGAAGGCGTCTTTTTTTAATGCAGCCTCCGGTTGGCCTCTTCTTGAACCCATCTCCACTGATAGTTATTTTACGGAATTGCCAGATGGATCTTTCACGTGCCGGGTCACGTGTATCTTGTTAAGGTAGTGGACCCGTAATAGTTCCGCAACATTTCGGACCACATATTCTTTCACAATGTTAACCGAGGTTTCCAAATGAAGATCATTTGAAAACCTCGGTAAACATTGTTAAAGTTCAATTCTTATGAGAAGTGGCAAAACATGTTAAGGTATGTTGCACTACCTTAAGGTAAAATACCTCATTTGGCATGTTCCAGTCCACAGTTTCTCTCCACGGTGTAGTTAGTAAATGTCCTATGTCTGCTTTATCTGTGAATTGAAATATAAAGGAAAAATATATCGATCACTCTAGTCAGATTTTGCGAGCTATGCAAAATGACCTGAGTCAAAATTTCTAGCTTTTGGGTAATTTTATGAATCGAGATTGAGCCTTCTTATAATTTTGCATTCGATCCGAGTCCCCTATGTCTTGCTTGACCGAATATCTCTTTATAACGAAGTTATCAATTGATCCTTTTCACGTTACGGGTCATAAATATTTCCTTAAAAAAGAAATAGAACCATCCGGTAGCAGACACGGAAGATCGGCGTATATCGCTCCCGCTCTTTGATATATCCGCTGTTTTGTTTACGAATTTACTCTCGGTAACACATATTACAGTTATCATATACGATTTGTTTTTATTACGATTTTCAGCATTTTCATAATCCATGATTTTTCCCCTGGCAGGGCGGAGCCTAGGTAACGGGTCGATGCACTTAAGGTTAAGGTAAATCAGCCTTTATTCATTATCATTTACTTCTAAAGATAGTTGACATAATTAACTTGAGACCGTATAACTCGAATACCGTATTGTGACTTGTGATTACAGTGCATTTCTATACAATAGCGAATTCTACTTATAAAGCGTGGGGTTTGTAACCAAACTCTCGTAACTTCAGCTTGTCCAAGCTGAAGTTACGATCATTGGTAACCCAACAATGAAACGTGTCCACTTTCTCTAAGCACGTGAATCCTTTTGGTTCTAGTATACAGTTATTTGCACGCGTTCACGATTATTGCTGACTTACTTCTCAATGAACCCAAAATATTTAAAAGTAAACTCGCCAAAATACGCCACGGCTAAGCCCCGCCCTGCCAGTTCATTAATAACGCAAAATATTCTACGATTATAGGTAAACCATGCTTTTCGAATGTTTACAAACAGACTTTCGACGAGTTAATATAGATAAATTGGGACCAACGGATTTTTTGCTATCATGGTCTCTAACTATACTGAAAAGATCAAAGAAACGCAAAACTAACGGTATTACTACCAACCTCTGAATTACATCTGTAAACGTCATGTATCATAGCGTAGAAGTAACATGCTTTAGAAACAGATTTCATCATGAAGAAATCGAAATTGAAACGAAAAAAAAAGCAATGAATATCGATAGGGAGAAAAATGTGTTTTCGTAATGATTTACCTTATTATATCAGTATATAGGTGTAATTGAGTACCGTTATCTCAAGCTTATTTAATTGCAGTTCAGTCCACCCCTACTCATGGCTATACCACATTTTCCCGCGTTTTCGAATACCCCGGTTGGACTATAACAATTAATTTTAGGTCCTCTACAATACATTTTAAGAGCATTGATATCTTTGCCGAACTTGCAAGTCGGAAGTCGATTGGCTTATCAAGTCATCCGTCAATATGCAGACTCGTTTGTAACCTGCTGAGTTTTAAAACTTCTATGTCTGTTGCCCCAAAGCAATGCTCGATTATTCATTTTACAATCGCTTGAAATTTGATATCTGAGTCAGACTTCTGTTCGAGTTTGGTAAGCTCCACAAGTTAACCATCAATTCGATGTGTACACTTTTTTAAGAATTACGCTGAATATCACTACGTTTGTAACCTTCGGGCTAAATTATAAATAGCCCGAATCATGGTGTTTGATAGATGAGCTAACCTTTATTTCTTAGGCGTCGGTTTCCTTATCAAGTCATCCGTAAATTCAATATGTAAACATTTTCTTACCTATTACACTGTAAACTTCTATGTCTGTAACCTTCGGGCCAATCATTACAGAAACCGGCCTTGTCAACACCTTGCATGTCGTAACTTTTGAAAGTCACACTTCCATTCCATTCGGAACATCACTCGGCCATTTCCGTAAACTGCAACAGGCCTCGGATGTATGTAAGGCGGATGGGTATGTAACAAAATCGTGCATTTTGTTAGGCGGAAACAGTGTAAGAAAAACTAGCACTGTAGATTTATATCTTTTACAGTAAATAACGGCTGAAAAATCTTAATTTTTGAGAATGACGAATCATTCTCAAAAATTAAGATTTTTCCAGCCGTTATTTAAGATATTTATTTAGGATACGATGGTTTCACGTCAGTGGCTGAAACGAGTAGCGTTGGCGACGTCGAATGTTTTCACTCAAAGTTTCGAGGGCTAACGCCATTTTAAATGACGTCATCGAGTTTTTCCAAGGGTTTCCCGTAATTTTTAAAAATAGTCCGTCTATGTACATCCGTGGTTGATCGTGAGATTGGCCGAGTGGTATTCCGAATGACTTCCATTCAAAGTATAAGTACCACTGCTTAGTGAAATATTCCCGGACATCAAATGCAGATCGACTCCCTGACCGAAACAAGCAGCATTGCCGCTGTTGCAATATATAGCATAATTTGACTCTGTACAACGGAAAACCTTTCCAGAGTTTGTCCCGTCTTTCTTGAGTTGGAACAGGAACGCGGAGGGGTCTGGAACGTACACTGCCGATGACGGACTAAACCAGCTCATTGATGTATATCCTCCATACACGGTCTTGTGTTTGTGGTATACTACTGTGACTGTCGGACCCCATTCGGAACCATTCGGCAATTCTCGGGCGATCTCCGAAGTCTGTTGCAGTTTACGGAAATGGCCGAGTGATGTTCCGAATCATTCGTCTCAACTCGGCCGATTCCGTAACCTACATTTAAACTGCAACAGACCTCGGATGTATGTAAGGCGGATGGGTATGTAACAAAATCGTGCATTTTGTTAGGCGGAAATAGTGTAAGAAAAACTAGCACTGTAGATTTATATCTTTTACAGTAAATAACGACTGAAAAATCTTATTTTTTGAGAATGACGAATCATTCTCAAAAATTAAGATTTTTTCAGCCGTCATTTAAGAATCTACAGATATTTATATTAGGGTAAGATTGTTAACTGACGTCATCGAGTTTTTTAATGGTTTTCCCGTACTTTTAAAAATAGTCCGTCTATGTACATCCGAGGTTGATCGTGAGATTGGCCGAGTGGTGTTCCGAATGTGTCGGACCCTTGTAGTCGCAATGTTGGTGAAATGCGCTGCTAGAACATCCATCTCTCATAGCACTGTACAGAAGTTTAAACTCCTTCGATCCTTTACTGATGAAATTTTCGAGCTGTGAAAGCTCTGCTGTAGTCAAAGATCCCTTCATTTGTGATACACTTACTGAAAAGGCAAGAAATACATTAATTGAAGACGTTTCAAATAGGGGGCAATTCAAGGTTTATCTTAAACTCTGCGGTCCGCAAAATAAATTCTTCATGCGAAGAATAATATCGCTGGAACAAACTCTATAATAGTCCTTAGACCACGCTTGAAGTAAGTTGGCTAACAGTATATCAAACGGTGGTAATGTGTCTTGCACGTGAATCTCGACAGGTGTTGGGCGCAGAGTCATTTCAAAAAGATGACGAGAATTTAATACAGCTCTTTTTTTTTAAAGACTTTCGACAGTCGCAAAAGTGCAAAAGCCCTGAAAGTGGTAACGGAAACAGATTTCTTAGTAATTTCTCAGCATATTCACACTTGATTAGAGTAATATCACAGCGAGATTTACTATTTTTCATCATTTAGAGGTTCGAGTGAAAATTACAGATAATGTAAGGAAAGCGTGGTCCAAGTCGGATAGAAATATCTTGCCGCGGTATATAGCAGACACTCGCTAACACTCGTGTCTATTTTCATACCACGACACTCGTTTTCTATCCTATGCATCGAAGGAATTTTAAATATAATATAACAAATATAAAAATTGCACATCTAAACGATCCATTCCGGCTAACCTTTTAGAACATCTAATAAAATAAAGGTATATTATTTACTATTTTTGTTTTGGCTTTGTTTTCTTCGCGAATTTATCTTAAAGAGCATTTCTTGAAAAATTATTTCTCTTTCTTCGAAGAGAAAATTTAAATTCCAAATAAATTGTAAAAAATGTTGTCTTAAAAGCAACGAAAGCGTACATGTAGACACACATTAAAAACCAGTAGAAACCAATTCATGGTTATTTAAGGTGTAGTCCCACTGCACTTAAGGATGAATTGGGGATGTAAAACGTATGAAAATCCTTACATCCGTTGAAAAGACGCTTTGAATCCGTTTTTTACCCTGTACATACGCTGTCCGTCGAGCGTCCGTCCATTGTGATTTCATCTGCGAATAAGTTTTGAACTTGTAAAGCGTATACACTTTCCGTTATGTTCGATGTAAATGCGAAACAATACGAGGAACAAACGCTACGTATCAGATGTCAACAAGGAGATAATTTCTACATAAGATCAATACCATGGAATACTTACAGCCAAGAGCAAGAAGGGTATGCATTTTCGCTCTTTGATTCTATGTAAAAAGGAATGCACCCGGGTGGAGCCCGAATGTGACCCCACGGTCTTGATTTAAAAAACTTGGTAGAGGTCTACTAGATGATGCTACATCTGTCTGACTTCTGGTTTCAGACAGGACGAATTTTGAAGATTTTCCTATTTTCACCCATCGTTCTCAGATGAGCTAAAAGGGATGTGCCCAGGCAAAGCCCAAATATGATCTCATGGTCTTAATATGAACAAACTTGGTGGAGGCCCACTTGATGATGCTACATACCAAATATGAAAGTTGTCTGCCTTCTGGTTTCAGAGAAGGAGATTTTTAAAGATTTTCGCTCTTAGATAATTTTTAAAAAGGGTTGCGCTCGGGGGGAGCCCAAATATGACCCCAGGGTCTTGATATGAACAACTTTGGTAGAGGTTCACTAGATGATGCTATATACCAAATATGAAAACTGTCTGCCTTCTGGTTTCAGAGAAGATTTTTGAAAATTTTCTTATTTTCACCCTTTTGTTAAGGGTAAAGGGAAAGTTAAGGGTGGATTTCATTTATTTGAACAACTTCGGTAGAGCTTGACCCAAGAAACATCCCTGCCAAGTTTCATCAAGATTGGCCCACTGATTAAAGAGAAGTTGCTTAAAGAAATTGTGGACGACGGACGACGCACGAGGGACGACTGACGCCGGACAATGCACGATCACAATAGCTCACCTTGAGGACTTCGTGCTTAGGTGAGCTAAAAAAGTAATGCAACATCCGATTTTAACCGGAGTAGTTTCGAACGAAAGTGAACTGTGGTAACTGGACGCAAGAAAATATTTTCAGTTGGTCTTAAAATTTGTAATAAAACTGAAATACAAGACTTCCCTTTTTTTCCAAATCTGAAATTTCATGCATTTTATGGCTATTGTAATAAGACGACTTTTTAGTCTATTATTGGCACACGATTAACCATGGTTGCATTGAATGTGGTGGATGGGATTTGAACCTGATTATTATCTCTAATCCAAGAGAGATCCACACATTTACTGTACAGCCAATATCATGTACATGCAAACGCAACGAAAATCACGGCACCCACTTTTGTCCTTATACCCTGGATCAGATGTAGGATATGATCATCGTCATTGATATTCCAACATTTGTGATAATTGAGCAAATAATTGACTAGGTTAGCATATTTGGCAACCAAGAATGCCCAATAAATATTCGAATATCCTGCATTTATTGGACGTTCTTTCGTATTAACACACACTTAGATGTTGCAATACTTTTCTTTGTGTATAGTTCGGCGTAAAAGTAAGTCACAATCTTTAAATCAAAAGTAGGTGGCTTGTGCTTAGACCAGTCAGTCTAAACGTCTGTGCCGGCTGATCAAAGTCTATATTGATTATCAAAGCTTCTTGCACAGCAGAAAAACGCTGTGAACATAATAAGTGTTAAATTAAGCAAGTTAATTTTAATCTTTTATATATGAAAAATCCCCTTACCTGTTTTACCCGATACCGACATTGTGGGATATCAAACTTTATCTTTACAAAAATTTCGATAAATTTAGGGAAATCCCAAAATCTCATCCCGTCAACTTTCATTTTCTAGCCTGAACGCATGCCTACCTATGTACGACAAAGCACTGTTTTGGTGAATCACTTTTACTCTTTCTTAAAATAGCGGAATTAATGAAGAGGTGCGTGTCCAATTCTCCTATCCAGCGCATTTCTACGGCATTTGTGGATAGATTTCAAAACACGAGATTCTAGATCTTCAGATTTGAAATACTTTTTTAAAATAGAACAAGATGACAATTTGTCACAAGATACGCCCGTTTCAAAATGTGACCCCGGGGTCATGATATGAACAAACTTGGTAGAGGCACACTAGATGATCTTACATACTAAATATGAAAGCTGTCTGCTTTCTGGTTTCATAGAAAACTTTTGAAGATTTTCCTATTTTCACCCATCATGCTCAGATGAGGTAAAAGGGATGTGCCCACGAGGAGCCAAAATATGACTCTGGGTCTTAAAATGAACATATTTGGCAGGGGCCTACTAGATGATACTATACTCAGAACATAAAGTTAAGCGCCACTAAGTTTTAAGTTAATAAAATTTCTATCGAAAACTTTAATAACGTATCTTTGTTGTCAAACGGTTAGAACAACCTTGTAGCTATTGATTAAAAACGTTTCGGATGCACGTGCATATTCAGCAAGTCTCGTGCAATGACAGTAAAGCCAGGGCTCGTGCAAAGTGGAAAATCAGCTTTTCTGTCAGATACTTACGTCGTGTAGTTCGTGCAATTGTTTACATTTCGATTTGAAACTCAGTCATAGCAAGGCGTAGATTGTCTACGAATGAAGGATGGCGAATAATTGGAATGCGAGATTCTGGAATGTCTTGTAGAGCCATTGCCAGACAGCTGGGGTATCACCACACTGTCAAAACACGTTTGGTACAAAAACACGCACAGACAAACGCCGTTAAGGACCGTGTCAGATCTGGACGCCATAGAGTAACGTCTATTCGAGAGGATAGAGCACGTTTGCGTCACGTCAGACGTCTGCCCTTCACCAGTGCGCCTGTACTCAGGGACAACTGGAATACACACAGACGGGTCTCTATTTCAACAGTGCGAAATCGACATCGGATGGCTGGGTATAAGGCACGAAGACACCTCAAACGTCCAAAGTTACAACAGAGACACATCAATGAACGTCTAATATGGTGTAGAGCGAGGGCACGTTGGAACTTGGCATCATGGCGTCGGATCCATTAGTCAGAAGAGTGCAGGATGTTGTTGCATGTCACCGATGGCCGAATTCGTGTTTGGAGACAACCTAACACCCGATTTGCACCAAAGTACGTCCAACCAACCTATGAGGGTGGCGGTGGCTCCGTTATGATATGGAGTTGTGTCTCCTACGGCTGTAAACTGGACCTAGTGACAGTTCCAGGAACATTGACTGGCGATAAATATCGTGATAACATCCTTTTTCCTGTGGTAATTCCACATTTTGACAATCACCCTCTTCGAACAAGACCAGTGTACATGGATGATAACGCCAGACCCCACAGAGCAAGAGTCGTGGCGGACGTTATAAAACGTGAAGCCATCACCACCTTTCCATGGCCGGCTTGTAGTCCCGATCTTAACCCCATCGAGCACACATGGGACATTTTAGGGCGCCGTATACGTCGGAGAGAGCCTCCTGTACAAAATGTGGTTGAGTTAGAAGCAGCACTGCACCAGGAGTGGCAGCAAATCCCTCAACACATCATCCAGAGGCTGATTCGTGGCATGCCTAGGAGGGTGCGCGCAGTGATCAATGCTCACGGATCTTACACAAGTTACACGTCATTTACATTTCAAGGTACAAAGTCCATAAAATTTATCATCACCCATGTATTGTTGTGAAATTGTTAAGTCAACATACCATTTTCAACATTGGAACTCAATATTTACATCTCTGTTATTTTGAATTAAAGCAGGCTCCCTGCCTTTAAAAATCTTCTGTCTTAAAACTGGTGGCGCTTAACTTCTTGTTCTGAGTATATATACCAAGTATGAAAGCTATCTGCCTTCTGGTTCCAGAGGAGAAAATTTTTGAAGATTTCCTATTTTCACTCTTGTGCTCAGATGAGCTAAAATTGTTGCGCCCGGGGGATGCCCAAATATGACCCAAGGGTCTTGATATGAACAAGCAAATTCGTTGAATTGATATCCCCCGCCGAACATATTTTCATTGTCAATGGGGTTAATATCGGAAACGAATATCACTATGTATGTATATGGCTTAAACAGTCTAGAGCAGTAACTCTAAATTTGACGGTCGAACCGGGTAACCCCGACGATATGCGCATGTCCTCATTGTAGTGAAGCTATGTGCCAAGTTTCATTGAAATCCGGTCTATAGTTTTCAAGAAATAGCGCGGAAACGAATATCACACAGTATGTATTTGGCTTAAACAGTCAGGAGCAGTAACTCTAAATTTGACGGTCGAACCGGGTAACCCCGACGATATGCGCATGTCTTCATTTTAGTGAAGCTGTGTGCAAAGTTTCATTGAAATCCGGTCTATAGTTTCAAGAAATAGCGCGGAAACGAATATCACTCTGTATGTATATGGCTTAAACAGTCAGGGGCAGTAACTAAATTCGGCGGTCGAACCAGGTAACCCCAACGATATGCACATGTCCTCTTTGTAGTGAAGCTGTGTGCCAAGTTTCATTGAAATACGGTCCACAGTGTTCAAGAAATAGCGCGGAAACGAATATCACTATGTATGTATATGGCTTAAACAGTCAGGGGCAGTGACTCTAAATTCGACGGTTGAACCGGGTAACCCCGACGATATGCCCATGTCCTCATTGTAGTGAAGCTATGTGCCAAGTTTCATTGAAATCCGGTCTATAGTTTTCGAGAAATAGCGTGGAAACGAATATCACTCTGTATGTATATGGCTTAAACAGTCAGGGGCAGTAACTCTTAATTCGGCGGTCCAGCCGGGTAACCCAGACGATATGCGCATGTCCTCATTGTAGTGAAGCTGTGTGCCAAGTTTCATTAAAGTCTGGTCCACAGTTTTCAAGAAATAGCGCGGAAACGAATATCACTATGTATGTATATGGCTTAAACAGTGTGGGGCAGTAACTCTAAATTCGACGGTCAAACCAGGTAACCCTGACAGTATGCGCATGTCCTCATTGTAGCGTAGCTGTTTGCCAAGTTTCATTGAAATTCGGTCAATAGTTTCCAAGAAATAGCGCGGAAACGAATGTCGGACGGATGGAACGGATGGACGGACAGATGGACGGACATGGCAAAAACAATATCCCCCCGAACATTTTTTCGGCGGGGAATAACATTCTTTGTTGAGGTCGATGATGCTCCATACCAAAAATGAAAGGTAACTGCCTTCTGGTTTCAGAGAAGTAGACTTTTAAAGATTTTCGCTCTTTGATTCAATGTTAAAAGGGTTGTGCCCAGGCAAAGCCCAAATATGATCTCAGGGTCTTGATATATTCAAAATTGGTAGAGGCCCACTAGATGATGCTACATACCAAATATGTAAGCTTCTGTCTCTGGTTTCAGAGAAGAAGATATTTGAAGATTTCGTATCTTCACCCCCTTTTTAAGAGTAAAGGGAGAGATAGGGGTTGATTTAATATATTTGAACGAATATGGTAGAGCTTGACCCAAGGAACATCCCTGCTAAGTTTCATCAAGAATCGCCCACTGGTTTAGGAGATGAAGATGTTTAAAAAAAATGTGGACGATGCACAACTTACAACGGACATTGGATGATCACAAACCTCACCTTGAGCACTTTGTGCTCAGGTGAGCTTAATATATGATAGAGTTATGGTTCTTGCACACTGCACTTCTCCTCAATGAGATCTTTCCACCTGTGAAGTTTCATGATTCTAGCTTGCATAGTTTTTGTGATATCCTCCAGACAGAAACACAAGGACCATTTTGCCCTCATCTGAATCATATACTTGACAAAGGTGGCAAAGTGTCAAAACTACTTATTTGAAATTCATCACTTGCATAACAAGTCCAAGATATCAAGATGACAAACATTCAAATTTCTTTTGAAGACATTTGAGTCAAATATGTTGCCTCTAAAGTATTAAGAAAAATTTGAAGAGGTGTCCCAGTTTTGACCCTCTTTGGAAGGGACCAGGCAATGTCCAATCCAATCTGACCTGCAGACCCCTTTTTTTTGACCCCACTTAACAAAATTTCAATTTTGACAGAGATTTAATGGAGACAAACATTCTGACCAAGTTCCAAAATATTTTGGCCAAAAATGTGGCCTCTAGACTACACACAAGGTTTTTCTAAAATTTGACCCCTTTACTCAATTTTGACCTCATTTTGAACTTGACCTATATGTCATTGAGACAAACCTACTGACTAAGTTTCAAGACATTTGGGCCAAAAATGTGGCCTCTAGAGTGCACACAAGGTTTTTAGCTCACCTGAGCACATCGTGCTCAAGGTGAGCTTTTGTGATCATTGAATGTCCGTCGTCTGTCGTCCGTCGTGCGTCGTCTGTCGTCATGCGTCAACAATTTTAGTGTTTACACTCTAGAGGCCACAAATATGGTCCAATCTTCATGAAACTTGGTCAGAATGTTTGTCAGGTCACAAGGATGAACCCTATTGAAAATGGGAAGGATCTGTGCCATATCACAGGAAAAGGGGCCTAAATGACAATTTTCTTGTTTACACACTAGAGGCCACAAATATGGTCCATTCTTCATGAAACTTGGTCAGAAAGTTTGTCAGGTCACAAGGATGAACCCTTTTGAAATGGGAAGGATCTACGCCATATCACAGGAAAAGGGGCCTTAATGACAATTTTCTTGTTTACGCTCTAGAAGCCACAAATATTGTCCAATCTTGATAAAACTTGGTCAGAATGTTTGATAGGTCACAAGGATGAACCCTATTGAAAATGGGAAGGATCCATGCAATGTCACGGGAAAAGGGGCCTTAATGACAATTTTCTTGGTCACGCTCTAGAAGCCACAAATATAGTCCAATTTTGATAAAACTTGGTCAGAATGTTTGTTAGGTCACAAGGATGAACCCTATTGAAAATGGGAAGGATCCATGCCATATCACGGGAAAAGGGGCCTTAATGACAATTACCTTGTTTACGCTCTAGAAGCCACAAATATAGTCCAATCTTGATAAAACTTGGTCAGAATGTTTGATAGGTCACAAGGATGAACCCTATTGAAAATGGGAAGGATCCATGCCATATCACGGGAAAAGGGGCCTTAATGACAATTACCTTGTTTATGCTCTAGAAGCCACAAATTTAGTCCAATCTTGTTAAAATTTGGTCAGAATGTTTGTTAAGTCACAAGGATGAACTCTATAGAAAATTGGAAGCATCCATGCCATATCATGGGAAAAGGGGCCTTAATGACAATTTTCTTATTTACATCCCAGAGGCCTCAAATATGGCCCGAAATTCATGAACTTAGTTTTGTGTAGAAATTATCTCCTTTATGATATCTGCCTTATTGATGTGATGTCCCAGGGGTCAAAGAGACTCAGGTGAGCGATCTAGGACCATCATGGTCCTCTTGTTTATGTTTTGACCCTTTGACGCCATTTTTAACCCCACTTGATCCAATTTTGTACATGACTGAGATTTGAAGGAGACAACATTCTGACTACATTTCAAGACATTTGAGCCCAAAGTCACAAAAGCTCACCTTGAGCATACTTGCTCAGGTGAGCTGAACAAGATGGCCAAAATGGCCATAAACTGCTCACCTGAATTTTATTGGTCCAGGGGATTTAACCGAAGTTACTTTCTGGCAAAGTTTTACTCTCATTTGCCTAGTTGTTGAAGAGATGTTATTCAAAGAAGTGAAAGTGAAAATAGCCCTACCCATCCATTGGTTACTGAGGAGATGTTTAAAGGTTTCAGGCTTGAAGCCCCCCCCCCCCCAGCCCCCCCATATTTACAGGTGAACAAATTTTTGAAGAGGGTCACCAAAGGATCATTCTGGAAAGTTTCATTGGTATCAGCCCAAAGGTTAATGAGGAGATGTCTTCCAAAGATTTCAGGTCCAAACTAGAGCCCCACCCTGCCATGTCCATATTTTTGGGCCAATCAAAATTTTGTGAATAATTTTTGGGGGTCATCCAAGGAACATTCTGGTAAAGTTTCATTGAAAACGGCCCAGTGGTTCAAGAAAAAGTGATGTTCAAAGATTTCAGGCTCAAAATAAGCCACACCCTGCCAAACCAATATTTATGGGGCAATTAAATTTTGTGAATGATTTTCATACAGGGTCAGTCAAGGAACATTCTGGTAGAGTTTCATTGGAATCAGCCCAGTGGTTCAGGAGATGTAGTTCAGAGATTTTGGGCTTAAATAAACCCTGCCCTGCCAAGCCCATATTTATAGGTCAATTGGAATATTGGGAACTATTCTTAAAGAGGGTCATCCAAGGAACAGCCTGAAGTTCAGCAGGAGCAGGCTAAAATAAGCCTCACACTGCCACACCAATATTTATGAGCCAATTAAAAGTTTGTTCAAAGATTTCAAAGTGTAAATTGCCCCGCCCTGCCTCACCCATATCTATGGGCCAATCAGAATTTTGCAAACAACTTTTGAAGAGGGTCACCCAAGCAAAATTTCAGCAAAGTTTCATTGAAATAGGCCCAGCAGTGGAACAAGAGGGCCATAGTGGCCCTAAATCGCTCACCTGAATGAACTGTCAAAAATTGTTTTAAGTAGATTTAGAAAGGATGACGAATTCTTACCAAATTTCAGGTCGATTGGGCAAAAAATGATGCCTCTACACTGCTTACAAGGTTTTTCTAAGATATGGTCCCAGGACCTAGTTTTTGACCCCACTTGACCCAATTTCAAACTTGGCCTAGATTTCATCAAAATGATCATTCTAACCAAATATCAGGTTGACTAGGCAAACAATATGGCTTCTAGAGTGTCTACAAGGTTGTTCTAATATTTGACCCTGTGACCTCATTTTTGACCGCACTTGACCCGATTTCAAACTTGACCTAGATTTCATCAAGACAAACATTCTGACCAAATTTCAGGTTGATTAGGCAAAAAATTTGCCTTCTAGAGTGCCTACAAGGTTTTTCCAAGATTTGACCCTGTGACCTCATTTTTGACCCCATTTGCCAAATATCAAACTTGTCTGAGATCTCATCAAGACAATCATTCTGACCAAATTTCAGGTTGATTGGGCAAAAATATGGCTTCTAGAGTGTCTACAAGGTTTTTCTAAGATTTGACCTTGTGAACTCATTTTTGACCCAACTTGACCCAGTTTCAAACTTGTTCGAGATTTCATCAAGACAATCATTCTGACCAAATTTCAGGTTGATTGGGCAAAAAATTTGCCTTCTAGAGTGTCTACAAGGTTTTTCCAAGATTTGACCCCATGACCTCATTTTTGACCCCACTTGACCCAATTTGAAACTTTTCCGAGATTTCATTAAGACAATCATTCTGACCAATTTTCAGGTTGATTGGACAAAAAATATGGCTTCTAGATTGTCTACAAGGTTTTTCTAAGATTTGACCCTGTGACCTCATTTTTGACTCCACTTGACCCAATTTCGAACTTGTCCGAGATTTCATCAAGACAACCATTCTGACCAAATTTCAGGTTGCTCGAGCAAAAAATATGGCTTTTAGAGTGTCTACAAGTTAAATGTTGACGACACAAGACGGACGATGGGCATAACTCGACCACAAAAGCTCACCTTGAGCACTTCGTGCTCAGGTGAGCTAAAAAGTAGTTTTAAGATTGTTGATGACAGACTCAGGGTGATTCTAAAAGCTCCCCTTAAGCATGTTTTGCTCAGGTGAGCTAAAAAGGTCAAGGGACAGACCTATAAAAAAAGTGCAAAGCAATATACCCCCTCTTCTTTGAAGAGGTGCATAATTAGCATGACTAATGAGTCTGATCTGTCAATGGTTTCTTTTATCAGACTAGATAAACAAGAGGGCCATAGTGGCCCTAAATCGCTCACATGAGTTAACTGTCTTAAGATCTTACCTCTCAACCTAGTGTTAAACCAAACTTGACCAAATTTAAACCAGACTGAGATTTCATAAAGAAAATCAACCTAAGCAACTTTTTGGGTGACTGGGCAACAACTATGGCCTCTTAAGAGTCTACACAGTTTTTCTAAGATTTGACCCTGTGACCTCATTTTTGACCCAACTTGACCCAAATTTAAACTTGACCTAGATTTCATCTAGACATTTATTCAGACCAATTTTTTTTTATAGAGCAAAAAATGTCAGGTTGATTGAGCAAATCATTGAGCAAGGTATTTCTTAGATTTGATCCCTTGACTTCATTTTTGACCCCACTTGACCCAGTTTTGAACTTGACCGAGTTTTTATCAAGATAATCATTCTGACCAATTTTCAGGATGATTGAGAGAAAAATATGGCATCTAGAGTATCAACAAGGTTTTTCTTAGATTTGATCCCTGTGACCTCATTTTTGACCCCACTTGACCCAATTTTGAACTTGACCGAGATTTTATCAAGATAATTATTCTGACCAATTTTCAGGATGATTGAGCAAAAAACATGGCCTCTAGAGTGTCTACAAGGTTTTTCTTAGATTTGACCCTGTGACCTCATTTTTGACCCTACTTGACCCAATTTTGAACTTGACCGAGATTTAATTAATGCAGAGATTCTGACCAATTTTCAGGATGATTTAGCATAAAATAAGACTTCTATAGTGTCTACAAGGTTTTTCCAAGATTTGACTCCGTGACCTCAACTTTGACCCCACTTGACCCAATTTTGAACTTAACCTAGTTTTTATCAAGATAATCATTCTGACCAATTTCTGGGATGATTGAGGAAAAAATATGGCTTCTACAGTCTCTTCAAGGTTTTTCCAAGATTTGACCCCTTGACCTCATTTTTGACCCCACTTGACCCAATTTTTAACTTGACCGAGATTTTATCAAGATAATCATTCTGACCAATTTTCAGTATGATTGAGCAAAAAACATGGCTTCTAGAGTGTCTACAAGGTTTTTCTTAGATTTGACCCTGCGACCTCATTTTTGACCCCACTTGACCCAATTTCGAACTTGACCGAGTTTTTATCAAGATAATCATTTTGACCAATTTTCAGGATGATTGAGAGAAAAATATGACTTCTACAGTGTCTACAAGGTTTTCTAAGATTTGCTCCCTTGACCTCATTTTTGACCCCACTTGACCCAATTTCGAACTTGACCGAGATTTTATCAAGATAATCATTCTGACCAATTTTCAGGATGATTGAGCAAAAAACATGGTCTCTAGAGTGTCTACAAGGTTTTCCTTAGATTTTACCCTGTGACCTCATTTTTTACCCTACTTGACCCAATTTCAAACTTGACCGAGATTTTATCAAGATAATTATTCTGACCAATTTTCAGGATGATTGAGCAAAAAACATGGCCTCTAGAGTGTCTACATGGTTTTCCTTAGATTTGACCCTGTGACCTCATTTTTGACCCTACTTGACCCAATTTTGAACTTGACCGAGATTTTACTAATGCAGAGATTCTGACCAATTTTCAGGATGATTTAGCAAAAAATAAGACTTCTATAGTGTCTACAAGGTTTTTCCAAGATTTGACTCCGTGACCTCAACTTTGACCCTACTTGACCCAATTTTGAACTTGACCGAGTTTTTATCAAGATAATCATTTTGACCAATTTCTGGGATGATTGAGGAAAAAATATGGCTTCTAGAGTGTCTTCAAGGTTTTTCTAAGATTTGACCCCGTGACCTCATTTTTGACCCCACTTGACCCAATTTCAAACTTGACAGAGACTTTATCCAATTAATCATTCTGACCAATTTTCAGGATGATTGAGTAAAAAATATTGCCTCTACAGTGTCTACAAGGTATTTCTAAGATTTGATCCCTTGACCTCATTTTTGACCCTACTTGACCCAATTTTGAACTTGACTGAGTTTTTATCAAGATAATCATTTTGACCAATTTTCAGGATGATTGAGAGAAAAAAATGACTTCTAGAGTAGCTACAAGGTTTTTCTAAGATTTGCTCCCTTGACCTCTTTTTTGACCCCACTTGACCCAATTTTGAACTTGACCGAGATTTTATCAAGATAATCATTCTGACCAATTTTCAGTATGATTGAGCAAAAAACATGGCTTCTAGAGTGTCTACAAGGTTTTTCTTAGATTTGACCCTGCGACCTCATTTTTGACCCCACTTGACCCAATTTCGAACTTGACCGAGATTTTATCAAGATAATCATTCTGACCAATTTTCAGGATGATTGAGCAAACAAGAGGGCCATAGTGGCCCTTAATCGCTCACCTGAATTAACAATCTAAAAAAGTTTTTCTAAGATTTGACCCAATGACCTAGTTTTGACCTAACTTGACCCAATTTAAAATTCGTCAAAGTTCTCATCAAATTATTCATTCTGTCCATTTTCAGGTTGATTGGGCTAAAAAATATGGCCTCTAGAGTGTCCACAAGGATTTTCAAAGATTTGACCCCGTGACCTAGTTTTTAACCCCACTTGACCCAATTTCGTACTTGTCTGAGATTTCATCAAGATAATCATTCTGACAAATTTTCAGGTTGAATGGGCTAAAAATATGGCCTCTAGATAGCCCACAAGGTTTTTCTAAGAATTGACCACGTGACCTAGTTTTTGACCCCACTTGACCCAATTTCGAACTGGTCCAGTATTTCATCAAGATAATCATTCTGACCAATTCTGAGGTTGATTGGGCTTAAAAAATGGCCTATAGAGTGTCCACAAGGTTTTTCTTAGATTTGACCCTGTGACCTAGTCTTTGACCCCACTTGACCCAATTTCGAACTTGTCAGAGATTTCATCAAGATATTTATTCTGACCAGTTTTCAGGTTGATTAGGCTAAAAATATGGCCTCTAGAGTGTCCACAAGGTTTTTTCTTAGATTTGACCCTGTGACCTAGTCTTTGACCCCACTTGACCTAATTTCGAACTTGTCAGAGATTTCATCAAGATATTCATTCTGACCAGTTTTCAGGTTGATTAGGCTAAAAATATGGCCTCTAGAGTGTCCACAAGGTTTTTCCAAGAATTGACCCCGTGACCTAGTTTTTGACCCCACTTGACCCAATTTCGAACTCGTCCAAGATTTCATCAAGATATTCATTCTGACCAGTTTTCAGGTTGATTGAGCTAAAAATATGGCCTCTAGAGTGTCCACAAGGTTTTTCTAAGATTTGACCCGATGACCTAGTTTTTGACCTCCATTGACCCAATTTCGAACTTGTCCGAGATTTTATCAAGATAAACATTCTGACCAGTTTTCAGGTTGATTGGGCTAGAAATATGGCCTCTAGAGTGCCCACAAGGTTTTTCTAAGAATTGACCCTGTGACCTAGATTTTGAACCCAGTTGACCCAATTTCGAACTTGTCTGAGATTTCATCAAGAAATTCATTCTGACAAGTTTACAGGTTGATTGGGCTAAAAATATGGCCTCTAGAGTGTCCACAAGGTTTTTTCTTAGATTTGACCCTGTGACCTAGTTTTTGACCCCACTTGACCCAATTTCGAACTTGTCCAAGATTTCATCAAGATATTCATTCTGACCAGTTTTCAGGTTGATTGAGCTAAAAATATGGCCTCTAGAGTGTCCACAAGTTTTTTTTAAGAATTGACCCCATGACCTAGTTTTTGACCCCACTTGACCCAATTTCGAACTTGTCCGAGATTTCATCAAGATATTCATTCTGACCAATTTTCAGGTTGATTGGGCTAAAAATATGGCCTCTAGAGTGTCCACAAGGTTTTTCTAAGATTTGACCCTGTGACCTAGTTTTTGACCCCACTTGACCCAATTTCGAACTTGTCCGAGATTTTATCAAGATAATCATTCTGACCAATTTTCAGGTTGATTGGGCTAAAAATATGGCCTCTAGAGTGTCCACAAGGTAAATGTTGACGACGCACGACGGACGACGGACATCAAGTAACCCCAAAAGCTCACCTTGAGCACTTCGTGCTCAGGTGAGCTAAAAACATGGCCTCTAGAGTGTCTACAAGGTTTTCCTTAGATTTGACCCTGTGACCTCATTTTTGACCCTACTTGACCCAATTTCAAACTTGACTGAGATTTTATCAAGATAATTATTCTGACCAATTTTCAGGATGATTGAGCAAAAAACATGGCCTCTAGAGTGTCTACAAGGTTTTCCTTAGATTTGACCCTGTGACCTCATTTTTGACCCTACTTGACCCAATTTCGAACTTGACCGAGATTTTATCAAGATAATCATTCTGACCAATTTTCAGGATGATTGAGCAAAAAACATGGCCTCTAGAGTGTCTACAAGGTAAATGTTGACGCCGCACGACGGACGACTGACGACGGACGACGGACGATGGACATCATGCGACCACAAAAGCTCACCTTGAGCACTTCGTGCTCAGGTGAGCTAAAAACTATAGAAAACTCTCTAACATTTAAAGGTCTAGTTATCAGCTTTAAAATAATGATGACCTTCATTCGTTTAAGATAATTCATGATTTATTTTTAATGTCACTTTTAGCATTATTGCAGTTATATTGTGGTGGCAGGTATCCAGTGTTTTTTGTTGTTTTTCACGCCAATGATAACATTTCATCAGAGCCACCAGCTGCCCATTCAAGTAAAGTGTACTGTTACACCTATTCGTCTGAGATGAATACAGTCAAACTTGTTTTAAGCCACCATTACAGGGACTACCAACAAGTGGTTGTTTGAGAAAATGGCTGCTTAATAAACGTTTTGGTTACAAATACGAAACATACCTTTTGGTTGAATATGCTTATTGCATTATTCTCAAGATCCTACATTGTTTTAACTCAATAGAATTGTTTCATTGAGACAATTCTGCTGAGTTTTGACAACATAGGATTCATTTTCAATAATCTATAGAACAACAATCCTCACTTTCCAGTAAATATTGATTCAAAGAAGGGTATTTTAAAACAGTCACTTAACAGAAATGGTCGCTTAATAGACGTGGTGGCTTGAGCAAGATTGACTGTATTTAGTGTCACTTTGACTTCTGTCAAATGGCGGATGAAATTTGGCCAAGCCAATGATCAGACTCGCATCCCCAGGATTGAGGGCCCAATTTGTTACCGTTGAGCTAGCCCAGCTCGACAAGATATCTCATGCGAAAAGATTTTATAGAATGACCTATGTTGCATGAGTGAAATAGCCCCGTTGAATATTTTTTATATAAATTGAGTTATTGTGCTAGTGGAATAACATTGCAAATGAGCTAAGAATGTAAAGCAATGTTATATTTTCATTGCGAAAATGACGAATAATGCATTTTCTGACATCACTACGTAAACTTCATGATTTGTTTTGCAGAATAACTTGAGGGATTTCCTTGATTTGTTGCAAAAATTAAGGTCATAATATACGGTAAATTTCCTAAAATTTCGTATACCCTAATAGTTCGTATACCCCCTTTCCAGAAAAAAAATAATTTCAAAAAATCTCCAAAATTTCGAATTTTTTGAGAAAAGAAAAAATGACTTTTCCAAAATTTCGTATACACGAGACATTTTAACAAGTATAAATTTCCAAAATTTCGGGGAAAAAACCCCGTACAAAAAGACCGGTAAAAGACGTAAATACCTTTCGACGACAAAATCAATAAAAGATGCGCGTTATTTGAAAACAATTCGCCATTCCAGTGATATGATATAATGCTTGACACGGTCAATATTGTGAAGGGATGCTTTCAATTTAAAAAAAAAAAAAAATAATAATAAAAATAAAAATGGAGTTATCATGCGGCAATATACGAAGGGATTAAAAGTAAAGACTTGACTTCTTAATTATTTTAATTGGGAAGCTCAAATTTCTGGTCCGTGATTTACGCGACTTACATAACACCGTGGTGCTAGTAGTGATAGTGTCCGTATCATGATCGTTGGAGGACGATCAAAACCTGGTGTAAACTGTTTAAGTTATCTGTTGCTACGATGTTTGAATTGCACATCAACAATATGCAATCATACAAAAAAATTCTTGATGGTTAATATTTAGCGAATAGTTTGGTAGACACATGGACCGAGTGATGACATGATATCAAATCAGCAGAATTGAAGTTTTTATGATCAATAGTAACAGCGATTTAAGATGAAGGTAACTTTTTGATTACAGATCTATGTTAAATCTGTGTGCAGTTCATCATACTTATCGTAATTCGGTAATCATTCCCCCATGCAAGCAGCGCATATTTTTTCATCACCCCAGTACAAATTAAAATCCGAGAAATAAAAGTACACAGTTGCGTTTTCAAATTTTGAGAAGACAAATGTTTAGATGATAAATTGAATGACAGCTTGCGTTGACGACTAGTAACCAAACACATACAAAAGATCGCGTTTCAAGCCACACCCCCTCATGATTGACAGTTCTAGTCACTCGATACCAGCCTTATTATGTTCAGACACCTTTCGACCGATTTTGCACGTGTAAGCTAAAGTAACCCTACTTCAAAAGATTTTTCCCAAACGCCGACGTGACGTCATCAAACATTCCCCAGTGAACATTAAAGTCTCGCTCTTACCCTTATTCCCAATTATTGAGTCACATGTAAACCAATGCAATTGACAAGTGTGAATAGAAAAGTCGACTTACAGATAATAATAAAATGGGAGTTTATGGAGTTTTGAACTCCCGTACAACATATTATTTGCGTGTCAAAGAATGCTGTCTTTGACCGATAAAAACCAGTTCATTTTAAGTTATTGCTACTCGGACTCCCACTGATGATATGCATAACAATCAATGATCTAGAAGTGATAAGATGATGGTTATCTCCATGGCTAACGAGAAGAACAGCATGCGGTTCTCCTCAGTCAAATTAACACGTATATTATTAAAATTATTGCATAAATAAATGTTCTTCTTCGTTTTACATAGGTAGTGGGTGTGGTATTATGTTTAATACGGATTTTATGACATATCAATGTAGATAACATTGTAGTTTTCCTGACGCCCTGTTTGCGGCCAAACGAGCAACTAGCGTATCCAAGAAGTTTTTTTTTTTTACATAAAGATATTTAAGATTTCGTAAGATTTAAAACAGGATTTCAGATGAAATTCTAAGACAGAGCGCGAAATATCCCTATTAAAAACCTTATGAAACCTTGAATTTATTAATCCTAAGAAACTCACCTCAGGATTTCGAAAAAAAAGACGTAAAAAATTAGCAAATGAACGTCGGTGATAAGAGAGGCATCGGTGCTGTTAAGGCATCCCTCTTTTTCAAAAAATGGTGAATACATATAGAACATTGAGATGCGACGAGAGCCTGTTACCTACCCCGGATGACAAAATTATTACGTTCTGATCTTACAGCAGCCACGGACCCTTTTTATTGATTTACATCCATAATAGACGCGTATTTTTGCCGAACACAACCTGTGTCCAGTGTGCTTTAACATTTGCGAATTAGTTTAAACAATTGTAACCTGCTTTTTCGGAAGAAATCACGTGCAATGAGGAGTACAATTTCTCAAGTATTTGGCAAACGTTTTCATTTTGAACGAATGGGTGGTCATTTATCGCATGACGGGTCAACATTAATTACGTCATTTCCACAGTTGAGCACCTCTAGACATTACTTTGGGTAAAACATGTGAACTATTTAAATAGTTCTGACACGAGGTGTTTGTGTAAAGACAGACATATTTGATGATTGGAATCGACTACCTGAAGTAAGGTTAAATTGTTTATGTTTTCGCAAAAAATAAATAAATAAGTAAAGAGCATAGCCCTTGAAATGAAAAATTATCTTTGGGTAAAATATTGAAGTAGCGTGTTTTATTTCGATGTTTGCCGTTCTTCGTCCGGTGACGTTGCATGTCGTCGTTTGGTGGCCATAACGGAATTGGGCTTTAAATAAGACGTTGATACAATTAGAATTCGCTATTTTGACTCGTCAATTGTATTCAAATGCAATGTAATATCAAATCACAATAGTACCCAGACGACAATTTCTATGTATCTCAAATCCTTCAAGGTGCTGTGTCAACACAGTTCTCGAGTAACGTGGAATTAAAGACCGGACTATTTCAAACTTACGACTAGCGTCACTGATCGGTGAATCGGCGAACATGGTTAAGAAGAGTCTGTATGTTGTAACAGATTAAAGTTTCATTTAAAATGCATTCTAAAGAAAATATTTGAAATCGGTCCCTTTAATTTCGCACAAAATCATAACGGCCAACCATGTAATTTTCTAAAATTTCGTATAATACGCATTTTTGGCGGGACCCTTTTCCATTAGTTCGTATCGTGAAAAATGAAATTATTTTTTTCCATGCGAAATTTTAGAAAATTTACCGTAAATAGAATATCAAATTTGGGCTCATAAAATACCAAATTTATTAAACTTGTCATCTCTGCAAAGCCTTGTTTTCATCCCTTTATTGTTGATTAGTTTGATAAATTGTATTCAATGACCACTCATTCACTCTATTTATCTTATTTGAAGAAAGTGAACAAGATATTCTGTCTATAAGTTTTGAGATAGGGAACCTTATGGTAGTGGACCAGTAATAATTTTGGAAGTAATGATCATTCAACACTGTTAACCTAGGTTACCTTATGATTTCAACATTGTGAAAGATCATGAGTTCTGGAATGTAGCTAAACTGTTACAGGTCCACTACCTTAGAGTTTTTGTTTTTTTCTATTGGAGCCATATTAGCCTTCATTAATTGAAATTAAAACCTTTCTGTAAAGCATTCATTTATTACATTATTTACATTGAATATTATAAAATCTCAACAATAAAAGATCAATATCATTTTAAAGAAACATCTACTATTCCTTTCACCAAAGACCTGAGCTTTACTTTGAAAGCCAATGTAAAATCATATTTTTGATGGTTGGAAATCATCTTTAATCCATAGGTGTAGTCCCTGAAGAAATAGAAAATTCCAGTAGCTCAATTTCTCCTTTCTTTGCAATTTTTCAACCACATAGGATAGTTTTATTTAAATTTCACAACTTTATTATCATCTGCTTCCAATTTCTATTTTGAAACAAGAGGACCATCATGGTCCTAGATCACTCACCTGAGTCTCTTTGACCCCTTGGACATCACTTTATTTATAATTATATTTGCAGATGTCAACAAGGATATATTTTCTATATAACATCAATACCATGGAATGTTTTCAGCCAAGAGCAAAAAAGATATGCCTGGGCATAGCCCTTATAGGAACATAGGGGCATGTAATGAATAAACTTGATGAAAGATTTTTGAAGATTTTCGCTCTTTGATTTTATGTAAAAAGTGATGCGCCTAGGTGGAGTCCAAATATGAACAAACTTGGTAGAGGCCCACTAGATGATGCTACATACCAAATATCAAAGTTGTCTGTCTTTTTGTTCAGGATAAAGGGAGAGTTAAGGGTAGATTTCATTTATTTGAACAACTTTGGCCCAAGGAAAACTCCTGCCAAGTTTAATCAAAATTGGCCTACCTGTTTAGGACAAACTGTTTAAAGAAATTGTGGAAGACGTACATTGGACGATCACAATAGCTCAAGATACCTTGAGACCTTGTCTATCTACAGAGCAAATAGTGAAGATTCTGGTCAGATCAAGCGGATGCACAGGCTGGCCAAAATCTTTGCTTGGTGCACCTTTGAAATTTGTGGGAAACATCATGCACAGGCCCATTTAATGTATGTCATAATCCTTTGGCACAAAATGACTCATATTCACAAAATTGTCTTTAAAAAGCTATTTCCAGAGTTCAGTGCAAAACTATTTCAAGTGCCCATTTGCACTTATAAGTTGTAACTACCTAAATGTTTAAAGGCAGCAAAAACTCATCTGTTCTAAGTAAGCCATCGATATAGGCATTTTAGAAATAGTTATGCACTGACCCCTCGATTTTACATTTTCTCATGTTTTATGTTTTCTACCCTTCTTATACTTATTTTAAATTTCTTTGCTATGTTGACTTAAATCTAGAAACAATGAAAGCTTGAAGGCTCTTCATTTGTAATATTCTATTATAGATTGTAAAGTCTGATTTCTTTCATTCTTTAGTAGATACGACTTTAGAAGCAGTAGACATTGATGGTGCAGCAGGTGACTTGGATGGTTTGCTGTGACGTCTTCTGTTTCTTTCCCTGTAATTTTATAAATAAACCACATTATAATATGTCCTATGTTGCCGAAGTGAAATAACCCCGATGAAAATTTTTGTTATTACACGGGTGTTATTACACTAGTGGAATAACTATGAAAATGAGCTCAGAGCGAATGACAACGCTTTTTTCTTACTGCGAAAGTGACGTCATAATCTTTATATTGTGATGTCAGTTTAAATTGGCGTTAGAAGTTTCGCGGAAAATTGAAATGTTGAATTTCAAAAATTTTGGTGACTTTTGGCTAAATTTCGGGTCATATCATAAATAGAATATCAAATTTGCACTCATAAAATAACGAATTCATTAAACTCGGCATCTAAAACAGATAAAAACTTGGCATAGCCTCGTTTTTATCAGTTTCTAGATGACTCGTTTAATAAATTCTATATTTAATGACCACTCATTCATTATCCTCTATATCAAGTAATAGTTTACCACTGTTTCACAAGTAATGAACTCTAACAGTGTCAACCGAGGTTTCCTATTAATTTCAGGATGCCTTGGTTAAAATTGTGAAAGATAATGAGTTCTGAAATGCTGCAGAACTATTTTCTAGCTGTATTTATTCTGAATTAAGTCATTGATCTTATCTTTTTTATTGATTTTGGTTTAAGTAATTGGCGAAATGAATGAAATGAGCGCAGATTGAGCAAGTTAGAATTGTTTTGATTTAGATGAATGTCAACTTCACAATATAACTAAGTGTAGGTAGAGGCTCTGAAATACATTTCTTAAGGGCCTACTCACAGGACTAATGGCGCAGTAAGAGACACTGCTGTGAAATTTGGTAGTTCTCTCACCAGCACTATCCTTTCCAAGCCTCAAGCTCCTCATCCTAACACAGGTTTACTAAGATCCATGCATTGGTGGGGGGAAAATATGGGGAAGGATGTGCCACACAAATAGGTTGATAATGAATATACATGTCAAGTTTCCAACAAGAGCACCACTGGTGACAAGGCTTGGCTGTAGGTGCTAGATTATGCAAAATTCTAAGTTGAAAAGGGGCAGAACCCTTCCAGAATACTTTCATAGTTATCCCCCTTGTTAGTTTGGATATCTCTTGCGATGGCAAAGACACATGCCAAGTTTCATGTAGGCATCCTTAATAACAAAAGGGATATGACCAAGGTTACAGTTTGTCACACCAAAGAAAACACAACTGGTACCAAGGTGATGACAATACCTCGAGCCGAGCTAAAAATATGTCCGATATCATATATGTAGATATAGCCTAGGTTGAAGTTTTTCATAGTGCTGACACTTATGATGAAAGTTTCTTCAAAGTAACCTCATTTTTGCAGGGTTTTAGTTTGACATCAACAAAATAGGGTCCAAAGGACTGAATCATGGGGATCTTAGAGGTCCTTTCTTAAATTTTTAGAGTTCCTACTTTAGTTATAGACTTTATCTTATAGGCTATATCTAGTATTTTGTAGATTTTGAACTATTACCAGGTTAAAGGTAAAGAAACTGATGGAAGTATATTAGTATTTGCTTGATTTGCTTTTGTTTGAAGCAGTCTTCAATTCTTTTCTGAGGTTGATCCCCAGAAAGTCTATGGGACTCACATCACATAGTTTTGAGGGTCCTGATACTATCATTGCATCTCAAATGCACAAAACCTGTATCCTTTAAAACCCTGATTTTTGTGTACCAAAACCTCAATCTTAAATAGACATGACTTACTTTCTCCTCTCTGCCTGTTCCATAGCTTGTATTTCCTTTCTGCTATTATAAATCATTTTGGGTACATGTCTGTGTTTGGCTATTCTACGTATTTGTGGATGACTAGCAAACTTCTCCTTCAACTTTTCATTGTATCGAAATGTATCTTTCTCTCTGGGCTTCAGCTATTACACAAACAAACAAGTTTAATATGTACAAGCCCTATCCACAAACTTCTTCTTGATTGACATGTTATCTTTAGAGATGTACGAGGGTTGTCTGGAAAGTTTGTAGACAGTCTAAAATTATCAATAACTACTTCCAAAGTTGCAAACCCTTCTAAGCACATGGTATTTTCCAATTGAAAATTTCTAGTTACTAGATCTTGTAATAGGATTTTGCAAAGCTGCTATAATGCTAAGTCTGCATTTCAGCTGGGAACGCCATTAGGACAAAACAACGTTCGAATAAAAAGTGCTTTAAGAATAAAACTTGATAGTGGCTGAATGATAAGTAGCAATTTTGAATATATGATAGTTGATATAGACTATATGAAATGATTTTTTTCTGACTGAAAGTTTATTAAGATAAATGAACAATATAGACAAATGAGTTTTGCACCTTTTGGGTATGGTTTTAAAGGGAAAAAAGGTTACATGACTGCTCAGAATCCGGGATTCACACAACCTTAATTTGTCTCAGCTACAACCAGTGGTTGAAACATTTATGGTTAATTTGTAGTATCATGAAATTTAGTCGGATTTCTCAAATTTTTGGATCAATGTAAAAAGATTGCAACACAGAACAGAAAAATTCAGTGATTGGCAATTCACATTCTTTAAAAAATGGGTAAGGCTTGCTCTTTTATAATCATGACATAATACAATGGGTAAGTTGAAATACAGGCAAAACATCGATAAATAGCAGCAATTATTTTTTTAATGGATTAGACCATAAGTAGCTGTACTTTTACTTCAACATCGCTTGTGGGTTACAACCCCATTTTGTACTAACATGCTTTTACAAAATTTAATGTAATTTTATTATTTATTTAGATAATCTCCTTGAAAATTTGCATAACGGCCCTGCGAATATGAGTGCCTATTGACATGTAGTGTTAACAAGCCCTAGATATTCAGTATGTGTGTTTTAGAAGATATCTACAAACTTTCCCAACAACCCTCATAACCAGGACTCTCAGACCTTCGTAATTTTTGTTACTCTCGCATAAAACATGCTTAACTTCCTTCCATTTAAAACGTCACATCCAGTAAATTACTATAAGTACTAAAACCATAGAATTTTGATGAACAGTAATAGATTCAGAAGAAATGATGATTAGATAGGGTTATCAGTTCAAAATTGCACACAGGTTTGTTGTTTCCATACATTGTGTAAAATTTGAGGGCAATATGTCCATTATTTTCTCATTCAAGGGAAAGACTAGAGGATTTTTAGTGGATGCCAACTTTGACTGCATGTAGGGCTTTTTTTTGTTCTTTGACAGAGGCCTATAGAAGGCTTCTTCCCAAGGCACCCCCCCCCCTTTTCCCACTTATCATCTTCATATGGTAGAGAAATTTCCCAAAATGACATTTTATTTCCTTATAATGATTTAATTTCTTCCAAATTTGTTTTCTTTAATATTTCTAATAATTTCATCACTAATATAAGACCCTTAAGTTTAGTTATTTATGATTAAATCTTGAAAACCATGCATGAATCTTACTTTATACTTCCTTTTTATCAAACTTTTGTTTCCAAATTCTTCTGAAAACCTCTAAAAAAATCCCAAAATGAACAGAAATAAGTATGGGCAGGTTCTTAAAAAAACTTAAAATTAACTGTAATTCCTTTGATATAATTTAGTTTTAGTTGCTCTTCTAATGATTAACACTTTTGCTAAGTTTCAAGTGAATAACTCTTATAATAAGTGAAACATTGGTAGTGTTAAAGGTTGTCACACCACCTTAAGGAAATGGATCCGTAATATGCAACATTTCGAAACTCATGATCTTTAACAATTTTAACCAAGGTTTCCTAATGAAATCATTAGGAAACCTCGGTTAACATTGTTAAAGCTTATGACTTCTGAAACATTGCAAATCTATTAATAGTCCACTTCCTTGACTGACATTGACTGTGTAGATGACATAGATGACAATAACTGCACTTTTGATTCCGAAAGAGCAAAGCTAAAAAAGGTTTCAACTTTGGTCAGACTGTGTCATTTCCATGAACTTGACTGGGTAAATACTTTTCATGAGGGGTCAGTGCAAAACTATTGTAAGTGCCTATAAATATATAGGCATTTACAACTGTCTTGTGCTAATCCCATGAAATAGTCACTTTCACTTCTTAACAAATCTACTTACAATTCCCAATTTTTCTGATGAATGAGCCTTCCATACTCTGAGATTCATTTCCATGGAACCAGATATAATGTATTTATCATCTAATGACCATTTCACTGTGGTGACACGCTGCATTCTCTTTGTATGATACACCTCTCTGTAAACAATGGCAAAAATGAGTCTATGCCTGACATTCCAACAATTTCATGTGTGCTCAACTTATGACTGAATCAGGAACCTTGGACGATTCTACAGAATAAACCTCGGGAATAATAAGAGCATGGCATTGAAAGTGCTTCATTTCCCATTTGGGTTTTTATGATGTCACAATTATCAACTATCCCACTAAGGATGATTTAGCATAAAGGTAATTCTAAGAAACAAAAGTGGGCACATTTTAATTTGATAACAAAGCACAGTGTTTTATTGCGTTTTGTCATCAAATTATCATATGTCCAAAAGATGACCACAGACCATCAGAGAGCATTAACGAAACGTGTTTTGATTCAATTTATTTGTTTGAATGGGTTTTAAGCCGCTTTCAACAATTTCGCAGTTATATCGCGGCGGTCGGAGCACCTAACAATGGACTCCTGGTATTTCTTTCACCTGTACTACCATTACATCCTTTCCTAGCCTCCGACTGCTATCTCACATAGGTTTACGATTATCTACCCATTGGTGAGAGACAAATGTCAGAAAGGATATTTGCTGGTTTTGATTCAAGTGTATTAACCAAAGTACTCCAGAAACCAATTATAAAAATCACTTCACTTCCATCAGAAGTTCTTTTCACTTTACTGAAAAGTCTGAGCAAAGTGCCACATGCATTTCAACCCTTAGCAGCCTGTGCATCTGCAAAATTGACCCGAGCCTACACTTTATAAATACCTATGGACCTATTCCTTCAATTGATACTCATATAAAAGTTTTAATACACTGAATGGCTGTCCAGGCAGCTCAATGTCAGTTCACCAGGCTTTCACAACATTGTTGGAAATGTCATGCGTAGGCTCAAATCCTAATTCATTTGGTGTGGAATTTGAGTTTATACTATTTTATTTGAGTCAATCTTGCTTGAGCATAAATTTCTATATTATCAAAACCATTCTTAAGCAACCATCATAACAAGATGTGTTTGTGAAACACGAATGCCCTCGAAACAGCTTTTTTTTTAAAGTTTGACCCCAACAGATGACCTTGACCTTGTCACATGACCTTGACTTTGGTGTACAGCTTTGTATGTCAAATACTTTTGGAGAAAAGGCAAAGGTTAAGTTTTCGGGTTAAGTTTTCGGACAGAGGGACGGACAGACAGACAGACAGACGGACGGACCGACATGAGTAAAACAATATGCCCCCGATCTCTCGATACGGGGGCATAAAAAGCCCTCATCACTCCAAGCAAAATCTCTGAATAGTGATCATTCTTAAATAACAAGAGTTGTCCGCTGACTACGTAGCTCACCCAAACAGCTGCTTGTCACAAACAGCGCTTGACCAAAGACCGAAGTTCAAAGTGGTTTCTTTCAATGTTAAAGTCCATGATCTAATATATATCTGTTTGAGTAGTAATTAAAAAATATAAAACTTTTTTTGTTTTAATTGCATGTATAAGGTTAGGGTAAAGTGAAAGCCTACAACAGATGAGGTTACACAAAAGGTCAAGGTCAAATTGTGAAGGTCCTTGGTCTCTGTAGAAGCCTATCACCTAGTGAGTATGTGTATGAAGTAATAATGTCCCTGAGTAAAGCATTTAGAAAATATAAGCAAGGTTAAATTTTGGGTTAAAGTTTTTCAGTTTAAGTTTTTCCAAGTCCATAAAAGGTCAAGGTCAAGGTCAAATTGTCAAGGCCCTTGGTTTCTGGTGAAAGCCTTTCATCTGGTGACTATGTATATGAAGTAATGATGTTCCTAGGTTAAAGCGTTCAGAAAATATAAGCAAGGTTAAAGTTTTTGGTAAAAGAATTCCGGTTAAAGTATTTCTAAGTTCTTAAAAGGTCAAGGTCAAATTATCAAGGACCTTGATCTCTCACAAAAGCCTATCACCTGATGAGTATGTATATGAAGTAATGATGTCCCTAGGTTAAAGCATTCAGAAAATAATAAGCAAGGTTAAAGTTTTTGGTTAAAGTTTTCAGTTAAAGTTTTTCTAAGTCCACAAATGGTAAAGGTCAAGGTCAAATTGTGAAGGACCTTGGTCTCTGGTGAAAGCCTTTCACCTGGTGAGTATATATATGAAGCTATGATGTCCCTAGGTTAGAGCATTAAAAAAAATATATGCAAGGTTAAAGTTTTTGGTTAAAGTTTTCAGTTAAAGTTTTTCTAAGTCCACAAAGGGTCAAGGTCAAATTGTCAAGGACCTTTGTCTATGGTGATAGCCTATCACCTAATGAGTGTGCATATGAAGTAATGATGTCTCTAGGTTAAAGATTACAGAAAATATATGCAAGGTTAAAATTTTTTTGGTTAAAGTTTTTGGTTAAAGTTTTTTTGAAAGGGTCAAGGTCACAGTCTAAAGGTCATTTTGACATGGATGTTGGTCTCAAATGAAAGCCTATGCCCTAATGAGTGTTTCTGTAAAAAACAAGAGCACCGCCTACGGGTGCCTACGCTCGGCTGTAAGTGCTGGATGGTAAAAAAACTAATGGATGGTGAAAAAAACTAAGTAGAAAAAGGGGCATAATTTGCAGAAAATGCTTCTAAAGTTATCCCCCTTGATAGAAATGGTTGCTCTTTTGATGGTGAATATGTGTGCCAAGTTTCAAGTGAATGCCTTCAGTAGAACCAGAGATATCACAAAAAGGTTAAAATTATCGCATTTTTGGGGGCTTTTTTTTCACAAATTTGACTTTAAAATGACCTTGACCTTGACTGATGACCTTGAACTTGGAACTTACAGTAAGTGCTTGTCACAGACAATCATCATGTGAAATATGAAGACCCTATCACTTACCATTGAAAAGTAATCGCAATATGTCAAAGTTTTTGCATTTTTTTAACAAGTTTGACCTTGAAATATGACCTTGACCGATGACCTTGATCTTGGTACCAACAGAAAGTGCTTGTCCCAGGCAATCATCATGTGAAATATGAAGACCCTATCACTTACCATTCAAAATTTATGGCAAAATGTTAAAGTTATTGCATTTTTTTCACAAGTTTGACCTTGAAAAATGACCTTGATATTAAATAATGACCTTGAGCTTGGTACCAACAGAAAGCCCTTGCCACAGGCAATCATCATGTGGAATATGAAAGCCCTATCACTTACCATTCAAAAGTTATTACAAAATGTCAAAGTTTTCGCACGACGACGACGACAACGACGACGACGACGACAACGACGACAACGACGACACCAAGGCTATAGCAATACCTCGGGTTTTCTCCGAAAACAGCCGAGCTAATAAAGCCTCTAGGATAAATATTGATAGAAATAAAAACTTTAACCTAATGCGGACGCCGACACCGAAGCTGACGCCGACATCTGAGGGTATGACAATAGCTCTTCCGAGACTTTCGTCCCGAGCGAGCTAAAAAAGTGTTTATTATTGAATCTCATGATATTGGAACCCATAAAAATCAATGAGAGGATTCTTTTGGATTTCGAACAAAATAAAACACCATAAAATTCATTGAGACTTATGTGACAATTCATAAATACTATCAAAATGATCCATGTTATTTATGAGGACATTTTGTATTCCATTTCAATAAGAGACCACTTTTTGTGGTCCCCTACGTGGACACTTAATACAAGTATTATTGTATTTCAATTACTTAGTCAAACACTCAAGTCAATCCGTATGCTTTCACATTCTTGAGAGAAAAGCAGCAGCGTATACAGAGCTACAGATAGAGGGGGTATTTTGGTTTTCAATTTAAATATTTCATTATTCCTATCTTAAACCATATTGTTGGTACTCATTTGAAATGAGTCATCCAATTTAACAGCTGGGCTGATTGGGGCACACTTTTAAGTGTTATGGGCAATAAACACATTGGGGCTGAGAACTTTTCGCAGGCTCAACTCAAAATTTTCTCAAATTTCAATTTGAGATAAAAGCCTAATTCTGTTTAAATACTCAATTTAATGTATGAACATGAAAGATAATATTAATAAGTTGTTATTAATAACAGTTTATCAATATTATCTTTTATGTTGATACATTTATTTCAATCTAAAAATTGAGAAATTCTCAGTGAGCCTGAGTAAAGTTTAATAACTTTGGGCCAGGAGGACAGTGGGGATCAAACCATGACCCTTGTGATCACAGCATGAAACAAGTAAAATGCATCTAGAGTTACTCCCCTTGATAGACTGCTCTTTTGATAGTGGAAATGTTTCGAGTGAATGTCTTCTGTAGAAACAGAGATGTCACAAAATGTCAAGAGTTTTCGCACACTGATGACAACAAAAATGACAACATCAAGGCCATAGCAATTCCTCTAATTTTCTCTGAAAACAGCCGAGCTAATAAAATGCTTTAGAAAACATTGTGAAGGAAGTAGAAATTGTTTGTGACAAGTTTACTCTACCTGCTATTCATACTTTCTACAGGAAATATACGAACACTTTTATCAAAACTACCGGACACAAACTCCTTCCCTGTAGGACTGTAATCTACATCTAAAACTGGAATGATCATAGGCAATTAATATCAAACAATTTCAATTTAATAATTTCAATACTTTTTGACTTATGCTTTCTTCAGAAATGACTTAATTACTTGAAATAAAAGTTACCAATTACAAAATAATCACACTCTCTCATACAATTAAAATATATAGCTATAACACCAAGAATTTCTTTCATAGCAGTTAAAAAAAAAAATTAACATCATTAATTCTTTTTTTTAACTTAAGAGCAAATTGAATTGTCACCTTAGAGGTTATTTTAATATTAATAGCTCTCAATAGATCTCCAAATAGGGGGACTGTTTTCCATTTCAACAGTTCAGGATGAACAAAATTAACGATATTGATTACCTTCCTTTAATGAAATATGCATACATGTTCTATATATAGCTTCCTATTGATTCAAGAACGTATTAGACGCTTAAGATTTGAACTATGTCAGTTACATCGCGATTTTTCTCTATCAAAATTTATTTTGAATGACGTTGATGATTCTATATTTTTCCATTTTTCTAATTCTATATTTTTCAATGGGTTTGAGTGTTTTTGAATGGTTTGAGTGAGTGTTTGGAATGAATAAATGGAGCACTGAATAAGCGATCGAGAATAGTTTTTGATAGACGTAAATGTCAATTTCAGGATGTAACTAACTGTACATATAATCTCAAGTTCCCCAGCCCATCTCAATTTTTTGTGGACTACATACCTGCTGAGACGTGGTCTTTATGCATCTTTAATGGTCTATCTAATTTTCGCATGTCAAATGTGTATAAACTGGAAATGAATGCAGAAAATCATTGTAAAACCAATTCACCATATATTTAATCTGTACTTTAAAAGATACTAATTATGAAACAATTTCATTTTTGTGTTGATGTGAATGACGTAGGTTTGAAGAGGAGTTATATGCAAAAGGTAAAATCCAAGGGAAGAAAATAAATGATTTAGAAATGATATTGACTTTTGGGGGAATTTCACAGAAAATGAAGAGTGTCATAAAGACCATGGGTTATTCTATATGACATCAAAAGCATCAACATTCCTACTAAAAATGACATTGAGTAAAATAAATTGGGGGGAGCTTTCTGTGTACACAGTCAAACACGATGTATTATTTTTTTTTAAATAAAGTTCAATGTAATTTCCCCTTCTTTCATATATGACCATTTGTATAGGGCAGTTGAAAAGATGTTTTGACTTACGCCCTGAGGAACAAACAATTGTCGATTGATATGTTTGTTTGTTTCTTTATTTGTTTAGGGTTTAACACAACTTTCAACATAAACACAGTTATCACACAGGCTGGTGCACCTACCGATGGTTTCTGTCGTTTCTCACACTAGTACCACCACCTGTCCATCACCTTTTGGCACACACCCATTGGTGGGAGATAAATGATATGAGCCTGTGCGTTACATTTCCAACATTTTCAAATGTGAGCAAAGCGAAGTGTCTGGGCAGTCTGTGCAGAGTCTTCACTATGCACTTAGTAGATAGATAAGGTCTCAAATTATCTGTAGACCATTGGGTAACTTTATATTTACAGTATGTGGTTGTTTAAGCTGCTCAATACTCATCCCTCGCACACATTTCAATTTGTTGGAAATGTCACACACAGGCTCATTTGTGTGTTATATTGACTTTGGTCAAATGTTGGATAAAAATTGTTCAAGGTGAGGTTCAAACTGATGACCCCAAAATTTTAATTGTTATGTTTAATAAAGCACTTACTTATAATCTTCATTGGCAACTGTAAATATAAAAGCTTCCATAGGGTTCCAGGCTACTGCATTGGACTTCAGTTTCATAATCACCTGTCCAATATATGAAAATTTACAATTTTCCTTCTCATTGAGCTTAGAAAAATTTGACCTTGATTTTTAAAGAAAAATATCAACACAATCAATAATAGAAAACTTTAGCAGTTTTGTAGGAATTTTGAAATAGGCAAATTGTTGATAAGAAATTATTCACACAGGGTTACATTTTCTTTATACTCAATCTTGAAAATAGGACCATTATATACCAAATATGAACTTTGTAACTTGTACAGTACAAAGGAAGTTTCTTGTTTGTTGGGTAAGTCTTAAACTAACTGATGTAAAACTACAAAATAATATGCTCCAAGGCTATCAATTTGAGAGGGGGAGGGGCATACAAATAGCAATATAAAAACAGAATTCAAAGGACATGGTTCACAAACTGTAGATTTTGGCCATGTAAAATTGACTTTTTCTGATTTCTAATGATCTCAATAAAGCCAAGTTTTCATGGTTAACCTTTTCCCATTCTCTCAAATTATACAAAGAATATTTTAAATAACCTCGCCATTTCTTGAAAAATGCCTTCAAAGTAGCCCTAAAACTGTAAAATTGTCCTTTTTTCAACAAATTTTGAAATTTATGAAGCTAAAAAAAAAATGAAGCCCCAATTGAGACACCACAATATTTCACTAAAACCATCTAGAAGTCATAGCTATTGCTTGGTAAAAATATGGAGGTGTGGCAAGAGGGGCTTTGTCAGCCTGTCTTAATGTCTAAGCATGAATCTTTTGAATAATTGCTGATTTTCTGAGACTGATTGGAATTTTGAATAATACAAAAAGATACCTTGTTAAGAAAATTTCAATTAAAATATTTTAACAAGGGCTCTGATTGGTTGTAGTTTAAGGACCCTGGTTACCTACCTTTCTAAGTGGTGTGGTTCCCCTCATATCATACAACATAATACTTCTATCACTGGCACAACAGGCAAGCAGGTTTGTCTGAAATGTAATAACAATCTATAAAACAAGAGCCATGTTGGACATGGCCACCCCCCACCATCAAATCTTGATAGTAAACTGAAGCCTAATCAAAGGGCAATAACTCCAAAATTATGCAAGCAAGAGTTGTAGTTCATGCACTGCACTTCTTCTCCATGAGATCTATTCACTAATAAAGTTTCAAGTTGATAGCGTTTATACTTTAGAAGATATGCTCTGGACAAGTTTAGTGACGGAATGATGAACCGACAGAAGAATGGAATGACAGACGGTGACCATTACTATATCACCTTCGCCGAACGGTGGGGGGTAATATATCAAATGTGTGTTCATGAAATACAAAAATTATTTAACATGTCTTCTACAAACATGGTGGCTAGAACAGCTAACAATGGATTCTGGGTATTTCAACACCAGGACTACCATAACATCCTTTCCCATCCACCAGCTGTTATCCAACGTAGGTCTTTGGTTATCAACTCATTGTTGGAAGACAAATAGTTAGAAATAATGAGTGCCAGGACAAAATGAGTCTTTGTTGAGTTTTAGGATTTTGAGAAGACAAGTTGAATATTCTTTTTAGTATTTGACACCCATGGAGAGATTTAATACTTTTATAATATGACCTACGTTGCGAGAGTGAAATAACCCCATTGAATATTTTTGATATTACATGGGTATTATTATAAAAGTGGAATAGCTATGTAAATGAGCTCACAGCTAATAGCAACACCATTTTGTAACCGTGAAAATGACGTCAAAATTTATGGATTGTGACGTTAGTTATTAAACGGAGTTATAAGTTTCGCAGAAAATTGAAATGTTGAATTTCGTAGCCTCGTTTTTATTTGTTTATAAATGACTTGTTTAATTAATTCGGTATTCAAAGACCACTCATTCAATGTCCTTTATATCTAGGCTTCTCCCTCTGCTTTCAAAACTGAGGGTCATTTTGACGAAGCATCTTCATAAGGAAGGTTTCTTAAGCAACCTTGAGAGTCATTGACAGTGCTACAGATAGAGGGGGTATTAGGGATTTCAAAGTAGATTATTTTGACTATCCTTTCACAAATCTTATGTTGTAGGTACCCATTGGAATTGTCTCATCAAGATGATTCAAATGAGTACCCACAACACAGGCTTTCATTGAGAAATAAAGATTTTAGAGCGGTTTTACCCCCTCTTATCTGTACCTCTGATTGAAGGTCCAAATTCAAAGAAATAGGTCACAGAAAACTCTGCTTATCCAATTCAAAACCAGTTGTTGCCAAGGAAAACTTCTTATATTGAGGAATCAATGCAAAAAAGTTTGATCCCTGATCATTCTTTCTGACTATTTGTCTTCCCCCAATGGGTTGGTAATCGGAGATTTATGTGGAATTGCATCTGGAGGCTAGGAAAAGATGTAAAGATGGTACTGGTGTGAGAAATACAAGGAAGCCATTGTTAGGTGCTGCAGTCGCTGCAATAAACCTGATAGATTGTTGAATGCAGAGTTAAACCCTATTCAAACAAACATCAAAACATACCTCAATCTGGTTAAACTTCAGGGCATAAATGCCATCTGTGCCCCATGTAAATGTTTTAATAGGATCCGCCCTCTCTAAATTCCATAGATCAACCTGTTGTCCGCAGGTTGCAAAATAGTCCTGCCCGTAACTGTGGTCCATTTGCTGGTAAACATCCTAAAATTATTAAATAATGACATAAGAGATTTAAGATATTTAAAATCAAAGTGAAGTTTGACCTTGAAAGATGACCTTGATCTTGCTATGTGACCTTGACCATGGTTTCTACAGATGCACATTATTGAGATCTAATATCATGCCAAATATTAGACTTGATCATCAAATAGACTTAAAGAAATTGGCAATGTTAAGCTTTTGGTTCTTTTTTTTTTTGAGAAGTTTGACCTTAACAGATGACCTTGACCTTGCCACATGACCTTGACTTTGATGTCAGCATATGCATATCATTGAGATCCATCATCATGCCAAATATGATACTCTTATCTTATATAAGCTTGAAAATATTTGCAATGGTAAGTTTTTTGGTTAAGTTTTCGCAAACAGAAAGACAGACAAACTGATGAACAACAGTAAAACAATATACCAATTGTATTTGTTCTGTCAGTTGTCAATGTCCTCATTTTTCAACCCTTACGCTGCTGAATTTAGATTTACACTACAACAAATATCTTTTTTTCTAAAGGCATTTCGTATATTTGTGCAGGCTGTTCATAGTCTTTACTGTCTACCAAAGGTTTGAGTTCGGCAGGAATACACTGTGAACAGCATGACAAATATTAAGAAACATGCAAACAGTTCATTCAAGCAATACCTTTATTATATTCTTACTGAGATACACTTTCATTGAAGTACAGTAAAATGAGTATTAAGCAACCACCTCCAGGACCACCAAAAAGGGGTCGTTAAAAAGAATGGTTGCTTATATGTTTTGTTTTCACATAAGAAACACGGTTTTCATTGAATATGTATGGGTTTTTTTTGAAATTATCACTATTCTTATGTTGTTTAAACTCAAACTTCAGATAATTCTAATGAGTTTTACCAACAAAAGATTCATTTACAATGATTTTCCGACCAATGATGTCTAAAATATATTTTGATTCAAATAAAGAGATTTGTAAAACGGTCGCTTAATAAAAATGGGCACTTAATAGACATGGTTGCTGCAGCATGATAGACTGTACATTCATTTCTACAGATAAGAACATTGTGAAATTGACAAGATGAGAGATTTTGGAATTATTCTGGGATGAAATTCAATGCATGGGATGATTGAGTTTTGAGTGAAATCAAAGGGAGGTGATCCAATAATGCTAATTTTGTGAAGAACAAAATTAGCTATATTTAATACCTCCCTTTAATAAAATATGCATACATGTTCTATAAATGGCTTCATATTTCTTCAAGAACCTATCAGAGGCTCATTATTTCAACTATGTCAGTGAAATCGTAAATTCTTATAACTATATTTATTTTGAATGTAGTTGTTGATCTTGCCTTTTTTAAGTGATTTTGGAGTGTTTTTGAATGGTTTGAGTGAGTGGAACACTGAGCAAGCAATTTAAGAATGGTTTTGATCAAGATGAATGTCAATGTCACCATGTAACTAACTGTATAAAGTTTAGACTTTCCTTAAACAAAGATGGAAATCAATTGTAGCTACCAATACATTTACGTGTACTTACAACTTTTATGCATCAAGCCACAGAATTGGACAACAAATTAATTTTTGAATTTGTAAATAAATACAAATACCTGATTTACTGATAATATGCAAGAGCTATCTACTTTCTACTAAATCATTTACATCAAGTGACAAGAGTTACCTACCTTTCCCAGTATTGTAGACTAGATTGTATATATCAAATGACAGGAGTTACCTACCTTTCCAAGTGTTGAAGACAAGATCATGTATATCAAATGACAGTAGTTATCAACCTTCCAAGTATTGTAGACTAGAGCACTTATATCAAGTGACAGGAGTTACCTACCTTTCCAAGTGTTGAAGACAAGATCATGTATATCAAATGACAGTAGTTATCAACCTTCCAAGTATTGTAGACTAGAGCACTTATATCAAATGACAGGAGTTACCTACCTTTCCCAGTATTGTAGACTAGAGCACTTATATCAAGTGACAGGAGTTACCTACCTTTCCAAGTGTTGAAGACAAGGTCATGTATATCAAATTATAGTAGTTATCAACCTTCCAAGTATTGTAGACTTGAGCACTTGTCAAATGACAGGAGTTACCTACTTTTCCCAGTTTTGTAGACTAAAGCACTTATATCAAATGACAGGAGTTACCTACCTTTCCCAGTATTGTAGACTAGATTGTATATATCAAATGACAGGAGTTACCTACCTTTCCAAGTGTTGAAGACAAGATCATGTATATCAAATGACAGTAGTTATCAACCTTCCAAGTATTGTAGACTAGAGCACTTATATCAAGTGACAGGAGTTACCTACCTTTCCAAGTGTTGAAGACAAGATCATGTATATCAAATGACAGTAGTTATCAACCTTCCAAGTATTGTAGACTAGAGCACTTATATCAAATGACAGGAGTTACCTACCTTTCCCAGTATTGTAGACTAGAGCACTTATATCAAGTGACAGGAGTTACCTACCTTTCCAAGTGTTGAAGACAAGGTCATGTATATCAAATTATAGTAGTTATCAACCTTCCAAGTATTGTAGACTAGAGCACTTGTCAAATGACAGGAGTTACCTACTTTTCCCAGTTTTGTAGACTAAAGCACTTATATCAAATGACAGGAGTTACCTACCCTTCCCAGTATTGTAGACTAGAGCACTTATATCAAGTGACAGGAGTTACCTACCTTTTCAAGTATTGTAGACTAGAGCACTTATATCAAGTGACAAGAGTTTCCTACCTTTTCAAGTATTTTAGACTTGTTGATGTATTTCAAGTCACAAGAGTTATCTACCCATCCCAGTGTTTAGACTAGATCATTATGATATATATGATCTTGTCAAAACACTGGGATAGCTAGGTAACTAGTGACAAGAGTTACCTACCTTTTCCAGTATTGTAGACAAGATCATGTAAATCAAGTGACAAGAGTAACCTACTTTTCCCAGTATTGTGGACTAGATCAGGTATAACAAGTGACAAGACTAACCTACCTTTCCCAGTATTGTAGACTCGGGCTCAGGTTTGATAACACCTTCCTCTGTCATGGACCATAGTTTGATTGTCTGATCTGTACCACACTGTCAGAAAATATAAATGAGAATGTGTGTGACATTTCCAACAATTTCTTTAATGAGTGATGTACAACCACTGTGTAGTCTAGAAAGCAACGCCATGCACAGGCGTGTGGATTTGTTTGTTTGAATGGGGTTTTACGCCGTTTTCAACAACCTTTTAGTTATATCACAGCAGTTGGAGCACCTAACAAAAGACTTCTGGTATTTCTCACACCAGGGGCCTCTTTCAAGAAAGGTCCTACGGTTGAAATTTGGTCTTATCGCAATCGTACGATAAAAATTGGCTTTCAAGAAACTTTTTGGCTTTCAAGAAAGGCATCGTATCGTGAAATCTACGACAAATTATACGATACCTTCAGACCAGTCGCAAATTTTACGATTTTATCCATATGAGCCTTATTTTTTTCCAGATTCCTTTCTAGCTTTCGCAGATGTTAGAACGATTATTAAGCTATGCACATGCCAATTTTCCCAGAACAATATAGTGTAATAAACAAGATATATTAAAAACAATTGATGCACCATCATTTTGATATTTGATTTTTAGTCTGCGATAATCGTACGATTGTCGCAGAGTGTTTACATAGTGGTATTAAGATTTTTATTTACCGTAAAAATTGACCCTTTCATGATCATGACTGAAAATGTTTACTTAACCCTGCCTAGTAACACAGAAAGTGGGAGATACCAAATTGATTGATTTTTTACACATATGTAAATTACTTACTTTTTTAAAAACAAACTACTCTCACATTATGCAATATGGATTCCTGTGTTTTATGCTTCAACAAGTACATTAATTAAAAGGAAAATTCCGCAACCTATAGTCAAAACCATACAATTCTTGATAAATGGGAGGATTTTTTATTAACAACAACAACAGCAACAACAAAAACCGCTGCACTCGATATTTATTTTTCCCCTCTTTTCGTGAAATATGAACTGAGCAAATAATCAAGCAAATACAATAAGTTAACGGCGATACTAAGCCAGATGAAACATGTCTAAGCTACATATAACTGTTGTAGTTACATGGATACATGAACGAGCACTGTACTAGAACCAAAGCTAGAGTTATCGGAAATTTTGTATGAAGGGATGGAATATAATATCCATCTAGAGTTCGTTTCAATACCTTCCACAGAACTATACAGATTTGAAGAATTACATAACAAATACATGAAAGAAAAATGGATAAGCCATTTTTTTTTCATCTTACCTTTTTAACAATTTTGTATTCTTATGCATGCATTTACTTTACCAGAAAACAACTAACCAAACAAACAACAATGATAAAAAAATAAAATGATAATAAAGTCATACACCGAAAACTTGACCATAAGTAGAAGAAGTGCATTTTAACCATGCGGTCTAATGTTCGATTGCTCCACATTTGGCGCGACAGCCGGTGTACTCTCATTGGAACTTACTATGCAATTATGAGCACTTGTATAATTATCTTGACATAGATATTTAGATATCGATGAGAAATGTGTAGTTCGACGAATTAAGTTTAAAAAAACTCATTAAATATGCATTAATATACCAGTAAATGGCTTTTCTACGGTCAGTGTGCTGATTTACCCTTTTTGGTATAGTTTGTTTGTTTGGTTGAATAGGTTTAACGCCGCTTTCAACAATCTTGCAGTTATATCGCGGCAGCCGGAGCACCTAACAATGGATTCCTGGTATATCTTTCACCTGTACTACCATTACACCCTTTCCTAGCCTCCGACTGCTATTTCACATAGGTTTACGATTATCTACCCATTGGTGAAAGACAAATGTCGGAAAGGATATTTGCCGCCACCGGGGATCGAACCCACGACTTCCAGATTGGAAGTCTTATGCCTAACCAACTGCGCTATGGTGGCGGTTCTTTTTGGTATAGTAAAAAGCGGACAATTTACCCACTAACGCGGAAGTTTATATCATATGATCAGCACGTGCAGATGTGAAAGACCAACTTTACGATGATCTTATGAGGTCCTATAGTCTGCGATTTTCAACGATATTTTTGTGAAAGCCGTTTACGTCCGTCTTTTATATAATCGTACGATAATTATAAAATAAATCGTACGATATTTTTTCTTGAAAGAGGCCCCAGGACCACCATCACATCCTTTGCTGGCTTCCAGCTCCTGTCTCACATAGGTCTATGATGATTGACCAATTGGTGGGAGACAAATAGTCGGACAGGACAATTCAAACTTGCTCCACTTGTTGGTGGATAAGTAAAAGTCAAAGAGTATGAAATACTGAATGCTTTCATTTCCCAATTGTTTCATTTTTGCACTGAAATCTGCTGGGTTTTTTGAATAGAAGAAACAGTCAATAGCAATGATCAACCTATGAGATAATCATAGGATAAGATAAGAGTAACATGTGACTTAAATGAACTGTTGGGGGATGGATAGAAGACAAAAAAATCTAAGTCAATAAAGAGGCATGATTTGCACAAAATGCATCTAGAGTCATCACCCTTGATATCATAGATTGCTCTTTTAACACTGAACAATGTACCAAGTCTCAAATGAATGCTTTAACCCTTTGCTGTTTAATCCCTGCTTTTTACGTGCCTGTGATTTTATGATTGAGAAAACATTGTGAAAAAAGAAGAAATTGCTTCTGACAAGCAATTTCTTCTTTTTCCACACTATTTTCTACCCTACTGAATGGTTATTTCTCAAATAAAATCCACTTTAAATTTTCGTCTGCAAAATCTTTGAATTTCGACAGGTCCAAAATTTTGAAAAACAGGAAAGGGTTAAGTAATATTTGAGAAAACACAAAACATCAAAGTTTTCACTCAACAACACAAAGTAACTTTGGTTTTCTCTGAAATCACTATAGCTAAAAAGACAATATTATTTCATAAAACAATGAAAAAAGCAATAATTACCTTAAACTGTATCATAAATCTACAACTTACCGTTAGAAAGGAATTCCCATCTGGTACAACACACAGCCCCTGCACAAACCCATCATGTGCCTGTACTGTTGAAACACAGTGTTGGTTTGCTAGATTCCATAACTTTACCTACAACAACATCAATGGTATTTTACGTGTTCCTTCTATATACCTTTTCACAAACCCATCATATTCCTGTTCTGTTAACACACGACGTTGGGCAGGGTACATAAATGCTATTAACACTGGTCATGCTGGATAAATTTTGGCTAAAAATTTTCAAAAAATTAAAGGGCAAAAAGCATTGAAAGTACCAATTGTTGGTCATTTTTTATATGAAAAACTAATCTATTGACAATTCTGGTTTGAAAGTGAGAAACAGGTTGTGAGAAACATGTTGTGTTGTGTAGACTAACATCCTACTGCATATATGTGCAGGCTGATGTTTTTCTATAGCTCCTGCCAAAGAAGGAATATTTTGGGTTCTGCATGACAAGGGTTAATAACCTTTTTTACTCAAAGATTGAAATAGAGGTTGGAACATTGTGTGCCTGGCTAGATCTCTTGTCTTCAACCTACTTTGTACATTTTCTATTTCATACCTTTTCACAAACCCATCATGTTCCTGTTCTATTGATACACAGTGTTGGGCAGGGTACATAAATGCTGTTAATGACCTTTTTTACTCAAAGATTATAATAGAGGTAGGAACATTGTGTGCTTGGCTAATAGTAGGCTAGATTCAACGTCTTCAACCTACTATGTACATTTTCTATATTCATACCAATTAACAGACCCACCGTGTGCCTGAATTATTGAATCACAAGTTTGCTTTGCTAAATAAGTTATGTTACACTTAGATTCATTTTAGTTTGATCATGACAAAAGCATAAAGAGCTACTCAATCTTGATGTTTTCAAGTCACTTCAAACCATTTTTTAACCCTTGTCTTGCCGGATAAATTTTGGCTAAAAACTTTCATCAAAATCAAAGGGCAAAAAGCACTGAAAGTATCAACTGTAGGTCAATTTTTATTCGAAAAATAAATCTATCGACAATTCTTGTTTGAAAGTCAGAAACAGGTGGTGTAGACTAACACCAGACATATGTGCAGGCTGATGTTGGTCAATACCTTCTGTCAAAGCAGTAATATTCCGTGTTCAGCATGACAAGAGTTAATTGCACAGCAGGCCAATTTTACAGCTGGATAGACTTAAGCTTGCCAATGAATACACCCTAGTTATGGTGGGAATAAAATATATTATGTACATGTAACTTTAAAGTGATGAGTCAAGCCTTTACAATCCTTGGCCATCAAGGCCATTAACCCTAATCATGCTGTTCACAAAGCTTTACAAGGTATGTGCTAGTGTTTCAATTTCAAGAGTCATTGACCGCAGGGCTTGAAAATTCTACTCGTCCGCTCGTCCTACATGATTTTTTCCTTCTTTGTCTATATGAGCAGGACGAGTGGATTTTGCAAAATTTCACTTATGAAATCAATGTATTACTATATTTTCTTGTATAGTAGGACGAGTAGAAATTTCAAGAATTTTCAAGCCCTGCTGACCCCTTCACCATGAATTTTTGGGGGTCAAAACCAGTTTTAAAGGGCTCAAAAAGCGTGCAAACATATTCATTTATCAGTTTAATAGTTTGGAATGGTCTACTGTACATAAATGATTCTACATAATCAATAAAGTGTCCCGAGACACTTTATTGATAAATGTTGACTCATGTATAAAATTCCCTTATAATAATTCATTTGCATGAAGAAATCAAATGATTTTGTTATCTTGCATAGGTTGCATCGACAGTAATTCAGTAGGCCAAAATGACCCCCTACGGAAATGTCTGAGGGTAAAAATGGATTTATTGGGGTCATAATCCTGGTTTAAGGGTAAAAAAATGAGGCCTGCTTGAGCAAACATTATACTTAGGTCAGCCTGCACAGACATGAAGTCTTATCTTGGTCTACACTGCCTGCTTTCCATTTAACTAATGTCGAAAGAACTTGAGAAAGACGAGTTGAAGGTGAAAATATGCCAATTTGTTTCAGACAAAATTCAAATTTAAAACAATCTAATATCTCATTTAGCTGAAATTTAATGAGAAATTAAGATTTTTTGGTAAGAAATTTTAACAAGTTGATATCTCAGCAAGATAAAGTTGTAACTGCCTACATGCTCATAGGTAGTTAAAACTGTTTTGCACTTAGCCAAATAAAATCACTGTAAAATCACTGTATTAAAATTTTGCTTTGATATTTTTCTCTGAATAATTTAGTTTCAATGAGATTTCTGGCTGAAAAATTAGAGAATCTCTCAATATCTCTCCCAAAATTGATCCCTGGGACAAAGATTGAACACAGGGCTCATATTTGACCCTTAAACCAGGGTTTTGACCCTCAAAAATCTGAAAATAGCTTAATATGACCCCCTAGAAATTTCTCCAAAGGGGGTCATTTTGACCCCCTTGAGAGGAATTACCAAGGGTCAAAACATGCTTTTATATCAAAGATTTTTACAAATCACTATCTAAAGTTTTACAAATCAACTACTTGTTTCATATCATTATAAGAAACAGTTTAAGTGACACTTACATTTGCAAAATTCCACTTAGGATTTGCTTTTTCTGTCGTTTTGATCCCTTTAAATTCAGATTTGATCCCCAGAATTTCTTAGGTGAGGGGTCAATGACTCGTCAATATCAAACACTAACACAAGCCCTGGAATATTACCTGTCCATCACAGGCCCCGGATAAGAATTTCGACAAGCTTGAAGGATGTTTTGCCATGCATTGTACACTGTCTTTGTGTCCTTCAAGAGATCCTACAAATGGTTTGGCAAACACTCTCTCCAACTTTGTTGCATTCAGGGCTCGAATGTATTCCCTTGGGGCTTCAAAAGGGTGAAGGCTGGGGTCATAGTTCCTTGGTACTGGAAGATAAAAAGAAGTTGTGTTTGTGAAGTCATAGTACTAAGGAGAAGGAAAACACAGTACTTATACGTTCAATTCACTCTTCCAGATCATTTGATTGCTATTTAAGACCTTGAATTAAAAGTTTCCTTAATTTTTACTTCATCTCCACTCTCTATTGATGTATAAGAAAGGATAAGATTTTTGAAGATCCCTAGGTCTTTAATCATAGGGCAAGTGACAGTCTATTGAGAAACTTTTCAAGTCACTTGCGCTGATGGATGAGTGTCTTTTTCCGATTTCTTTGGACCCTGGAGATAACAAAAAATGACAAGAGATGACAAGGCTATAATTCTACCTTCAGATCTCTCCAACGAGCTAAAAATGGAACATATTTTCTTCAATTTTGATTATTCCTCTTTATTTTTCAAGATCTTGTAGGTTTTCACTGTTCGATTTTCAAGATTTTGTAAGTTTTTAATGTTCTTTACCATTTACCGTCGTTGAGAGGTCGCAAGTCTATGTTGACTTATGTAACCCCCTCTTGATTATTGACACCCACGCATTATATTCTGAAGGAGTGCTGAATTGTTCTTCTCCAATCAGGTCGTCTAGGCTGTTTTTGAATTGGTTTAAAGTTGGTGCACTAATGACATATTCAGGCAAGCTATTCCAAGGTTCTATAATTCTCACGGAAAAGAAGTACTTTCTAATATCTCTTTGGCATGTTTTCTTTTTCAATTTTAGTGAGTGGCCTCTTATGTTATGATTATCATTTTCACACTTTTCAAAGAATAAGTTGAAATCCAAATCTTCTTTTCCATTTAGGAGTTTCCAAACTTCAATTAAATCACCTCTGAATCATCTGAATGACAAACTTGGTAGTTTTAGAATTTTTAGTCTTTCAGCGTAAGGAAGTTCTGATATTCTTTTAACTAACTTGGTAGCACGTCTCTGTGCCCTTTCTAAAGCGTCGACATCTTTCTTGAAGCGTGGACTCCAGATGATGTTGCAGTATTCCAATTGAGGTCGTACCAATGGTTTGTAGAGTTTCTTAAAGGAATGTGTTGAGATATGTAAAAATGTTTTCCTAATGAGACCAGTTACACTGTTTGCTCTGTTTATACAATTGCTGATGTGCTGTTGGAACTTTAGTTGGCGATCAAATAAAACACCTAAATCTCTTTCTTGTTCACTTGTGCGAATAACTTTGTTTTCACCATTTTCTGATAAATAATAGTCAAAGCCAGGATAATTTCTTCCATAGTGAATAGTACAGCATTTTTCTACATTGAACTTGAGCAGCCACTTTTCACTCCAGTTAGTAAGTGTATTTGCATCATTCTGGATTTTAACTTTATCATTATCACACTGTACGTTACTAAAGAGTTTCATATCATCGGCAAACAGCCTGACTGTGCTTTCAATCTGGTCTTCAATGTCATTTATAAATATTAAAAATAATGTTGGCCCAAGAACACTGCCCTGTGGAACTCCACTTGTCACAGCTGCTAATTCTGATTTATGACCGTTAACTATTACTGATTGTTTTCTGTCCGTTAAAAATGATCTTATCCATTGAAGCAACTTTCCACCTATTCCATACGAGGCTAATTTGGAGAGCAATCTTTCATGTGCAACTGAATCAAAGGCCTTGCTAAAATCAAAGTACAAACAATCAAAATCTCTTCCTTCATCAATATTCTCTGTCCACCTTTCCATCACATCTAATAATTGAGTTGCACAGGATCTCAAGGATCTGAAGCCAAACTGGGCCGGCGTCGGTAAATAACTTGTTTTCATTCATATATTTAACTATGGTGTCCCGCACAGTTTTTTCCATTATTTTACAAGGTATGCATGTTAAACTTATAGGCCTGTAATTCCCTGGATTGTCTCTTGATCCTTTTTTGTGTAACGCTTTTATATTTGCCAATTTCCAGTCATTTACTATTTCACCACAATCAAACGACTTTCTATAAATGAGCGTAAGTGGTACCAAAATAGAGCTATACAATTCTTTAAGAATTCTTGGGTGAAGAGAATCAGGTCCACAGGATTTAAGAACATTCAAGTTTTTCAATAATTTCTCAACATTTGATTCATTTATTTCAATGTCTGTCAGTACATTTCCATTGCTACGGTCAGTTGAAATTGGGATATTGTACTTATCTTCAACAACAAAGACACTTTGAAAAAAATTGTTCAATTCACATGCTTTTTCTAAGTCAGTTTCTGCAATTGATCCATTATCCCTTTTTAAGTTGGAAATTCCTGTTTTCACCTTTCTATAGCTGTTGGCGTATTTGTAGAAAGCTTTAGGGTTCCCTTCTTCTGACAACTTCTTTTCAAAATCAATACGAGCTTTCTTACATTCATTTGATGCTTTATTCCTGTCTCTACAAAAGTACTGAAAATGTGCATATTATCTTGTTCGCATGTAACGATTCCACGACTTGTGCTTTTTCTTAACAGCTTTTAATGCTTTACTTGTCATCCAAATGGGTTTACGTTGTTTTTGTGTTTTTTGAAATGTCCTTTTTGGTATATATTTATCCATAACAGACTTTTAAAGAAGTTCCACTGGAAATTTTTAAAAGTCTTTATCTTTTGCGAAAAGTTTTTGTCATTTCTTAGCTACCTTTGTGGATATCCTGTTTTGTCTGGCGAAGATAGTTGTCGGGATTTCTACTCAATACTTTGACTTTCATGTTTGTCACATTGTTTTTTGTTGCAAGACCTTCCTATACAAATAAAAACGCTGTAAAAATATTTTTTTAATTCACGTGTGTGACCGGAAGTAAACAAAAAATTCGGTGCATGATAGTTTCAATACCGTAAGAAATAAACTTCATGAAGGTGTAAGTCCAGTATTTTTTTTCCAAGTTTTTGTGAAATAAAAAAGATTTTACACCGATAAGAAACGATTTTTATCTATACAAATGTAAAGATAATCAATGTACTAGATCTTATTATTACAAACGAGACAGGACTAAGGGCGATATAAATATATTACATACTGAGTGTATTATATGAAAAAAAATCTTACGAGGTTGGGAGAATTGTAAATTGTCGAGGCTCTGAGCCGAGACATTATCAATTCTCACAACCGAGTTAGATATTTTTTTATACAATACACAAAGTACGTATTATACTTATCTTATAACCTCTATTTGTCTTCTTTTCCTCGATGTTTCTAACTGAAATGCAAGTTTCTAAAAAAAAAAAAAAAAACGCATTATATCATTGTTCTAAAAATAACTATGTGGTATCATAAAAAATATCATATGGGATGTTTTCATATGGATGGTTGTATAGTTATAAGATAAAGCTGCAATAATGTACCCCTCTCTCTGATAGTCTGCCGGTCGAGGGATCCCTCCCATATCAGATTATCAAAGGAGGGATACGTTATCTATCTAAGGGCGATATAGCTCACAATTCGTCATTAGGAAAGATCGACTGACCATGAATCAATAAAAATCAAATTTATAACAGAATACTGTGATTGTCAACCGAAAGAAACAAGACCCAAATTGAACTATCTTAAGAATGAAATTGGTACAATACGAGAGGAGCTTAACAATATTGTCCGGGAAAAGAAAATCAAATATCGAACGGTGAGAGAGACTGCTTGGTCGAAGTTTAAGGAAATACTCGATCAGTGATAAAATAGATAGAGAAAGTGCACCAGTGTGAAACTTCAAACAATAACCATCCAACACTCCTGGATGCAGTTAAAACTACCCGACCAAGTTGGAAAAAATCCCGATATTGTAAGAGTGAAGTAAATAAAAAACAACTAAACAGAAGAACAGAACATAACAAATCTTTTATTGACATCCAAGGACAAAACTGTACAAAAACAAAGGCTCCTTTCCCGTGATTTGGCATGAATCATTCCCATTTTCAACAGGGTTCATCCTTGTGACCTGACCAACATTCTGACCAAGTTTCACGAAGTTTGGGCCATATTTGTGGCCTCTAGAGTGTAAACAATAAGATTGTTGACGCCACAAAAGCTCACCTTGAGCACGATGTGCTCATGTGAGCTTAAAAGTATACAAGCTAGAATCATGAATATTCAAAGGAGGATAAATCCCATCGAGGAGAAGTACAGTGCACAAGAACCATAACTCTGTGCATAATACTTTCTGAGTTAGAATGGACTATCAAACTGCTCTTTTTTTTTGGGGGGGGGGGGGGGGGGGGAAATGTTTTCCAGACATATCTTGTTACATAAGATAGTACCCCGGGTACTAGAAGTACCCTCATTCCTTTTGGCATAAACCATGTGAATAAAAGTGACACTAGTCTTAGGGCTATTAATACCACAAGGATTTACCTTTTCTTCCTTTCAAAAAATTCAGCTAGGACATAGAACTTTGATCTTCTTTTGTGTCCAGGCGTAATGAAATCGTCGTGACACCGCCGTAAAGGTAAAATATGGTGCCAGTGCTCAGCGATTTCGAAAAAAAGACGTGGACAATATTTTGGAAATGTTTCCGCGGTAAGAAATGCCGGTGTAACGTTTTAAAGTGACCCCCGTAGAATAATGACCCCCGGTCATTATTTTATAAGGAATATCGAGCTCCCGCTCATAATATTTTGATCGGAGAGTCACAGTATTATGACCTCCCCACACGTAGAAAAGTGACCCCTCACGCAGAACTGTGCCCCCATAGAATAATTTCCCCACTTACACACATAATCTCTCTCTCTAGACTCAACTAAGATACACTTACAACATAATTTCTACCACTGATAGGCATCGCAGATGTAATGGCACCTGTCCATACATGCGTTCGTTCCTACCATTCGGAACACCACTCGATCAATCTCACGATCAATCTCGGATGTACATAGACGGACTATTTCTAAAAATTACGGGAAAAACCTTGGAAAAAATCGATGACGTCAGTTAAAATGGCGTTAGCCCTCGAAACTGAGTGAAAACATTCGACGTCGCCAACGCTACTCGTTTAAGGTAACTGCGGACAGATAACATTGTCGAATTTTCGACTTTCTTAAAATCTCAGAATAATTTCTGAGATTTACATTTGAAGTGCGGGAATTAGCGAACTCGCAATGAAAAGGGTCTGAAGCTCGTTCATTTGACGTCGTGACGTCATAAAGGGGCCAGCCCTTTTTCGACCCGCCAAAAACATTATTTGCAAATATTTTCTGAATTAATCGACCGATTTTAACGAAAAAAGTTTCATTTTAAAAGTCCAAGAACGCCCGAGCTATTCGTTTAATTTCTGTGCAATTCATTTGGAAAATAGGCACGAAACGCTAACTTCTTCGCGAATTTTAAGATTTGACGTTTCTTTTTTTCATTTCATTTTTTACAAATAAGTAGGAATTTCGTCCGGTGACCTATGCTGATTTTTTGTTTTTTTGTAGCGAAAAGAATATGCTTTGCATTAATCAAATAAAAACGATATGTTTTCGGTGTATACTTTTTATCAAATACGATTTTGTTAAGTTGTTGGAACAGTTTTCGTCGAATTCGACGTGGCACCAAAAACATCGGCATTATGCTTATTTGGCGCCAATCTCTGTGCAATAACGTATATTAAAATATTTGAAATTAAGGTTTATCGAAAAATATAGGATTCAAAAGTATCAAATATGAATGTGATTTTAAGAAATACAAAAAAATCACTTAAGTTTTATCCATTTAAAAAGACAGCTTTTGTGAACACTTGACGCGACGTTGAAATATCCTTTCATATGCGATATCTTCGCGGAATCGAATTTTACAAAAAATCTAACTCGAAGACACGTGTTTTTTATTTCAAATTTCTTCAGCTGAATGGTTTGGCAGCAACATATCTAAATTTCAGAATAGGTCACCGGAGAAAAGGGCAATATTTCCAGTGACTGTTCTCGAAAACAGCAACGCAGAAGGCATTAACATTTAATACGTTACACTTAATTGTATTTTCTTACACTTATATCTTCATATCAATAAAACATAACAACAGGCGTCTTAAAACGAAGCAAATGGCGTTTACGGGATTAAATTCGGTTTACTATTTCCGAAGAAAATGGATAATTACTGATTTTGGTCCCCAAAATAGGGGTCGGCCCCTTGATGACGTCATGGCGTCAACTCTACGTTATGAAACTCCTTATCATGACCGAAATGTGAAAGCGGGTACTTCAAAGTCCAGTTTTATCGCATTAGGCATGATTTGAAGACAATTTAAAATTTGGACCTGAAATGGTCCTCAATGTGTTAGCAGTTACCTTAAGTCACTGTCGTCTTATATAAATATCTTAAGATTCTTAAATAACGGCCGAAAAAAATCTCAATTTTTGAGAATGATTCGTCATTCTCAAAAATTGAGATTTTTCAGCCGTTATTTACTGTAAAAGAGATAAATGTACAGTGCTAGTTTTTCTTACACTGTTTCCGCCAAACTAAATGCACGATTTTGTTACATACCCATCCGCCTTACATACATCCGAGGTCTGTTGCAGTTTACGGAAATGGCCGAGTGATGTTCCGAATGTCGTCCCTACGTGCAAAGTTTTCATTCATCATGCGGCGGACTGGTTTGACGCTTCCGTCGCATCTTTATGGGTTCGGACTTGTATGCAAAAATATAGTATTTTCAGGGATTACGAACTACTACCGATTCCTATTTGTGATGAAAGAACAAATGGTTAAGGTCTCCAACCGAGAATCTCTTGTCCTTCATTAGCATTTTTATCATTTCAAATGATGAAAATGTAAGATTTTCGTGAAGTGCTTTTCATATATTCAAGTTTTCATATTTAATCTAAATTCCGAATGACCTTACTTCAAAAGAAAAGTAGACTAGAAGTCGTTGCCTTACATATTTTACTTGTAGCTTATTAGCTGTCGAAACACTTGGTATTTTTAAATTTCGAAATTGAAAAAAAAACCCAAGGCGTTGTATTCTTCTGTAAATTTAAACCTTTAACTCATTTAACTATGGATGATGTAATGCTTATACTTGGAAGGTAAATGTTGAATTAATTTTGTGAACATCGTTATTATAAAGTCTTTTCTAATTAAAGTTTCCCCAAAGCGGTATCTTTAAATGTAGCATGTGTGGATTGGCTTTCAATAAAACAAGAACTTGAGTTTTCTCCTAAATCAACAGTAACCGTTTCAATCATTCAGTGCTGCAGGATTACAGTGCTTACAGAACTTCGATTTCTGGTTGTTGTTTTTTTAAGTGGGCGCTCAACCACGAGGGAGGCTTCAATATGCAGTGCTAGACAAAACGGCTTTTTCGATTGACAGGACGGACAACCCAGCAAGTATTGTATTGTGGGACATTTGAGGGCAGACTCTGGACTCAAGTTGATAAAAGGCCCATGTTGGTCCCATATTTGAAAAAGATGCCCATATAGGTTCCGCATAAGACCCATGCAAAATGTTTTCCTAATTCACTTGGGATTCAAATGGGTAGATCGTGGGATAACGTTTTAGGGCCAAAGGGCCCCCCCCCTAAAAACAGCCCATATAGGTCCCATGCTCAGTGCGCCTAATGTTTGATCTGGAGAAATTTTATGCGATTGTACACTGAGTGTGATTTTACGTGTGTGTTTCATTTCAAATATCGTCTATTTTTTTTTTTTTTTTTTTTGTTTTTTGACAGATTCTTAAAATCATTAGTGTTTATAAGTGATCTTTGAATTATTTTGGAATACGCGGATAAAAATGAAATGCATTATCTTCGGTTGGCAACTTTTATTAGACCTACAGCTCAAATATAAAGGTGTACTGGTGAATTTTCGGTCACCAGAGACAAGTTCGTACTATTTTGTAAAATCGAAATTATTAAAAAAAAAAAAATACCAATGCGAAGTGTCACTAGAAAGGGAGTCAGAAAGGAATTCAATTTAGTATTGTGTAAGAAAGAAAGATAGGTGAAACAGCTCTGCGATCAGGATGCAAAAACGATTTAGAAGTTTATAAGTTGTTTCTTTAATGCTTTTCGATGGTTTATCGCAAAATAACGGTAGATAATCATTTGATAATCTCACCGCAAAAGCAGTGAAAATATCAAAATCTTATACCCTGTTTTCGTGCATTTCGTCCATTCTGACGTAATCTATGCGGGGCGAAATAAGTGACGTTACAATGAACGTTGCATAGCAATCACGCGCAAAATGACGCGCTTTATGAAAATATGTCCTAGTAATTTCGCACTTTGACTCATTTTTGCAATAAAGGCAGTCATGGCGAAGACCGTCGGACCGTCGGACATGTCCGACAAAAATCCCCTAGGTCCGGTAAAGTGTACCTTATTGTCAGTCCTAATGTCCGACATTATTTTCTGGGCAGAAAAATCTGTTTTAACAATAAATCCAAACTTTCACCCAAGAAACCATTTTTTCTGGTAAACTTTCTCACGAAAACATGAAAACAAACTTTAATTTTAAACTTTACATAGGTCTAGAATCCATCAATTAAGAGTTCCTCTACGACTTTCGGCACCGCTAGAATATGCAAATTCTCTTTAACAAATTGTACCAATTAAGAGAAAGAAGAGATGATTTAAGGATCCAATTTAGAAAGAATTATTGGTAGCTAGTCTTATCTTACCTGAATTTTTGTATTTTTTTCAATTTCAAAGGCACACAGACTAAAACTATTTTCTGCTTATTCGTACCCAAGAATGTTCGACCCATCAAATTATGTCTTTCTTTTTTTAATGAAAAAACACAAATGACTGTTACCTTTTGACTTGAAAAGACATTTTTAAAGTTCTGAAAATATCTGAAGCTCTGTTTATCTCAGAATCTTTGTTTTTAAATCAAAGCACTGAAACACTGACAGAATGAGAGGACTTTGACAAGCTAGTTAGGCCTTTAATTGTAATGCAACTAATTTTATAAGTTTTCTCTCTCAATGAGGAAACACTACAATGATGATATCATTTGCCCCCTTAAATGTTCGGTCTGACAGGTTTGACTTCGGTCTGACAGTTTTTCAAGGACTGTCAGACCGACTGTCTGACAGATTTTCTGGGTCCTTCGCCATGTCTGTAAAGGAATAGAATTATCGTTTGTTTTTCGAGTAAGATCGATTAATATTTCATTTCGTGAACAACAAAAGCTATATTTTCACTCGTGGGTCCGCCACTCGTGAAAATTTAGCTTGTGTTGTTCACTCAATGAATATATATCGATCTTACACTGAAACAAACGATTATCATTCATGTACTAGTATCCCGCATTACATATGAGTACACCTGCAAAGCGGGTTAACATTTGTCAAGCATTTTTGTGAATGTTTTCATCCTGAACTTGGTTGGTATTTTAAAAAAAAATGAAAATGATTAGTAGCATAAACATTCTCCCACCGAAAACAAGTTGTAGATTACCTTTACAAGAGTACAACAGGATTTAAATTATTTGGGCCAACGCATGACATTTCCAACAATTTCTCACGAGTTCAACGTAAGACTCAAACCAACGTGCACAGCCACACAGTCTGATCGAAGTCTTCACTACGCCTTCAATACATAATTATTGACTTAAGTTATCAAAACGAAAATGTTTTGTCGAATTGCGAGGATGTCAAGCCTGTTTATGACTGTCCATCACGCCAACATAAAATTGATGGCAATGTCACGAATGGGCTATTTTCTTTAATTTTTGCATAAAATGTATGTTTCGGGTCGTTAAAGGCATGCGTTAACAGACAAAGCCCGGCGCCAACAAGTGAAAACGTGGATTAATCAGTAAATTCACGTGCAGTTAACGCCCGGCTTTTTAATTTGAATATTCTCGGTCTGGGCATATACACTTTATCAGTTTCCTTGTCCAAAATTATTATAGAGCATACCTAAAGACGTTGCTGTAAATCCCGCGTTAAAATTGTGTCGTCATAAATATACCAATCAACGTCGTTATAAAAAAAAAATAGACGGTGTAATGCGTGGCGGCATATTAGTAGGTTTATAACTGATTTTATATCGTTTTTTAAAATTAGTTTACTCCTATCTATCTTTTTGTGCAATAATAGCGACAATTCACGTTTTTTCGGGCGTTAGCATTTGCAAAGACCCTCAAAATGCTTTGACGCCCTTGTGCTTTGCACTCGGGCGTTAAACCATTTTTTCGGGTCTCTGCAAATGTAAACGCCCCCAAAAACGTGAATTATAGAGAATAGATGGTTGGTGACTTGATATGGAAAAGTGTATCGGGCAAGGCGTAGGAATTCATCTGGTGAGCCGGAGGCGAACCGGATAAATTCCGCAGCCGAGCCCGATAAACTTTTCTATCTCAAGTCACCTATCATCTATTCTATTTATCTTGTTACAATCTTTTTCTAAACTCTAATCGTTATTTATTTACAAAAATACAATCCGATCCCGATTTACAACTTCGATATCGGCGAGTCCTCGTCATGATAAGGGTGAATGGTTGAGGAGTTTGGGTGATCGCTAACGGCTTAAGAACTCGATAATTGAAAGGATTTCTAATGCTGTAGCAAGAAAATATTTAACAAAAGAAAACTGTAATACTTTCATACCTTAATGATTAAGAAGATAATAATCTCGTGATTTTCGCAATCTCAAATGTCCTTTTTTTCTCCGAAGTTTTGTTGTCATGCAGCTGAAAGCAAATCTCAATTCAATGCCTGCTTACTTACTTACTTGGTAACTTGGGTCTTTAGTCACTTTGTCCATTTGGCGTGACTCTCAGTCTTCTTTTAAAAGAATTGCCACTTGGTGCACCAACTACTTTATTGTCCAAGAAATTACACGGATTAATTATACGTTGGGAGAAGAAAAATTTTCTCACATCAGTACGCGCGCTAACCTTATGGAGTTTCAACGAATGACCTCTTAGTTCACGATTTGGCAAACAGAAGAAAGTTTCAGGATCACATCTATATTCATGATGGAGTATCTTATAAGCTTCTGCTAGGTCAACTTTGTTTCTTCTGTCCTCCAAAGACTCCAAAACAGGTGGAAAAAGACATAAGGCTAGACAACGATCTTGCACCTTTTGAAGTAAATCTATGTCTTTCTTTAAGTGTGGTTTCCAAACTACCGAGGCGCACCCTAGTAGTGGCCTAATTGTTGTCGTAAAAAGTGTTGATATCTTTCTTTGGGTAATATTGGTAAAGCAGCGTTTGATCATTCCAATTCTTTGGTTGGCATTTTTGGTAATATCAAGAATGTGCTTTCTAGGCAAAAGGTCATTAGAAGTGATGACACCGAGATCTTTTTGTTCACTAATTTCTTCCAGGTTGGAACCACTCAGAGAGTATATCAAATTGATGGATGCTCTAATCTTCATAACCACACACTTAGAAGCATTAAAGTTCAGAAGCCATAATTAAGACCAAGCTGAAAGTGCGTTTAGGTCGTCCTGCAATACCTGACAGTCGTCTTCAGATAAAATTTGTCGGTATAGCTTGGTGTCATCGGCAAAGAGCTTTGCAGTTGAAACCACTGAGGAAGGAAGGTCATTTACGAACAATAAGAAAAGTATGGGTCCCAGTATCGAGCCTTGTGGAACACCTCTTTTAACTTTAGTCCAGGAAGAATTACCATTTCTTAGCACTACCCTCTATCTTCTGTTATTCAAAAATGACTTGATCCAGGTCTTGATGTGACCATTAATACCGTAGTGTGATAATTTATAGATGAGACGCTGATATGCAACAGAATTAAAACGCCTTTGAAAAGTCCAAGTAGTTTGTATCAGTTTCAATTTTTTTCATCGAAGGCTAATGTCCAGTCGTTGAGAGACTCTAATAATTAGGTCACACAAGAACATCCACTTTGGAAACCATGTTGTTCGCAGGACAAAACATTGTTTTTTAGCAAGTGATCTGAAATCTGGTCCATCAGAATTCTCTCTAATAGCTTCACCACTTGAGAATTGAGTGTAACTGGTCGATAGTTATTACATTGTTTCCTGGAGCCTTTTTAATGGAGTGGGTTAATGTTTCCATCTTTCTATTCCTGAGGAATTTCACCAGTATACACAGATTGGTTAAAAATCCTGGCCAGAGGAACAGATACTGTAGGAATTCTCTTAAGTACATTCACATGAATATTATCCGGACCACAGGCTTTGTTGTACTGTAACTTATCAATTTTCTTGAAAATTGTGTTTGGCAAAATATGGTTGAACTTAATATTAGATTGCACATGAGGATCATTAATTGATAAATCACTAAGCAGAGGCTCTTCCTTAGTTTGCACCACTGAGAAGAAAGTGTTCAATAAATTGGCCTTTTCGACGTCCGATTTCAGTTCAATACCATTATCATCCACAAGTTTATCAATTGTTGAGGAAGTTCTCTGGAAGTTACGTGCATAATTGAAGAATAATTTGGGGTTCTCCTTTAATCTATCAACTAAATTATCCTCATAATCTGCTTTAGCTGATTTCAAAGTGTCCCTGAAGTATTTTTTGGCAGTTTCTGAATTTATCAGCGAATAATCCCTTCCTTGCTCTAAATCAGAGAATGGACATAGATTGAGATCAGATGCAAAGCTGCTATCTCCGAAATCCTCCTCATGCGAATAATATCTGCGTTGAATCCATTCAGATAAATGTTTTAAAATCCTGACAGTTTTCGAGGTCGAATGTAAACACCAAGATAAACTTCATCACAATTTTATAGATTACGTCATCAGTCATGTCCTTCGTCATCGATATCCATGGTCGCGACTTGATTTTAAAAATATATGAGAATCGAGTGAAATGTTTTTTATTAGAAATAGACACTCAGATTCAAAAGAAAAAACTGTTAGAGAGTACTGTTTTCAAACCTAATAGCCGCAAAAAGAAGATCCGGCAGGTCACGTGACCAAGTGACATGATAAAGCTGTCACGGGATCAAGTGACCTGATATCAACAAGTTTATCATACCCCCTTTTATCAGGCAATATTTACAGCTAGTGACAGGATAAAACCCTATATTATCAGCCCTGCATTCAGGAAGGTCTACAATGTACCCCACTTTGAACGTAAGTTCACGTGCAAAGCGGGGAAAATTTTTGCAAAAGTTGAACGCGAACGTTTTCATCATGAATACAGGGATCGTCCTTTTAAGTGTGATTGGTATATATATAATACGTACTTAGTGTTTTATATAAAAAAAAAATCTAGCGAGGTTGGGAGAATTGAAAATTGTCGAGGCTCTGTCGAGACAATTATCAATTCTCACAACCGAGTTAGATACTTTTTCATACAATACACTAAATACGTATTATATTTATCTTATAACCTATATTTGTCTTGATTTTGTCGATGTTTCTAACTAAAATGCAAGTTTCTTAAAATAACCGCATTATATCTTTGTTATCATTCCAAACACTCACTTCAAACCAATAAAAACGCTCAATGACTGAAAAAGATAAGATCAACAACTGCATTCAAAATAAATAAAGCACTAAAAATCACGATGTCATTGAAATAATTAAATTTGTAAGCGTCCGGATAATTATTGAAGAAATATAAAGCTAATGATAGAACTTGTATGCATATTTAATAAAAGGGAGATAATAAATGACGCTAATTGTGTTCATCCAAAATTAGCGATATTGTATTACCTCCCTTAAATTTCGCGCAAAACTCACTCCTCGCACTCATTCAATTTCATTAAAAAAATCATATTAAACAATCCACTTGTCAATTTCACGATATGGTAACCGTTATATACATTATGCAGTTCATCTTGCCAAAGCGACCACGTCTAATAAGCGACATTTAATTTTAAGAAACCACTGATCGACTTCTTTAAAACTAAATGTCTTAAAGAGTAAAAAAAAATATTGGTCTAAAATTGTGTAAATGAATCTATTGTTGTTAAAAGTCGTAAGAATCATTTCTATGAGACGATTCTTGTGAGTTTAAACAATATAAGAATCTAATAGTGTGTTGCCTTATGTAATCCCGTAGGATTTTCGTGCTGAAATTTATTTTTTGTGTTTATTTGATTGTTTAGGGGTCAAGCAATCGGAAACTATGCGGGTCCAAATTTTTCGGGTCCGTTTCCCGATTTTATGGGCTCTCAAAGGAGCCCATATGGGCAAAATGGATATTTTCCTAATATAAGGTTCAGGAAAGGCGTTTTGTTTTTCCTCTTAATTTTTTTCTTAAGCTTAAGAATGTATTTAGTGCTAGAAAATTTTAGAAAAAAACAATAACCCATTTTCACGAGCTTTTCCATTACTTTTGGGCTCTCACGGCGCCCAAAATAGCAATTTTGGCAGTTTCCTATTAGGAAAGCATGATTTTGTTAAGAGATAATTTCTTAAGCTCTATTTGGTATAAAGTGTTTGTTAGCCTCGAAATACTTTCAGGTCCATGTTTTCTATGATAATTTCAGGATTTAATGGGCTCTCCGGCATAATAGCCCATGTGAACTGATTTTAGTGCTTTTTTGAATAAGGGTCACAAAAAAAGGTAATTTTCATTGCGATTGTACCGTTCTCTAAATAATTTCAGCAAGTTATTGTATTTAAAATAGCTTTGGTATAATAAACAATAAGCCCATATTTAAAGTCTAATATTCCTATTGGTAGGCTTGCAAAGGATCCCATTGGAGCCGGACAATGAGTTTCCGAAGTTGGGGTTTAAGAATAATGGCACTTCTAATGGTGTTCATGGGTACCAAAATTGCTGTAATGATTCTTTATTGGGTGAAACAAAATGTCAATCGAAATTCTCTTAATACTTTGCCTAATAATAGGAGGGGGAAATCAATTTCTTGTCTTAAACAATTCTCCAGCCTCATTAGATTAAGTAGGGCTATGATGAGGGTAGAATGAGAAAAAAATATGAATCAAATATCCAAATCCCACACATGATTATTGGCGCTTGGTGAAGCCCATATGTGCTGGTTTGAATATCCTCCAAATGTATGAAGGAACTCGATAGTTTGAAGTTTTCTTACACAATACTAAAATCATTGTAGTCGAAAATACTAAATTGCTATATTAAAGCTGCTCTTTCACATATTGGGAAATGCGATTTTTTAATTTTTTATTGATTAATCGGAAATTACGACTTTATCGTATAAAAAACTATACAGTAAAACGATTCGATCTTGTAAGGCAAGCAAAAATAACAGACATTCATGAATTTAGCGGAGTTACATTCTGAAAAAATAAAGCAACTACTCACGCCTAAAGGATAATTTCTTAAATTTCGAGTCAACTATTTACGCATGCAATTCCGTATAGTTGTCCCGTTCTATCAAAGGTAAAGGTTGAAGTGTTTGTCAATTGGGGAACTTTATATCGAAACATGCGAAAAATTAAACATTATACATGAAAATTAACAATTTCGTAATTAATAGACTGGATATAAAAAGACTGGTTTGTCACTGACCTTGCCGATTCGAACATTCAAGCTACAATTTTTTGAAATTAGTTGTTGTTCGTGCCATACCCATGTACGATTCTTAAACATCGAAAAATGCACAACATTCCTAATCTAAGAACCAGATGAGTATTTGTTCTATGAAGAAGAACTGTGAAAGAGCAGCTTTAAGCACACAGTCATGGTCACCACACCCTTTTTACTGATAGATTTGACTTTACTGTAAGACAGAAGCTGTTTCCATGACTTAAAAGTTTCATTAATAAATCAAAGATTAAAGTTTTCGATGTTATCGAGCTTATCTTGTGGGTCTTATTTCATTGTTATACTGTTTTGGCTTAAAGAAATTTTCCTTGTCATTGTGCATGTTTCACACGTCTTCCAAGCCAAAACAACATTCTTATCGTTGGTGATTTCTAAGAAGCATTTACCTCTTTGCTTGTATGACCAATGTAAACTAGTTGGTCAAAGTCCGTTTCTTTAGGAGGTTTTCCTCATTCCAAGTATTTTCTTCAATTATGTGAATCAAGCAATACTAGAGCAGCCTCACTTTGCCTTAGTCCGTTATTTTCTCCGTGGTATTACAGTAAATACCGGTAATCATTATCTTAATATGCATCGCCTTTTTAGTATATACATATGGTCATCAAGAAAGTCCCTTCTTTAACAAACCCTCAATATCTACACGCATCCAATGTATAGGGACATTTTTTCAAGAGCTTTCGTTTGCACTAGGGAGGATGCAAAATTAAAACAAGAATCAGATGACCATGCCCAATGATGTTCTTTACCAAAAAATGCATTTCCCATGGCAGCAAGATAGAATTCAAATCTGCAAGATAACATGTACACAGATTACTGTTATTTTGATGGTAATTGTGTCTGTTCATCATTTAAGAACCCTATACTGTCCAGTGATTCATTTAAAGCCGACGTAATTTAACAGGTATCAAATACTGTCCATTTCATTAAAATGACGGATTCCTATGATTTGGTCACGTCCATGATGTTTCTTTTATAGACATAAATGTACCTCTTTAGAGATTATAACATGTATTTACGAGTTGAAATTATAAAGTTGTTGTAAATGACATGAATTTTTGGTAACTGATTTTTAATGAAAAATTAAACAAGACAAATAAAAGATAATATAACTGTATATATTACAAGAATTTGTCTGTTGCAAACCATATGCACGCGTCTAAGTATCACCTCTTTTACTTTATTTTTAGGAATATTCACTATTTGTTTTAAAAATGCAGCAAATTTTATCAGAACAGATGAGATATAGATATATACTAATAGACATTTCCATTACAGTGTCTGTGAGTAGGGACATGTAGTTAACTGATACAGGCGTATTGCCTGCGAATGTATGCTTGAGAATGCTTAAAAGTATGGCAATCCATAAGGACTTAATAATCTGTAAGCATAAACCTCGTATCAACAGCAATTGTGTGTCTTTCGATAGAAAATTTCAAAGGAAGAGAGCTGATGCACACATCTATAACTCTTACACAAATCTTAATAGATGAGCTTGTTGTTGTTGTTGATACAGTTCTAAATTCATACGCGTAAGCGAACTATGCATTATATAGAGCTTACTCGAGACGTTAAAGGGCAGTAAAAACAATTTGAAATAGATTGAAGCGGACAAACTAGCAAAAATAAGACGATGTGATTTTTATTTGTGGGAACTTATAAATGTCAAAGCAAAAATACAACATTGAATAAAATCATATTCCGTCGAATATTCACAGAACGCCGAAAAATGCTCTTATCGACTTCATTAAGCGCCAATGAAAGAGGTATGGGCTTTGAAAATTTGTTTCATATATGTTTTACAAAGACCCGCACCCATTTACTCATAAGGCTTCAGAAATGCCTTCTTCAGAATTCTTTTCTTGAACCAAATTGTTGGCAAATTAACCATGTTGACTCATATGGGCTTATTAAGGGTCCATATAATCCATTAAAAGTGAGGTAATTGATTAGAAAATTTAAGCGGAATATTTATGACCCAAAGAGATCATTGATATCATTTGTGGTAGGAGTGAGCAACATTGAAAACAAAAATATCTTAAGAAATGTGTCGTTCATTATTTCAATCTGTCGTATATTTGCATTATGCAAAAAAGTAACCACACTCACGCACAAAAGTTAACTTACATTTAGCACCAAAGCACCGGGTACAATTAAGAACATCGTGATATTTAAAGATATTCCTAACAAATTCATTCTAAATCATTCACTTGGCGCTCCATTCATTCATTCATTCTCAAAACATTTAAAGGGGGGTAATGGATATTTTGAACGCAATTAGCGCGTTCATGTCACCTCCCTAAAAGGTCATTCTAAACACGCTCCTCCCACTCATTCCATTTCATTTCGATATAATTCCACAATCTTCACTATATCATCTTCACTATGTTTGAACCGTATTGGTTTTGAAAATTTCATTCATATACTTTTGTACCATTTGTGGTGCAAGTAGGCATCATAAAGAGGGCTTTATTTCTTTTTCAAAAATCGCGAGTTTGGAAAACTCCTAAATCTGTTCATATTTTGAAAATTAAAAAGCATATCAGAAGTAAAAAATTGAAAAATAATTTACATCAACACTAACAAACGCTAGGTGTTGAACGTAACCTGAAAAGAAAAGTTAAAGGAATGTCATTTTTTGTGAATCTTATTTAAGGAAACCACCCCAAACGGCTCATATGGGCAACTATGAGAGCCCACACAAATTCTAAAATGACCCTATAGAACATGGACATACAATTCTTTCAACGCCAACCCAGACTTAAGACCAAACATGGCTTAAGAAAACAACTTGAAACAAACAAGGTGTTTTCCCGTAACCCACTAATATAAAAACACCAATATTGCTATTTTGGGCTCTGTGAGAGCCCGTAAACGGTAAAATAAGCTTTTTAAACATGGATTTTTGTAAACTTCAATCCATGCTAAATACACAGCCTAACCAAAGAAATCAATTTTGGAAAAAATACACATCTCATGGGCCCTCTTTTAGGAAAATACCTATTTTGCTCATATGGGCTCCTTTGAGAGCCCATAAAATCGGGGAATGGGCTCAGAAAATTTGGACCCGCATTGTTTGCGATTACTTGACCCCTAAACAATCAATTAAAACCAAAAAATCAATTTCAGCAAGAAAATCCCTCGGGAGTCCTTTTTCGTACATAAGGAACCGCACTGTCAATATAATACATATTCAATCAAAATCATTTTTTTATGTGATGTAAACAAAATGTTTTCTATTGAGTCTTTTTTTTCTTTAACTACCGCTTTTTGGTGGTCCCGTAAGTGGTCACTTAACACACATTTTACTGTATTTTCTACGTTCTCCCTTTGCCTTTATTTTTCTTAACAAAAACCAGGACTCTCTTCGATTAATATTTCAAGACTTTATTAAATTTTTGTATAAATCAATTTTTACTTGAACATCAGTCCTTTCACCTGAAAAGAAAATGAAGACGTGAACTGAGTAAATCATTAAACTGTAACTTTGAAATGAAAAAAAAGAGTAACGGCACATAATCGAAGCAAGACCATGCATGAACACACGGCTAAAGGTTATTTGTGTCGTCGTTTCTGTTCGTATGTCATTGTTGTTTCCGTTATTATTTGTCCGATCATATATTCTAACTATACAGTAGTAAACCTTGTCATGCAAATTTCTTCTCTGAATATATGACCAATATTACAAAAAAAAATCACAATTTCAGACAATTTCACAAGGTATATTACTGAGTAAAGCTGTAGTAATGACATTTTTGTTGCGAACCGACTCTATGTCATTCGGGGTAGATCAAGACCAAAATCACAAGGATATCGCAGGGCGATTGGTCGCCAATATTTGCAAGTTGAAAATCAAACAAAATTATTTTCGAATTGTATTTCATCGGCAAATTGAGACCCTTTGATTTACTCAATATTGTTGTATATAAAGCTCCATGAACAGAGTTTTAAAACTATTTTGCATACTTAATAGACGAAGTAGTCCTATAACAATTGTCTCAAAATTGTCAGAATATTTGGTCTTTATTGTGTTTTGTTTTCGCTAGATGTCAATAAATCATAAAACCAATGAAAATGAATTCAAATTGATGTTGGTTTACTCAAAATACTAATTACACTGATGTAAGTATGTCGTTCGTGCTTTCGTACATAATTTGGATTGGGCTTTTAGCTTCATGTCTCCATTAATTTGAAAAAAAATCATATTGATACCCCTTGAAAACTCGTATATAGAGGTACAGATAAGAAGGGGTAATGGCAGTCTAAAATCTGTATTACTCATTGAAACCTTATGTTGTTGGTTCTCATTTGAATCATCTTGCCAAGACGATTCCAATGAGTACCAACAACATAGGATTTACGCAAAAATACTTTAAAAAATCTAATTTGAAAATCGAAATTCCCCCTCTATCTGTAGCTCTTTATTTATTCATTTACCTTTATATCCTTGTACAATGGCAAGTGTTGTCAATGCATCTCCAATGAAGGTTCATACTGGTACACTTGTCTCCGTTCATCAGGTGACAGTCACTGGACATACCGCTCGTGCAGTTCTTACCTGGAAAATTGATTGATTGATTGGTCGATTGATTGGTCGATCTTTTAATTGCATTCATACATTAACATACGTGACGCCACAATATACCGCTAAACAACAACAATTTGCGCGAGGTCTCATATAATGAAGAACATTCTATGGTTTCATTCCATTTTTTATTCATATTTTTAAAAGAGAATTCACTACAGCTAGATTTTGCGCGGTGAGCTGTGAAATCAACTTTTTACTGTTAGATTCTCGTGCCATTTGTTCGAAATAGATATAACAGGTTAAAATAAAGCATTAAGAAAATTTTAAATTTACCTTTTAAATCAACGTTACTGCTTGTTTTTAAACGTAAGGTCACTTTCATAATGAAAGTGAAGGGATCAGGGTAAATTAAAGTGAAGGGATCAGGTTAAATTCCTATCATTTGCTTTTTAATCATACCGAATTTACCTGTGGTAATGGACTCAGCGCCTACGTCAGAGCTCATTTTTGATAAAAACACCTATACGTATCTTCTGCGTTCCTAGGGCGATCCTACGAGTAGCTAAGTATGAAAACTTTCCAGCGTTCGCACTGCGATCTTAAATGCTTGATCGACATGGACGCGCGATGAAGTCACCTTCTAGAGCGACAGATATGTTCAGGCAAGCTTTCTTCTTCTAGAATTCAGATATCAGCCCTGCGCCCAGGATGACGAAACGGTGAAATCCGTTTGTAAATTATACCCCCGCTGATTTGCATGTAAGTGTACATGCAAATCGGGGTATAATTTGGAAACAGTTCGTCACATCCTGAACGCAGGGCTATGATGTTCTAGGCGCGACACAACAGCAACCTACCAACATAGCTAAGATGGGAACAGACACACTGTCGGTTCTTACACTGTAGATACCAGCCGTGGTCAGTGTGACACATGGTCTCTTTACAATCCATTCGTGAGCTACAGTTCTCAGCCATGGCGGCGACTTAAAAAAATACAGATGTAAATTTCAGTTGCGTTAATAAAATGAAAAGTTCTGAATAATGATAGTGTGAGAAATTGAGTAACTCCATGGGAAAAACACCCACAAAGCTTTTCATAATTAAAATACATCAAAACTTATACTTAATATTTGGGCCTGTGCGTTATATTCCCAACAATTTGAAATGTGCATGAGGTGCAAACATTGAGCACCGTAGACAGCCACATTATGTAAAATGTAAAGTTACCTGATAGTCTACAGATGCTCTGAGACTTTATCAATCTCAAAAACGCATAGTGATCACTAATTACTCTGTTCTGACTAAGCGGCTGCACAGGCTGGTCAGAGTCTTTGCTTTGCGCATATTCGAAATAATTGGAAATGTCACGCAAAGGCTTATTTTAAATGTAAAATCACTCTTTCACTCGAGAAGTACTTTGTAAGAAAGTTAATTTTATATCATATTACACAGTAGGGAACTACTTTTAGACGCTAAAGAATTGACAACGAGTACAAACTGGGACGCACTTCGGGGCCAGAGGTTATCAAACTTTCCTCAGACTCAATTCAGTTTTTTTTTTTTCAATTTAAGATTAAAGCCATTATTCTGTTATTATACTCATATTAATGTATTAACATAAAAGATTATATTGACGAGTGGTTATAAATAAAACTTATTAATATTTTATTTTATTTTCATACATTTATTCAAATTTAAAATTTGAGAAAATTCTCAGTTGAGTCTGGAAAGTTTTATAACCTTTGGCTCAGATCACAGATTGAGTGAAGGCAGTATTATAACAAAAATCGCCTTAAAAAAGAATTTGGTTGAGCTGAGGGTAAACATGGGATCATAGCCGATTTTTTTTATATATTTTTTTATTTTTTTGTAATCTGTGGTTGATAATCATAAAAAACTGCCCAAAATAAACTTACCAACACAAAGAGCGAGACACAGGAAGATCTTCATGGTTTCTGTGGTCAATAGTTTCTGTGTTATCTCTGAATGTTGTGAACTCTTTATAGTGGACAATGGTCGACAAAATGAACTCTTTATAGTGGACAATGGTCGACATAATCATGCCCATGAACTATGGTGTGTTGACGATCGCGGTGTTTATAAATCGGCCTGTTGGAAGCGGGCCTAATCCATAGCAGAAAGAGTGACATGATACATTCACAGAAAAGGATCCTCGTCCAAAATGGCAATGGGTAGACTCTGTCCATATACACTATCATTTAAGTAACTAAAGACGAGTCTATCTAATTTACATTTATTCTTGAACCATATTTAACTAACATAGTTAATTTATAATTTCGTAAGTCTCGTACAAATTTAGAATAAGCGCGTATAATTTAGAAATTGAAGCGGGCGATACAGTAATGTTGACGTGAAAATAGATTTTTACAAGTATGTAAGAAGAATCAAGTAGAATCCGAGTACCATTTTCTCTTGATATGTCAAAAGTACAGCACTAATCGACAAAAACACCCAGGTAACATAGCATGGCCTTCTATTGATATTTTTGAGTATAATGTCCAGTAATTCCAAAAAAAAACCCACCAAAAAACCCAACAAATAACGTTTCCTAAATTCATAGTCGAAGCATCTGAACTAAAATGTAAAATTTTAGGAAATAGTAATTGGTTGATATAGATCAACATTTTAATGTAATATGTATTATGTATTTTCTGTACCATAAACCTACATACTTTTGTTATCTTAATGTTGCTACCTTTTATGTGCATTTCCATGCATATTATCTTTGTTAATGGCCAATGTCTTTTCTGTAGCCGAATTCCTGAATAAAGTAATACGTTACCATCTTGGCAATGGAGGGATTTATGCTCGAGTCATTTTTGTTTTTGCTTTCTTACCTTTACCTTGCTATTTATAGCAAACTTCTGTTGTATTTAAATTTTTGGCAGACAGTTTAGACAACGATCATCCTCCTTAGACGTACAATCTTATCATAACCTACACTGTGTGCTTTTCACTTAATTATCACAGGGGAAAAATGCTATTTTCTTTTCTATAATTTCCTTTTAGATGAATGATAAAGCTGGGCATCGTGGCAAGCTTTAGTCGATCAAGGACCGTTTTGGTTGACTCTACTTTTAATGTATAAATATATATTTTTATAGACATAATAGATTTCTAAAAAAGGAAATTCCTGTCTCGAAATGAACTAAATGACCATATATTATACTTTAGTCTTAAGTATATTAAGGTAGTGGCCCCGTAATAGTTCCGCAACATTTTGTAAATCATGAACTTTCACAATGTTGACCGGGGTTTCCTAATGAAGGTTACTACTGTTATAATTCATTACTGCCGAAACGTTGCAGAACTATTACGGGTCCGCTTACTTAAGGTCGCATTCGACTAATTTCAATCAAGCATTTCCTAGTTTTACGCACTCGTCGTAGGAGTACAATTTATAGACATTCACGACCTTAAGGTAGTGGACTTCTAATAGTTCAGCAATGTTTTGGGAAAAAATGACCTTAAACAGTGATAACCGAGGTTTCCTATTGAGAGAGAGAGAGAGAGAGAGAGAGAGAGAGAGAGAGAGAGAGAGAGAGAGAGAGAGAGAGAGAGAGAGAGAGAGAGAGAGAGAGAGAGAGAGAGAGGGGAGAGAGAGAGAGAGAGAAAGAGAGAGAGAAAAAGGAGAGAGAGAGAGGGAGAGAGAGAGAGAGAGAAAGAAAGAGAGAGAGAGAGAGAGAGAGAGAGAGAGAGAGAGAGAGAGAGAGAGAGAGAGAGAGAGAGAGAGATATTAAAAGAAAAGAATATTTGTCCAATCAATTTTGGCTAGGATCAAAAAATTGATTGAATGGAGTTTTACACTGCTTTCAACATTTTTTCAGTTACATCGCGGCGGCTGGAGCACCTTAAAATGGTTTCCTGGTATTTCTCTCACCAGTACAACAACTACATTCTCTCCAAGCCTTCAGCTGCTATCTCACATAGGTCTACGATCATCAACCCATTGGTGAGATACAAATAGTCGGAAATAATTAATGCCTCCATCGGGGTCCGGATCCGGGACCTCTAGATTGACAGTCTGACGCGCTTACAACTACGCTATGACGTCGGCTATCAAAAAGAAACGGGAACTGGAAAAACGCTTTAAAAAAATTATGGGTAAAGCTAGAGAAATACCGGTACTCAAAAGAAATCGCGTTGAATGGACACTTCGCCTAAAACGACAATAGGTCGAATGGAATTTTCAATGTACGACACTTGGTCGATTAATAGAGCTATAACTTAAAGTTAAAGATAAATACATTCAAAAGGCGGTCTATGGTAAAGTTAAGACCGATGATGATTCTGGAAAAAAAAACTTCTGGAAATGTTAATAAAGAGCATGTAAAGGCGGGGTGGTGAAATTGAAGGATTTATTAATTAAAGAATCATCCCTCAATATTCCTGATAAGCTTCAAGTCGAAGTCCAAAGATCAATGACTCGAGTGGGGGAGGCAGCTACATCAATTCAAGAAGCACCACCCAAAAAGGTATATAAAAAACTCGATTTTCATCTTCCTGATTCATACAGGACAAAATGGCCGAAGGGGTTGACAGTGAAAAAAAAACATACAACGACCGAAACGTCACGACGGAGACGTCAAACGTCAGTGGAGAGAGCCTCAATGTCCACCTCTTTTTGGTATTTTATTTCCCATCTCATGGTTTGTCTTTAAGGTCTTTTGAACCTGTCTTACAACGGGAGGAGCAACATTTTTCTTGTCCACCCCCTCCACCCCCTCCGCATGGCAATTTCCATCTCTATTGTCGAAAGGTCGGAAGAGCAGTGGCAGTGGCAATGGTGTGCTTTCCGTCATTGTGTCTGTCTGTTCATCCATAGCATTTATCTTGTAAAAGAATCAACAACTCTCATTTGATTTTCTACATATCCTACATAATGAATGCATCATTGTTAGAGTAAAATTGGGCCAGGTCCTTTAAGTATTATGAGACAAGGGGCTGTATATAAACCTGAACAAATATCGTGGTCTCAGCAGAGTTTACAGATTTCACCTCTAATATACATTGAATGATAGAGCCATCATTTTAAAGGACCATTCCTTCAAGTCTCATGGCAAAAGGAGGTTATAGATTTCACCGACTTCTCTACTAAAATACATTCAATGATTGAGCCATCATTTTTAAGAATCATTCCTTTCGAAATAGGGTCAGATCCTTCTCACGGGTAAGGAGGCATTATAAAACTTCAATCTCAATTAAAATAGCTTCCTAATCACGTAAGTGTTTAAATTTTGACACTTTTCAATGGATTTCGTGTAATCTTTCGTAGAACGATTAAGCTTCAATGAGAAGATTGTTCATTTCGAATAAAGAATAGCAGATCCCTCCCGTATCTTGTGAATTAGAGCTTTCAAGAATAGATAAATGCGGCAAGTATTGCCGATTTAGTGGCCAAATCCAAATTTCGTTACGATTAACATTCCCTAGACATAAGACTTTCTTTATTCAGATATGACCTTTTCTTAATTTATCATAACTGTAATTCTTTCTCGTAAAGAACTATCATGCTGTCTAAGGAAGTCAGTAGAGGGTCTCAGACCCGCGTCATAGGCCTAGTGTTTCTTTCTTGGAATTTTATCGGCTTGCTGCATGAGACAGAATATAATATTAAAATATAACAGCGTGGTAAGGTAATTTTTATATATACTACTCAAAATTTGCCAAGCACCAGATTTTTTCGCTGTCCTACAGAAGCTTATTAAAAAAAACATTCGTGTTCGTATTTAAAACTGTACAATAATGTATTGACAAGATATCAGATTCTAATGTATAGACACGCAATTTTCTCGGGAGATTCGTGCAAAATGAGGAACCCCGGTTTCTACCTGTCCTTTCTCATTTTTTCATGTACAGGTTTCGTGTAGTTGCTTAGTTTCTATTTTTCAGTACTTTATTGACTTTTAAGTCGTTACTCATGGCTAATCCAAATGTCAGACGACATTTATTTGTCGAACAATTGTGGCGTGCTGTAGGTATGGTGGATCAAGGAACTTCCCACCATGATGTTGGCATGGTACTTGGGGTACACCATACTGTTGTAACCAGAGCTTGGGCACGATACCAACAGTATGGTACACCTGTAAGGTGACATGGTGGAGGTAGGAGTAGAGCTACCTCCGTCGCGGAAGACCGTTTTTTAGGTAGTTCAAGCCCGAAGGAACAGGTTTGCTACGGCAACGCAGCTACCTTCCGTACTTCAAAACGCCTCGGGAGTGCGATTTTCGATTCAAACCATACGAACACGGATGCATGAGCATTACCTGAGGTCAAGCAGATCATGTATTCGTATTCCGCTGTCCCGAGTTCATTGTCGGCGTCGGTTAACATGGGCATTGGACCACGTAAGCTGGCGCATAAGACGCTGGCGCCCCGTGCTATTCACGGATGAGTCCATGTATTGCCTAGACTACACTGATAGGCGGGCTAGGGTGTGGTGAAGGACGGGGGAAAGGTTTCATGCAGCAGACTTTGCTGAGCACGATCGTTTTGGGGGTGGGTCCATCATGGATGGTCGGACTGATCTTGGTTTTTTAGAAAGAGGTACACTGACAGCTCGTAGGTACATTGATGAAATCCTCAATACCCTCGTAAGATTTAACGCTGGTGCTATTGGGGATAGATTCATTTTAATGGATGATATTGCCCGTCCACACACGGCCCGTATAGTCCAAGAGTATCACCAAGAAGAGGGTATTCCACGTCTGGACTGGCCGGCTCGCTCACCGGACCTAAATCCTATAGAGCATATGTGGAATGAGCTACAGGTCCGAGTTTCGGCTCGCCAGGTCCAGCCAAGGACACTTCGGGAGCTCGGCCAGATCCTTAGAGAAGGATGGTCTGTTATTCCTTAAGAGTATTCCAGAACTTAATAAGGAGTATACAGAGGTACTGTCGGGATGTTAATGACAGTGCTAGATCTCATAATCGTTATTGAACGAAATGCAATTGAAAGAACACCTTTTTTGGTCAAATTCCATTTTTTCAATTTTCAAGAAAACAGACCAATTTCTAGGTTCTCCCTGGTTGGTCTACATTGAAAGTCTTCTTATCATTATAAAGCTTTTTTTCATCTTACAATTTGATTAACTGATAACAATCGACCATTTTCCAACATTCTTGTATTCAAATTTCATTTTTTCCTGAAATTATAATATAAAAAAAGTTTTTCTGCTTAGCAAACTTTGAGAAGTAATAACTATGGAATCATTTACATGATTATATCAAAAATGACACGATACCCTTATATAGGTAAGATTGTCTGTAGACATGCAAGGGTAACCTGGCAGTGTTTGCTTTCTGTGACGAGAAATTGCTTTTTATGGCAGTTTCCCGGTACAGGAATCCAACAATTGTGTCTAACTTTAAGTTTGGTAAGGTATTCTTTATCGAAACAAACATAAGCAGACCCAATCTGTATAATGAAAAACTACAGTACAAATGTTGTTCATTGTAATTGAAAAAAGATAACAATCAAATGACGACGAAAATACTGGTTGGGAGTATAACGAAGTTTGTTGGAAATAACGAATGGGATATATACTGCAGAACTAAAGTTAAGGGCCAGTGAAATAATCACTTGGCATTTCTTGAAAATACACAGAAACAATTTCATTTTTTGCAACAACTGAAGTCACTATTTTGACTTTCGAGAACTGCAAACAAAATTGCAAACAATCCATTTCTAAATGTAGACAAATCGCTGAAAGTATCCAACCCCCTCTTTCCTAAAATTGCAAAATACCTGTTGATTTTGGTAAGTTCAGGGACGAGTGTGTTTATCATGTTCTGGAAAGCATTTGATGTTCTAAGGAAACAAAGAGCTAGCAGAGTTCTGTGGCAACTGTTTTGAGTCGCCATCAACAACCTCCAAAAATAAAGAAGCTGATGGACACCAGCTGGTGTAAGTTTTTTTCCCAATCCGGCCCCGAGGGACACCAAAGGGGTCAATTATCAGCATTGAGTCAGTCGATCTGGCTCATCAGTTCACCTTTACCTTTATTTTGCGTATGTTTAGAATCATTTTGAGAAATTCAGAGTGAAATGGAGTCACTAAATGACGTTGATTGATGTGATCTTGAACAACAGTTGACCTCTGATGCAGACCCACCTAGCGCAGAAAACAGGTCTCAGTCATGTGACTTTGGTGATGTTACTGGCACTCCTTAGACTGTCTGCCAATGGCATATCAATCTGATGATGAATTGATAACGTAGAGCAAAGAGCTGGCTGTATAGAAAGACCCTTGGATCTGTGTATCTAGACCGCCAGTCAGGGATCGCTTATCAGGCGTACCAGTGGTTTGAAAATGTCCATATTGCTGCTGAATGTAAGTCGCCAGGACAGTTTTCTGTCTGGACAAACGTGTTTCAGTGATCCGAGAGCCTACTTCGTATCCAATCTTCTCAGTTTGATCATTTGAAGCATGTCTAGGGAAGCCCATATTGCGGCCGAAGAGACCCCTTAGTTAACCATTTTGTCAAAATGTGTTCAGTGTAATCATCGGGTGCTCTTTCAAAGGCTAAAACATCTCCAACAGAACTGGTTCTACAGCTAAATCCTAAAACCTTTCGACGGATATTTTCTGGTTGTGCCATTTTTAAAAGGACCGAGGAACACTGATGCTTGACTCTAAGGTTTGCAAAATAATGCCAGTCTATTGCAGCAGATGATAAAACATCAGAAAAACACAATTTGCCTTATTTAATATCTTTCGTGGTTTGTCAAAAAACTTCCGACTAATCATTAGAACATTAAAGGCCGACCCTTAACTTTAGTTAGGCAGTATAGAACTTTATGAATCAAAATTTAAATAGGATAATTTTAATGAATCGTTTTCATGAAATTAATCTGCAATTACTGTTTGAATTTATACTCTTATCTATCTTTTTTATGTTATAGTAGTGTCAATTCACGTTGTTTTGTTTTTTTTTTTCGAGCGAAAACATTTGCAGAGACACTCAAAATGCTTTAACGCCGTCGTGCTTCGCACTCTGGCTTCTATACTATTTTTCGGGTATCAGCAAATGTTAACGTCCTCAAAAACACGAATTGACCCTAAATTATGCATCTGCAGCAGAGTATTGAACTTGTTTGAATTGCTTTGTTTACTTATCTTTTAACTTCTGTACCACCCCTTGTAAGCAGCTGGATTGTAAAAGATGCAAGGCCTTAGCGACAGATTTTTAAATAAATTGAGCCTGTTCGTGACATGTCCAACTATTTCAAAAGTGCCCGTATTAGGGAAAGCCGCAATCATAGCGCAGTTGGTAGCTTATCGGACTGTCAATCTAGAGGTCCCGGGTTCGATCCCCGACGGCGGCACTCATTCTTTCCGACTATTTGTCTCTCACCAATGGGTTGATAATCAAAGACCTATGTGAGATAGCAGCTGGAGGTTAGGAAAGGATGTGATGGTTGTACTGGTGAGAGAAATACCAGGAATAGATTATTAGGTACTCCAGCCGCGACCTACCGTATGAGAGAAATTGTGTTGCCCAGACGATATATATCACTTGTCATCAGAATAAGGACAACTTGTAGAGTTCAGTACGTCTTTGTAGACCAGTATACGCTTCGGTACTTATGTACCCCCCACCACTGAGGACATAAACTGCTCTCCAAAGACGTATTGAATTCTACAAAGTGTCCAAAAAACGATGACAAGTCGATGTATATCTCGACATGTTGACCAAATTTATATTTTCTTGACGGCATCAGAATGTAAGACTTGCCTAAATGGACATATACATCCATTTCCAAGAACATAAATTATGTCGACATCTTTTGGACGTCTTGTCACTTGTCGTTAAAATTCAGGCGACTTTTTTTTCTTTCTGTGTACAATACGACATAAAAAGTTCGACATCCATGTTATCCGTAAAAGATGCACGAGTTTATTTGGGTAGGTCTTCTATATGTAGGATAGCAGAAAGACACAGATTTGGTCAACATGTCGATACATTTATCAACTGTCATCGCAATTTTGACAACTTGTAGAGTTCAATACGTCTTTGGAGACCAGTTTATGTCCTCACTAGGCGGGGGGGGGATACATACAGGCTTCCCACTCGGAACATCACTCGGCCATTTACGTAATCTACAACAGACCTCGGCATTCGGAACATCGCTCGGACTTTTCCGTAAACTGAAAAGTACCTCGGACGTAAGTGTAGTAATTTTTGGTCATTTTTTCGGTAATTCGGCTCCTGGTGGTACTTTGGTTAATACACTTGAAGAAAAGTTTCCCTTTAATATTTTAATAATTTCGTCTGTGGAGATCATTTTTGCATGATATAATTTGAAAGCAAAACGCAGTAAAACACTGCGTTTTGTTTTCAAATTATAATATGCCCAATTCTTACCTTACGTTGATTTTACTTTTCGCAACGTCATCCTGAATTGTGTTTGTGACGTCATATGAACCCACGTGCGATATGACGCGCTTTCATGGCTGCGCCCTTATTATTCCCGAGGTCTATTCCGTAGAATCGCCGAGGGTTCCCGAGGTCTATTCCGTAGAATCGCCGAGGGTTCCCGAGTGCAGACCTCGGATGTATGTAAGGCGGATGGGTATTTAACAAAAAAGTGCATTTTGTTAGGCGGAAACAGTGTAAGAAAAACAAGCACTGTAGATTTGGATCTTTTACAGTAGATAACGGCTGAAAAATCTTAATTTTTGAGAATGATAAATCATTCTCAAAATTTATTTTTTTTCAGCCGTTATTTAAGAATGTAAAGATATTTACATAATAGGATACGATGGATTCACGTCAGTGACTTAAACGAGTAGCGATGGAGACGTCGAATGTTTTCACTTAAAGTTTCGAGGGCTTACGCCATTTTAACTGACGTCATCGAGTTTTTTCGAAGGTTTTCCCGAAATTTTCAAAAATTGTCCGTCTATGTACATCCGAGGTTGATCGTGTGATTGGCTGAGTGGTGTTCCGAATAACAGGCTTCCGTATGATTGCTATAGAAATAAGGATAGTTATGTTGGAAAAACTTTTATAATTTTATCTCTACATCGAATCCAAATCGAAAGTCTGTATCTCTATCTGAAAGATAATAAAAATCAAAAATCAATTTATACATTATCTTAAAACTTTACAAATATCCGTGTGATAACATCCCATGTGATATTTTTATGATATCACATGGATATTTTAGAACAATGACATAATGCGGTTATTTTTAGAAACGTACATATCTGTTAGAATCATCAACGAAAACAATGCAAAAAGAGGTTATAAGATAAATATAATACTGACTTAGTGTATTGTACGAAAAAAATACAATATGTTTTGAGGTATCACTTCCTTAAATTTTCATAAAAAGAATACTCGAAAATGAAATTATACTTGTCTTGAACGATTGAAATATTATGGATTTTATAAACTGAGCAAAACCTAAGTTCTTGATCAATTTATAAATATTCACCCTTTTCAATCATCAGATCGTGAGAAGAACATCGGACGTTTGCTAAAGATTTAAAATTTTGAAATATACGACGAGTCAAAAGTTCTGGGTTAAGGGTGGATTTAAAATGTTGGTAATGCTTTGATTTATGAGAATTGCTTAATTCTGATTGCTTTTGTTGCTTAAAAGAAAATTTAATCCTACAGTATTTTTTCTCAAGAATTCTGAATCATTACCTACATCTTGAACAACCCAAGCATAGCCAAAACCGTAAGTGTAAAGAAGATTCTTAATATGTTCAGTTTACCCTACCAACTTCCTCTTGGTGCAGTAACATGTAATAGCATTACTTTGGGTACCTATTGCTATTCATTTGAAGAATACTTAACCAGTATTTAATGCAGTTTCGGATATAGAAAGTACATGCCATGTGGTAACCCGTGACCTATTGAAGAAGGCATATGAATATACCTGAGCAACAAATGGAATCTAACACCATGAAAAAACGTAATTTGAAAAAAAATAGTAAGAATTTGATTTATAATATGACCTACGTCGCGGGAGTGAAATAACCCCGTTGAATATATTTGATATTACACGGGTGTTATTACACGGGTGGAATATCTATACAAATGAGCTAAAAGCGAATATCAACGTTATATTTTTGTTAGGAAAATGACGTCATAATGGATCTGCTGACGTCATTTTTCAAACGGCGTTATATGTTTCGCGGAATAACATGAATCCATAAATACCGTAATTTTATCGTTTTATCACCAAAATTCGGGTCATATCATAAAAAGAATATCAAATTTGTGCTCATCAAATACCGAATTCATTAAACTCGTCATCTATGAACAGATAAAAACTCGGCACAGCCTCGTTTTTATCTGTTTATAGATTACTCGTTTAATAAATTCGGTATTCAATGACCACTCATTCAATATCCTATATGTAAGCAATGGTTAAATTCAATGATATGAGTTCGAAGTTCTCTCTTCTCTTACAGAAAAAGTTATACTTAGTTTTAAAAATTGAACAAGATATATCTTAAGATGATTAATTGGGTAATGTGACCTACATTCAGATGTCAGAATCTAACAAATGTTTGTTACGATTGCTATGTCTTTAGGATATGGCTATAAGTGCATAATATAAAAATGCATCATAACAATATTGTATTTCATTAAATCATTAATTAGTAAAATAAAAAAAAAACACACACACATACACACACAAGCGCGATGGTAACACTGAAACGGCGATTTTACTACTCTTATTCGTGTATATGACCCGAGATATAACACCGAGATTTTTTTTTTTTTCAAAATGCCATTTTCATTTATACTTCGGTGGCTTACAAATCTAATATATATATATATATATAGATTCTTGGCGTCTGAAGGGTCAATGTTTAATTAAAAAGTCATTTTTTTATATATTTTTTTAATTCGGGATTTAAGAGCTGAATAAATATCGTTTTTTACAAGATCAATGCACTCCGCTACCCAAAGTTTCATCTAAAACAATATTCATTTGGAAAAACGTGTTTATTTCATAATCAATGGTAGTTTTCCTAATACTAAATACTGGCAGCATTCAATTGTAAGAATTTATAATACTTTTAACTGGTTATTTAAACATTTATTTATATATAACAGGCAATACATATATTGGTTGTATTTATATTGTTGTATGGATGTTATACTTAAATAATGTAGCAAAATATATCCGTTGTACTCTTCTAGAAATTATCTGCTCAATAAGCAATAGATTGATTGTTTGAATGGAGTTTTACGCCGCTTTCGACATTTTTTCAGATTAAGAGATCGTTGATCCATAAGAAAGAGCCAAGCCGTTTGTACAAATGATTATCTCATTAGTTTTCCTTACATGATTATTATCTTCAATACATTGATCGGCGTAAGGTAGATGCCGATTAGAAATCAATGTTATATTCCATCATGATTTGTCATGTTTTAAGACAAGGTTTTTATGAGATATTCAACGCAATGCAAAAATATAGATATATGTAGTATTTAAAGGTAACGTATAAATTCCCTGAGGAATATCTGCTAACAATTATATAATTATATTCGGTTGCGGAAAAATGTTCTTGACCAAAACACATTGAAAGAACATAAAATTAGCAAAAATACAACTGTGGCAGATTGCCATATTTTTATAGATATTATGCTGAAAAATTGAACACCGTTGTTCATTTGGCTCCTTTAAAGCGTTGTCTGTGCATGTCATATTCTCCGAAGATTGACAGTCAGTATTTGAAAAATGCCACCTATCGGAAGATAACGCCTTTAAAGTGAGAAAATCTATCAATCATGACAGATGGTTAGACAAACATATCACTATTATACAATATGAATTTGAGACAAATAACTGGTATTTAGATTAAAGGCATTCGTAGGTGATTCTTTTATGCAGAGCTTACAAATGCCCTTCATTCATAACATAGATGCTCTGTTTAGAAATTGTTTACACATGTTTGCACCTAATGACCTTTGACCCAATTTATTGACCCTTATTATGACATTTCATTTGGGCATATTCTGATAGATGTCACTCTTCAGCCTAAGTCTTGTTGCCCTTCATGCCACAAAAAAGCCCACAAACTCGATTTCTAGCGCAACCATTTCCATATGGCCGCCTGTCTATTACCGTGCGCAACGTCATACAGAGTTATTGCATAGAATGTACTTTTTAGCGCTGTTATAATCATGCTTTTACAGACAAAACCTGGGCTTTAACGGGGGAAAACGTGGATTAATCAGTAAATTTATGTGTCGTTAACGTCTTCCTTTTTTTACTCAAATATCCTCGATTTCGGCTCATACACTTTAATCAATTTGAATAGTTGTTATATTTTTCTGTAATATTAGTTTGTCACATTAGAAAATTCAATGCATTCGGCCTAAAATACTACAAAGGTCACATCAAGAAGACTGTACACATTGATGAGTAAAATACGTGATAATTATTCATGCCCATCATTTTTATAGAGCATACTTAAATACGTTTCTCTAAATCTCGCATTAAATTGTGTCATGTCATAAATTTTTCAAGCAACGTCCGTATAAACAAAATGGTCGTGGTAATTCATAACGCAATTGTTTCGGCATATTCGTGGGTTTGCAACTATTTTAATATCCTTTCTATGACACTAATCCGCAATTTCTGTTTTGAATTCGGGCGTTAAACCATTTTTTCGGGTCTCTGCAAAGGTTAACACCCGAAAAAAATAACCCTATATTGATGCGCCTCTTTGTCTTGTCATTTTCTTGGGTTCGACAACTTACCCGCCAAATCTGGAACAATGACAAACGTTATCCAGACATATCCAATGAAGGTTCATATTTTGACAACGGAGTCCGTGTGAGTCTATACAAGTCTGGGTTTGACCGCTTGAACAGTTACCATCTGAAAATGCAATTAATCTTTAAGTTGATTTATTCATCCATACGTTGATATAATATAGTAATAGGTTTAACCTGTAGACGGGAAAAGTAATTTGACTTAAGTTTTAACTTATTTTCAGGAGAGCAAAATAGGCTATTTTATCAAAATCGATGATTGTCTGTGTTTTTTTCTCAATTGTTTCTAGGATAATTCCCTTAGTCACAGCCATTTTAATAATTGCTCAGAAGAAATTAGCCTAATATGAATAAAAGATACTAACTGAAATTGAAACTGGTTTTTATTAAAAAAAAAAAAACACGTTAGGGGGTTCTTTAAATATGGGCGTACGTTTTATAGCGGTCACCATTATAGCAACTGCATCAGGTCAGGGACTCTAAATACGCATGGGTCCGTGGTCAGGGACCTGTTTTACTAAACATCTTACGATCATTTCTTGCGCAAGTCAAAAATTAAAGTTGCTTCCACAATAGTAACTAAGAAACGATTTCTGCCAAGCATTATCTCATTGGAATAGTCCTCTAGAGACGATTCCAATGAGAAATTGCAAGGCAGAATCTAACAATGACTGAAACCACCAGGTACGATTTTTGATTTAGACTTACGATCATATTTTTCGTAAGTAGTTTAGTAAAACGGGCCCCAGGTCTAAATCCTAAGAATGGGATTCAGACTTGATGTTAGCCGACATAGCTTTAGCTAAACCAGCTACATTTACAGTTTTTAGAATTAAAACTGGGGATATTCCTTAAGTTTTCATCTCTTTCAAGTCTTCACTGCGAATATTGCTCTAGATTTCATCTTTTTCACGTCTTAACTGGGAATATTGTTACATATTTCTTTTCTTTCAAGTCTTATCCCGCTTTTAAACCCGACGTTAACACGCAACAACAATGACGTTGCTTTAGCCGACCGACCGACCGACCGACCGACTGACTGAATGACTGACTAATGGATGGAAGGATTGATTGATGGATTGATGGATGGATGGATGGATGTATGGATTGATGGATGGATGGCCGGATGGAAGGCATGAAGGATGGATGGATGGATGGATGGATGGATGGATGGATGGATGGATGGCTTGGTGGTGGGTGGGTTGGTGGATGGATGGATGGATGGATGGATGGATAGATGATGGATGGATGGATGGATGGATGGACGGATGGATGGATGGATGGATGGATAAATGAATGGATAAATGAATGGATGAATTAATTGATAAATTAATTGATAAATGAATGGATGGTCCGATGGTCGGATGGATTGATTAATAGAAGGACGAATGACTTGATTCGTTGATTGATTGATTGATTGAATTGTTCTTTGATTAATTGGCCGATTTATTAGTTAATAACGTGATTACCTTGCTATTTTCCTGTAAATGCGTTTCTAACCATCTATTTGGAAACATTAACTCTTTCCTGTCTTACAAAATTTTAGATCTTTCCAAATTCAAAGGTTTTGTAAATCATATTTTAAAGTGGATTTAAATTGAAAAACAACCATTCAGAGAGTAGAAAATAGTGTGGAAAAAGAAGAAATTGCTTGCCAGAAGCAATGTCTTCCCTTTTCACAATGTTTTCTCAAACATAAAATTACAGGCATGTAAAAAGCAGGGATTAAACAGCAAAGGGTTAATTTAATCTCCACAAACTACGCTAGAAAACTTACGAACGAAGGTGTCGTGTGAACAGAGACATAGTCCGGATTTACACTGTTTGAACCATCCGTGTTCTATGTGACATTCTGTCTCATGGCAGTCAATAACATTACCGGAAGGACACTGTTCCGCGACAGCGACAGCTACAAAAACAAAATTAAATTGGAATTATTGAAGTTTATTTTGAGACGGTATAATCCATGATTTTTGCCCTGGTACCGCGTAGCCTAAGTAATGGGCCTGTGCATTTAAGGTTAAGGTAAATTCTACTCACTTTTACAGATAGTAGACATAAATGACTTGAACTGTGAAATCATCGTAAGGTTACCAAATCCTCGTAACTTCAGCTTGGACAAGCTGAAGCCACCGGTTTTGGTAACTCAACGATAAAACATGTTCACTTTTGCTAAGCAAATTTATTCTTTTGGTTTTATGATAGTTTACACGCCTTAGAGTTAATTGCCTAAAATGTCTTGACAGAACCCAGTTTTATTGAAAAGTAAACTCGCCAATTTATTCTGGCTAACCCACACCTTGCCAGGTCAATAACAACGCAGAATATACGCAATGATATTAATACATTGTTTTATTTTTCCATAACTTTCACTCTATGAAAATCTTGCTCAAATATTAATTTTTGGAATCATTTATCATTTACTATATAATCATGACATTCAACATGTCTATTTTTTATCCTTAGAAGGTACGTACAAAGCCGAGTGGGAATTACCATCAAAATGACAGGGGTCAAGTTAAGGGCTATAAACCGCCCTATACCACCTACCTTCTGTTGTAAAAAAAGATAATCACTGATTCAATATGGACCGGAAGTTACCTGCAACAAAGCATGTTTGGTGTTTCAATTGTACCGATTGAAACAGAAATCCCGATTGGTTGAAATTAACTTCCGCTTATAAGTTTAACCAAACGATATCCTTTACACAATCGGGCCCTGGTGTCGTTGCTGATAAAAGGTGGTTCTTTTTTTATACCATCATTCATCATTCTGTGAGACAGAACAAATTAATGAAGGCTTTCCTGACTGTTTTGAGCTTGAAGACAAAAGAATCGAGGAATTGACACCAACTTTACGATAACCTAATTTACGTCATCCTTGTCGGCCGTCAAACAAAATTAAAACCTAACATACAGCACACCATCTTAATGTTAAGTTTGTTACTCTAGATGGTTTTTTTTCAGGATTAATGTGACTTTCTGAAATAAGATGTTTTTCTCTGTCCAAGATATGCTGTAGAAGGTTACAACGGTTTGCGGAGCTCTTTAGTTCAATACTCTGTTGCTTAAGGCGTATATTATTATTGCAAATCAGTCTTAGTTTGGGATTTAAAACAAACTGACTTGTTGGACTTTAAATGGCGTAACAAGCCAACCGGAGGTTCTCTGAAGTACCAAACAGAAATAACTTACCGATGCATATAGCTAGACAGAGCACGATCTTCATGTTGAATTGATATTCAAGTCTTCTGTATCTCTGAAATACGATAGCGTCTAAGGAACAAATTGCCATTTATATAAAAGTTTAACCAAACATTCCGTCGCGACATATTGAAGTAAGTCATAATATATCGCCATGTATAATCTTAGCGCTCAGCCCCTAGTTGTAAAAACGAAAACCATTGATAAAATATAGACCGGAAGATATCTTCAACCAGCCAGGTTGGTTGTTTCAATAGTAACAAATGATATACACGAATATTTTGATTAATTTTTGTTTCCAAATATGATTAGCATTACTTCCTGGAGTAATGCCGTCGATATGATGAGCAAGCTTGGTTCGATTTTAAGCTCACTGGTCTTAGTCCAGCGGGGCTATTGTAATGCCCTAGGGTCGATCGTGTATTCCTTCTTTTCTGCTAATTAGGTTGATAATATTGGCGCTATGGACTGTCGTGACACCATATGAAAAAATATGGGAGCTGTTGAGTCAGCTAAAATTAAATCATTTAGCGAAATATAAATAAATGTCTTCTCTGAAATGAATTATTGGAAATAAACATTTGTTGTCAGGATTTTTCTTTGGATAGAACTCTCTCAGATTTGTTTGTAAGCGATACAATGACGCATTATGGAAAAGTGACCTTGGTTGTGCAAAATCTCTTGTAACCACATCTTGTACATCTATCGACAGAATTTCAAAATGTAACTATATGACCATGCCCACATTCAAACTGCTTGGAAATATTACTCTGTGTCATAGAAACTTTTTACCTACCTTAGGCCGTGATGATTTTCTGCTTTCAAGTAGATTTTATCTAAGCTTGATACTTATAAATATATTTATTGTTGAAATTCATAAATCTGCTAGAAATTTAGTTCTAGTGGAACCTATTCGAACCTCTTGTTCATGTGTTTTTAATATTTTATTGCCCGATAATTTATATATGATCATAAGTGAGAATGTATCGAAATTTAGTATCGATGGTTTTCTAGACTATTTATTGGAAACGTCTTTAGCAATTGTCTTGCACTGTTGACCTTGACCGAATCACTAATTCGGAACGGTTCAGCCGAGACTGAAAAGAGCATTTAAAAGGCTGAAACATTTGCCAGCATCCAATCGGGTATAAAAAGCGGCGCATTATCCGCGATATGACCGAACAATTGATGAAAGTGTCATTAAATCCCGTTCATACAAACAAATCCTTTATATCGTCAATTGTTAAATATTTTTTTTCTTCGCAATTGGCAAATACGCCGGTTTTTAGATGTCACTACAAATCCGCGATTTGTCCCACTTTATGACTTTATGCGCCCTTATCATTCCAAGACTCGTATAATTTAGAACTAAGTACGATTTAGTACTATGTTCATATGCATTTATATCATTTTTAAATATTTTTAAAAAACGAATTAAAAGAAATCTACATTTAAACCTGGGACGCAGAAATGAACACATCATCGAGAGAAATTACGTACAATGCTATCCGTTCTTTTAATTTTAAATCTTATTTAGATTTGATAAAACGGAAGAAATTAGAGCCGCTCTTTCAAAAACTAATAATAGTCTCCACGATTGTTTACTTGTTATTTCGAATCTCGAACAAGAAAGAATGACGTGGACAATTTTAAATACCCTAGTATATATATATTTTCTTTTTCTTTTGCCTAAACTTTGCTATTCGTACTACAAATAGCAAAGGTAAGGATATTATTGAAATCATTTTAGCTAGCAAAGCATCAGCTTTGCTGGCTTAAGTTAACATACAAAATTTTGAGGAAGTCTCAAAGTTCAAATGAGTGCAACCCGCCTCTGGCAGCTTAACCACTAAATCAATGAATGCTTTCGCCATAAAAAATAGTTCTCCCGTAATGGTGAATACCTGTGTCTGCAGTTTCACCCCCTCCCCCGCTCATACTTTAAGCGCATAAGGGCATATCAGGCTTATGGTGAGCTGTGTGATAATTAGATATCCCTCGTACGTCGTTCGTCATCATCTCTCTTAAGTGTCATAGGGGCGACAATTCATGAATATTGGATAGTAATGTTTGTCAGGTCATTAAGATTAACCCTATGAATTAATTTGAAATATTCCATATGAAAACACGAGAAAAGGATACCTGTTGATACTTTCTTTTTTTACATTCTAAGGGCCATACATTTAGGGCATTTATGATAAAACTTGTTCAGTATGTTAGTCAAAATGATAATACCTTCTGAAAGAGCAAAGTTCGTCTGAAAATACAAACGTAGGGAAATGAAAATTTGGCTCACCTGTGATGAACAATGACCAGAATACTTTTTATGTGAGAAAGGGGACTCAATTAGAAAAAGAGAACATTTGAACAGAAAAAAATATAAAGAAAAATCGGGATTTATGAGAATTTTTTCATACTCACGGTTTCCAAGAATGTCACGTGCCTTCAAAGTAATGACTTGGCTGTGCATAGTACGGTCACTTGGATGAACTTATTAAATAAGAACTCATTCGAAAGTATGCTTTTCAACTCCTCGCTTTATTTTAACCCTGATTTTGAACTATAATAAATTTTTAAAAGGAAGATTACTAAAATATCTATGCTTTGCTAGCTTTCAGTACTTCCAGCTTTAATTATCTAAATACTGCGATAGTTACAACATGTAAAGGCTATTGTTGTGAGAATCGCGCATAGCAGGGGGGGATAATATAGAAAAAAGTTTTAAATAAGAATATGTTCTTACATCGTATGTGAGATATTCTTGGCTAAATCTATATATGCTACACGGTAACAACTCTATTAAGGCAGGTTACCAAGTGAAAGGTTGTGAAACAACCAGTCTAACTTTCTCCGAACTCAATAATTTTCTACATTTTTTTTAAATAAATATCGACCGCTAATTTTCTTTTGTGAACCTTTTTGAAATTGTACCACTGTTGTTATTATGTATATGTACATTATTGACATTTTGTCTTTTGTTTCTTCAATAAACTAAAACTTAAACTATATTTCATTAATGTTTTGCTACGGTTGACGTCATATCGGGAACCAGTAGCAGCTCATCAAGGCTCTTACGGACGAATGGCAGGCCATTCTCCAATAACGTATACAACGTGTGATAAGACTTATGGAGCGCAAAATCACTTCAGTCTCAACGAAAACGGTGACCTTACTCGTATTTGATGAAAGTGTCTTTTTTCAGTTTTATGCAAGTTTCTTAAAACCAAAAAAATAAGACGTTTGCACCTAGCCACTGATAAAAAAAAAAAACACACAAAAACATTGCCTATGCTTTCCCAGCAAGTCATTGTTAATGAAATGAACAACTTTTTTGCTATAAATAAAATGATTGATGATGTATGGGTGTAATTGTTGGTGGCAACTTTCTATTGACGCTGAGTATAAAACTACCACTCGTTTAGTTCGCATCATTGGCTGAAATATGAACGAAAGTTATTGAACGGATGACGTCATCGATTTGTAACGTAGTTGCGTGCGAAATGATGCAATTTAGCGAACACATTTCACAATTATTTAATTTTTTGCATTTTTTATAAGTCGATCTTTATTATACTCTATTTAGTACACTTATGATAAGACTTTATAATCAACTTTCTCGTATGACGTATTGATATTTCGGTTACATCAAGCTTTAAATTTTTCACCGTCTTTGATAGGGCATATCGTAAGTGTCTATAAAAATCGTAAGTGTATTTAAAATATAGAGTGGGTAATTGTTTGTTTCATTATAAGGTTGATTTATCTTTCTTTGGATGAACAACGTTATATTTTCACGAGTCGCAAATTCAGAAGGGCATGCACAATTTATGAGACGAAATCACAGACGAATAGGACAGTATAATTCGAATACGGTATTATGACTTGTGATTACAGTACATTTGTATGCAATCGGCGAGTCAGAATAACGAATTCTATTTATATATTGATATTGTTTACATTTAGAACTTCCGGCTTATGCGCAATACTGGTAGACAAAAAGAGCCTGATCGCTTTACGTAAAGAGAATTAAAACTCAGTCAAACTCAATCGTTAATTTAAATTTGAAATGAAGTGAAAATTGAAAATTATTTGTTCGAATGTTTCACGTTAATGGTTATTCAATAGTTAAAGAATCTATTACACAATAGACCTTACTGAGTAAGTTCATATCGGACTCGGTTTCGACCCGAGTTAACCGGGTTTCCATCAGAACGGCCTCTGTTTCGACCCTGGTGATGTCATTGTAACCTTTCAACCTCGACGCTTCTGATCCTGGGTCAGGCCGGTGTTACATGGGTTCCAAAATGGCGTCGAGAATAGTGCACAACAATTCGATTACAAAAAAATAAATATTCTCTATTACTTTAATCAACAAATACTTTTTTCATATTTTATATAGTATTTTGCACGAGTTTATCACATGTCTTAATGGGATAACGATATTTCATGGTAAATTAATTATTGTAGCGGTAAATGTGAAGTTTGTTTACTACCACCAGTGGGTAACTCCGTTCACATGAATGTCTTTTCTGCGCATGCATATTACAGTCAATTTTAGATTATTACATCATCTCACGCGTCTCTCGGGCTGCCATTTGAATTTCCCCACTAAGTTTCCTTAGATAATACTAAATACGGCCGTCTTTTTGAACGATGTTCCAGTCGACTATGGATCTTATAGCTACTAAAGATATTTTTGTCCCTTCTTGGTTAATGAATTTATTAAAAACAACATCACATAGAATCGTTGAATTGACCTGTCCTAAAACTTTTTGATAATAGAGTCTATCTGAAAGACGCTCGAGTTGCTCTATTTAGCGCAAATTTAAATTCTTCCTTTGTATAGTTGATAGGTTTTTTTTGTTTGTTTGTTTGTTTTTGTCAATAAATGAAATTTTCACTTTCACTTCAATAAGAAAGGAGAAAATTATGTCTAAAACATAGTTGGCACCTGTTTTGGTTTTCTACAGTAGTTACTACTGTATAATCAACTTTAATTTTTGACTTACGCAAAAAATAATCGTAAGTTGTTAAGTAAAAAAAAGGCCCCAGGGGTCCATTTATTGGATTTGCTTGTCGAATAATGGAGGGCATACCGTTACGATTTTTTTCAATATCTTGATAACAAAAATCAGTTTCATTTCAAGACTATAATGTTTTAGTACAATGACAAAGGTTGTCAATACATTTCCAGGAAAGACCCATATTAGCACAGCCGTTACCGTGGTTAGCGATACAAGTGGCTGTACTTCCATCTGAACAATTCTTGGCTGAAAGAAAAGGGTATAAAGGCCGTTTGGCTTCTATATGGATCAACATTTAGCCTAAAATATCAGAATCTAACTAATGAAACGCATTTTTTTTCTTGTCATGTCATATTTTCCATCTAAAACCATAGATCAACATTTAGCCTAAAATATCAGAATCTAACTAATGAAACGTATTTTTTTTTCTTGTCATGTCATATTTTCCATCTAAAACCATAGAGAATTTTGTTTTTCTGAATCTATCCAAAAATAGTTTTTATTTGAATAGGGGCCGAGTCAAAAGTGTATGATTTTAAGTGATTCGATCACCAGTCCCGATGTGCCGAACCGACAGAGGATTAATAAAATCATGGGATTCATAAAGTTATAGACACCATTATAATAATAATAATAATAATGATAATAATAATAATAATAATATCTTTATTTTATGAAGGTGAAACATTAAGACAAATCTTTCAAAGTTAACAAATTGAAATTTCTCTTTTTTACAATGTTGCCTTCAGTGAAAGAAAAATTAATGAAAAGTGATAATCTGTTTAAATAATGATATCATGATAAAAAAAAATATGATGAAAGTCGCCGAAAAAGATGATGATAAATGATGACATATGAAAATAACAATAGACACAATATACAAGAAAATTCATGTATTAGTAAATCTTCGGACAGATACACCATTTACTTAAATAAATTAGATGCTTTCTGCATCGACTGTTGATTTAGTTAAGAGCAAATACTGTTTAAATTTGTTTTTGAAGCTAGATAAAGAAGATGCATTTCTAATGGAAATTGGGATTTCATTCCACACATGTATACTGCTGTATGAGAAAGAACGTTTTTTGTACAACGTATTATATTTTGAGTGTGTGATGTCATTATGTGCAGACGACCTAAAATTATAGTTACTGTTTTTACAAAATGAAATAATCTCATTCATGTATTCTGGTAAAAGGTTATTATAGCATTTGAAAATTAAAACACCAGTATAATAATTACATCGGTTGTCAAATGTCATCCAGTTTAGTTTAGTGAAAAGTTCAATCGATGGTGTTCTTGAAGAAGCGCCCAAAATAACACGAGCTGCTCTTTTTTGAAGTATAGATAATTTAGCAGTCCTATATTTAGCACTTTTCCACCAAACTGTACAGCAATAATCAAAGAGAGGAAGTATATACGAATTGTAAAACAGTTGCTTCATTTCTAAAGTGAGATAATTCGATATTCGTTTGAGTAATGTAATTTTACTGTTGATTTTAGAACTTGTTTTTTCAATGTGTGTATTCCAAGATAGATGGTTGTCGACATGTACACCCAAAATCTTATGAGATTCAACGACTTCAACGTAAACACCGTTTAGTTGTAAGCAAAGGTTAATATTCTTTAATCTATGTTTAGGTCCAATAAGCATACATTTTGTTTTAATTGGGTTGACAAGCATATTATTATTTGAACACCAAGAGAGTATAGATTTTAAACTACTTTGTAAGTTGGTTTGTATTTCGTTAATGTTTACTCCAGACTTATATAATGTTGAATCATCTGCATAGAGATCTAAACTCGAGATATTTCCATACAAACTCATGTCATTAATATAAATCAGAAATAGAAGCGGTCCTAATATAGAGCCTTGTGGGACACCGCTAGATATGATTTGTGGGGTGGAAAAGTTATCACTACTCTTAATATACTGTTTTCTGTCGAACAAATAAGATCCAAACAATTCTAAGGCTTTGATAGAAAATCTATGCAACCTTAATTTATACAACAAAATTTTATGATCCACAAGATCAAAGGCTTTCTGCAGATCAACGAAAACTGTACCAACGATTTTTCCCGAATCAATATCCTTTGACCATTCATCGATCATTCGGATAAGGGCCGTCTGACAAGAATGCTTTTCTCTAAAACCTAATTGGTGCTTATTAAGGATATTATTTTTGTACAAAAAGGATAACAACTGATTCGATAAATGGCGTTCAAAGATCTTTGAAATAGTTGGCAAAATAGATATTGGTCTATAGTTATTTGGATCCTTCCTATCGGAGCCCTTATGTAATGGAAGAACATTATTATTATTATAATATTGTTATCGTTATCATTTCTAGTTTTTCAACATTACATATACAAATTGCCCCGCATGAGATCCTCTTCATGACTGGAACAGAGTCGCCTTTTATAACCCTTCATTTTTATTCTTCTATTGATGATCAAATCAATTATGCATTAAATTAAAGGCTTCAAAATGTGTATGTTAACCAAAAGGGAATGGCCGAATCTAAGTTGACAGAACTTGTGGCCAGACCCTTTTGCCTACTTTTGAATTTTTTGTGTAAATATCATGTTGCATATTATGTAATATAGAGGCAATAAAATATGTTTAAACTATGATTTTAAGTGAGTCGTTTTAGTATAGAAATGAGTGTGTTTAGAAAATTAATTTTGTCGAAAATATTTACTTCCTAAGGATATCAATTTTGAGTGTATTCTCTCTTTGTTCAAACACCGTTTGACAAGATAATTGATAATTGTTTTCATCTATTCTGAGATTTACCCCATGTTCACATATTTAGACCAATCAAAAAGCTTTATTTAACGAAGTTTTTTGGGATTTTCACGTGGCAAACAAGATAAACAGGCGAGTGATAACGGTACAAATCACGTGATATTTAAGTTAAAGGTGACATAACCGTCGATATGCCAATTAGCATTTCCAAATAAGGAATAAAGGACATTTCTTCTGCCAAATGGTTAGTATAAAACCACGTGATTTTACTATATGTTTACATTTTCTTTCTTACTTCTAAACAGCCTCCATCACCGAAAATTTTAGCATTAACTAGATAGAGAGAATCATTATTTTGAAACCATTTCATATTCAAAAAATATTTTGGGGAATGGTATTCAGCTGAAATTCAGGTTTTACCACATACAAATCCTTCACTCAAACGCAATTTTATGTAATTGATGAAAAGGTTGTCCATATAGAAGTCAAACGGACTATTACATAATTGTTCACACAGGTCCACATTGCTTCAGATAAATACGGTTAGATCAATAGATAACGCGTTGGGCTGGCCTGGCTTTGCCAACTTTCATCCGACAGTCTGGAAAATATCATCATAATACGTCGTTTCTTTTTTTTGTGTGTGTGTGTTTTATCTTTTCTTTTCTTTCTTCTTTTTTTGTAATCGAAGAGCGAATGATAGGCCTACGTCGAAGTGGGGTAAGCATATGGTAGTTCGGATGAATTTTTGAGGCTGTACTGCTTTGTGAAATGACAGGAACCCATGGGTTGGTACAACAGTCGGCGAAATATAAGTATTGTGCATTCGAAAGCCCTAGAAGCCGAATGATAACCTTAAAATGACCCAAAATTCATACACTTGCGTCCGAGGCACTATCCAGTCTACGAAAATGTCAGTGATGATCTCAACGGAATGGAGGACTTATCCTTACACAGTTAGTTACATTTGAATAGTGAAATAGTAAAACTGGCAAGATGATTGATTTTGGAATGAGTTTGGAATGAAATTGAATGAGTGTGTGGAACAAGATTTGGGTGAAATTAAAGGGAGGTATTCCAATCTAATTTTGTTCAAGATGAACAAAGTTAGCGATATTCATTACCTTCCTTTAATAGAATATGTATAAAACTTCTTTAAATGTTTTCCGATTTCTTCAAGAAACAATCACTCGCATACAATTTCAATTATGTCAGTGAAATTGCATTTTATTCTATTCATATCTATTTTGAATGAAGCTGTTGATTGTAACTTTTTGGGTGATTTTGGAGCGTTTTTGATCGAGTTGAGAGGGTGTTTGGAATGAATAAATGGAGCTCTGAGTGAGCGATTTAGAATGGTTTTGATTGAGATGAATGTCAATTTCTCGGTGTAACGAAACGTAGCAAGGAAATCTTAAACGCAAAAATCTATACAAATAAATCCTAGTTTTTTAAATACCGTGAAAGAACTTACAAACATGGCTGTCATGTGAGCAGACACACACTCCATTTATACAATGTAACCACCAACCATGGTGGTTATTACAGTTGGTCTCAAGACATTCGTCTTTCTTCGTACAACTTTCCGCCATTACGGCGCCTGAAAGTAGTTACCACGTAGGCTGGTAACGAAATCTTTGTCCAAGCTGAAGTTACGAGGCTTTGGTAACCCAACGATGAAATGTGTTCACTTTCACTAAGCACGTGAATCCTTTAGGTTTTAGGATACAGTTATTTGCATGTGTTCATGATTAATGCCGACTAACTATTAATTGAACCCAAAATATTTAAAAGTAAAAATACGTCACGGCTAAGCCCCGCCCTGCCAGTTCATTAATAACGCAGAATACCTATATCAGGTAACCCGTTAGAGCGCCTAAAACAGTCTATTGCCGTTATGTTTTCTGACAAACTCCATTTATACAGCGTAACTACCACCCATGATGGTTATTACATTTGAGCTTGTGCGTGACATTTCCAACAATTTGACATGTGCATGACCTTACCACATTTAGCAGCCTCGACTACCACATAGTGTAGTGTAATTAGTTATCATAAGATTGTCTGATTGTCTAAAGACACTTTGCGAACCATCTATCCGCAAAGCACAAGGTGAAGATTTTGGTCAGACTGTGCATATGCACAGGCTGGCCAAAATCTTTGATTTGCGGACATTTGAAATTATTGGAAATGTCACGCACAGACTCAATTGTTTTAGTAAGATGTCTACTACTTGCACAAATTATATTTTACAAGTTATTAGGGTAAATCTTTACTTATTTCTGAATTAACCAAAGACATTTATTTTTGGAATTTTAAGGTAACGTTAAAAAAACACATAGATTTTGACCATAAAGCTGCGACAAAGGTTCGGCCCCCATTTTTTCTGATGCCCGAGATGTCCAGCCTAACGAAAATAAAATAGGGAGATCTGTTCAGCTCAGATGGTATCTATATATCACCTGGCCCATGGACTAAGAACCTTAAAATAGCTGACTTCGGTGCACTTTGATCAATCGTTTACGCCTGGGGATGTCCAAGTCCGACATGATTATTTTTATTTAAGGATAAACTAATTTTAGTTGTTTCCATAAGTTAAAGGTAAATACTCTTATGAAAAAAAACCGAGTAGCAGTTGTTTTGTGAGCTTCCACAAAAAGTAGTCCCGCAAGATATCTGTTTCTTAACTGACAAATATTTAGTTTTTTGCTTCGTGAGAAATTGTAAGGTGAAAAGGTAATATTTGTTGATTTCATAGAAGTATGGAACTAAAAACCTGATATCATGAATGCATGAGTCTGCTTCGCCTATTCATACTCGTACATTGTGATAAGTTTTAGTGTCATACCTCAATGAAATCAACAAATAATATCTTATGCTCTTTAATGATTCGTAATGTTTTGTAACATTTGTTTGCATTGGTGCAAACGTTTTGCATCTCATAATATCATAGATATCGTAAATTAACATTTTTTGTATTTCATCTTACGGAATTTAATAACTTTAGAAACTTACCGAGAACGGACAAGAAAACTAACGCAATCCTCATGTTTTGTATCTTTCAACTACTTTAGATTTGAATAAGCTAACTGTCAGCCTTTATTATCTTTTCTACGTTGAACAAAATAAAGAGTCAAATGTTGGATATTTAGAAATAAAAATAAACATCCTCTGAATAATTAGCGCATAAGCCAACACCAAATATTATGGAAAAAGTTATTTGATAACTGTTTTCATGGTAATTATCATGTTACTGATATCTTTTTTATTTTCCAATAGGAATTAACAAGTTTGAAAATTTCTTTGATTTCGACAAGATAGACTAAGAACATTGCAATTTTCAACAAGGGAAAGTGTGAAAGTTTTATCTTTTAAAACGTTGTCAGGACCTCTTATGATAAAACAAATAGTCTATTCTATTTTCCGAATCTAGAATAGTCGCACTACTTTGATGTGTGTGTATTTCTGTTTTACACTCCCACAACTTAGCATATGCCCATATGAATGACGCACGCACCCCCCCCCCATCCCCGGAGACGGTTAGTTGTTACGGGGAATAGTGCAATTATACACGAGGAAACTACTCAGCCGAGATCCGCCATGGCTATTAATCGTGCTCGATGTAAAGTACCACCATATGGGGCCTCTGATCAACGTCTCATCCGAAAAACAATTAGGTTAATAGTGTGGCAGTCCGGGAATCGAACCAACGCTATCGACCTTCAATTATTTTGATGTCATGCGCTCTACAGACTGAGTTGGTCGAACTGACATACACTGTCATACTATACAACTGTATTCTTTTTATACGCTCGTTGAATTACGGGACGTAAATACACCGTGTATCAACGTTCACCGGATATAGCGATTAGTGAGTCGAGGGAAATGTCACGGGGTGTTGTACAAGGTGAGCATTTTTCTCTCTTTTTTTTTTTTGTTAAATCACGTAAAACTTTCCTGTAAGCATACAAGACAGGCATTACTGATATAATCATGTAGCTATCAACCCGTATCAAATGATTGGTTAGCATCCATAAGCGGCTACAATTAAAAAAATACCCCCCTAATCACCGATGATTTCCGTTTGTCCATCGCGAAAATGCTGTTTTGACTGAATTTTTAGAGTTTCTCATACTAAAACCCATGATAAATTGCTTAATATAACACAGAAAATCACTAGAAACACTCCTGCCTTTTGTATGAAGTGAATATACCGATAAATTCACATGTTGTTTCTTCTCCCGGTGTACGGCCTATAGAGAGATGGTGTACGTCGTATAGCAAATCTCCCGTTAATAGTGTGCGGCCTATAGCAAGAAAAAATATTTCTTAAATTGATTGTCTAGCGCAAAATTAAAACGTGTTTGATGGATAAAGTTATCTTTTTGTCTTTTGTACATTCGATGGAGCCTTTTTCCCTTACCAATGCAGTTGTCATGACTAATTTAATCTTTACCACAAATGAATACCTGTTTCAGTATAATGTTATAGTCAAATCTTGGCAATTGTGTGCTTTTAAACAGGCTTTAGACAAGTATGATATGTATAAATTGGGATCAGCGAGATCCTCGCTGTCATTTTCTCTGTCTCGACTTAAAGAGCAAAGAATCTCAGCATTACTGGCATCTCTTTCATCCTTTCCAAATTTTGGATATCAAGATCAGACGAGTCGTACTGTTACTGCTCTTTTATCCCTTACTCAGTTTGAAGATATGATTTTAAACATGGGCATTGTCCATTTGTTGTCGGTACCGTAGTTGTCGTCGTCGTATGATTAGATAACAAAATTGAAATACGATTTTTTAATCAATTTAATCACGACCGTGCTTCATGGGTATATCCGAAGCATAGACATTGTCCAATTGTTGTCAGCATCGATGTTGTCGTTAGGTTCGCCAGCCGCCGCGGTAAGACTTTTAAAGTAAGCCCCATTCAAACATATATTAACAGTATTTCAACCAGTAATGCGTTTCGAATATCAAATCGTTCCCAAGCGCTTCCATTTTACAACCACAATTGAGACAGGCTTGAAATGGATTTTGATGATGTCTTTTCTAACGCATTCGTTGGTTCTTATTTTTCGGGGATATTGGATATAGGAAATATATGTCAATTCAATATTGTTATCGATCATATTGATGTGCGTGAATAAACATGGTTCGAAAATAAGCGTTAATTATTACCATGTGAATATCATAAATCGTCTGAGGCCGCTCAAATGTTTTGGGTGGAATCGTGATTCTTTAACAACCTTGTTAAAAATCACATTTTTTCTCTCTATCTGTTTATAGTTTGATGTAAAAAAGTATCTTTTAAAAATCAAAGACCCCATGGTTAAAACGCCGCGATTATTCAATGACATAGGACGATAGGGTAAACATTTAAATGAAAGTATTCTAATATGTTACAAGAAATCGACCTGCTATCCGATTCTGAAACAGTTCGTAAAACTAGCCTGACATTAACCTGACACTTAATCTGTAGAAATGCGAAATTTTAGCTTATAAATTGAATTCAACGAAACAACTTGGTTTCACAGGAAGTTGCCTTCTGCAACGGGACTAGCCGTTGTCTAAGAAAACCATGCTAAAAATATGTTTACGATCAATGTAATGAATAATTATGTTAAGAGGTTCATAAAGTTCTGTGAATGATTATCATCTATATTTTTTAATCAATATGATTAACTATTCCCCCGGTTTTCGCAAAAAACGAGAAAAGAATCCTAATCGAAAACGCCAAAATGTTACCAGAGAGTCATGTAGGCGTTTTCATACATAATTTCTTATTTTGCGCTCGTTGAAGTAAGGATATTTTACCCTTCCCTTGAGCTATATTCGTACACTACTTTTTCTATCGTTCGTACACTGATTTGAAATTGTCTGCTATAGGCCGTACACCGGTAGATTTTTTTCCTACCTAATATTCCAAAAACAAAAAAATAATCTCGCAGTAAAATTTAGTATGTCAAATCTTTGGACAACAAAGAAAGTTTAGCAAAGTAAATCGTGGGCCAGTTACGTAAAATTTGAGCATTTTCATTCGATTTCGCAGAAGGACAAGAAAATTGTCAGTGATTAGACGGTTTATTTTCCTTTATTCTATGACAGAACCAAATTATTTCATGTTTTCCAAAGAGACAAACATAAACGACTACCTCAGTGGTGTAAATTCGTTTTTCACTAAGTAAAATCACAACAAACACAGAAATAATAAAATAAATACTAACCATGGATCCCACTTCGTAGATATTTCCCTCGACTCACTAATCGCTATATCCGGTGTACGTTGATACACGGTGAATATGTGATCTCTGGAACGTCCCAGGTTGTGCCCACTTTGTCCGGTGCATAATTCTGTCTAATTTGCTTGATACATGACACTTATGTTCCTCTCATGATTACAGAGTGCAGTGTACAAAACGCGTCACTCTACCTAGCTAATTATTCATTTATTTATTCATTTTCCCCTTTTTATTCTTATATTTGGACTTTCAGCAGTGTAACGAGCGCATTTTATGGTAATTCTCCGCCTTCCTTATACATGATAACTCTATGTTGCCTCTGCTAGATTCGTTGTATTTCCTTTCAAGTTTTTTTCACTGTCGCGATTCTCAAATTGTTCCCAATCGCTTACTGGGTAATTTATTAGTATTTAAAAAAAAAAAAAAAAAAAAAAAAAAAGAAAAAAAACGTAAACCGTTTTGCGAAAAAAAAAACCGACTTGAAGTACCGAAATGTGTAATCTGACGAGGATCAACGTCAATTTTCGTATTCGGACGAGGATCAAGGTAAACTTTTGTATTCGGACAAGGATCAAGGTAAAATTTGACATTCGGATGAGGATCAAAGTGAAATTTAACATTATGACAAAGATATAAGTAAAACTTTGACAGGTTGACGAGGACCAAAGTAAAATTTTGACATTCTGGCGAGGATCTAAGTGAAATTTGACATTATGTCAAGTATATAAGTAAAACTTTGACATTTTGACAAGGCCAAATTAAAATTTGACATTCTGACGAAGATCAAAGTGAAATTCGAGATTCTGACAAAGATCAAAATAAAATTTGACATTATGTCAAGGATAAGAGAATTGGACAGTATGGCAAGGATCAAAGTAAAATTTGACACTCTGGCGAGGATCTAAGTAAAATTAGACAGTGTGACGAGGTTCAAAGTAAAATTTGACGTTCTGGCGAGGATCAAGGTTAAATTTGACACTCTGACGAGGATCAAAGTAAAATTTGACACTCTGACGAGGGTCAAAGAAAAAATTGACAATCTGACGAGGATCAAAGTAAAATTCGACATTTTAATGCGAATAAAAAAAAATAAAAAATGCCACTCTGACGAGGATCAAAGTGAAATTCGACATTCAGACGCGGATCAAAGTAAATTTTTACCCAATTGGTTGATAATCGTACAAACTATGTGGGAAAGCACTCGTGTGAGGAATACCTGGAATACATTGTTATTTGCTGCAGTCGTGACGATTTAACTGAAAAATTGTTAAAATCGGCGTGAAGCCCCAAATAAACAAACCAATAAAGCAAAAGGTAAGCGTGCTCAGCGAATGTGACATGTTTCATCGTTTTGGCTACAAACACATTGTAACTTCAATAGGAGCTAGAGTTGATTGTTTTGATTGATTGAATGGAGTTTAACGCCGATTTCAACATTTTTTTACAGTTATATCGCGGCGGCTGGAGCACCTAAAAATTGTTTCCTGGTATTTCTCTCACTAGTACAACCATCACATCTTTTCCAAGCATCCAGCTGCTATTTCACATAGGTCTACGATTATAAACCCATTGGTGAGAGACAAAAAGTCGGAAAGAATGAGTGCCGCCGTCGGGGATCGAACCCGCGACCTCTAGAATGACAGTCCGACGCGAACGCCTCGATGCATTTGGTTGATGTTCTTGCAAAACTCAACAACTAGACTGCAGTTTTAATCTGTAGTTACGATGTTTTGCAATGGCAATGATGATTTTTTCGTTTACCAGCTTTTCAGGAACTTTGTCTCGACAGTTTGATACTAAATAAGAAAAGAGCCAGTGCATGCCTTTTCCACAAATTTCTCATGTGCGTAAAGCAAACAATCTGGCCAGCCTATGCATCCGCACAGTCCGACCAGTCTTCACTGTGCACTATATAAGTAGATAAGGTCTTTAATCCCTCTTCTGGCAGTCAGCATATATGATCATTGCATTGTGTCGTATATTCTGCTTTACGTTATGAACTCGCACACGTGTGAAATTGTTGGAAATATCACAATTTGAATTCTGACGCGTGAAATCTATGAATCTATGAATTTGAGGAATCATGCGGTAATGCATGTATTCAGTGGGTGACTAAAAACCTCGTAACTACAGCTTTTTCTAGCTGTAGTTACGAGTTTGTAGTCGCCAATATGTTTGAAACGTGTCAGATAAGATATGTTCGTGTCATAACTTGGTTTAAAAAGGAACATTGCTTATCTAACAAATTTAGTCTGGGCTGACACCTTAACAACGTAACAGAACAACATGAAAATCGTAATTCTGTTTTTCGCCGCTTGTCTAGGTAAGGTTGATTTAATCCTTAGTCACTTTTCATTATCAAAAATAAATAAATAGATAAATAAATAAATAAATAAATAAATAAATAAATAAATAAATAAATAAATAAATAAATAAATATTACTTTCATGGACCATAGGATTTCATAATCACGGTCTATAACCGCAATTATGAGATTTTTTGGCCCAACTTAAGCGTTTCTTAAGCATTCTCTCTCCTTGCATTTCGTATTCGTCGCAAGTGCGGTGTTTTGTACTATCTGTAAGTAACATTTCTGATATAGCCTCTCTATTTGCAACATACTTACTTCTCTGTATGTGTCGTCCTAGTCGTTGAATAATACCTTTCTCCGTTTAAAATGACATTTAGCTGTTGCAGACAATCGAAGGGGCTATATAGGCCTATAAACACGACTTGTCCTTTGTTCACTTATTGTTCACTCTGTTATCTCTTTGCAAATAACAGAATTTAAAAAGCATAATTCAACATTGAATTTTCTTACACTACAAATTCCATTAACTGCCACCAAGACTTCATTTGATAGTTCTCAATTAATTAGTGAGAATGTTATATTTATTACAAATTATTACATGGAAAGAGGTTGAACTTTTTTTTCTTTTTTCCTTATCGCTTATTAGATCAATTCTATAGCAAAGATATACCAGTATATATAATGTAAATTTTATTTTTCTCACTACAATGTATGTTTGACTTGTTTGTCAAATTGTCACTTTTCATGTTCTTTCAATGTTTGTACTTTGAAAATGTTATGCTCGCCAACATGGTGGTAAAACAATTAAATGATAATAATTTCATTTCGTGAACAACATCGTGCAGTAAGTAACATCGTGAAATTGACATTCAACCGGATCAAAACCATTCTAAGCCGCTCTCTTTGCGCTCACTCAATGCATTCAAAATACACACCCCATTCACTCAAAAACACTCGAATTGGTTCCCGAAAACAGAAAAGTGCGTAGATATCTATTAAGGTAGCAATAGACATCGCCCTCGTGACGCTATCAACCGGAATTGGATATCTTTTTTACCGGTCCTTTTATGCGGTTTTTTTTGTTTTTTTTCAATTGACATGTATTCATATACTTCATGAAGGAAATAACGCTGCATTTAAAGCTATGAAGTTTTCTACCAAATAAAGGGAAAATATGGCTTCTGATTTATCAGAGAATACGAAAAATTCATTGGTCAATTTCTTCGAGAATAGGTTTTCCCGGCATTTTTCCCATTTCAAATTACCAAATTGAATGCGTTTTTATTTCTTTTAAACATACTTTGAAAATTCATGTGATTGAACAAAGAAAAATTTCGTTTGCAATATTCATTATAAATATGTCATCCGTCACGCGAAAGGGGAACATCCGAGAAATCTGTAAAATGAATTATTGAAAAAGAGATTTGATCCATCATAGGTCAACCAGAAGTCACATTTCAAAAAATCTTTCACTGGATGGTAGATTGATCATTCTAGATTCAGAAAATAAGCACGGTGCAAAATTGTTTGACCCAATCCGCGCAGTCTGACTAGGGTCGACACTTTACGCACTTCCAAGATGTTCCTTTTTCGCGTGTCGGGTCACATATGTATAAGGTCTATCAACAGGTATCTGTTATAAAGTTGGCATTGAACTCGCAAAGAGCAGGTAACTCTAGTACGAAAACGAGCCTAGAAAAGAACATTAGATGCATGATAAAATGGTAATTCAATATTAATCTACAGTATACTCGAACGCGAAAAATTACCCCATATATCCATTGCTACTTGAGAGGAAAGTAATAAGATATCGCTATTTCCGTAAAATTGGACGAAAATAGCGATATTATAGGCCTATAAGATCTACCTCTTTGAATTTCGTTTAAAACTCGCTTCACCGACTAATTCAATTTCATTCCGAAATCTTTCCAGAATCACTCATCTTGTCCATTTCACGATGTTACTAGTTGAAGATAGTGTATTTAAGTCAAAAGGGGGACTAATTGGTACGAAAAGCAGTTAGAGTAAAACCTCTTATGTTAAATGGTTGTTCTTTTCTTAGTGAACATATATACTTCAAGTTTCAAGTGAACGCCTTTAGAATTATCAGTACAAATATGTCTACAAAAGTGTTTGAAGTAACTTTTAAGGGATAAACCTTTAAGGTAATCCACTCCTAAAAACAAATATTATTACGCCAAAGAAGTTGTTAAATGTCGTAAGTGCAGTACTGATATGGCGATGACATAGAAAATGGAAATGTTTGGTTAAGGTAGCAATGGACACATGGTGTCATTTTTTTCCGCCCAATGAATTTTTTTCTTGGTCACATATGTTGTAGATTAACATTGTGTAGTCATTATATCAAAATTTGAAGGTACCTTTCCACGCTCGTTTTCATGCTAGAGTTATCTGCCCTTGAGTGGTATAGGCCATTTTTCAGTAGAACGGTTATATCCATTTTAGGTCTAGTATAAACCCTGTATTAAGTTATAGCTACAAAACAAATAGATTTTGATAGACCTTGTACATGTACATAATGGCTATTGACAAGAAAATTTCTCTTTGATCAATAGCATTTGCACAATTTGCGTTCAAAAGTTAAAAATCACTAATTTTTGAAATTTTACTAGGTAAAAATGCCACAAAAAACCTATTTTTTGAAGAAATTACCCAATCAATTTTTCTCATTTTCCGATATGTTTAAAATCCATATTTTTCCTTTATTTGTTAAAAAAATCAGCATACCTTTCCATGCAAATAAGAAAGATTTTCGTTATTTTTCAGTGTTCCCCCCTAATCGAATGACGGTTTAACGCATTTTTATTGTTAGATTTAATGATCCAGTCATTCAATTAATATCAAATGTTGAAAAGAAGACAAATTATGAAGTTTTACTAACATTATTCTACGTTATTTCCATAAGTAGAATCTTACGAAAACCGGTCTTTTTAAACAACGCGCAAAAAGAGCCGTAAAATAAACGAAAACCCACTTCCGGTTTATAGAGTCGGGAGGCCGCTGTCCATTGCCACCTTAAACCGATATATGACGATGCATACCGAATCTCCCGACATGGAGCTGATTTCAACATATTTTTTTCTTTATGGGTGGACTACCTTAATTACATTTTTGTTACAACTTATCTCCTCTTTAGGTAGTGAAGCCGTAATACTTCCTCAACATTTCGGATACCATGATCTTTAACAATGTTAACCGAGGTTTCCCAATGATTTTTGACTGCCTCGGTGGCCTAGTGGTAAATGCACTCGACCCGTGACCTGGAGGTCCGTGGTTCGAGCCCCACTGTCGACGGGGTGTGTTTATGGGCAAAACACTAAATAGCCAGCCCCAGTTCACCCAGCTGTAAAAATGGGTAGCAGTGGGTTTAATCCACTGCCTCTCTCTCGGGGACGTGAAAACATCAGGATTGAGTGTTCGAGAGCGATTCTATAAGCTTAAGCTTTCGTCGCAATCGAGCTAAAATAAATTAGTATAAACTTATGATTTTCATTAGGAAACCTCGGTTAACACTGTTGAAGTTAATTACCCCCGAAACGCTGCAGAACTATTGAGGGTCCACCACCTTAATACAACGATCCAGTTCTGCGAGCGCTCAAAAATGGATCATTTCCAATGTTTAGCAGGGTTTGACACCAGCCTGAAGGATCTGCTAGCCCAAAATATTACAGGCCCTCCCTGGCAAGAGCAGGTCCTACATCATGAAAAACATTTTTGAATTTTAATAATTTAAGGGATAATTGCAAGGAAAACATTGTTTGAAAAGAAGAAATTACTTTTGATAGGCAAATTCCTCTTTTCCATAATGTTTTCCATTTCGTAAGTTTTGCAAAGGCAATTATTTTTCAAACTGGACAGACTTTAGATACCAAGTGCCGCCATTAACTACAGGCCTGAAAGACCTCTAGCATGGTAAAATCTACCTGTCCTTCCTAAATTCTTGGGGCGGTGTTAGTGTCGATCCCTGTTAAGCGCTCCCTTGTTTTTCGTTATTTTGGCAACAGGGCAGTACTCAGCAGCTGAGCGAAATAAAAAGACATGTGGTATTCTTGCGTTTTTGCTTTGTATTCAGATAAACTTATTCTCTTTTCCTCATCTCTTTCTTCTTTCATTCCTTCCTTACTAAAATTCAATAACTTACATACTTAATTGCTTTCTAACTCTTATTTGTTTATTTACTTACTGACCACTTTGCTTATCTACTTGTGAGCGCTTTGCTTACTTACTTATTGACAACTTTACCTATTTACTTATGAGCACTTTGATATTTACTTACTGAACACTCTACTTATTTACTTATGAGCACTTTGCTTATTTACGTATGAGCACATTGCTTATTTACTTATTGACAACTTTGCATATTTACTTATGAGCACTTGCTTACTTACTAACCGACTTACTTACACACTTGTCTACTTGCTGACTTACCTAGTCGCTTAATTACTCAATCACTTATCCACTTACTTACTCACCAACTTGCTTACTTATCCAGTTGTTACCAATTTGCTTACTCGTATATCCACTTTCTTACTTACTCACTAACTTATCCACTTGCTTACTCACACACGTGCTAACTTATCCAGTTACTTACCAACTTGCTTACTCACGTATCGACTTGCTTACTTACTCACCAACTTACTTAATCAACCACTTGATTACTTATCCAGTTTCTTAGCAACTTGCTTACTCACGTATCGACTTGCTTACTCACCATCTTACCCACTTACTTACTCAACCACTTGCTTTCTTATCCAGTTACCTACCAACTTGTTTTTTCATGCACCGACTTGCTTACTTACCTACTCACTTACCGACTTGTTAACTCACCACTGGCTTACTCATTTACCTTTTGCTTGCTCACTGATCTCTTGCTTTCTTACCTATTTCCCCACTTGCTTACTTTCTAACTTCATACCCACTTACGTAACTACCCACTTACTTCATAACTTGCTTACCTTCTCTCTTACATTCCTCTCTGCTTACTCACCAACTTACCCACTTACTTAATTAACCACTTGATTACTTATCCAGTTACTTACCAACTTGCTTACTCACGTATCCACTTGCTTACTCGCCAACTTACCCACTTACTTACTCAACCTATTGCTTACTTATCCAGCTGCTACCAACTTGCTTACTCGCGTATCCACCTGTTTACTTACCTACTCACTTGTTTACTCACCTTCCACTTGTTAACTCATTTATTTTTGCTTGTTCACTGACCCCTTGCTTTCTTACCTTCTTCCCCACTTACTAACTTCATACCACTTACGTACTTACCCACTTACTTCATAACTTGCTTACCTACTCTCTTACATTCTTGTCTACTTACTTGCTAGCACTGGTGAACAGTGAGGGTTGTCTTAATGAAGGCGATTGTGACTACGAGCACTGTACAGATAATAATTGGGAGATATTTTGTGACCATGGTACCATATCAACGATCCTCGGCAGGCCCCTGGGGGATGGCACTTGCACGTGTGTACAGAAAGGATCTATAGGTAACATATAACCCGTCACCTAGAAAAGAAACTAACAGCCATTTGCGATATCTGCCCTGCGTTCAGGATGACAAAACGGTGTAGATTGTTTGCAAATTATACCCCGCTCTATCCGCAGAGGGTAATAAATGGCAAACATAATGCATCGTTTTGTCATCCTGAACGCAGGACAGGTGATGTTCCAACAGCTCAAAATTGAATTCATACCTCCATGACGAATTTGAGTACCATCAGCAATTTTAAGCTTGCTCACAAAGATGTTCCCAAAAGAAACCTCCCTTGCTTTGAAAAAAAATCCACTAACATTTGTATATTGTAATTATGAGATATTAAAAGAATATATTTTTCTAATTCATTGAGGCATGAACACAAGGACGTTTCATTTGAAATTCCTAAAATAAATATAGGTGTTTCGTGAACAGGAGTTTGTTGTATGTTTTTCACCATGAATGGTCGTAAAAACAAATCAACGCTCAATTAAGTGCTCTCAATAAGCGGACGTCGACGTAATATACGTCCAGAATTTCAGAAATTACGTCCGGAAAATCAGACCCGGATGTAAAAAAACGTCCGAGATTCAAGGAAAACGTCCTGTAATTTGACCAAGGACGTTTTACGAATTTAGCTTATAAAGTATTGAAAGTACGTTCACACACGTGCAAAAAATCGATAATCAACGCAGGCTGTATTGCTGACCAAATCAAGTCATGTGTAACGCGCGAGGTAATAGACTGTCGCTTTAACAACCAGTCTTTGATTACGCAATCTTGTCGGGTTAGCGACGCGCCATTACCGCTCCTGTCATTACCTTTCTTTGTCAGATCAAGATCGCGAGGATCCTTTGATAGGCCAATTAAATAAAACGAAATTCAAATCAGGAGAATATTCGTAAGATCAAACGTAATTCATACAGTCCTGATCGATAAAATTTGAAATATATCGCTTCCTAAAAATCTTAGAATAGATCTTCGGATGAATTATCCAAAGTGAAAAAAGACGCTACTGGAAAACATTTCTTAAAGGTCAATCGACTGTCCTCGTTTATTAACGGCACGCGGGAAAATCCCAATGACGTAAGTTGAGTTGTCTGCAACAATATGTCTGAACGAGAGATCTGAAATGATGAAGTTTTCTTGTCTTCAGTTATTTAGATCTAATTCTGCGTAAGTTTAAATAAGACAAGTTTACCAACAACTGCTAGTACATATAATTGCACACTACCTAGAATGTTCGCCACCCTTGGAACGCCAGGGCGAGAAAAATAAAGCTGCATTAATTTCCGTAATATCGTCGGATACCAAAACATCGTAACTGAAATTTGAGGAAGCCGAATTTCCTAGTCCCACCGTGCAAGATACATCTAAAGACCAATTCTAAATAGAAACTCTACAATTTCTACCAGTTGTTTCCACAATTATTTAGATCTGATAAAAAAAATAAAAGGTGAAAGTTCGTACCTACAGCTTCAAGTTAAAGCTAGAAGTCTTCATACTTAGAAGTCATTTATTCTTAAAGAACTAGCCAGAATGATAGCCTTTGGGATTATAAATTAAACTTATTTTTAACATTTACAAAGTGTGCAGAAAAAGAAAAATGTGTGTGTGTGTGTGTGTAAGGGGGGGGGGGGAGTTAAAAATTCCTTACTTCGTAAAAAAATTCCTGAAATTCCAACATGGAATTACAAAAATTCCTGAACCTTGTCCTTATTGAGAGCACTGGCTCATAAAATTCTAGTAATGTTGTTGGAATCGATTATTCAGATGAGGAGAATAACTTTCAAAGTGTCAAAGCTTCAACATTATAACATTCATAGGATTAGCCTCCTCCCATAGAAGTCATATTTTCATCGGGGCCCAAAGTTATAAAACTTTTTTTCAGCTCAACTGAGAATTTTATCAAATTTAGAGTTAACATAAATGTATTAACATAAAAGGTAATATAAATAAGTTGTTATTTATAACAACTTTTTGATATTATCTTTTATGCTGATACTTTTATATTAGTATTACAACCAAATAATCTTCGGTTCAATCTCAAGTCGAAATTTGAGAAAATTTTGAGTTGAGAATGAGAAAAGTTTTATAACCGCGGGCCCAGATCACACTGATTCTACGCAGGTTGATTAAAATTAACACTGTTATCATTTACGTAATAAAAAAAATATGTTGAATCGATCATTTAGTTTAATATCTAGAAATGACACTAGCCAACTAAAGACATTTTTTTATCTATTCAAAAAAAAAAAAAAAAAAAAAAAAAAAAGAAAAATAAAATAAAATAAAAAATAAATAATTGATAAAAAAACAGATAAAATTTATGCATTCTGGTGAAGGTTATCCAAGAATTATATTGAAGTAAATTATGTCGTTATACACCATTTGGTTTCTAAGAAAAAATAATTTCGCAGTATAGAAATGACCTTAACCCATATAAGGCACGTTTTTCATTACATCACAAAAATATTTTTGCAGTCTGATAAAAGGTCGCCTAAGAATCATTCCAGGGATGTGGAAATATGAATTTTCTCCACTTGTCAAAAGACAAGTAAAAGTCGAATTCTCAATTGTCCAGGATAAAAATAAATTTGTCCTAAAAATGGGCTGGTAAATATTGAGATAACAATGCTTTTAATGGAGAAATGATTTGATTTGAATTGGGGTTTTACGTCGCTTTCAACAATCTCTCAGTTATATCGCGACGACTGGAGCACCTAACGATGGATTCCTGGTATTTCTCACACCAGTACTACCACCACATCCCTTTCCTAGCCTCCAGTTGCTATTCCACATAGGTTTACGATTATCTACCCATTGGTGGAAGACAAATGTCGGAAAGGATAAGTGCCGCGGCCGGGGATCGAACCCGTGCGAATATAGACCCCTGATTAGAAGTCCGGTGCGCTACCAACTGCGCTATTGCCGCGGCTTTTAATGGAGAAAATGCTGTAATTCACAACTATTATATTTCGCGTATAAATCACGTTAATATACGGTTATATGTACTTACACTCTTACACATTGATTGTCAATTCCTTAACATTCTACATTTGTATTATTTCATGTTGTGACTATGAGCCTATGAGCTTAATGTCAAAATAAAGATATGTTATTCAATGTTATATGAGCCTGTGCGTGACATTTCCAGCAATTTGATATGTATGTGAGGCAGCCTGGATAGTCACAAACTGAAATAAGGAGATAGCCTGACTGTCTGCAGATATTTTCAGACCTGATCTGTCTAAATAGTGCAAAGTGAGGACTCAGATCAGACTGTGCGGCTGCACAGGCTGGTCAAAGGCTTTACATTGCGCTGATACAAAAATTGTTGGAAATGCCTTGCACATGCTCATATCCATCAATTATAATTACGCCGGACTGCCCTGCGTTCAAGGTGACACTTGCGTGCAAAGCGGGGGTACAATTTGAAAACAGTTTGCACCGTTTTGACATCCTGAACGGAGGACTGGGGTCAGTTTCACCATAAATTTAAGACGTATTTTTGTCTTACTTATGACTTTCGAAACAGTTACAAGAGCAATCACTAAACTAGACATTTGTAGATTTGTGATACGTGATGATTTTATCCTAAATTTGTGGTAAGACAAAAATGCGTCTTAAATGTTTTGGTGAAACTGGCCCCTGTTTTTTTTACAGGCGCAAGTTGCACGACACGGCTCTCATGCGATCATACAACCTGCCCTTCATTAGGCGGCCGATTTGACAAACACTGTGTTAACGGCCATTGTATGTGCACCTTCAATACTCAAGGGTAAGAATACACTGGTAAGATTCTATTTGGCTTTTCTTTAGATGATCGAGAAATAACAGGAGGTTTTCGAGAAATTGTGGTATATTATCTCGACGTAACAGTATAGATTATCGAGAAACAGCGGTATATTATCGAGAAATAACGGGAGGTTTTCTAGAAATTGTGGTGTATTATCTCGACATAACGGTATAGATTATCGAGAAACAGCGGTATATTATCGAGAAATAAAGGGAGGTTTTCGAGAAATTCAAGTGTGGTATATTATCTCGACATAACGGTATAAATTATCGAGAATTAGCGGTAGATTATCGAGAAATAACAGGTTTTCGAGAAATTTTTTTTGAGGTATATTATCTCGACATAACGGTATAGATTATCGAGAAAGAGCAGTAGATTATCGAGAAATAACGGGAGGTTTTCTAAAAATTGTGGTGTATTATCTCGACAAAACGGTATAGATTATCGGGAAATAGCGGTAGATTATCGAGGAATAATGGGGGTTTTCGAGAAATTGTGGTATATTATCTAGACATAACGGTATAGACTATCGGGAAATAGCGGTAGATTATTGAGGAAAAATGGGAGGTTTTCGAGAAATTGTGGTATATCATCTAGACATAACGGTATAGATTATCGAGAAATTGCGGTAGATTATCGAGGAATAACAGGAGGTTTTCGAGAAATTGTGGTATATTATCCCGACATAACGGTATATATTATCGAGAAATAGCGGTAGATTATCGAGAAATAATGGTATAGATTCACCGGTTTTGGTGAGTGATCAGCGGAGAATTTTGTACCTGTTTAGACAAAATTGACATTTGATCCTCACTCAAATGTGTGCATATATAAATCACTGGGTAATTTCACCGCAAAATCACAATCGGAATACCTCTCGGCTAATCTGCGTTGAGGATGACAATGTTTGCGTAACTACAAATTATGCCCTGAGATTTTCATGTAAAAGTAATTTCATTTATATTTTTCTTATTATCTTTTAAGTAAGAAGTTAGTGGGTATACATCCACAATTTCAAGTGAGTGATCAAAGGTCAATTTCGTCTACACAGTGTATATACAAAATTGATCTTTGATCACTCACTCAAACTAGCGGATCTATACTGTGTCGCTCATGTTCAATGAAAACATTCAGCTGCCTATCTAAGGACCAACTTATTTTTTGCCCTGCGGTTTGTTGTTGTTTCTTCAGCCGAGTCACAACTAGAATCCAACGGCCTGCATTTAGCATGAGCATATGCACTTGTGTGCAAAGCAGGTTAAAATTCAAAAACGGTTTGCAACTTCATGTCTGTCTGAATGCAATAATGGTTTCTTATTTAGACGGGGCAGAAAAATAGCAACATACCTGATCGGGTAAGAAATAAGTTGGCCATAAGTAAATCTAGGAAAGAGTCCGAAAACGAACATTCGTGGAAATTTCCTACGAATATGATTCAAATTAACCCTTCATTTTTTCGAGACAATATCATTTATCTTCTTTATTTCAACCACTTATCATGGTGAATGGAAATTTCGGCAAACCAGCATTAAAATCAAAACTATTAAAGCCAGTGCGTGATATTTCCAACAATTTGAAATGGTTGTGACGTGTAAACATTGAGAGGCCCATACAGCCACATACTGTAAACAGAGTTACCTGATTGTCTAGAGATACTTTGAGACCTTATCTATCTACTAAGCGCAAAGTGAAGACTCTGGTCAGACAGTGCGGATGCACAGGCTGGTCAGAGGATTTGCTTTGCACTTATTTGAAATTGTTGGAAATCTCACGCACAGGCTCATATATTATAACTTTTCTCATTTTCGTATTGAAAAAAAAATAGCACAATCATTTGTGTTTCGACCAAGATAGACAAATCTTTCATTTCGTAAACAACAAGATATATAAAGACTTTTCACTCGTGGCTTCACCACTCGTGAAACTGTAGCTTATATTGTTCACTCTATGAATGTTAAATCAATATCACACAAACAATTATCCTCTATTCAATTTCCCTTCTCTTTCTATTACAGGTGAAGTTTCGTGGAAACAATGATACTTATTTACCTTATAATGGTAAATTTTACGGATTAAAAGTTCAATAAAGAAGTGCATTGTTTGGACTTCTAAGCGCTCTTGTAATTGACTTAGCCTTTTCACATTTCTGCCTGAAAATATGGAACAAGAGCACCATAGTGGACTGATATCGCTCTCTTGAACCGGTTAAGTGCAGGCCAAATTTTATCAAGGAAATCATTCTGTGCAATTTTCAGGTTGCTTCTTAAAGTATTAAATAATTTTCTAAGATGAAGGTAACACTAATTTCGACTGCAAAGAAAGTTTAAGCTTATGGTTGCTCTTAAGGTAGTGGACCTGTAATAGTTCCACAATATTTCGGAAGTAATGAACTTTCACAGTGTTGACCGAGGTTTCCTAATGATTTTTATTAGGAAACCTCGGTCAACATCATGAAAGATCATTGGTTCCCACATGTTGCTTAACTATTATGGGTCAACTACCTTAAACACGCAATCAAGATGTGTTCATATCGCTTAGAAGGAGTTTGTGGTTTTTAACACTACTTAATTCCACAGATAGAGCGCCTATACCTCTAGGCCACCTAGACAGTCTAAGATTTTTCCGATTTATCTTAGTGGCATAATTTTCTACTTTAAGATTTTATCCAGAAAATCATTCCTATCAATTAATAGGGTTTAACCCTTTGTCCTGCTATTCATAGCTTAATGATTTAACCCTTTCCTGTTTTTCAAAATTTTGGACATGTCCAAATTCAAAGGGTTTGCAGACGTAAATTTAAAGTGGATTTAATTTTAAAAATAACCTTTTTTCACAATGTTTTCTCAATGATAAAATCAAAGGCAGGTAAAAAGCAGGGATTAAACAGCAAAGGGTTAAATTTACTTGTGTCCATCAATATTCGCAACTTCTGATTGGCTGAAAAGTTGGTTTTATTTCCCCATGAAAATAATTTTGAGTACTCAACTGTTTTGTAAGCTTATCGCAAAAAGTAGTCCCATAAGAAATCTGTATCTTTATTGACAAATCTTTACATTCTTGCTTCTTGATATTATATTTTATGATATACATGTATTTGTTGATTTCATAGATATGAATCTCATAACATAATCACACTCATGTATGAATGCGCTTTGTGTATTCAAAGTGTGATTAGGTTTTTAGTTTCATATCTCAATGAAATCCACAAATACTCTCTTCGTCTCATTGTTGCTTTTATACACAAAAAGATCAGCCTGCACCATCATGTCATCTGATCTAAGCCTACACTGCCTGCTTCTATATTATTTAAACAAATGAAGGATGGGCAGGAAGGCAGATATAAAAGACCAATATTACCCCTTGTCATGCTGAATATAAAATCTTGGCAATTGCCTGCTCTAGTATTGAAAGATCTAGGGGCAGTAACCCAGTCTATTCGAAATGCAACCTCAAATTTAAATTCTTCTCGAACCAATCTTTTTTCAAATATCTATTTTATAAAGGATCCGCATGGGCCCTTTTAGCGTAATGTGTCTGTATAATTTACAGCAGTTTGAAGATGCAATACGGCATACATGAAGGATCAAAATGACCCTCTGGCGGATAATCTTATAGGTAAAATATGATATTTTAAGATTTTCAGGGATTACAAACCATGCTCAGCATTCATGACAAAAGCTTGCAAATTATGGTCCGCTTTGCACTAAAACGCATGCAAACTATTGAAAATTCCTCCCATTTTGCAATTTAATGGCTATGTGTGAAACATTTGTGACTGCCTATTAATCTATAGGCAGTTACAAATGTTTCACACATGAGCCATCAATGTTTATGTGTGCCCTAAGACAGGCATCATTTCCAATAGTTTGCAAGTGTTTTTTATCCTAAACGCAGGCCAGGTTTAAGGTAGTGGAACCGTAATAGATCCACAACATTTCAGAACTAATGATCTTTCACAATGTTGACCAAAGTTTCCTAATAGTTCATTAGGAAACCTCAGTTAACAGTGTTAAAGTTCATTACTTCCGAAACATTGTGGAACTATTAAAGGTTCACTACCTTTAGAGCAACCATAAGCTTAACTTTTGTTGCGATCGAAATAAGTTTTATCTAAATCTTAGAAAACCATTTAATACTACGGAGAAGCAACCTGAAAATTGCACAGAATGATTTCCTTGATAAAAATTGGCATTGTTCATAACTCTGGAAACTTTGCAGAACTATTACAGGTCCACTACCTTAAGGGTCAAACATGAACTCTGTCTTAGCATTAGAGATTGACAACAACACTAGATATTCTTCTGTTTCTTCATTCCATTTTACCACTAATACACATTATATTTGTTAACATGTAGAATCAGAAACCAAGGTTATAATAGTTTTCTCAGACTCAGGTTCAATTTTCACAAAATTTACAATTAAAATAGATGTATGAAAATAAAAGATAATATTAATAAGTTGTTATTTTAAACAACTTATTAATATCATCTTTTATGTTAATGCATCAAGATGAGTAATAAAACAGAATTACGGCTTTAATCTCAATTTAAAATTTGAGAAAATTGAGCTTGAACCTGAGAAAAGTTTTATAACCTCGTGCCCAGAAATCAAGATAGAGGGATTGATAATGATCATTTCTTTAAATACCCATTACAAACAAGATTTTCTTTAAGTATATTTCTAGCTAATTACAGATGTAATAAACATTATTTGAATTGCCATGATCGAAACTTTTCGCTTTTGCTATATTTTCTGTATTTATAATGATCGCTTGTTCTCCCAGTATAATTGTTTTTAAAATTTTGATTTTTTGGTGAAAAGCTTCTAAAATATGACATATAGAGAATCAAATACGTATACAGAACTAAAATTCAATTCATTAACCAAGTAAATCTTTTGTTTAATTCCAAAACCTCGTAACTATAGCTTTTCCAAGCCGTAATTTCAAAATTTTGGAATCAAACCAATGAAAAAATCTTTAAAAAGGTTAGGTGACCAATTCTCAGCAAGTACATGTACATTTTTTCAAGTTATGACCTTGTTTTAACGGGAATCAAAGCCCTGAAGGGCCTGAAAGTCGCTTCAACAGATGTATTAGTTAAACAAGACTTGCTTTTTATGACCCTATCAGAGGTTTTATAAAGTATTGAAGGAAATGAAATTAATATTGAATATAACAAGAGATGTTTGTCTCTTAAAAATTAGATCTATTGAACCTCTCCACAATAAATTCTATGCACCTTTGAATTTTCAAAATTGTGACCTGTCACGCTAAATGGGACCTTATCCGAAATCCAAATTTTGACAAACTTGTCAGACCCAGCGCAGGTTAACCAGATCCCGTATGCGAAAAGTGAATAGAGTAAGATAGGGTAAATACCCCAGATTTAGACAATTACATAAAAGTGAAAAGCGTCGGCCCTAGTCTGGCTGCGCGGACAGTACAGACTGACTAGGGTCAATATTTTCACACATACCATAAGGTCCCTTTTAGTGTGATGGGTCACAATTATACATGTACCTTTATCAATATTTGAGCTATGTGCAAGACAAGATTTGTACATGGACGGACAGACAGGCTGATGCCAGTATAACCCCTAAAACGGTCAGGGTTCTCCTAAGAATAATTGGAAGCTGTAGTGGCAGCATCGTTGGAAGCTTACAATACAGTGTTTATGCAAGTAATTGTGATTATGTAAATAAAAACATTTGGGAAAAGAATAAATTGCTCATGTTGAGCAATTTCTTCTTTTCCCATAATGTTTTTATGCATATTTATTGTACAAAATGTTTTAATTCATCAGTTTTGCCTTATTTCATCAGTTTTTGACATAAGATAACTAAAATTTCTCTATTTGATGACCATTTTGAAGAAATTAAGCGTTGGGGTAGTTTTAAAGCTGTAGGGGCATAACACTGTTTTAGATGAAGCTGTAGTGGGGCTGATACAGCTTATTGGGCTGGGGAGAACACTGACGATCGTTTTGCAGGGGGTATGGTTTATTGGGGTTTTACGCCGTTTTCAACTGCTATGGTCATACCGCAGCAACAGGAGCACCAAACCATGGATTCTAGTTTTTTTCATACCAGTACTTTCACAATACCCTAACCGAGCCTCCTGCTATTCCTCTACATAGGTTCACGATATGGGTGACATTCTTTTAGTGGAGCTACAAAAAGTTTTGCTGGGGTATAATAAAACATACTTGTCAAAACCTCTAACCGGCCTATTATTTCTGTCACAAATGACATTTTGAGACGGGATGAATATAATCATCGGTTTTCATTGAACAGAATAATAATTTTTGAAGTGAAAAAGATGGAAATGTTACCACTATTCTGGTTCAAGTATTTAAAACAAATACACAAGTTTCACCATATCTCCTTATTTTGACTTTGATCGATTTTAAAATTGGTGGGTGGAGTATTTTGTGGAAAATTTGTTCATATCTGGGAAATATTCCATAGAATCAAATTCTTCTTTCGAGAATTATGCTTCTTTATCGATTGACTAGAAATGTTGATAGATAAATTTTTAAGAATATCTAATTTTATTTGGTCCTAAATCAGAGTTTCTGTCAAAACGAAGCAAATAACAACCGATGAGAAAATGGCGACTGGATCTGTATGAGAGCGTGTCTGAATTACTGCGCATGCGCGAACTATTTTTTCGATGCTTTCCAGGGCTCTCACTAGGGTTTTGAAAGTAGGATTCCAGGAATCCAACTTCAAAGTTGGATCCAACACAAAAAAGTTAGATTCCATCATTATGAGGGTTGATTTTGTACCATGCAAAACTATATTGAAACGACAATTTATTCACCTTTTACTACACAATCCAATGTTTTAGTCACCAGAATGGTTATCTTGAGGAAAACATTGATTGAAAAGAAAGAATTGCTTGTAAAAAAACATTTTCTTCTTTTATCCCAATGCTTTTTACATTTTTTATTCATTTTTGGAGATGGGCTCAGTAGATGACAAAAATTTTCCCGGTTCAGTTTAAAACCATATAAAACCAATACAGAAGCAAGTCTTTGAAACAGTCATATCTTCTTTTTGCCAGAAGTTAAAAAGAGGTGAACATTTTTTTATTGTATTTACTTAGACTTTAAAAAAATCTCAACATATAAGTCAATGCGATGATTCTCTTTGCAGATGTTGCCAATTGAGAGAAAAAAATTCAGAATTTATTTTCATTACAAAAGATTGTATGTTTGAACTGCATTGGTTATCTCTCTCTCTTTTTTTTTTTTTTTTTTTGATTGAAATAGTTAAAATTTCCGAACCACTTGTCTCTTGATTTGTGTTCATTTTTTTTTTTCATTTCAACATGTGTCTGATCAGTAGGCTGATCCGGAGCTTTCCATTTTCGAAATATGGTATCCGACGGAATTAAGCACATGCACGGCGTTTCAGGGATTCACCGGTAGTGGTAATTCGTTTCGTGTTTTTTTTTGGAACATTTCTTTAATTAAATAAGTGTTTTAAGTCAAAATACCGATTTTAAAAAAGGTAAAAGAGATTCGGGACAGTTCGAAGGACACGGACTAATCATTTACTTGCTACGGGAAAATCAGGTCAATTATGTTGTCTTACGATTGTCTTCGTCTAAATTGGGGCCCTGCTCGAATTCAATTACCGGTATATAATTAGTGAATCAACTGCTTCGATCAATGTATTAATAGTTCACGTGTTTCGTTTATTCCTAACAATCGCCAAAACACATTGTCGGGCAGAGTCTAGATTCAATTCATTGATAGTCAGGCTCCGCCTACAAGGTCTACGAATAACCGTTTACGATTGGCTGTTGGCGTCAATTAACGCCACGCCTACTGCGCCCACCTATCGGACTTCAGATATGGCTATTATCGATTTTTCACGCGACAGTTAGCCTAACTTACGTAAACAATCAAATACATGTTATACACAGCCGAGAGGTTAAAAGTCGGGACGCGTGCCTTAGAAAAACTTGTCATCCGGTGGAATCCTTTGATATAATTTTTTGTCGTCCGCTGAGAAAAGTTGTCTCAGACGACACTACTGTCGTTTCCGAGAGCCCTGCTTTCAACGAAAACCCCTTAACTGTATATAAAAACAAATTGTGGTTACGAGGTTTTCGTTGAAAACCGATGTTATTCTTTTTCTGGAACGCGTCTGTATTACTGCGCGTAGTGCACTATTTTTTCAATGGTTTACGAAAAAACTCATAACTGCATATTAAACAGGTGTGGTTACGGTGTTTTTTGTTTGTTAGTTTTTGTTTTTTGAAATTCTTTCTCTGCCTCATATGGCGTTTAAGAAATATGATGTATATTTCTTCTACAACTTTCATGCGATCGCAAAATGTGGCTTTATTTCGTTATGTTTATTACCATAAAGTGTGGACAAGAAATCAGAGATCTACTTTGTCTCAAAACAGAAATACAGAAGACGTTAAGAGGTCTGTCTTTGACCTTGTTTGACCTGTCCAGAAAACTTCGTACGGCCACAATAAGTCGCAGCGCGAGCGCAAGCGACTTAAAAATGATTGATTGGGAGGAAAAAAAAAAAGTTAGGGGAAAAATTCTTTGAGGGAAGGGGGCCTTTAAACATCCCCCAGTTTCTTAGTAAAAATAAACAACATTGTGTATGTCAAACATAGATTGCAATCATCACCCCTCTAATCTTGACTTCTGTACTTTATACTAATGTATATCTTTAACAATACACCATCATTTTAATAATCATAACATGACTGAATAACAAAACAACAAATTTTATCATCATAAAACATCTAAACATTATCATAAAGCTTAACAAGTCTATGTCTAATGGTGGGCGACACATGGCTGTTGATGAAATAAGGGAGTTAATTCTTATTTAACTTATTGAGAGTTGTCTCCCTTGGACGTATAAGTTTCCTCTCTTGAGAGAACCTCAAGAAATAACAGATATTCAACAAACTTTTCGCAAGACAATAACAAATTTCACACAAATAACTCACCCTGCATTCAGGATGACCAAAGGTTGCATACAGTTTGTCAATTGTACCCCACTTTACACACATAATTGTGCAAGTGCAAAGTGGGGTACAATTAGTAATTAGTATGCACAGTTTTGTCACTCAGAACGCAGGGCAATCCTATTTCCGTTAATTTCCATAGAAACCCTATCTTGTGAGTATTCAATCGAATCTTATCGATGAGACGATCCAAATCAGAAGCCAGAAAATAGTATTTGAACCTGCGTGTGACACTTTCAACAATTTGAAACGTTGGTGAAATACAAACATTGAGTAGCCTTGACAGCCACATACTGTAAATATAAAGTATCCTGATTGTCTAGAGATACTTTGAGACCTTATCTATCTACAAAATGCATAGTTAAGACTCTGGTCAGACTGTGCGGATGCACAGGCTAGTCAGGGTCTTTGATTTGCGCAAATTTGAAATTGTTGAAATCTCACGCACAGGCTCATTTTATTTTGACGTAAATGGAATCTTTCATTTTTTTTTTTAATTGAAACCCCTCCCTACATATAAAGCTCAACAAGAGGGCCATAGTGGCCCTTAATCGCTCACCTGAATTAACAATCTTAAAATGTTTTTCTAAGATTTGACCCCATGACCTAGTTTTTGACTCCACTTGACCCAATTTCGAACTTGTCCGAGATTTCATCAAGATAATCATTCTGACCAATTTTCAGGTTGATTGGGCTAAAAATATGGCCTCTAGAGTGTCCACAAGGTTTTTCTAAGATTTGGCCCCGTGACCTAGTTTTTGACCCCACTTGACCCAATTTCGAACTTGTCCGAGATTCCATCAAGATAATCATTCTGACCAAAATTCAGGTTGATTTGGCTAAAAATATGGCCTCTAGAGTGTCGATAAGGTTTTTCTAAGATTTGACCCCGTGACCTAGTTTTTGACCCCACTTGACCCAATTTCAAACTTGTCCGAGATTTCATCAAGATAATCATTCTGACCAATTTTCAGGTTGATTGGGCTAAAAATATGGCCTCTAGAGAGTCCACAAGGTTTTTCTAAGATTTGACCCCGTGACCTAGTTTTTGACCCCACTTGACCCAATTTCGAACTTGTCTGAGATTTCATCAAGATAATCATTCTGACCAATTTTCAGGTTGATTGGGCTAAAAATATGGCCTCTAGAGTGTCCACAAGGTTTTTCTAAGATTTGACCCCGTGACCTAGTTTTTGACCCCACTTGACCCAATTTCGAACTTGTCCGAGATTTCATCAAGATAATCATTCTGACCAATTTTCAGGTTGATTTGGGTAAAAATATGGCCTCTAGAGTGTCCACAAGGTTTTTCTAAGATTTGACCCCATGACCTAGTTTTTGGCCCCACTTGACCCAATTTTGAACTTGTCCGAGATTTCATCAAGATAATCATTCTGACCAATTTTCAGGTTGATTGGGCTAAAAATATGGCCTCTAGAGTGTCCACAAGGTTTTTCTAAGATTTGACCCCGTGACCTAGTATTTGACCCCACTTGACCCAATTTTGAACTTGTCCGAGATTTCATCAAGATAATCATTCTGACCAATTTTCAGGTTGATTGGGCTAAAAATATGGCCTCTAGAGTGTCCACAAGGTTTTTCTAAGATTTGACCCCATGACCTAGTTTTTGACCCCACTTGACCCAATTTCGAACTTGTCCAAGATTTCATCAAGATAATCATTCTGATCAATTTTCAGGTTGATTGGGCTAAAAATATGGCCTCTAGAGTGTCCACAAGGTTTTTCTAAGATTTGACCCTGTGACCTAGTTTTTGACCCCACTTGACCCAATTTTGAACTTGTCCGAGATTTCATCAAGATAATCATTCTGACCAATTTTCAGGTTGATTGGGCTAAAAATATGGCCTCTAGAGTGTCCACAAGGTTTTTCTAAGATTTGACCCTGTGACCTAGTTTTTGACCCCACTTGACCCAATTTCGAACTTGTCCGAGATTTCATCAAGATAATCATTCTGACCAATTTTCAGGTTGATTGGGCTAAAAATATGGCCTCTAGAGTGTCCACAAGGTAAATGTTGACGACGGACGACGGACGACGCACGACGGACGACGGACATCAAGTAACCCCAAAAGCTCACCTTGAGCACTTCGTGCTCAGGTGAGCTAAAAACTCCCTAAGAAAACTTTGTATCATGGAGTCCCTAAAACAATGTTGACTATAAGTGCCTTTATATATTTTGCCGTTACAACAAATATGTGACCTGTTACGCGATATGGGACCATCTGGGAATATAGTTAAATAAAGATTTGAAAAAGAGATAAGTTCTAGAACAGGCCATCCAGGGGTCGGATTTCAAAAATTATTGGATCGATTATTCTAGATTCTGATAATCAGCAAAGTGTGAAAAGTTTCGACCCTAGTCCGTCTGCTCAGTCTGACATGGGTCGACGCTTTACGCACTTCCCAGATGGTCCCTTTTTGCATGACAGGTCTCATATTTATTGTTGTGCCAATCCATTAGTACATTCTTGAAGCACAGACAAGCCTCACCATGAGGCATAATCATTAATCCCCTTAAGGTAGTGGACCCGTAGTAGTTCCACAACGTTTCAGAGGTAATGAACATTAACAGTGATAACTGAGGTTTCCTAATGATTTTCATTATGAAACCTTGGTCAACATTGTGAAAGTTCATGAGTTCCAAACTATTGTGGAACTTTTATGGTTCTGCTACCTTAACCCTTTGCTGTTTCATCCCTGCTTTTTACGTGCCTGTGATTTAATGATTGAGAAAACATTGTGAAAAAAGAAGAAATTACTTCTGACAAGCAATTTCTTCTTTTTCCACACTAATTTCTACCCTACTGAATGATTTTTTTTTTCAAATTAAATCCACTTTTAATTTTCGTCTGCAAAACCTTTGAATTTGGACAGGTCCAAAGTTTTGTAAAACAGGAAAGGGTTAATATGAACAAGAGTGCAAAAAGGACTAAAATGAGCCAAAGTTTAACTGAAGACTTTAAAACTTCATTAGATATGTTCCCCTCAAGATAATATTAAGTGAGAAGTAATTGTGGGTTAAACAGCATGCACAAACAGACACTTTCACATATTTTTTGTCTATAAATCTTTTCCAAACAACATTTTAGACCATCCCAAATTCAAAGAAGTTTCAGAGTTAAAGATCCAGTGGGTTTTCTGGATTTTAGATCCCTACATTGTTGGTACTCAATAGAATCATCTCGACAAGACAATTCCAATGAGTACCCATACTATAGGAATTCATGTAAAAAAATAAAGATTTTAGACCAGCTTTACCCCCTATTATCAGTACTTCTAAGTTGTAGACAATATAAACAGTTTTATTTAGTGTTTTGTTTCAAAAAACCATCTAAAACAAAAAATCTTTCCACTGTTATTTAAAATTTTAGAGCCTCAGTAGTACTCTTAAATCAAAACTTCAACACAACCTAGCTTTTAAAACAATCACAACCTAAAAACCATTAAAACAACTATTAGAGAACAAAACAACAACTTCAGAGAATTAAAAATTAAGAAACACATTTGCAAAAAAAATGCCTATCAGAGGACAGCAAAGCTTGACTACTCTGATTGCTGGATAGTAGAAGAAAATCAAGGTTGACATTGGAAGAAATTTAGTAAAATTAAAAAAATCAGAGTAATGAATCTTTGTCAAGAGGCTGATATGATAGTCACAGAAGTATGCTCTAAGTTTCCAGGCAAAAGCTTTAAAAGAAACAAAGATATTACAGATATACATCTGTTGAATGTAGACTTAATAAAGATTTCTTAGTCCAAAAAGGGTTAAAATTTCATTAAGTATCAGAGTAATGAACCTTTGTCTAGGGGTTGATATTATGGTCAAAGAAGCATGTGCAAATATTCAAAGCAATAGTTGTAGTAGACACAAGAGATAGTGTAGATAGTGAACAGTTGTAAACAAAAACATCACCAAGATTTCAAAGTCAAAGTCTCAAAGAATGGTTGAAATTCCACTAAATTACATGTAAGAGTAATGAATCTGATTTAATTGTCCAAGATGCATATGCAAAATTTCAGAGCAAAATCATTTACAGAAACAGAGATATAGAATAGTTGCATGTAAAACCTTAAACAAAACATTACGGTGACACTAATGCCTTGTTAACCGAAATTGCCCCCCCTATTCTACAAAAAGTTGAGCTTAAAAACATGTCACAATAGGCCACTGCTCAACCAACTAGCTACTAATCATTAAAGTGTTATAGCTAAAGGGCTTAGGGAAACAATTTTAAGACTTAAGTAAACAAAAGTATAAGCAGGGGTGTGGAATTCCCATGCCCCACTTGTCGGTCACAGGTTTTTCTACTTGCGGGCAAGTACATTTTTCCAGGCCACTTGTCCGTGGATAAGTAAATACCCTAGCAAATCTTGATACATCACTAAAAAGATCTAGGAGAAAAGTCATCCTTTTGTTTGTAAAAAAAGGTAAAAAAAGATTGATTTTAATGAAGAAAATGCTGGTTACAGCATTTTCTTCATTAATATAAATATTTTCTCAATATTTATCTACATTTTTTTTGAGGACAAGTTCATTTTGATCCTGGACAAGTAAGAAATCAGCTTTTACTTGTCCAGGGACAAGTGGGAAACTCTGTATTTCCACATCCCTGTTGTAAGTGCATATATTTACATGACCGATGAAAGACATTCCTTTCCAATTTTGACCTCTATAGATGACCTTTACCTTGTCACATAACCTTGACCATGATATCTATAGATGGGTATCAACGACATCCATCACCAGGCAGAATATGAGAACTGTACCTTGAAAAGGCTTGAACTAATTGCCAATATTATGTGTTTTAGTAAAAGTTTCTCAGATAGACAGACAGACAGACAAACAGAAAGGCAATGGTAAAAAAATTTGAGCCTGTGTGTGGGATTTCCAACAATTTCAAACAACAGCAAAGCAAAGTCTCTGACCAGCCTTTGCTAGTTGCCAGTGTCTTCCCTATGCGTTTAGTAGAGAGATGAGATCTTAAAGTATCTATAGACAATTGGGTAACTTTAGTTTACAGTATGTGACTGTATATGCTGCTCAAGTTTGCATCCCACTAGCATTTCAAATTGTTGGAAATGTCACACACAGGCTCATTGTAAATGATCTTATCAATGTCAGGGAATATAAAACAAATTGATAGATTTCCACCGTAATTTCTTTTTAAATTAAACCAGTTAACAAAACTTTTGTACAAATTGTCTTAATATGTAAATGTTTAATATTTTTAACAGATAAAGTGTTATATCTATCTAAATAGAAAATTTCACTTCCTCTTTAGCCGCATTTGCATTCTTCAAACTTTCTGTCTTTTCAAAGTTGATTGTCGCATAGTTCACCCTTGGTATGGGTTTTTCGTCCACATTTTCCGACGAACCTTTCAGATCAAGATCAGCATAATTCAGTCTATTTTCCTGCGAAATATCTGTTAGTTGTTGTTGAGAATTAGATTTCCCATTATTCCTACTATCTAAACTATTTACTGGACACATTTCCTCGTACTGAGATAAGTCCGTATAACTATGTCTCTGTCCCATTTCTGAGCCCCTATGTGGCTGGATTTTATCCGTACCTAATGGAATAGTCATACAGGGCATGCTGACTTGTTTTTGCAGTTCTTGTCCCGCTGGTAGAGGCTCCAACTGTTTACCTATAGAACCACTTCCGCTAGGCTTACGCGAACCAGAAAAAGTAGCCGGTCCGCTTGCTTTACGACTCCGGATTGACTGAATATCTTCACAAGTCCTTGGGCTGTAACTCGGCCCCAGTGGCATACTACTTTGACGTGAGAGTTGAGTTCCAAACACTTGATTCACTTGACTAAGATTCAATGGCTGCACAGGTGAATTCACAAACACATCACCAGTTTGATTGGTCTCATTTATTAAAACAGGTGCTTTGTTAATTAGAGACCCTGATTCCACAACACTTTTATTCCCATTCTGTCTTGAGGGAGAATTAGGCTCTATTACATTTCCAATTGGAGCCAAATCACTCACAGAATGATCATATATATAACTAACAGGTACTTCCGGTTTCGGAAGTGAATCTCTTTCCTCACTAATGTAACTGACTATCGGACTTGGAGTCGGAACAGACTCGACCCCACACATGTCTGAACTCTTCACACTCTTATCACTCGTAACACTCGTTGAACTAGTAGAGCTCCCAGATCTATGATGCTTCTTTCCTTCACGCTCTGGACGTGGACTAAAATCAAGCTCAATATAACCCTCGTCCAACACATCTTGATCCGACTTAGTCATCACAACAAATTTAGCTTTAACCTCATCAGCCTTGATACCTGACTTAGAAGTCCTACCGGTATTACCCTTTATATTATTAGTATTCTGTTCTATCACAGTTTGTTTATCACCAGTTAAATCCTTTGTTGGATTTATTGAATGTAATGATTGAACAACCACTTCACTATCAAACTTTGTATTTTGTTCCACTTGACTAAATCCTACACTACCAATAGAAGGGGCTTGGCCCCCACAACAGCCCTTGTCTCCCTCACATTGGGGACCAGGGTTTTCTGCTCTAGTGTCAGTCTTCCCACTTTCTCTAGAATTACTATCATCAGTATTGGATGGTAAAAAGAATGATTTGACAGGAGCTGGAGCGCGGACTTCCTCCTGATTGGTCTCTCCTGTGGATGTTGCAGGATCGAAGTCCATATATGAAGATGAACTTTGAAGTGTTTTGGCACTTGTTTCTAATGGAGGAACCACTTTACTAGCTATTTCTACATTTGACACCGGGTCAGATAAAACATAATCTGAATCAGAAACAGCTTTAGTTACATTAGCTTTATTAATATTACTTTGAGGTATTTCCGATTTACCACGACCATCATCACTTTGAAAGTTTGTTGGCAAATTCGGCATTTTATCTGTCGATACAACTCCAGGTAAATCTCCGTCAAATCCTGGTAAATATTCCATATAGCCACTATCGTCCCCTTTCTTACCACTTGACCTAGTTATAGTTTTTTCCGGACTAGTCACTGACTGAGTATATCTAGCATTTGAGAAAAGATCGCTCTCCGGTATAAAGTCTATTTTTCTATCTATCGTAGGACTGTGACCCATTGTAACTTTTTCCTGCAGGATCGTCTTTTCAGGTGGAGATGTGGAGGACTTATCAATATGAAGACCATGTTTATTCCTTTCTTTCTTTCCCTTTGACTCTTTCTCCTGTTTATCAACTTTCTCATTTTTTGGCAATGTTTTACTCTTCTCCTCCCTTTTAGATTTGCTTCCCCTTGATTTTTTCGAGTCTGCTTGTTTCATTGCAGAATCATATGACCTGCTGTAACCATGCTGAACTTTCACACTTGGGTGACTTTTGTGAATAAAATCATGGGAACCAGTAAACTGTTTCCCTTCCTTCTCAGAGATGGCTCCTGGCTGAAAAGGGACATAACTCTCATCTTCTGACTCCTTCCCTGAGCTGGCAGGTGACTTTCTGTCCGCCTGTTTGAGGCGGTTAGTGGTGACCTTCAACTGTTGATCTGCTGTGTGCTGGGAATGGACAGGCGGTACAAATCCTTGTTTCTGTGATATTTTTCCTGATGGATGAACTACCTTTGTAGCTTCATGTGACTTTTCATGATGGCCGTACCCCGAGGCAGGAGAGGAGCCTAGACTATGTGACGAAGAACTTGGAGATATTCCCCGATGTTGCTGTTGTTGTTTTGGGAGGCTGGTTCCTAGGGTCATATCAACATAGCCCATCTGATCTGCTTTTGGGGAACCAATACCGTGAATTGTTGGTGATGCAGCTCCCATATCCATATAGTCTGAGCTGACAGAAGCTTTCTTCTGCATATCATCGGAAAATTTCTTTAGAGACTCACTTGACGAACATGAATATTTACTTAGCGATTCTTGCGACCTTTTTCTAGTCAGATAATCCATGGAAGGTTTCCTAACCGACTCAAACGAGTCCACTCTACCTGCTGTTACAAGCTTGCTCAACTTGGATGCTTGACCATAGCTAGATGACCTTGGCCTGTGACCTTGATACACTTGCTTTCCAAAACTTGATGACCTTGGCCTACATCCGTAACTGTCACTTGCTGTGCGTGGTCTGTAAAACTCCATTTCCATGAAGCTATCCGTATCATCCGACCTTAATGACTGATTGAGTGAACTGGCATTAGATGACATATCCATATAATTCTGATTGTATGGATCCATCGCAGGTGATCGTGGCTTTTGTGGTATTAAATGAGGAGCGCTTGAGCTCTTGGAACTATCTAATGGCTGCCTGCGCAGAGTTTCTACATGGTGTGGTCGATGTGTGGGCTTGGGTGTAGGTCGGCTGCCGACCGAATATGCTCGTTTTGGAAATTCACCAGACATGGAGTCGTCTGATAAATAACTGAACACTTTGGCGGGCTTCAGACCTTCACTTGACATTGGGCTTTGACCAGAGGGTGACATGGGTAAATATGCCTCTCCACCTGAAGTAGATAATAAAATCAATTTACTTAAGTAATTGCAGATTCTTTTTTTTCCCTTAAAACCACCTAAATTAATGAAAACCATAAGCATGGCATATTTAGAGAAAATTAAATATGATGTCTTAAATATTCTCAAAGTGATATTCCTTGGTATTCATCAACAGGTATTTCTATAGAGCCCCTAACATGGAGGATGAACAGACAAACATAAAGGGAAAAAACAAAATGCCCCCTCAACGACAGATGGTGGGAGCATTAAAAGGTCCAATTTGCCAAATTTCTAAATTGTGGAACCCTAATAATGTGACAAGAAAGCAATAAAGCTTGTTTCCATTCCTTCAGAAATAATTTGAGATAACAATTTAACATAACCACAAGTTACTTCTATTTCAGAGGTACAGATAAAAGGGGGTAAATCCAGTCTTGAATATTTATTTCTCAATGAAAACCCATGTTGTGGCTACTCATTTGAATCGTCTTGACAAGACGATTCCAATGAGTACCAACTACATAGGGTTGGTTATGTAAACATTGAACTACTGTGGTTTTAAGTGCAAATTAGCCCCTTCTATCTGTGGCTCTGCTATTTGCAATTACTCCAGTTTAAGTTTAAAAAGCATTGTCTACGGGTGCCTATGCTTGGCAGTTGAGTGCTAGATGGTGGAAAAAATTCAAGTCGAAAAAGGGGCACAATTTGCACAAAATGCATCTAAACTTATTCCCCTTGATAATATAGCTTGCTTTTTTGATGTTGATCATGTGTGCAAAGTTTCAAGTGAATGCCTTCAGTGGAACCAGAGATATCACAAAATGCCAAAGTTTTCATGGGACGACGACAACAACAACAACCGCAACAACGATAGCTATAGCAATAGCAATACCTTGGGTTTTCTCCAAAAACAGCCGAGCTAAAAATACAAAGACTTACTTCCACCTTCCTTGACTGTAGGTAGGGGCTGACTTGATGGCCCCATGTCCATATAGCCCACTTCTTTACCTCCCCGTATCGGGATAGGGGCTGTGACCCTAGACCAGCCACCACTGTCCATAACCATATATCCTGGACCGGGATCTGTGGGGGCTGTAAGGAAATAAAACAATTAACCAATCATCAAAGTGAAATTCAACAAGAGCATCATCCATTGGTGTCAACACTAGCCTTAAGGTGCTAAGCAGTGCAAAAAATCCAAGTCCTAAAAGGGACATAACTCCTACACAACATTAAGGTGATGAAAATACCTCAGATTTTTTACCAATTGACCAATTATATTACACATTTGAATTTGTGCGCGAGGTTTCCAGGATTGCGCAGACTGACTAGGATCAAAACTTTTTGTATTTTGCTTATTTTCTGAATCTAGAATGATCAATATACCTTCCAGTGAAAGAGAATTTTGAAGTGCAACGACTGGTGCTGCCTGGACCAAATCTCTTTTTCAAGTATCTACTTCACAGAGTTCCCAGATGGTCCCTTATCGCGTGTTCTGTCACATTTAAATCGTCTCATCAAGACACAACATAGGATTCAAGTGACAAGGAAGGGATATTTTTCTCTATCATCTGAAGCTGCATGTTTAAATACTTACTACGTTGTCCAGGTAACATATCTATATATCCACTACTGTTACTGGCCGGAGAACTGACAACACTACCAGGCCGCATATCCATATAACCCTCAGATAAACTCACATCTTGTGGCTCTGACAGATTTGAACCTGCAATTAATGTTGTGTTTGTCTTGTTTAAATAGGGTTTTAGGCCTATTTTAACATTTTATCAGTCATATCGCAGGGGCTTGGGCACCTAACAATCAATTCCTTGTATTTCTCCCACCAGTACTACCATCACATCCTTTCCTAGCCTCCAGCTGCTTTTCCACAAAGGTCTACAATTATCAACCCATTGGTGGTAGAAAAATAGTCAGAAAGGATGAAAGCTGCCGTCTGGGATCAAACCAGGGACGTCTAGATTGACAGTCTGACGCGCTTCCAACTGTGCTATTAAGGTGGCAAAATTAATGTTGTGAGATAATCAATCAAGAATTTGATGAAACTTGAGATATCGGTAAACATTTATGCTGTAAACAAGAGTAAGTTGCTGGCATATTCCTTGTCAATATCTCTTGTGCTTTCAAAAAATATTATACTCATTGAATAAGTTTTAAATTTAACTCAGAAAATATGAAGAGTAGAGTTATGTTTCTTGTGCAGTGCACTCCTCTTCAGTAAGATTTATTCTAATAAAGTAACTTGATTCTAGCCTTTATACATTTTGAACAGTCTACAAACCGACAGACTAATGACAAGTGCAAAGTAATAAAATCCTCCCGTTTCTTCTAAGGGGAGCACAATGGTTGAATGAATTAAAATTAATTTATAAGATAAGTCATCTAATAAAGGGTGACAACAAGGTTTTCATGTCATTTCAAATTCTAAGCAAATTGCATAAATATAGGCTCAGCCTCAGCTTGTTTGGTTATTACAAATGAACTTGAAACAGCTATTTTATCAGAGGTTTGACAGATAACTTGATACCCTAGAATTTAACACCTGCGGATATACTACCGACATGCCTTATGTGAAAATCATGTATTGTAAAGGCTTGTAGAAATGAGGGATTGTTACCATAAGTTTTTTTTAAGGCAAGTTCTGCAGATAAAAATAGATGGTATTGAACCTTCTCAGAGTATTCCTTCTAAGGCAGGAGGTATAGACAAAGATCAGCCTGCACACATGTGCAGTCTGATCTTTTTCAACACCAACTGATTTTCCTCCTTTTCTTCTGTAACTAGAAAAGATAAAAAACAATAGCACCACCTACCGGTGCCTTAGCTGTCGAGTGCTGGATGGTAAAAAAAAAAAAAAAAATTGAAAAGGGGGCATAATTTGCACAAAATGCATTAAGAATTATCCGCCTTGATAGTATAGGCAGCTATTTTGATGGTGAACATGTGTGCCAAGTTTCAAGTGAATGTCTTCAGAAATCAGAGATATCACTAAATGTCAAAGTTTTCGCACAACGACAACGACCACGACACAAAGGCTAATAATTAGGCTATAGCAATACCTCAGGTTTTCTCTGGAAACAGTCAAGCTAAAAATGTTCATACAGAATAAATCCTGACTCATAAACAGTACATCAAGTGCTTTCAAAACTTTCACCAGGATCTACCGGCTAAGTGATCTTAGTCTTAACCATCTTTATCTCATTTGGTTGATTGATTCATTGAATGGAGTTTTACCCCGCTTTCAAATTTTTCAGTTATATCCGGGCAGCTGGAGCACCTAACAATGGTTCCCTGATATTTTTCTCACCAGTACAACCACCACTCCCTTTCAAAGCCTCCAGCTGCTATCTCACATAGGTCTATGTTTATCAACCCATTGGTGAGAGACAAATAGTAGGAAAGAATGAGTGCCGCCAATAGGGATCGAATCTGGAACCTCTAGATTGACAGTCTGACGCGCTACCAACTGCACTATGACATTTGCCATTTGGACTAGAATTTGTTCAGCCCTGCATTCAGGACGAGAAAATGGTGCAAACTGTTTGCCAATTAGACCCCCGCTTTGCAGGTACACATACATGCAAAGCAGGGTAAAATTGGCAAACAGTTTGTATTCAATTTTCAGAAGAAATACTGACTCTCAAAAAAATGCAGCCAGATTTGTACATTATTTCCAATTTTCACTATGACAGAGGGTCAAATGCATGATTGTTTTGAGCAGCGAAAACTTAATAAATTTAAACTGTTAACTCAGTCTTTACCTGGTCTTTCTATAAATCTTGTTGGAGAAGGTGTCCCAGATCTTCTCGTAGGGGTCATGGGCAGATAATCACTACTGGGTGTTGACCTTTCCATCTGACCTTGAAATCTTGTAGGTGAAGGGGTCATTGACCTTTGACCTGGGGTCATGGGGAGGTAATCGCTGTTTTCCCCCTCCATGGGATCCTCTTCAGTAATGGAAACAGGGGTCTCCGGGGTCTTCGATCTTGAACCCCTGAAAATAAGATGGTATCATTTTTTTACAGTGTTAATCACCACTTTCAATAGAGTTTCAGTTATATTGTGTCATCAGGCTGTACACCTTCCCATGGTTTCTCACACCAGTACAATCACAGCATTTCATCTACGCAACCAGCTGCTCAGCCAACTTAGAAATACAAATACATATCATACACAGTGATGGGCAAAGGCCAAAAAATTATTATGATTAATTGATTGAATGTAGTTTTACGCCACTTTCAATATTTTTTCAGTTATATCGCGGCGACTGGACCACCTAACAATGGTTTCCTGGTATTCCTCTCACCAGTCTAACCACCACATCCTTTCCTAGCCTCCAGCTGCTACCTCACATAGGTCTACAATTATCAACCCATTGGTGAGAGACAAATAGTCAGAAAGAATGAGTGGCTCTGTCGGGGATCCAAAAATTATTAACATCCCCAGTTATATGGGACTACAGGGACACAGTGGTACAGATAAGAGGGGGTATTTCCAGTCTAAAATCTTTATTTCTCATTAAAACCCCAATATGTAGGTACTCATTAGAAATGTTCCACAAGAAGACTCAACTGGGTATCCACAATATAGGATTTGTGCAGGTATTGTTAAAGTATATTGATTAAAAATCGAAAATAATCCCTTTATCTGTAGCGCCGTGTCACTTTTGTACCATAATCTTAATATCTAGATTATAAGTTTGACCGATAAATTTTGTTAAATGACACCACTTTTTTCATTCAAGAGGTCATTGTCCCATTACTTCCAAGACCTTAGCAGATCAGTGCATTTACCTTTTGGTTGGAGACAAATGACTTGTGTTACAATGAAGGTTTTTTTTCCACTTGTCCATGGACAAGTAAAAGACAATTTCTCACTTGTCCAGGATCAAAATGAACTTGTCCACGAAAAAATAGAATGGTAAAAATTGAGAAAACATTGTGATGACATCATTTAGAAAGTGAATTAACACACATTTGTGGTGTCCGTGGTCTGGAGGTGAAGCGTCAGCCTCTTAACCAACAGGTCCTTAGTTTGATTCCCAGGAGTGGCTATCCATCTTGGTACTTTCATTGGCCCACACATTCAGCCTGTACTGGTTAATTTTCCAGGAAGCAGAATCAAGAGGAATTAATCTAAGTTGAAAGAACTTGTTTCCCAATAAATGTAAAATAAATAATTCAAACCTAAACACATGTGCTAGACAAGGATTTATCATGTAATGAAGCCTGTATCGACCTGATATAACCTGTCTGAAAACATAACATGATATCAGACAGTCTATCTTTTAGAAACAATTTCCAAACACTTTCACCCAATTTTTTCAAAGTTTTTTATTTATAATTAAGCGTTGAAAAATGATTGCTTGATAAATAGAATATCATGTAAGTGTCTTAAAATATCAATGTTATCAGGTCTCGGCTGTGAGAAATGATCATGACTCTGCATAGCCTCGTCATGATAAATTCTTCCAAGCTCGAGGTTTGAATTGGGGTTTTACGTCGCTTTCAACAATCTCTCAGTTATATCGCGACGACTGGAGCACCTAACGATGGATTCCTTATATTTCTCACTCCAGTACTACCACCACATCCCTTTACTAGCCTCCAGTTGCTATTCCACATAGGTTTACGATTATCTACCCATTGGTGGAAGACAAATGTCGGAAAGGATAAGTGCCGCGGCCAGGGATCGAACCCGTGCGAATATAGACCCCCTGGATTAGAAGTCTGGTGCGCTACCAACTGCACTATTCCAAGCTCGAGGAGATAACATTGATATCTTAAGACACTAACATGTTATTCTCTATATCTCTGATAGCTGTTTGTTATAAAGACAAGCTATGTGAGAACATAAAATCCTTACATGAACGAATGATCTGTGTTGGGACTTGGTTCTATATTCTGATATGACGATCCATCAGCAAAATCCGAATGACGACTGGTCCGCGAACTACGAGATCCCATACTATCTGTTCTCGGTCTCTCTTCATAAAATGAGCCGTCAAAAGCACTGAAAGGATATGATAGATTAAGTCTGGGTTTTAGTATGACATCAATTTGGGAAACAGTGTTATAGCATAATAATTACACTTCTCTGCAGTTTCGCTGTTTCATTCCTTGAACTCCTACCACAGTGTTATAATGGATTTGTAGTGTATTTACTTCTTTCTAACCATTTATTAATAATAATCATTTCTTAACATAATATTCTCTTGTGATCGTATTTTCCTACTATTAATCAAAGATGTTTTCATTTGTAAATTGTTTACAAATTACTATTACAAAGAGACGATCATTGGACCAACTTCTGGTCCAAACGGGTCTTGTTGTTGTTTTTTCAGTCGGAAACCAGCCCTGCATTCAGGATGACAATACAGTTAAAAGCTCACTTGTGTGCAAAGTGGGGTATAATTTGAAAACAGTTTGCAACATCTTATCAGTCGGAACTCAAGGCCTTGTTGGCTGAAACACAACAACAAAGGGCTCCACCGGGGCTTGAAATAATTTGGCCCATTGACTTCCAAAGATCAATACATATCAATTAAAAGTAGAAAGCCATTTTGAGTAACACAAGAATATAAAATACTTGAAATAATACCTATGGGGGCTAGCACTAAGGTTCACAGTAGGGGTTGGCTCTGGGGCAAGGGTCCTCTGGTATACAACTGTAGACTGGGGACGTTGGGGTGGATGACCTCGCATACGTCTGGGACTCCTGAAATGAAGAATCAAATATATTTATGATCACATATCGTCAATGAGACACCCAAACCTCCTTATTTATTGAAGCTGTTGTTACAAGGTTTAGGTTTTTACTTTGACAATAACTTTTGTGAGAATAAGATATTTTATCCGAAACACCTGTAGAATTTGAAATTTCACTTTTAAGGATTCGTCAATCTGAACAATAAAAGAAAAGAGATGTTTGACATACATCTATACCTTCCTAATAAGAGCAGGTTGATGGCCTATTCTTTGTCAATTAACAAAGGGCAATAACTCAAAATCATCCATTCAAATATCAGGAAGGTATTTATTTTATCTTATAATAATACTAATAGTCGTGGGATAAAATCCCATATGATATTTTTTTATGATTTCACATGGATATGTTTAGAACAATAACACAATGCAGTTATTTTAAGAAACATGGCAAAAAATTTGTATTTCTATTGGAACCATCGAAGAAAAGAAGAACTCCTGAATTTGAAAAGCTTTTACACAAGTCGAGTCTGGGTTGTTACTATTTCTTACCCTTGACTATGATGGCTTTCACTTGTGGCTCTTTTTCGTATAAATGGAGCCTCGTCTCCATGAATGGTGCTTCTCCTTGAAATCGTAGAACCACTCGTATTACTGCGACCTCGGAAATCAGATTGCTTTGATGTCATCTCACTGTGAACAACAAGAAAAGTTAATCGAATATTTGCCAAAATAAGTTCTTCATCAATTCAACGCTTTTCAATTTTTGAATCTATGAAAGATACCTTGGAAATCAATGAAATGGCCTGAGTAAATTGCCACAGATTTAACAATTTTTTTCGAACTGCAAACTTCCAAATCATATAAATTATTCAACTCTATTTGTACATCAAATGCTGTAACAATTTTCCAAAATGTTTCATGTTCATGTGTTCATATTAGAATTTAAGAAGTAGTCAGCCTTTCACCCTTGCCCCAGAGCCAGCCCCTACTGTGAACCTTAGTGCTAGCCCCCATAGGTATTATTCTAAGTATCTTATGAAGATGATAGTTATCAATCAAACTGAACATAGACTAAGATCATCAAGTAAGACTTCTCTGCTAATTGTATTTCAAAAACGCGTGCAAGTATTGCTAATAGGTCGTTTGGGGTGACAGGACCAAAATGGTGGAATGGACTGCCAAACCATTTACAAGAAATACAAGAAGAATCTGTCTTTAGGCTATCACTTAAGACTTATCTTTTTTCAAAATTTCAAAATGTGATATGTAAAAAATGTACTATTCTATATGCTATGTGCAGCGCAACAGAATGCTCCCTTGGCAGCTTTTGCACTAAAAAAAGGTCAAGGTATTGTATTGTATTAATATTGAGTAGAAGTTTGTATAAGTTTCTCAGTTAAGAACAAAATATGGTGTTTAAATTTTTGACCTCGATTTATTATTTCAAGAAGATTTCAGAAAGAACCAATTAGATACTTTAAATCTTTATATCTATAAAGCCATTTTCTAAAAATACAATCTTAATTGAAATTATCTGATTTGTTTCAAAGCAGCAGAATGTCAACCAGTCAACATGGAAATCCTTAATTCTATATTTCAAGTTCAGAGATATATATTACTTCAAGAGCAGATGGTTTAGTTTACGATAATGCTCTTTTTAAACGGGGAAAATTATATATGGGAAAAATTATATCTTAAAAATAAACAGAGCTACAGATAGATGGGGTATTTTGGTTTTCAAATTTGAATATAGCATTAGTCCTTATTCAAACCCTATGTTGTTTGTACTCATTTGAAATGTCTTATTGAGACAATTCAAATGAGTACAAACAATATTGGGTTTCATTGAGAAATAGATTTAGACTTACTCTACCTCCTCTAATCTGAGGTGTGTTTTTACATCAAGATGAAAATTTCCGCTTAATAAGATTATTTAGACATCATAAGAAATGATTTTCAGTATTTTGAGTGAAAACATTCTAGGTCGTCAAGACTTCTCGTTTTAAGCCAATTCAAAACCATCTTCGTTTCCTCAATAAGATATCTTGAGATTCTTATTAAGTCACTTAAAAATCTTAATCTAAAAAACACTACATCTTAAAAATCTTAATGAGATTCTAAAGAATCTTAATCTAAGAAACGCACCTCTGGACTCCTGATTAAATACTGACCCACTTTAAGTGATCTCATTAATTTGATTTTAATGCAATTGGTACTAAGGGGTCTGTGTATTCAGCATAACAAGACTTGAATGTGTAAGATGGCTGGAGCACTGTTTTCGTTATTCAACTTTATCAATTTAGTTTTCAAAGGAAAAACTGAGCAATTTTCTAACCTTAACACCTTATCATGCATGCTCTGAGCAACCGCTGTTTCTTCAACCTGCATCCAGAGTTCTCCAGGGCCTGTCACAGCCGACCGCCCTACCTCCATGAAGAAGAAATTATCAGAGTGGCCACACCGTCGTATACTTGATAACTGGATGTCAAAAAAGAAAATGTCAACACTATTTTAGAATAAAGATTATCACAAAGAAATATCACACAACTCTTTCTGACATTTTCAGAACCTATCCTTTGTGAAGTAAAGGTCAAATTCTTGAAAAAGAACAGTGTCTGTATTATCCATGCAATTACAAAAGCTTTATCTTCATTTTCAGTCCATTTTCAAGCAAATTATTCCTCAAAAGATTGCCTCCTGCAAAGAATTTCTGGTAAATATTGCCAAAAACTTGTTGTCATTTTGAAAATTAGTCAAAGCAAAATTAAGTCAAATATCCCCTGTCATAGGACAACTGCTGTTGAACCAGCAAAAACTTGATCCAAGCTTCACATAAGTTTAGTTTTTAACATTTGACCTTGAGCTGCTGCCAACTTGACCTTTGCTTCAACATGTTTCTGAGGGCATTTTTTGAATTTTCTGCACAATTGTGACAATTTGTTGGTTTAGTGCAAAATATAGATGCATAGATGTATAGATGCCTATATACAAATAATAGCTATTTTATTGTATTTTTGTACTTAAACAATGATTTAATTTTGGTAAAAACTTTTGTCTCTTAAGTGATTCAAAGAAATAATTGGATAAAATGTTTACAGACAGTTACATCTGCCTCTCACTGAGCAATTCATCCAAATAGCATACCATGAAGTCATAGGATGGTTTATAGTCTGTGACCTTGACCAGACACACAGACTTCTCCGACAGACACAGTCTATAGGGGCCCTGTATTCCAGGACAGGATTGCGGAGTCTTGTGCTTCACCAGACCTTGCCATACAAAATCTGAAACAAGAAAAAATCAAACATTTAAAGTAATAGCAGAGGCATGGATCCTATTGGGGCAAGATCCATGCAATTGTTCTAATTTTTCTGCCAGAAATCTAAATCAAATTGGCTAAATGAAAGAAAAACCTCACAGCGAAATATATATTTCACAAAGGATTTGGTTCAAATTACCATTGATAACTCACAGCAGTGCTCTCAATAAGCGGACGTCGACGTAATATACGTCCATAATTTCAGAAATAACATCCGGAAAATCAGACACGGACGTAATAAAACGTTGGAGATTAAAGGAAAACGTCCTGAAATTTGACGCCGGAAGTATGACGAATTTACCATATAAGGGTGTAAATATACTTCACACATGCAAAAATCGATATTCAACATTAAGATGTCCGAAACAAGTCACGTGAAACGCGCGGGGTAATATACTGTCGCTATAACAACCAGTCTACGATTACACAATCTTGCCAGGTTAGCGTCGTGTCAGTACCGCTTCCGTCGTTACCTTTCTTTATCGGATTCACTTTGATTTTTGGATAAAACAAAAATCAAATCAGTTGAATATACGTAAGATCAAACGTAAGATCAAACGTAATTCAAACAGCTCTGACCAATAACAATTCAAAACATAGCTCTCTAAAAATTTACTTGAAATTCCAAGATGAAACAAGCAAATTTGTTGAATTGATATCCCCCGCCGAACATATTTTCATTGTCAATGGAGTTATATCAAACTTAGGTACAGATTATCTTTTATCTACATCAACCTAAAGTTTTCAAGAAATAGCACGGAAAGGAATATCACTCTGTATGTATATGGCTTAAACAGTCAGGGGCAGTAACTCTAAATTCTGCGATTGAACCGGGTAACCCCGACAATATGCGCATGTCCTCTTTGTATTGAAGCTGTGTGCCAAGTTTCATTAAAATTTGGTCTACAGTTTTCAAGAAATAGTGCGGAAACGAATATCACTCTGAATGTTTAAAGCTTAAACAGTCAGAGGGTAACTCTAAATTCGACGGTCAAACCAGGTTACCCCGACGATATGCGCATTTCCTCATTTTAGTGAAGCTTTGTGCCAAGTTTCATTAAAATCCTGTCTATAGTTTTCAAGGAATAGTGCGGAAAGGAATATCACTCTTTATGTATATGGCTTTAACAGTCAGAGGCAGTAACTATAGATTCGACAGTCGAACCGGGTAACTTCAACGATATGGGCATTTCCTCATTGTAGTGAAGCTGTGTGCCAAGTTTCATTGAAATCCGGTCTATAGTTTTCAAGAAATAGTGTGGAACGAATATCACTCTGTATGTATATGGCTTTAACAGTCAGGGGCAGTAACTCTAAATTCGGCGGTCGAACCAGGGTAACCCCGACGATATGCGCATGTCCTCTTTGTAGTGAAGCTGTGTGCCAAGTTTCATAAAAATCCGGTCTACAGTTTTCAAGAAATAGCGCGGAAACGAATATCACTATGTATGTATATGGCTTAAACAGTAAGGGGCAGGAACTCTAAATTCGACAGTCAAACCGGGAAACCCTAACAATATACACTTTTCCTCATTGTAGTGAAGCTGTGTGCCAAGTTTCATTGAAATCCGGTCTATAGTTTTCAAGAAATAGCGCGGAAACGAATGTAGGACGGACAGACCGACTAAAGAACGGACATGGAAAAAACAATATCCCCCCGATGATTTCATCGGCGGGGGATAAAATGACACTACCGGAATATATTTATGAAAGGTCAATTTGCTGTCCTCCTGACGTCATTTAAATTGTCTTCAACAACAATGTCCGACGAGAGATTTGGAAAAAACGAAGGTTTTTGTCTTCACTTATTCGAGTAATTCCGCAGATAAAATAAAATCAGATTCAACAGCCAATACATTTATTAGCTCATTACCTAGATCGTTCGCTAACCCTTGAACGGCACTGTGAGAAAAATGAAGTTGCATTTATTTTCGTAATATGGCTGGATACCAAAACATCGTAACTGCAATATGAGTAAGCCGTATTCCCTAAGCGCGCAAGATAATCTAAGGACTAATTCCAAATAGAAACACCACAGATTCTCGTGCATTGTGCTTGTTTCCATAATTAAGTTAATGAAAGTAATAAAAGGTCATTTGGCAACCAAAGCTCGTACCTACAGATTAAAGTTTAAGTGTGGAGTTTTAACATTTGGATATTGTGTATTTTAGAAGAACTTCCCAGATTGATGGACTTAGGAAGCAAAAACGAAACTATTTTTAGCAAGGAAACAAGTATTTACAAAGTGTGCAGGAAAAAAAAAATGCCACAGTGAAAAAAATTCCTGAAATTCCAACATGGAATTAAAAAATTCCTGACTTTGGCTCTTATTGAGAGCACTGAGTATTTCTCATAAGTTCCGGCAATTTGGGGCAAGATCTGTTCATATTTTTAATTTTTCTGCCAGAAATCCCATTTAAATGGGCTAAATGAGAGGAAAATCTCACAGCAAAATATATTTTTAACAAAGGATTTGGTTCAATTTGCTATTAAAAACTCAGTATTTCTCATAACCTGCTGAATGAGATTTTTTTCGCACATGAAATTCTGAGCCTGAATCATCCATGTAGAGGTGCAGATAAGAGAGAATGAAGCCTGTCTTAAATCTTTATTACTCAACAAAACCCTATGTTTTGGGTATACTCATTTCAATTGTCTAAATGAGACAATTCTAATGAGTACCAACAAAATCAGGTTTGTGCTATCATTATTACAATACTTTCATCTGAAATCCAAAATACACCCTCTTTCTCAAGCACTGACCAGTCACAGCACTGACTCTTCAAATATTTCTTCTCAGTTAACCCTTTCCTGTTTTACAAGATTTTGGACCCGTCCAAATTCAAAGGTTTTGCAGACGAAAATTAAAAGTGGATTTAATTTGGAATATAACCATACAGTAGGGTAGAAAATAGTGTTGAAAAAGAAGAAATTGCTTGTCAGAAGCAATTTCTTCTTTTTCACAATGTTTTCTCAATCATAAAATCACAGGAACGTAAAAAGCAGGGATTAAACAGCAAAGGGTTAAAGGATCAACAACTCCCACAAACCCTCTCTAAGATTTGGATATTTTCAACAGTTAGCAGCTTTTTTGTTTTGTTTCCCCGAAAAAATACCAATGTATAATTAGAATAATGGGGACAGTGGACCCTCAGTCTTATGAGATAGGCAATGAGCATGCATGGTGGCAAACCAAACTTTGTACAATGTCGCCAGGTAGTGAGTTGTTTAAGACCAAAGGAATACTGTCTTTCCTCAAAATCTTTGGACAATGATAGATCATTACTTTAAAAACTACAAATATTAACCCTTGTCATTGGAACCCCGAATATTCCTGCTTTAGTAGGTGGTATAGAAAAAGATCAGTCTGCACATATGTGCTGTCTGATTTTGTCTATACCACCTGTTTTTCCCGTTTCAAGGCAGGGTAAAAAATGTTTGTGGTGCATCTGATATAATATCTAAAAGTTTATAAATCACTTGCTTACTTAATATCTCTAAAAGAAAAGGTCAAATGACTCTTAAACCTATAAGATTCTTACTTATGATTCACTCTTTTTTCATTTATGACCCTTTAAAATCCATTTGACTCCTGTAGGGTTTTTCATGACCCCCTGTTTTATTTGAATTTGGAACCCCTTTTTTTGAAATGACCCCCAAAATGATCAAAGATACATTCTTAATCTAGTTTAAAGGTGGCCATAGTGAGGCAAAATGACCCCCTGTTTTGAACATAGAGGGAAAACCCTGGCCCCTGGAATTTAACGGTTTAGGGGTAAAGATTCCCCCATTACAAATACTAACATAGGCCCTGTAAGAATGGAATTAACCCTTTGCTGTTTATTCCCTGCTTTTTACGTGCCTTTGATTTTATAATTGAGAAAACATTGTGAAAAAAGAAGAAATTGCTTCTGACAAGCAATTTTTTTCTTTTTCCACACTATTTTCTACCCTACTGAATGGTTATTTTTCAAATTAAATCCACTTTAAATGTTTGTCTGCAAAACCTTTGAATTTGGACTGGTCCAAAATTTTGTAAAACAGGAAAGGGTTAAACTTTTCCTACCATAATGTGGCTTTTGATCCTCTCCCGCCAGCAAGTATTCACTCTGATATTCTAGCATTAAGTTGAGCCATCGCTCCTGCTCTTCCTGATTATCCGCAATCACCGAGAAGCAATCGTTGATCAAATACAGTGCAATTGCAAACTTGTGTTTAGTGTCCGACTTCTTGTTGATGTTAAAACAAGTGTGCAGGGGGATGGATCGTTTAGGCGGCTGAATCTGTTTGAACTTCTTCTCACTATCGTAGTAATCAAACCTCGCTGGACCGCTACTGCTGGTTGAACGAAGAACAAAGTATTTCTTCTTCATAGTCTGAAATTACAAACATGGTTAAAGATTATCATCTTTCTTATAACTATACAAATATCCGTATGATAACATCCCGTATGATATTTTTTATGATATCACATAGTTATTTTTAGAACAAAGATATAATGCGGTTATTTTTAGAAACTTGCATTTCTGTTTTAAACATCTACAAAAACAAGGCAAATAGAGGTTATAAGATAAACATAATGCGTTTTTAGTGTATTGTATGAAAAAGTATCTAACTCGATTGTGAGAATTGATAATTGTGACGTCTCGGCAAAGCCTCGACCATTATCAATTGTCCCAACCTTGTTAGATATTTTTTCTCATACAAAACACTAAATACGTAATATATATGTCTCATGGACAGATCCACAGAGGGGACCAGGGTCAGACCCTTTTCAACAAACATATTATTAACCCTTGTCATGCTGAATAAATTTTGGCTAAAAATTTCCATCAAAATCAAAGGGCAAAAAGCACTGAAAGTACCAACTTGAGGTCTATTTTTATTTGAAAAACAAAATTTATTGAAAATTTTTGTTTGTAAGTGAGAAACAGGTCATGTAGACGAACATCAGACTGCACATATGTCACACCTCCTTTAAGCAGTTATCACCCTAAATAACTACCCAATAAGTGTGCTTAAGTGTGCTTTCACACCTGTACAATATTTACTATAGCGAGTGCATGTTTAGTTGAACCTGACCTTTATGCAGAATACAAAATTAAGCTCATGAATACAATTCTGAAAATACTCCGGCACCCAGCATGGAAATTTTGTTATACTGTACAAATTATAGGTATGCATGGACTAAATACTATTTCAAATGTAATTAATTACAGTCAATTACAATTACATTTTTCAATTACCCCAAGTCTGCTATATAGTACACCAGTATACAGGGCACCTAGTCATGCGGCAGATGATTCAATTTCAAAAACAATTGTTTTTTTTTTTGTTTGTTATTTTTTTACTCCAGGATAACACGATAAAGGGTCGAATGACTCTTATTTCCATTGTGGTCCTAACTCATTCCAGATCTTGTCCTGCACATAGAAGAGAGACAATGGTTTCTAACCAGTGCTACCCATTTCTACAGCTTGGTGGACTGGGGCTCTGCCTGTAAAGTGTACTGCCCAATTACACTACCTGCCTCCGGTGGGGCTCGAACTCGCAACCACCAGGTTACTAGTCGAGCGCACTAACCACTCGGCCAACAAGACATTGTTCCTGCTTGTGTGCGACTGTAAGTGGCAATTTCATCTTATTTCCAGTCAAAAAAACATAAATTGCATTTAAAGAAATGTGACTGTTTGTATTTTTCACCCGCATCTAAAGATTATTTATTATTATTATTATTTTCGAATTTTAGTTGGTAATCATCATTAACGCGTGAAAATAGCTGTATCCTAAAACCTAAAGGATTCACATGCTTTGAGAGAGTGAACACATTTCATCGTTTGGTTACCAATGCCACTAACTTCAGCTTGATTAAGCTGAAGTTACGAGGATTTGGTTACCAATCTACGATTTTAAGGTTTCGCGTTATTTATGTCGACTTTCTTTAGCAGTAGGTAATTTCAGATAAAAGCTGATTTCCCTTCACCTTAAGTGCAATGACCCGTTACTTAGGCTTCGCCCTGCCAGGGCATTAATCATAGATAATAACTGTTTCAGTTAGAAAATCTCAAAGGTTTCAGAAAGTTACCATCAAAATCTAGAGATTGGATGGAACTCAAAATTGTGCCTTTCACAGGTTAAAGGCAAAACTAGGGACAGTTCATATTTTTTATGATTAAGGTATTGGACCTGTTATTGTCCCACACCATTTCGGAAATCATTAACTTTCACAATGTAAACCAAGGTTTCCTAATGAAATCATTAGGAAACCTCAGTTAACAGTGTTCCATCAACAGTGTTAAAGTTCATGACTTCCGAAACATTGTGGAACTATTACAGGTCCACTTCTTAAATTTACAAAATTTGAATACCTTCAACTTCTTCAAATACCCTTGTTTGAGAATATCCGATCCAGGCATCTCCCTGTACATCCCCACACGGAGTTGGGGCCTGTATCCAGCCCCTTCAGGATCCATCATCTTGTCAACCCTACAAGGGTTATCGGACTTTACACCCTAATTGGCAATTAATTGGTTCCATGACCTTTGCGTCCGTGGCCTTCGTACAAACCATTCGTCCAAAAATGAAACGTAGCAACCTTTTCACATTTTGTAATACCTAGTTTTGATAAAATACACTAAGTTTGTAGATATTTTTCGCTTTTTAGAGTCAAATTAAAATGCAAACATGTTTCAAAACATTTCAAGTCCATGTCGACGTACGGAGCCTAACGTCAATCCTATTCCGCCAATATTTCATTAAAAACATGCTATCGTCAAATCTGATATGGAATAACAGTAAAAATAATTCCCAAATACTCGTCTAACTGTGCAAAATACCGTTATACTGGCCGTGGTGCACAGGAGGCCATATTTTTTGCAATAAATAGGTCACGTGAACAATTTTTACATGTAAACAACATTTGCGCATGCGCGGTACTAAAATCTTTGAATAAACAAATTAACAGCCTCAAAAACAAACAAGTCTGCGTTCACTCTAACTCAGTTTCTTGTTGCTCATGATTAACAACGAGGGCCTTAATGGGAGATGCCTAATGAAAAGAAGCTTTTCGTTTCGTAAAACATGAACAAGAATTGAAATATACTGAGCGACTTTAAAAACGCAGCAAGTAAATTTAAATTTGAGCACGGAAAAGTAGATTTGTTTTAGCCTTACTAAATTAGCTAAAATCATGCAAAGAAGATGCTCTGATGAATCGACTAAACCTTTTTTGATCTGACGCTTTGGTTAGTTTCGGCATAGCAATCTACTGTTTACTCGGCTTTGCCATTGCAGTTTTCATGGTTGATTGATTTAACAAATCAGAAGTGTGGAAGGTAGGGCTAATGGACGAAAGACATTTTAAAAAACCTCTAAAAGAAATTAAATCAACTCATTTACTTTGCAAAGGGCAATACTCTGAAGCGAGTAAAAAGGGAAGCTGTTCCTTAGAATCATCGATTATTGCATAAAATGTGCAATCATAAGTTCGGGTCGTTATGGACCGATGCATCTTGTCGAGCAAAGGGTTACGAACGTTTTAAGTTTATCTTATTCGAGAAGAAGCTATCGATTCGATACCCCTTGACTCGTGAAGATGGGGCCGATGATACGTGACCGATGGACAAAAATCCAGGCGTTAACGGGAGAAAACGTAGCCGATTAATAATTAAGGAAGTTCTCTCGGCTTTTTCCTACTATTAAACTTTTCGTTAAACCTGTTTTTTTAGAAATATCTAAATGTTTGATTTCAATTTTTGAAAAGAAAAAATGGGTCACTGTGCTTTTTTTTTTTTTTTTTTTTGTCAGAGCCATTTGAAAATAGGTACCCAAATATTTAGTGCACTTTAGTTCTTGCCTTTGAATTTCTTTGAAAACTACACTCTTGATTTGAAGTCATGATCACTTTTGGACAAAAAAATATTCTGAAAGCATTTTTTGTATTATTTAAAATCGACATTCCATTCCACTAATTTACTAAAGAAATATGGAATTCTAGTCGGAAGCAAAAGAAAATTATGACATATTTATTCGGACCTTAATAGAAGTATTTTCCTTTAAAATAAAGGGTTTTCTAATACAAGCTTCACTGTAAAAATAGTCCTACTATTAAACTTTTTCTCAGTATACTCTCAATATAAATTTGTGACATAATGAGGAAATAATTTGATAAAAAGTTGGGCCGGTCACAGTCTTACTTTTTTTTTTTTAGATATTTTGACTCATTTGTTTAAGTAAAGGGAGGTAATTCACAAAAAATAATTAAATTTAAATATTGGAAATAACAAATTTGTTGGTATTTGATTCAGGGATATGAGGTAGGGGTTCTTTTTACCATATTCACATGTTTTATTTGCTTTCTATCCGTAAAATAGGCAGGGAGTAACATTGAATACTGGCTTGTCGTTTTATCTGAATACTCTACTCTATCCCCATGATCGGGAAAAATGCTCCGAAAAATTGGGGGGAAAATAAATTTTTGAATTTATACAAATTTTTACATGTTTTGACAACCTTACATACAACTCTATCAAATAAACATAGTTTGAATTTCGATTCATAGTTTTATAACGAGTACAGAAATGAAAATGTTTTTTAATGGCGGAAACTCCAAAATCGGATGTGCGGACGTCCTTAAATTCACCGCCGTTAACGCCCGACTTTTTACTTAAATATCCGCGATTGGGGATTTAATCAATTTCAATGATTCTTATGCAATATCATAGTTTGTTATCATGGACCTATGTGAGATATCAGCTGCAGTCCGGGCTAGGAAAGGATGTGATGGTAGTACTGGTGAGAGAAATGCCAGGAATCCATTGTTAGGTGTTCCAGCCGCCGCGATATAACTAAAAATTGTTGAAAGCGGTGTAAAATTCCATTCAATTAATCAATCAATGAAGACTCGCCGTCACGTTCACGGACACCCCCCCCCCCCTCCGACCGAGTTTCTTCTCCGAGCAGTAGGACTGCGAACATCCACCTGCGGTATCATTGTCTTATACTTAAGAGATGAAGGGCCGGGATATTTGTTGATTTGATGGAGGTATGAAACTAAAAAACCTAATCACACCATTATATGTTATACAAGTTGGTATGATTAGGACTTTAGTTTCATAATTAATTCCACGAGTGTCAACACAAAGTTTTTCCATATCTTATCATTCAGTAATTTCTTGAAGCAAAAATCAAGATTCAACCTCAAATACATGGCCGGATTGTTTATGAGACTTCTTTTCGCAGAAGCTTAAAAAAACTGTGTAATCAAAATAGTGTTCATTGAGTAATGAAACCAATTTTCAGCCAGTCATAATGTACGAATTTTGGTGAACACAACTAGAATTAAATCATATGTGTATGATCACAGTATCGGAGGGTAGCGTAGATGGGACAGGTTTACCAGTCTAATTATCACATTCGGTTAGATACGTCATCATAACGGTCATCACCCGCCGCCCAGTAATCGCCCTTCTCCTATTATATGGGTATTCAAAAACTGGTCAGTTAACAAAGTAAACTTCACAATTGATCCTGCCTTAAGATACTTTTGTGACCTTGTCTATCTATCTAGTGCATAGTGATAAGGCTTTGATCAGACTGTGCGGATGCACAGGCTGGCCAGAGTATTCGCTTTTGCGCATTTGAAATTATTGGAAATGTCACACACAGGCTCAATTATTAGGCCTTTTTAGGCTAAGTCACGGAGAGGAAAAAGAATCCGCCGAAGGTTACATAACTCCGGATTTGAAGTTTGTGATTGTCGAACCTGATCATGTTAAAGACCTCGTCTAGAAAAGACATGTAAATAATCTCAAAAGGTTCGCTCAGTACAATAACCTACGGTTCTAGATTCGGTTACTGAACCGGGATCAGCTCAGGCTGACGGTCACGTAAACAGATTCTCAATACAGATCCAGCCCTGCGTTCAGGATGAAAACGTTAGTGAAGCGGCTTTCGAAATGATACCCAGCTTTGCACGTATGTGCACGTGCAAAGCGGGGTATCATCTCAAAACGCGGCGCTCGCGAAACGCTTTTACATCCTGTACATGGCTGTATAGATGGTTTCTTAAAAGATGCTGATTGTAAACTGTGACCAAAAATTGGCTGTCAGCCTACTCAGAAAAAACACCGTCCGATTAGCCTATAGTCGGGCCTTACTCTGGCTTGAATAGCCCAATTGACCCAGGGTTTTTAGTCTCAAAAGTTAGATCGTTGAAAGTAGCTAGATGAAACGCTCATGACATAATACAAAAGAATAGTTTTTCGGAATGCGCTGAAGTACCTGAGAGTCGAGCAATTTTAAATAGAACAATTTAAAGAAGGCCAAAAATTGGGCGGGGTCTGACCTGACCTCATAAACTTGTTCTTACCATACATGATCTATACACGTAGTAGCATTAGAAACTGTAACCAGTCAAATGACAGCCGTGAACAACGAATGCGTTACGATTTTTACCGAGGATGATTCGAAAATAATAAAACACGTGATGTCATGTCTAATATCAGCATGCAATCGCATCGTTAAATGAGCATTAATCGCCGAAAGTTCCGAGTGGCTGCTTAAATTACAAAACTTAAATTGAAATCATATTAGGTATATAATGTTTACAATACAACTATTCAATAAAAAATACTTAATTTCGCCCATGGTTTGAATCTATTTTCGAAATTGATTCCAGGGCAACGTTGCATCAGTCTGCAAAATATTAGTATGATTACATGCAATTCATGCCTTTTATGAGCGTAGGTCAATTTTATGTAGTTCATTTGGTGAGATCCTTTTCTTCGAAGCTAAAGCATGCATGCGATGTCATCCAAATCTCACAAGAATTATCCTAGGCGACCCTATAACAGGAAAAAATATTTACAATTCTAATGAAAATCTCTATATTTATTAGCAGAGTTTATTTCCATATATGAAAATTATTCAATCAACATTGAAATGACACTTGGGTGGCTTTAAACTTGAATGGCGAGAAAAAAATGATTGGTAGGGATACAGTGGTATTATCGAATGGACATATGATGCCTATATTGATTAGTTTTCAACTACCTCTGTCACCTTACTATGCGAACAGGGCCGTTCGCCATCAGCACTTTCAGTGCTTTGATTTTTTTCGAGATCGGCGATGCATCTTGGTGACTTTTAGCTTCATGTTAAAATCTGTAGAAAAGACGGCGACATCTTTTAAACCTTTGTGGAAGTCGGTATTGCATCGACGACTAATAATCGCCGACGATCGACCGGGCGACGGCCTATGAACGGCCGGGCGCCAGCCGGTTTTGTAGCTCAGGCTTAACATCGCAGACGTATTTTTGTCTTTAGCGGACCCCTTTACTTCCGTAATCAACGCCGTGTCGTCGAGGCTACCCGATGGTCGACAACATTTCGCCGGCGCTCGATAGCCCCAGTAGCATGTTCACCGACCATGCAATTACTCCTCCATCGCAGGACAAGAACTTGATGTTGATTGATTGATTGATTGAATGGAGTTTAACGGCGCATTCAACATGTTTTCAGCTATATCGCGGCGACTGGAGCACCTAACAATGGATTCGTGGTATTTCTCTCACCAGTACAACCATCACATCCTTTCATAGCCTCCAGCTGCTATCTCACATAGGTCTACGATTATCAACCCAATGGTTAGAGACAAATGGTCGGAAAGAATGAGTGCCGCCGTCGGGGATCTAACCCGGGGGACAAGAATGTAATACACATCATATAAAAGCCTGTAAGGATTCTACAACGTATACATAGACCTATAGTTCTAATCGACCGATGCAAAATAATGATTCATTGCGTGTCAGCGCCGCCGATTTTATTTGACTTAAATCATAAGTAATAATAAAAGAAAGTTTCTACCAACAGTTTTGGGGGATTATCTAAAAAGCCTCTCGCAGCTTTGAAAATGCATTAGCATTCAACCCCATTAGCTCGTTTTCGAACTTGCGGTTTTTTAGAGCTAGGATTAGCCATATTAGAAATAAATCAACAAGAGCAACAAGAGGACCACAAAGACCGCAAGTTACTCCACAAAACGTTCTTGGGGGCCATTAGCAACTGGGACAAAATAATTATTGTTTGTCGCAGCCTTTGTATTCTGAACCATTGACGCGACCGAGGACAAATAGAATGTATACTCGTTGTCATTTTTAAGTTTCCATCAAAAAATAATTCCTATCTTAAGTTATATATATGTTTAATTCCAAATAAACTGTTTTATTTCTACTGATAAATCATAAACTCGAGCTGTAGTTACGGTGTATTGACCATTCATCAATGTTGAAAGAATCAAAATGACAATTTTGGGACACTTTGATCTGTCCACCGTTTCTCGCCAAAAGAAGCCGATGGACGTCTGAACTTTAGATTATGTGTTTCCGCACACCTATATGTGACCCGTCTCGCGAAAAGGGACCATCCGGGAATTCTGTAAAATTAATTATTGAAAAAAGAGATTTGATCCAGTATATGTCCACCACTAGTTGTATTTCAAAAAATTCTTACACTGGAAGGTAGATTGATCATTCTAGATTTAGAAGGTAGGCACGGTGAAAAGGTTTCGACATTAGTCAGTCTGCGCAGTCCGCGCAGTCTGACTAGGGTCGACACTTTACGCACTACCCAGATGGTCTTTTTTCGCGTGATGGGTCACATATGTTTAATTCCAAATAAACCTTTTTTTATTTCTACTCATAAACTCGAGCTGTAGTTACGGTGTATTGACCATTCATCAATGTTGAAAACACCAAAATGATACTTTAGGGACACTTTGATCTGTCCTCCATTTCTCGCAAAAAGCGGATGGACGTCAGTTAGATTATGTGTGTCTGCACACCTATTTATTTTCGGGCGGTCGCCAATTTTGTGCGTATGGGCTTTAAAATCATAGTTACGCCTATGAAAATAGGCTTTGCTTATCAGTAAATAATGCTTTCATCGATACCCTTGGAAACGCGGAATACAAATCATTATAAACCACAATTACTATCCTTAATAGTGACTCTAATGGACAATACAACCTTTTTGTATAAATGTGATATATTTAATTCCCAAACAATCCCATCAAGACCATATACTAGCAAAATATAAGATATTGTGTTAAAAACTTCATATCATTAAACGCACGAATAAAGCTAAACAATGCGGGCAAAATGCTTGTCATTAATCCAAGCAGTTTCTAGCCGTTACTTCAAGGCAACAAAATGCGGAATCGTGATGTTTGGTAAAGCAGTATTGTTACAAGCGGATCTGCTTCAGTTTTAAATTGGTTCTATTTGATTATTATGCCATGATTTTCTCTTGAGCCTGTGTGTGACAGTTCTAACAATTTTACATGTGCGCCGGGCAAAGACTCTGACCAGTGTGTGCTTCCGCACAGTCTGTCCAGAGTAATCACCAGGGTGTTAATCATGGCCATGGGGATGTTATTCCATTTTTCATGCAAGGCATGTGTGAGCTGGACATGATAAAAGGGGACATTTGGACATCGCCTTACCATCCTATCAAACTCGTCCCACAAATGTTCAATTGGGGACAAACCTGGACTGAATGCTGGTCAATCGAGTGGGTGTATGTTACTGTTGGCAAGAAATTGCTGGCAAACTCTGGCGACATGTGCCCGGGCATTGTCTTGCTGCAATATCAGGTTCCGTGCCAGCAAGCATGGGACAGCATTTGGGCGGAGGATTTCGTGTCTATACCTGACGCCGTTTAACCAAGCCAATCGGCCTTGGCGATGTACAGGAGTTAGCGGCAGACCGACATAGGGACGTCGTCTCATGGGAATCGTCTTAATACGACAATTCAAATGAATTAATGAATGGCAGAATGCCATGTTTAGTTACCACTGTAGAAGCAACTTTATTTTTTGACTTGCGCAAAAGATTATCGAAAGATGTTTTGTAAAACAGGCCCCAGGTGACTAGGAATATTTTGTGAAAGTTTCATACAAATTGGTCCATAATTGTAGAATTTGCTTTTACAAGAAACGAAAGCCCATTTTTTCCATGATGTGACTGAATTTCATAAAATCCAGACCTTATGTGCAAGGTCCAGTGACCAGTAACATTTTGTGAAAGTTTCATCCAAATCGGTCCATAAATGAAGGATCGGTTGCATTTACAAGAATTTAGACATAAAGGCCCCTCTCTATGATGCGGCTATTCAAAAAACTTCCATAATATGTGCAAGGTCAGTTGACTAGGAGCATTTTGTGAATTTTTCATTCAAATTTGTCTACAATATGAAGAAGGCATTGTGTTCACAAAAAAATTTACACAAAGACACCCCCCCCCCTTTTCCATGACGTGAATTTCATCAACCCCTGTTGAAATGCCCAAGGTCAGGTGACTAGGAACATTTTGTGAAAATTTTATCCAAATTGGTCCGTAAATGAAGGAGGAGTTGTGGTCACAAGTTTGGACCCAACAAGATTAGGATTTACATATGTACGTACTTGGGATGATAGACAGGCGGAGAAGTAAATACCAATATACAACTACCTTCGGTGGCATATAACTATAACAGGGGTTCTTTTGCACTGCAATTCTCCCAAATGAGATCTACCAACCTATGAAGCTTAAAGTTGATAGCTATTATACTTTCAGTGACATCCTCCAGACAAAATCTAAGTCTTTGAAACAAAGAAGGGCAAAATTATGAGAGCAACAGTTATGGTTCTTTTGCAGTGCACTTCTCCTCAATGAGATCTACCAATCTATGAAGTTTAAAGTAGCTCCTATACTTTAGGAGATATGATCCGGACAATTTTAGTGACGGAATGACAGACAGAGACTACAGTTAACAACATCGTGAAATTGACAAGATGAATGATTTTGGAATGATTTCGGAATGAAATTGATTTAGTGTTTTTGAGTAAAATTAAAGGGGGGGGGGGGGAAATCCAATATTGCTAATTTTGTTCAAGATGAACAAAATTAGCAATATCGATTACCTCCCTTTAATAAAACATACATACTTTTCTGGTTGTAAATCTTGTGGACCAAGCAGACACTTGTAAGTCCACACCAGCTAATAAAAACGTAGAATAAATAGATTGATTTGAAATTATTGTTTTATAACGATTTTTAAATGTTTTCTAATGACTTTGGAGCGTTTTTGATCGATTTGAGTGAGTGTTTGGAATGAATGAATGGAGGGCTGAGTGAATGATAAAGAATGATTTGACAAGAATAAGTGTCAATTTCATGACGTTTTTAACTATATTACTTTATCCCCTTTGCAAAAAAGGTGTGGGATGATACATCAATAACAAATACAAATTTTCAATTAAAAGACAGTTTGTAATTCTATGAACAACATGCCACTGTCCAATACATAACATGGTTGATATCCAACAGTTTAAAAGAAAACATGATATATCTGTACCTTACAATAGTTTAGTATGACATGGCACATCTAAGTTTAACAGACAATACAAGTATCATTCAATTATCATTTTTGTCCATGGAAACAAACTTAATAATTCAGCCATGAATGTACTAAGCAACCATTCTCTTTCAGGATCACTTTCAATTTTTAGACTGCTACTACTGGGTATCTACAGTGTAAGATAATTTTATTTAAGGTAGTGGACCCGTAATAGTTCCGCAACGTTTCAGAAGTAATAACTTTTAACAGTGTTTACCGAGGATTCCTCATAAGTTTCTTTTGGAAACCTCGGTCAACATTGTGAAGGTTCAAAAGGTCTGAAATGTTGAGGATCTATTATGGTTCCACTACCTTAAGGAAAGGTATTTTGAGCACAGTTGCATAATAAAATTGGGCACTTAATAGACATGGCTGATTGAGGAAGATTGACTGTATTTTGATAGGTTAAAAACATGAAAAGAACATAATACTGAGGACTTCGCTATTTTGTATTAAGTTTTAATTTATGTTCATAAAGTCAAAACTACTTGAGCCCCAGACAAGAAGGAATGATGGCAATATTAATCTGTTATTTCTCATCTACCGTATTTCCCCTAATTACAGCACCCTCCCTGATAATAGCACCCTTACATTTTTTTACTAAGAAAACCAACTTCAAATTTCTAAATTTTAGGATATTGTTGAAACTTATTCTCTAACTAGATGTGAATTTCATCAAAACAATCATTTTTAAAATCGTCAAGAGTAAATTTACTTCAAATTAAAGGGAAAACGCCCTAAGGACATAATTTCAATGTTTTTTTCAATCAGAAAATGCACACTAAATTCAAGCTCCCTGACCATGTTATGTAGAGCTTCCTTGAGCGTTTATTAGGTGAAATACATTTTTTCTTTGAACATTTACTATAGTATTACAACAGAAATACAGCTCTCAATCTCAAGTTGAAAATTTGAGGAAATTCTCAGTTGGCATGAGAAAAGATTTATAATGTCTGGCCCTGAAGACTACTGTCCATTATAACTGATCAATGAAATTTTCAAATTTTTTTTTTGTAAGTTTATGGTCCATTAAGCTCTTCTTTTCTAAAAAATATAATGCACAGATTCATCTGGGCTTGAGATTATAAAACTCTTTTCACCCTCAACAGAGAAATAAATGTTCGGTATGAATATAAAAGATGAAATTCTATAAGTTGTTATTTACAAAAACGTATTAATATTATCATTTAAGTTCATACAATTATTATAGTATAACTATTACAACAGAATTACGGCTTCAATCTCAAATTGAAATTTGAGAACATTTTAAATTGAGAATGAGAAAAGATTTATTACTTTCGGATTTCAAGACTAATGCCCAATGTAAAATGATCATTGAAATTTTCAATTAGTTTTTGCAAGTTAATGGTCCATTTTATTCTTCTTACATACAAACTATAATAAGGCACAGATATATCTGATAATAATTACTAGTACTGCTTGTGTGCCTCTAATGCTCCACAAGCCTTAATTTACTTAGGGATTGATTTATTTCATGAGAGGCAATTTATGCTACAAAGTTGTGAGTCTAGCAAGTTACCTCCCTTCTAATAACAGCAAAGGTTGTTTGCACTGAGAAATCAACAGCATATATTGATAGCTAAGCACAAAACGGTTGTAACTGCCTATAACCATATAGGCAGGTACAACTGTTTCACTTAGCTCCATCAATATTTGGTATATAGTGATATAGAATGGGAAAATTTTGATGGTCCAGCGTGAAACAGTAGTAAATCCCTATATGTTTATAGGGAGTTATAACCATTTCACGCTGAGCCTTCAAAATGTGCTGTACCAGCAACTATTCATAAAATTGATATTTCCTCATAATGTCTCATAGTTTCACTTAGGAAACATAGGAAGTCATATCATAATAGCTTCAGTGCCTAACAATGCATTCCTGGTATTTCTGGCACCAGTTCTACCATTACATCCCATCCTAGCCTCCAGCTTTTATCTCCATGAGATTACAAAATATCCAACCATTGGTGGTAAACATATGTTCATCATGACTGCCTCGGTGGCCTAGTGGTAAATGCACTCGACCCGTGACCTGGAGGTCTGTGGTTCAAGCCCCATTGTCGCCGGGGTGTGTTTATGGGCAAAACACTTAATAACCAGCCCCAGTTCACCCAGCTGTAAAAAATGGGTAGCAGTGGGTTTAAACCACTGCCTCTCTCTCGGGGGCGTGAAAACATCAGGATTGAGCGTTCGAGAGCAATTCTATAAGCTTAAGCTTTCGTCGCAATCGAACTAAAATAAATTAGTATAAACTAAACATATGTTCAGTAGGAAAGGAATATTTTATTCATAGACGTAGGAAATATTGTGGCAAAGGTAGAAATTACTTTTTACAAGCAATTCCCACTTTTTCCACTATATTTTCTCAGGGATAACATCATTGAAGTGTAAAATCAGGGGTCTGAACTTCAGGCAAGCAATTTCTACTTTTTCTGCTTTCCACTATATTATTTAAAATCATTGAAGTATAACATTGGAGGACCGAACTACAGGTGATAACTGCGATGTCCATTTCATACTCTCATAGTTCTGTAACTTACTCGGATAATTTTTTTTTTAATGAACTATAATAATAAACCGATGAATTAATTTGACCCAAAAGGTTACAATCACTTTTCTAATCTATATAACAAAAACATTGAATTTGATTCAAACCGAAACATAAAACAATATGTTAACTTTGTTCCAAAGGTGTAAGCCACAGTGTTTCAGTGCTTATATACAAAAACACACAATCAATTGTAGCCTCTATTATATCAAGAGACATCCATGATAAAATGCCACAATAAAACCAAGATTAGGGCCCAAGGTTAAAAAACTTTTCTCAGGCCCAGGCTCAATTTTCAATTTGAGATTAAAGCTGGAATTCCTTTTTTATTACTCATTTTAATGTAATAACATTTAAGATGATATTAATAAGTTGTTATAAATAACAACTTATTGATATCATCTTTTATTCTTACACATTTATTTCAATTTAAAATTTAAGAAAATTGAGCCTGAGCCTGAGAAAACTTTTGTAACCTTGGTCCTGAAGTCATTAATCAAAATCAATCCAACCATTACCGCACTCAGTGTCTGTGTTTTGAGTGTCTATGATCTCGGTCATAATCTCGATCTCGACTCCTCCTACCCCTATCTCGATCGCTACGATGTCGATCACGATCTCGGTGTCTGTCCCTATCACGATCTCTATGGCGATCCCTATCACGATCCGATCTTCTATCATGATCCCTACTTCTCGATCTTCTATCCCTATCTCTACTTCGAGACCTCCTATCTCGATCGTCAGATCTCCTCTCCCTTTGATCCCTATCCCGATCCCTTTTTCGTCGATCACCACTATCCTCTCTATCCCGACTTCTCGACTCATCCCCAGCTCCGGAGTTCTTTGACAGGGATTTATCGGATGTTTCAGAACGAGGAGACATTGAACCTCGAGCCTGTTCTAAATTAGGCTCTACAGGACTATCACTACCAAAGTTTTCCTGGATTTCTTTTTTATTACTAGACATGCTGGAAACTGGGGTAAGTAGAGGCATCTCCAACAATGATGGAGGTTTCTTGACTGGCTGTTGTGGGGGTGGAGGGAAGCATACACCTGGCTGCATATTGGGTGGGACCTGAGGGGGCAACATTGGGGCCTGGGCATTCAAACCCATGTCACTCTGTGGGGGAATGGGTATCCAACCCGACGTCCCCATACCTTCAGTCCATGGCATTCTAATATTTGACGGTGGTGGTGGGCCTATAGGCATCATGCCTTGTGTACTCATGGGTGCAGACAACAAAGGAGGCCTGGCAGCTGTTGACATTAATGGAGGTCGCTGAAACTGTCTGGGTGAGTGATGTTTTCTTGCTCTCAAGCTAACTGGAGGTAAGGGTGGGGGATCAATTGGTTCTTTCTTGGCTATCTCCAGGACAATTTTCTGTAGCCTGGCATCTGATGGCATTATTTGCTTTTTCTTTCCTTTCCCTTCCCCTTTGGAGTCTTTATCATCATTATCTTGATCATTGTCTTTATTTTTCTTTTCTTTTTTCATCGGGGGTTCTGGGGGTTTAGGGGCTGGGGGTTCAGCTGGGAGAGGGGGTAGGGGTGGATTTATGGTAGGGGGTTGTGGCAAGAGAGGAGGGGGCAGTGGAGTCAACACAGGTGGGAGTTGGGGAGCTATAGACTGTCTGATATTCCACTCTTCTCCTGGGGGTGGGGGCTGACCAGGGGGCACAAACTCTCCTGGTGGTGGGGGCTGCCCAGGTACAAATGGAAGTCCCAACCCTGGTGGGGGAGGGAAAGGGGGTAACCTCTGATCAACATCCAGGGGTATAGAAGGGGCTATTGAGACTTCAGGTGTAAGTGTTGGTGGCCCCATTTCTGCTGTAAGTTTTGGAGGAGCCAGCCTGTGATCAACATCCAGATTCTCTTGATTTAATCTCATATCCTTATCAGAATCTTCTGGCTGCTCAGCACGCATATCTTTGTCTTCCGGTTCTGATTTACCCACATCCCCTGGTTGACTCCGCAAGTCAACATCACCTGGTCCAGACCGAACATCAACGTCTCCCATTTCATTCATGGTACCCATTGTCGACGAACGTTTTTGAACAAGTTTGCGTTTTCTTGGACTCAAAACTTTTGTACCATCATCTTCAAAACCTTCAAAGCTACCATCAGAATCAGAGTCAGAATAATCAAAACCCATAAAAGATTTAGACAGCTTGTCCTTTTCTTCAGAGGTCGTTTCCACTGGTTTAGCTTCAACTTTATCATTAGCCGCTATTTCAGTGAATGTAGATATAAAGCCTGGAACACTAGGCTTGGCTTTCTGCTCTCTTAGATCAACATCCTGGGGTTCACTAGTGGCAGGAGTTGGTTCTGCTTTTGGAGTACTTGTTGAAACATTTGATGGAGTCTGCTCAGTTTCAGAACTTTTTGCTGGTAATTTGGAGAATAATGACATTAATGCCGATGGAAGTTGCAAAGATTTAGTTCCTGATTTACCTGGGGATGCTTGTTTAGTTCCAATCCCCTTTAGGAGTTCAGTTACATTTGGAACAGGTTTTTTAGCTGCTTTGGGACCCTGAATTTCAGCCTGAATTTGGCTAACAACACTTATAGCTTCAATATTAGTACTAGAGTCAGACTTCTTTTCAACAACTTTTGTATCTGGTCCAGTTTTATCTGCAGGAGTCACTGATGCTTCACTTTGTTTCTCTTCCACTTTATTGTCAACTGATACCTTTGAAATATTATCACTTGCCTCTGTATTTACTTTCTCTACAGTCAATGTACTTGATTCTATAATTTCCTTTTTCTGCTCATCGACTGTTTCCTTTGATGAAGTTGATTCTACAAAAACTTTTGTATCAACAGTCACTTTTTGCTTCGAAGACATGGATTGTACAATTTGATCAAGAACGTCTGATGGATTCACTGGATCTGTAGGCTTGTCTTCAACACCCTTGTCAACATAAAATCCTTCAGGCTTCTTCATATGATCTTGTGATTCCGGTTTTGTATTCACACTTTTAGCTTTAGCAAGAGCAGTCAGAGAATCAATTAAAGCTGTTGTATTTTTAGTAAGAGAATCAGCCACAAGAGGAGCTTGTGGTTGTGAAAGTGGATCTGGTTTGGATACAGTTGACACAATTTGTGATACACTTGGTACAGTACTACCAGAATCATTTGGCCTAATAACACTAGATGTAGGGCCAGTAACCCCACTCACTGCAACATTAGAGGGTATAACACCAGTTGCAGTACCAGCACCAACTGCAGCAGCTACATTAGGAGGCATTATTCTCATGTCCACGTCCATAGGTTCCGTAGTAAACTCCTGCACTTGAGTCTCTGCTGCTTTAGATGCACTAGCTGCCATAGCTCTTAACCTGGGATCTTTGGAGGATAGACCTTTCTTCTTTTCCTCTTTCTTGGATTTCTCCAACACACTGGGACTCTGTCCAGCGACAGATGGTGATGACGAACCCTGAGGAGATTCTGACGCTTTAGACAGATTTCGTTTCTTCTCCAGTAATCGTTTTTGCTCATCCACCTTCTTTGTTAGTTCTCTTAATAATTTCCTCTGGTTACCAAGGCGACTTGTGGTTGCCAATGCTGTTACCATAGCAGCGGTGGCCTCAGCTGGGTTTTTACTTAGGGCGATCTTTTCAATCATCAAGGAAACAGCATCTGATTTACCTGAAAAAAAACAACAACATGAGGTTGGTTTTAAAATTTTTGAGTCATTAACTTTTCAAATAATCAAAAATGGCGTCATTCTAATTGTATATGGTCTTTTTTTAAACAGTTCTTGGTACTACACTGGTTAAGGTATCAGACACCTAATAGTTCCCCAACGTTTCTGAATTCATGAGCTTTAACAATGTTAACCAATTTTTTTAGGATTTCATAAGGAAACATCAGTTAACATTGTGAAAGATCATGAGACCCAAAATGTTGCGGATCTAATATGGGTCCACTACCTTCAGACACTCCACAAGAATATATCATTTGAAATGACATCTTGGCTTCTACTCAAGCACCTAAAGTACTGGTTTGCAAATTCAATGCTATGATCACTTAATCTTGCAAAATACTGTGTAAAGTAATCTAACTATTTAATTAAATGTACAAATATTTACCTTAACCTACCCATCCATAATTTAGATTTCTATTCGAATTTTATACTTCTTTATAAACTTGATTAGGGGAAAATTCTTTTGGAAAGATTACATAGGAATATACAAGATGTATTTGTGAAACACGAATGCTCCCCTAAACAGCATTTTCTTAAAACCTTTACAGATGACATTGACCTTGTCCTTGATAGCTGTAAATGCGTGCCATCAAGGTCTTTCATCATACCAAATATGAGAAATGTATCTTGAATAGCCTTGAAGTAATTGGCAATGATAATTTTTATTAAATTTTGCATACAGGCAGACGGACGGACCAACAGACAGACTGACAACAGTATAAAATTTTGCCCTGATCTTGCGATGCTGGGGCATAAAAGGATGCTGATTATGGAGATTCAATTGCAGACCTTTCTCTTTCTTCTGTGCAGACTTGAAAACCGACTCCTTTTCTGGATCATAAGGAGCGTTCAAATCAAGAGGATCATCTACACCGGGGGTATACGGCTCATCTGTTCATAAATATATACACAGTTAGGTAATAATATACACAAAGAAAGAAGTATTGCAACATCTAAATGTTTGTAAATACCAAAGTATGTTCAATAAATGCAGAATATGAACCACATCAAATATTTATTGGGAATTCTTGGTCCCCAACTATGTGAACTGTTACCTCCTATTCAAAATCTTGCTCGGTTGTTACAGATTTTGCAATAGTTATGACCATGTCCATCTACATCTGATCGAGGGTTTTAGGAGAATAGTGGGCGACATGAATTTTGTGGGTTTCACATGTACATGAAATTGGCTGTACAGTTAGCGTGTGGATCACTCTTAGATTAGATTCAATCATCAGGTTGAAATCCCATCTAGCACATTTATTGAAGCCATAGTTTATCGTGTATGAATTATTTGTTAAAACATGTTATTTTTATAATGACCATAAAATGCATGAAATGGCAGAATTGGGAAAAAAGGTCTTGTTTTTCAGTTTTATTACGAATTATAAGACCTACTGAAAATGTTTTCTTGTGAATAAATTCCCCGATTCACTTTTGTTCAAATCTACTTCAGTTAAATTTAGGTGTTGCAATACTTTTTTCTTTGTGTATGTATCCAGGGATTTAGTTTCACATCAACAACAAGAGGCCCAACAGGGCCTGTATCGCTCCACTGGCTTTATCATCTTAAGACTTTCATTAAATGAAACTTTCTTTGAATGAAAACAACACTTTGAAATCTCTTAAGACCAATTTTATAATAATTAAGTGGGTATGGCCCACATTGCACCAAAATTCTCAAGTTTCATTGAAATCAGCCCATCGGTTCATCAGGAGATGTAGTTCAAAGATTTCGGACTCAAAATAAGCCACACCCTGCCATACCAATATTTAAGGGCTTATTAAAATTTCGCAAACAAATTTTGAAAAGGGTCTCCCAAGGAACATTCTGGTAAAGTTTCATTGAAATCGGCCCAGTGGTTCAGGAGATATCGTTTAAAGATTTCAGGCTCAAAATAAGCCCCCCCCCTGCCACGCCCATATTTATGGGCCAATCAAAATTTTGTGTGCAACTTTTGGAGAAGGTCTCCCAAGGAACATTCTAGGAGGAAATTGTTGGGGTCAATCGAAATTTCTTGAACAACTTAAGAAGAGGGTCACCCAAGGAACATTCTGGTAAAGTTTCATTAAAATCAGCCTAATGGTTCAGGAGGAGACCTTGTTCAAAGATTTCGGGCTCAAAATAAGCCCTGCCCTGCCACGCCCATGTTTGGGGCCAATCAAAATTTCAGGAAAACTTTGTAAAAGGGTCAACCAAGGAACATTCTGGTAAAGTTTGGTTGAAATCGGCCCAGTGGTTCAGGAGAAAATGTCATTCATAGATTTCGGGCTCAAATTAAGCCCCGCCCTGCCACGCCATTATTTGGGGGTCAATTTTGATTTCTTTAACAATTTAAGTAAAGGGTCACCCAAGGATCATCCATGCCAAGTTTCATTGAAATCGGCCCAATTGTTTGGGAGGAGAAGATTTTTAAATATTTCAAAGCAAAAATAAGCCCTGCCCTGCCACACCCATATTTGGGGGTCAATCAAAATTTCTTTAACAATTTTAGAAGAGGGTCACCCAAGGAACATTTCTACCAAGTTTCATGAAAAGCTGCCCATTGGTTTGGGAGGAGAAGATGTTTAAAGAAAAAGTTTACGCACGGACGCACGCACGACAGACACACCGCCATGACAATAGTTCGCTGGCCGAACCCGCTGGCCTTCGGCCAGTGGAGCTAAAAAGGGGTCCCAAGGACTCAATAGTTAGGGTCATAAGGATTCTTGCTTAAGGTTTGAGAGTCCCTGCTTTAAATGTTGACTATTTTGTTTGAACTATCTTATTGTTTTTATGAAAATGTTAAACATTATCTGGATTCAGCTACACAAGGTATTGTATAGACATGTACTTTTTAGTGTCAACTTCAGAAAAGAATTGAAGACTGTTTGAAACAGTCTTCAATTCTTCTCTAGTTTTTTGCGATAAAGTAAAGAAATTTGTGGATTCAAGTTTATTCTGCAAAACATATAATGCTGTTTGCAAAATGACATCAACAAATCCATTATGACATCATTTTCACTACATAATTAAATCATTGTTAACCATTTGTAGCTCATTTGCATAGTTATTCCACTAGTGTAATAACACCCATGTAACATAAAAAAATATCCAATAGGGTTATATCACTTGTGCGACGTAGGCCATATCATAAATCAAAATACAACACAACCTTCTATTTGACTGAGCAAGAGCGCAAAATTTCCAGAAATTTCACATTTGAGGAATGCCAAGCCCCTGGTCAGCCTGAGCAAATGTATAGTTTAAGCAGAAGCTTCACTTTGCCCTCTGAATACACTGACACAGGGGTATGAAAACATTGTTCTACCCCTGATCCATTTTACCATCAGTGGTGAACTTGACCTTGGGATTTTCAAGACAAACTTTTTGAATGACACTAAAAATAAGTTTTCATCCAAAGAAACAACTGCGCAAAGTTATTTTGCAATTCATCAATAAATATAGAAGTTATGCTCTAGACAAGAATTGGACACCCATGCACCTACGCACACATAGGTAATCCTTTATGCCCGTGGCTGTGGGGTGGGGGTGGAGGGAGGCATTTCATGGCAGGGACATAAAAAGACAATGATATACCTTGTTCTGAGACATGTGAATATTCCTTCACAATAGGGTCAAATGAGATTGTAGTTTTCTTCTCCTGTAGGGGTGTGCTTGTAGAGCTGCCAGTGACGGGCGTACTAGATGACGAGGACTTGTCTGAAGTATCTGTCGTCGTCTCGGTCTGAAATAAATATACTTGGAATTGTGGAAAGCACAGGTACAGATAGAGGGGGTATGTTTGGATTGCAATCTTAACCCTTGTCAAGATGAATAAAAATCTTTGCAAAATAAATGTAAAATCAAAAAGCTAAAAGCACTTCAGATACCGAATGTGAGTGAGTTTTGATTTGGAAAGGCATTTTTTTTTCTTAGACCTTTCTGGTTTAAAAATTAAACTCATGGTATGAAGTAAGATCAGACTGCAAATATATATCCTTGTCTATATCTCCTGTCAAAGCAGGATTATTCCAGGTTCAGCATGACAAGGGTTAAAATATTGCAATGACACTTTCGCAAATGATATAGTTTAGGTACTCAATGGAATTATCTTGTCAAGTCAATTCAAATGAGTGCCAAAAGCATAGGGCTTCATTGAGAACGAGATTGTAGAATGGTATTACCTTCTGTTATCTGTACCTCCGGAAAAACATCAGACGCAGTCAAGCTGCACTGTATTTGAGATACAACTTAACTATCTTAAAGTGGACTTATCCCCCTTTGCAAGTGCTTGTCAATAATAACAAGAGCTGTCACTGTAAGATGACAATGCCCCCGACACCGCTTTGATTTAGAAGTTATGGCCAAAGATAAAGTTTTTGGACGGAATGACGGACGGACAGACGGACAGACAGACGGACGGACGGACAAGTCAAATTTATGATGCCTCCCTATCGGGGGCATAAAAAGCAATTCTCCATCAAAGGGGCATAACTCTGCCAAAATTCAATAGATTCTAGCCAAAATATTACTTGCACATCTCTGCCTGATACTGATAACAACTGTAATGCTTCAATAAAATCTGCCTAATAGTTGCTGAGAAATTGAGCAGACAAGAAAAAGCAACAAACTGACCAACAAATAAGCTGACTCCTATATACCCCCTAAACATAAATTAGGGGGTATAAAAATGTTAGCGAAAGCTTAAGGATTGTACATTACAAAACAGGCAAGGTTGGGTACAATTTGAGCCTGTGCGTGACATTTCCAACAATTTGAAATGTGCGTGAGGTTCAAACATTGAGCAATGTAGACAGTCACCTACTGTAAATGTAATTTTACCGTATGGTTAACTTTGAGACCGTATCTATATCTACAAAATGCAAAGGGAAGACCCTGATCAGACTCTGCAGATGCAAAGGCTGGTCAGAGTCTTTGCTTTGTACATAAATGAAATTGTTGGAAATCTCACGCACTGGTTGGGTACAATTTTTCAAGACCTTTTGCAAACATTTTCATCTTGAAAGTAGGGCTGTATACTGCTCAGGTTGATAAAGATATAAAATTTTCATTTGAAGTCTTTGATAACTTTTCACCTTGAATTCTTATCCAGCATAATTTGGATAAATCTAAGTTGTAAGAACTTGTTTTCTCATCAATAAATAATAATTAGGTTTAAACCTAAGATTTGTGTACATAAGAAATGCTGAAACAGCCTGATAAAGATTAAGAGCCGTGAAAAAGCCATAATGATGCATAAAATGAGCCTGTGCGTGACATTTCCAACAATTTCACATGTGCTCAACATTGAGACTCAGATCAGTCTGTGCAGCTGCACACTCTGATCAGAGTCTTAACTTCGCGCTCAATAGATGGCTACCAACTTAAAGTGGCTGTCTACAACCCAAATTAATTTTAATGCACTGATTTAGTGTCCTGAGGTGCATTTTTTAGATTAAGTTTGTCATGACATCTTAAGATTTTTAATTGGGATATCTCGAGCAATTCAGTTGAAATCCTAAGTCGCAGCCCAAGATATCCTGATTAAAAATCTTAAGAAATCTTAAAATCCTTAAACCTAGAAACGCACCTCAGGCTACTAAATAATGCAGGTTTTTTTTCAGAAATTTGCATTTCTGCTAGAAACATCGACGAAAAAAAGGCAAATAGAGGTTATAAGATAAATATAACAAGATGTGTTCGAGAAACACAATGCCCCCATTACAGCATTTTTCTTCCAAAATGTTGACCTTAACAGATGACCTTGACCTTTCAGCATGACCTTGACCTTGATACTCTCAGATGTACACTAAGATCTTTCATCATGTCAATAATGAGACAGGGTATCTATGATAAGCACTGAACATTGAAAGGTTTTTGGTTATGTTTTTAAAAATTTTGTCCTTGAGAGATAACCTTGACCTTGTCACATGACCTTGACTTTGGTATCAGTAGATGTGGGTCATTGAAATCTATTATCATGCAAAATATTAGCCTTGTATCTTGAATAGGCTTGAAAATATTGGCAATGTTAAGTTTTTTGGTTAACTTTTTGAGTTATTTGACCTTGAGAGATGACCTTAACCTTGTCACATGACCTTTACTTTGGTATTAGCAGATGGGGATCATTGAGATCTATCATCATGCCAAATATGAGCCTTGTATCTTGAATAGGCTTGAAGATATTGGCAATGTTAAGTTTTTTTGAGTTATTTGACCTTGAGAGATGACCTTGACCTTGTCACATGACCTTGACTTTGGCATCAGCAATCTATCATGCCAAATATGAGCTTTTTATCTTGAATAGGCTTGAAGATATTGGCAATGTTAAGTTTTTTGGTTAACTTTTGCAGACAGAGACAGACAGACAGACGGAAGGACAGACAGACAGAAGGACAGACGGACAACAGTACAGTACAGTATCTATAACCATGCAAAATATTAGCCTTGTATCTTGAATAGGCTTGAAAAAATCACTGAGATCTATCATCATGCCAAATATTAGCCTTGTATCTTGAATAGGCTTGATAATATTGGCAATGTTAAGTTTTTTGGTAAACTTTTTGAGTTTTTTGACCTTGACAGATGACCTTGACCTTGCCACAAGACCTTGACTTAGGCATCAGCAGATGCAGATCATTGAGATCTATCATCATGCCAAATATGAGCTTTGTATCTTGAAAAGGCTTGAAGATATTGGCAATGTTAAGTTTTTTGGTTAACTTTTGCAGACAGAGACAGGCAGACGGACAGACAGACAGAAGGACAGACAGACAACAGTACAACAATCTGTCCTCGATCTTTCGATATGGGGGCATAGAATTTATGTACTTAGTGTTTAGTATGAAAAATTATCTAACTCGTTTGTGGGAAATTATAATTTTCTCGGCAGCACCTCGACAATTATCACATTCCCGAACCTTGTTAGATATTTTTTTCATACAAAACACTAAGTATGTTTTATATATTTCTAACATGATTGACCATTACAAGATCTCATCTTTTTTGTCATATGACAAATACAGAACGTCACAAAGATCATGCTATACAAACTTAGAGAAATTTATTTGCAACCAGTCAGGCAAAAAGGGACCGTCTTGGTAGTGTGTAAAGTGTTTGCTGTAGTCAGACTGCGCAGATCGCCCTGGCTGAGTAGGGTCGAACTTTTTGCACTGTGCTGATTTTCATACAGTCTACAATGAATATTTCACAGTCCTGTATAAGAATTTTTGAAATGTGATCACTGGTTGACCTTATCTGGAACAAATCTCTTTTGCAGGATTTAACTTTATAGATTTGCAAGATAGTCCTTTTTGCATGATTCACTATATAAGGTAAAATTAATGGTACTTATTAATGGTACTTAATTGTGATCCATCACACAAAAAGGGACCATCTGGGAAGTATGTAAAGTGTCAACCCTTGTCAGACTGTGCTTGAGTCATTACTTTTTCGCACTTTTCACTTACCAATTTTCTGAATCTAGAATAATCAATCTACCTTCCTGTAAAAGAATTTTTAAAGGGGGACCTCTGACTGACCTGTACTTAACAAAATCTCTTTTTCAAATGTTTATTTTACGGAGTTCTGAGATGGTACCTTTTTGCAAGACTGGTCACAATTGCACAATACAATTTAACTTGTTAGCATATATTTTTTTCAGTACATGTATTAGTCAAAATCTCTTTTTTGTGTTGAGCAACATATTATGGTTGGATTTTAAAAAATTTAGAGGGAATACAGCTGTGGGGAATGGCTTTATTCATACTTAGTTGTTAGTGTAAGTGAATAAGGACAGAATTGGCCTAAGAGTTCAAATCGATTGGCCCAGTGCTAATCACTTGTATCTGCCTATAAACATATAAGCAGTAACAACTGATTCACACTGAGCAATTGTAATGCACTCCCATCTAATAAGTAACATTCAGGATCCATGCCCCAAAAGGGAATATCTGAAAAATATGAATTGTATTGATCCTTCCCTACAGTCAAGATGAACGTAATTTGAGTTTTGCATGAAATATACAACATTCTTTAAGTGCTGAAAGTGAAGATCAGGGAAAAAGACTAGCAGGGGCCCAGTCGCCCATGGCCCCTAGATCCTGGGCTGGGCCCCTAGACTTTTTAGGAAAATCCCTGTGCCTCTAATGCTAAAAATTGATTTTTTTTTAGCCTGGGCCCCTTAGTTAGCATTGTCAGTCATTTTCCCTGAAGATTCTGATTTGTCTGTGTTAGTACTGATCAAAAGCTCTCCTTTGGTTTACGCTTTTTATCTCTTCATTCCAACCAGATAAAATTGTTAAAAATTTCACACAGACTCACATTTTTTTTTTAAATTTATTTTTACTCGAGGATAACACGATAAAGGGTCTTCTTATTTCCATTGTGGTCCTAAATCATTCCAGATCTTATCCTGCACACAGAGAGAGAGGGGCAATGGTTTCTAACTACAGCTACCCAGTTTTACAGCTTGGTGGACTGGGGCCTTGTCTGTAAACTGTCCTGCCCAAATACACTACCCGCATCTGGTGTGGCTTGACTACAACCACCAGGTTACGAGTCGAGCTCGCTAACCACTCGGCCAACAAGCCAGACTAATTAAACAGTGTCTTTCTAAAAACACCTATGAATGTTAGTAAGTACAAACACATAACAGTATTAACACAACTTTGAATGTTACCATTTCATTAGAAGAGATCTCCTGTTTTTTCTTTAAAGCTGTTTTACTCTGAAATACAAGGGGCCAAATAAATAAGCTTAAGAAAGAAAAGAATATAGCTTTCTATAATACAGGATTGATGGGAAGGTTATACAGTTAACACTTACTCTGCCTCATTTAAATTTTGTTTCAAACAAATTTTACCGACATTTCAACAATCTTGGCTGAAGTATCTTCCTCAATTTTTACATAGAAATCAGGCATTGTAGGCTTTAAATGGACTGCATGTTTGTGCAGGCTATTCTTGGTCTATATTGTCTGCCAAAGCTTTGTTAACAATAGCAAATTATCATGAACAATAAGATTAGGTTTAAAGAGCTAGATATATGAAAACAACTAAGCTTTTTAATGACAATAATAAGCAGAAAGATAGGCATAATACTGTGAATAGATGCCCTTTTTTCTTACAAAAAACAAAACCATACTTTATGAAATATTTCCCTGTACCAGAAATTAACCCTTATCCCGCCGAAACAGTTGTTGAAATTGTGTTTCTAACAAATTGCCAATTTTCCGGACATTTCAACCAGTCTGTCTGAATTATTTCCCCATTACTCAAGTAGAAAACATGCATTGTATGTTAAGATCAGACTTCAATTCTGTGCAGACTGATCTTGGTCTATATTATCTTCAAAAGGTTTGTTTGTGTACAGTAGAAATATGCCATAAACTGCATGAGAAGAATTAATTAACAAGAGATGTATGTAAAACATTTATGCCCCCCATAAGAGCAGGTTGATGGCAAAATCTTTGTCAATTAACAAAGGTTAATTACTTATGGAATATGATGAGTAGAGTTATGATTCTTCTGCAATGCACTTCTCCTCGATGAGATCTATCTACCTGTGAAGTTTCATGATTCCAGCTTGCATACTTTTTGAGATATGCACAAACAAAAAAGGTCTACGAACGGACAGACGGAAGGACAGATAGTTGGAAGGACAGACCTACCAACCGACCAACAAGTGCAAAGCAATATACCTCTTCTTCAAGAGGAAGCATAATAAATCTATAGATCAAAAACAGTTTAAGGAAAGCAATCGCAACTTTTGGCTTATATATCAAGAGAGCCAGAAGACTCACAGGAAAACAAATTTTTAACCCTCGCTACTCTGAACTTAAAATATACCTACCTTGGCAGGAGCAATAGACAAACATCAGCCTGCACATATGCGCAGTTAGATCTCTCTCTATACCAACTTTATTTTTCTAATTTTGAAACGAGAAAAGCTTAAAATTTTAATTGTTCAAAATGAAAACTGTCTCTTATTTAGTGCATCAAGAACTTTGAGCACTTTGATTTTGTAACAATTTCGTCAAGATCTTTATTTAGCATCACTAGGGTTAGAGCACCCTTACATGTAAAAATATGAAATAATACCTACCGGGTCTTTAAGAGCAGATTTAAGAGGCTTGGTCTCCTTTTTATGTCTCGAATGTGAAACACGACTTGATGACGAATGTTTGTCAGTATTGTGTGAAGATTTCACCTTGTTTCGTATAATCACACCTATCAGCATATGACACCTGTTCTCCTCTAGTCCTGCAAATATGAATCAAAACGGTAAACAGTATTGTTGGTGGGGGACCAAATGTCATTTATAATATGACCTACGTCGCGCAAGTGAAATAACCCGCTGGATATTTTTGATATTACACGGGTGTTATTATACTAGTGGAATAACTACACAAATTAGCTTAGAGCAAATAGCAATGCAATTATGTAACAGTTAAAATGTTATCATAATGTATATATTGTGTTGCTATCAGTTTTGTGGAAAATTGAAATGTTGAATTTCAAGAATTTGACGCTTTTTCTCAAAAATAAGGGTCATATTATAAATAGTATATAAAATTTGTGCTCATAAAATACAGAACTTATTAAACTTGTCATCTACAGATGAAAACTCAGGGAAGCCTTGTTTTTATCTGTCAATAGATGACTTGTGTAACAAATTCGGTATTCCATGACCATTCATTCAATATCCTCTATATCTTCAGCTTTTTTCAAAATTAATCAAAAAGGGATGTTAGGTAATGGGAAGGTAATGAGAGTTTTTATGAGTATTCAACACTAGACTTGAAGAAAGAAGGTTGGGGGTTTTCCTCCAACAGAACTATTGCATTTTATACAAACATAAAGAGCTATGGAATTTCTAATCTGATGCAATTTAAACCAATCAATTTTTTAACTCTATTGGATTACTATTATATGCACTTAACATACTACTGACCTGGTCCATCAAATGGCAGTAACACTGCTGGTATTTTACTGTGAGAGGCCAACGGTACTATATAAAAGTCCTTTATATGTTTGGCCTTATTTTCTACTACCCCACATCGTCCTCGACTGTTGAGATACGAGTACAAGTTAATATAGGCAGCTTTCTCTTCATTGGCCCCTGGGATGAACCTCACTACTGAAATATCCTGTCAAAATAAAGGGGGGTAGCCTTTGAGATCATTGAGTACTTACAACATAGGGTGTATTTTTTTTTTTGTCATAGAAAATTTGACCTTGAAAGATCACCTTGACCGTAACACATGACCTTGACCTTGGTACCAGCAGATGCATATCAACGAGATCCATTCATCATACCAAATATGAGCGCTGTATCTTGAATAGCGTTGAAAATATTAGCAATGTTAAGTTTTTTTTGTTAAGTTTTGCACACAGACAGACAGATGGACTGAAAGATAGAAGGACATCTATAAAACAATATGCCCCCACTCTTTTGATGCAGGGGCATAAAAAGATTTTAGTTCTGCATTATTCCCTCTTATCTGGATGTATAAGCTAGCTAGTTAATACTTCTGAAATAAGATGGGTCTTAAATTCTAAGAGAAAATGTAACCACCTGCATTCAAGTACACTAAAAGGAAAATCTACTTGTTCCCAGGCAAAAAGTAAGAGTCCTACAAGAGGACTATGATGCTTCTATATCGCTCATCTGAAAATACGAGTTCCAAGTTTTCAAGTCTTTCTTCAATTTCTCTATGATATATATGGGGCCAAACAACATAAGGCAAAAATTGCCAAACTTCCTGTATACCATATTTCATCTAATAATAGCGCCCTCCCAAATAGAAGCACCCCTACATTTTGTTACTAAGAAAACCCACTTCAAATCAATAAAATTGAGGAACTTTTTGAGACTTTTTCTCTAATTTGAGATGAATTTTCTCACAACAATTCTCTAATTTGAGATAAATTTCCTCTAAACAATCATTTATATGATTGTTTACAGGAAATTCACCTCAAATTAAAGGGAAAAGGGTCTAAAAGACATTATTTTTAATCTTTTAAATCAGAAAAGCACACTAAATAAAAGCTCCCTGACTATGTTATGTTTAGCTCCTGGGAGTGTTTATTAGGAGAAATAGGGTAAGAATGAAACTAAATGATAATTAGTTTGGTAGATCAATGTGAAAGTTTATTTTCACAAATTTTGAAAATGGCTAAAGGTTGAGATAAAGACCTTTTTTAAAAAGTCATTCTTCTATCATCTCTATTGACTGATCACAATAGCTCACCTAGAGCACTTGGTGCTCAGCTGAGATTAAGAGCCAAGCATTCAAAACACCTGCAAAGCATTAACTTCAAATTAATTGTTTCAGTGAATTATACACAACATACCCTAGATGCAGCCTGTTTGACTTTACTCAAATAGTCCCACACATGTTCTGGGTTAATTCTACCGCATACAGTAATTGTGTCTGGTAAGGACTGTAAATGTACATAGAGGATATTGAATGAGAGATCATTGAATGCTGAATTTATTAAACAAGTCAACTATAAACAGATTAAAACAAGGCTGCGCCAAGTTTTTATCCGTTTAAGATAACAAATTTAATAAATTTTGTATTATATGAGCACAAATTTAATATTCGATTTATAATATGACCACAATTTTTGTGATATAACGTGGAAATTACGAAATTTATCAATTCAAATTTTCCGCAGAACATATAACGGGGGTTGGGTAATGACGACAGCAAATCCATTATAATGTCATTTTTACAACGAAAATATGTTGCTTTACATACTTAGCTCTTTTGCAAAGTTATTCCACTAGCAGTGTTGCATCCAGGATTTCTTCCAAGAGGGGGAGCTCCCCCATCACATTACAGAAGTGGGGGGAGTGACAAAATCTAAAGGGGGTGGGGCAAAAATTTCAGACAACAACAAAACTTACATTTTTATGAATCCTGAAACAAGCATTTTTTTCTTTTTTCCCTTCCATACTCTCACACAGGAGAGGGTGGTCCCTCAATTTGAATAAGCATTAACTGATTTACTGTTCTTGGTTCCAAACGATTTCTAGAATTTATGTGAATATTATTTTGGCAACTGAATCAATGCTTGCAATCAGCTGTCTGGAGCAGTGGAGGGGTAAATGTAGTAAAAGTCTGGCCAATTTGATTAAATTGGGACAAGAATCGTCCGGGGAATCGTCTACCCCTCCAATGCTGATATTGGGACTCTTGAAAAAGTCAGTGATGCGTTTTGGCAGCATGATATATGGTTTTTAATAATTGTTCGTCGAAAGTTCAACATGTTTTAAAGAAACAGGAGATGGAAAGAACTTGCCATGCATGCTCTTTGTCGGGTTACCTGCTAAGTAATTAATCATCAATTTAGAGTAGGGAACCAGCTCAAAAATACTATATGCGGTAATCGTTATAAATAGCCTAATTTAACGGAAAAATACCGTTTATATCCACCCATAGACTTGACTTATTTTTTTTTTTTGCTTTTTCGGATTTTCAACACTCCCTCTTAACTTTCTTGCTTGTGCAGGAGTAATAACGTTATTGCACGATTACTCGCCCATCAAATCAGTAAAGTTGCGCGAGAGAATTAAAAAAAGGGGGGATTCCCACGATTGCGCGGCCAGGATGCAACACTGCACTAGTGTTATAAAAAGTGTGTAATATCAAAGATTTTTAATGGGGTTATTTCACTCCCATGACATGGGTCATGTTATAAATATAAATAAAGAGAAAATTTAAACATAATATCACCGTACAATAACTTTTCCAAAAGTATTAAAATCATTGATTAGTGTGAACCGTTTCATCAATACTAGTTCATGTAATCACTAAGACATTTACTCAAACACAAGTAGTTAAATGTAGAATGTGACAACATAAGTTCTTTTTTATGATTGCACTTATTTTAAACAGCTTAAAAATTAACAATTAGGTATGTTTTTAATTCTAGTACAGTAAATAACTTTATTTTAAATGCTTTAATTCATTCCAAAGATTTCAGCCCTATGTTCAGAACAGCAAAGCATTGAAAGAACCTCCAAAGCAAAACAGGCATTACACTCACTCTGGGGCGCTTCATTATCCCAACTACAAGGATTGCTCCCTGGAATAATATCCCTACTAGTGTTAGTCAATCGGTTTCAAATCACAATTGGTAATCTGATTTTAGTTGGAAGAGTAAATCAACTGATGATTGATTGTAATATCATTTTCTTAGAAACTAATACAGCACTCCCAGTATCATCCTTTGAAAAATCTAATCATGTGAAAGTTTATTAAAACTCATGACCTAAAGACTCTTTCTACAGATTTTTCTACCAACTTCAAGACTCAGCATGAAACAGTTGTAACTGCCTATAAACATATAGGCAGTTACAACTATTTCAAGCTGAACTGTCAAACTAATGTCAGTTTTGAAAACAATGTATAATAGCTTTCATTTATGTGTTAGGAACTGATTAATCGATTATGAAATTTTTTAGTCAATTATCACAATCAGAAGCCCAAACCAACTGATTATGGATTACTAATCCCTACTCTTATCTAGTGAACAGGAAAAGGAAAGAATCAAGTGTTCCCAAAACATCTCAAATGGTGGTAATTTACCCCCAAATTTTAGCCTGTATCCCCTATTTTTGAAAGCAGCCTTCTTAGTCTGATATAGAGGGGGTACATGCATACTCATACTGTAAAATACCCATTTTTATCCCCAGATTGAAGCAGCAGTGGGAACCCTGGATAACAGCTCCCAGGATTTAAATTTGAAAATTGATTGCAAAAGTCAATGCTCCTTTTTACAAGGACTCACATCTCACAAAAAATATTTTATGTTAGATTTTAAAACCTTGTAACTACAGCTTGAAACAAGCTGTAGTTACAATGTTTTAAAATCTAACATACAATTTACTCCACTTACCAGGTTTTCAGACGGTCCAGTGATGATATAGGCAGAAGTGACAAACTTGGAGACATCCTGCATGTAAATAAACCCCTTCCACAACATAGGGCCGCTGGGTGTAAATTTCTCTTTCTTATCAAGACCTGAACTCAATGCTGAATCTGGGGACCTACAATACAATATCATACACACTCATGTAAATAAACCCCTTCCACAACATTGGGCTGCAGTGTGTAAACTTTTCTTTCTTATCTAGACCTGAACTCAATGCTGAATCTGGGGACCTACAATGTAATATCATACACACTCATGTAAATAAACCCCTTCCACAACATAGGGCCACTTGGTGTGAACTTCTCTTTTTTATCCAGACCTGAACTTAATGCTGAATCTGGGGACCTACAATAAAATATCATACACACTCATGTAAATAAACCCTTTCCATAGCATAGGGCCACTGGGTGTAAACTTCTCTTTCTTATCCAGACCTGAACTCAATGCTGAATCTGGGGACCTACAATACAATATCATACACACTCATGTAAATAAACCCCTTCCACAACATAGGGCAACTGGGTGTAAATTTCTCTTTCTTATCCAGACCTGAACTCAATGCTGAATCTGGGGACTTACAATACAATATCATACACACTCATGTAAATAAACCCCTTCCACAACATAGGGCCACTGGGTGTAAACTTCTCTTTCTTATCCAGACCTGAACTCAATGCTGAATCTGGGGACCTACAATACAATATCATACACACTCATGTAAATAAACCCCTTCCACAACATAGGGCAACTGGGTGTAAACTTCTCTTTCTTATCCAGACCTGAACTTAATGCTGAATCTGGGGACCTACAACATAATACTATACACACTCAAAGACCATTTAAGTACAATATACTCATAAAACTTTGAATTAACATAATACTGACTAGATCTGGCACAAAGCAGACTAATACCCCCCATCAGTGCTTTGTAAAAGGTCTGGAAATTGTTTTGGAACAAAATTGTGACATTGACCTTTGTGACCCAAAAATGATAGAGCACTTCCCAGGGTCATAGACAACAGTTGTATCAAGTTTCATAATTCTAGGTCATTTTGTACTTGAGATAGGGTCTGGAAAAGAAATGTCTACAGACAGACTGCAGAATGAACACATGGATGAATGGACTGACAGACACAATGAAACCAATATACCCCATCTTCTTGGGAAGGGGGGGGGGGTTCATAACAAACTCCAAACTCATATGTAATAAATGTTTAACTAAACCAGGACTCAACCTTTATCTTGCTGAATTTAACTTTTTTCCCAACAAACCAGTCTGTCTCAAATTTTCCCTACAATACTTTAGTAGATGGGGGTGGGAGGAGGTATAATCATTCTTAGAATGACTAAGCCATGTTCAGTTTCAAAATTCAACAGCACTTGATGTTCCAAGGTGGTCGAACATCCAAGAATTAAGTTATGCTTTACTTTGCTGATGGGACAAGAAACAGTTTTTTTTTTCAAATCTGACATTGCAAAATCTTCATTTCATTGGATTGCAAATTGTTAATGAAATTGAAATGAATTTAAACACACAAACTACCTGACAGTCACTGCAGACCCCTGTTTGGCCTCCAATTCTTCCCTTTTTGCCTCCTCTTTAGCCCTTTGTATAGCTTTAAGGACCTCTTTTACTACCTCCTCAGCCTGAAGGTCTTTTTCCCGTTTGGATAAGGGTTTTTCTTCCTTGCCTTTAGGTTTGGATGTTGTTTCAGTGCTTGTAGGCTGAAAGGTTGAAACGGATCAATTACTTAATTTATGTCAGTGGATTCCTCTTAATTACGACTCTGATAACTGCACTTGACTCTATGAAAAACTTTATCTTGCTAGCTATGGCAAAAGGCAGTAAAACTTGTATTAAGCGACCATTAATGGGACCAACAAAAAGCAGTCGCTTATAAGAAAGATCACCTAGTAAATGTTTTGTTAACAAATGAGGAACGTAATTTTCATTTGATATCGTTTGTATATCATTTTGAATTTCTCAATAATATTATGTTGTACAAACTCATTAGAATCTGTCTAAATGAGATGATTCTTTTGAGTTTCGATAACATAGAACCAATAACAGTAATCCAGAGCCCTGAACTTCTACTTTGTAAGATAGTCGCTTAAAAGATGTGGTTGCTTGAGCAAGATTGACTGTATATAAACACAAAATTACTCATTAGGTTATTGTGCAGTGGAATCAACCCCTGGTAAAACCTTGATGGTACAAATTTTACAGTTAGAATAAAACAAGAGCCGTCAGAGACAGATTATGCTCCCCAAGTAAGGCATTGTCACACAAAAAATGTATGCAATCAATGGAAAATTTCTGTTGATTGCTTCTATAGGTTTTGGGATTTGCTAATGGGAAATTTGACCCAGGCGAAATTTTCAAAAAGTTTATGGTCAAGGGCATCTGATTTGCTACTCAAATATGAAATTTCATCAAATTCTAGACATAAGACCAGGAGAAATGAAAGAAAAAGTAACAAACATTTAGCCCCCTTTTTTCCATGATATAATTTTTTGTATGAAAATTTAAAATTGTTTATAGTAAAGGGCATCTAGTTTGCTACTCAAATATGAAATTTCAGTAAATTCTGAACATAAGACTAGGAGAAATGAGAGAAATATTGCATTTGACCCTAAGTCCCCTTTTCCCATGACACTGCAACAAATCTAATAAACGGGAAAGACACATTGTATCATTGGGAATTCACATGGCAAGTTTCATTTGATAAGGTCAAAGGGTTATGGAGAAAGTACTGTAATATGATGCAAAGAGAGCTAACATATAGGAAACAAACATTAAACCCCCTTTTTGCATGACATATTTTTAGACACAAATTTCAATAGATAATGGTAAAGGGCATCTGATTTGCTACTCAAATGTAAAATTTCATCAAGTTCTCAACATGAGAAAAGGAGAAATGAAAGAACTAGAGCTTGTCACTGAATGTGACTTAATACCCCCGCAAGTGCTTTCAGAGAATGAGGTACTTAGACAGAAGCGGCAAAAAATGCTTCAAATATAAAGTTAACTCTTGGATTTGAGACCTCTAAATTGTGTCTTGCAAAACTTAAACATGTGATAAATGTTTTCATGCTATTGAAGGAAAACTGAAGGAGGAGTTTGTAACACAAAATTACTAGTATATGTGAACGAAAAAGAAAACAAGGTGCCAAATTGTCACAAGATACGCCCGTCACACTGCTAAGTATAAACTGGGGGTTTGAATAGAACTGAGGTTATTTTGAATGAATGTTTTTTGCACCCATGAAGTTTCATGATCCTAGCTGTTATACTTTTAGAGATATACTCCGGACAAGATTCAAGTCTGAAAAACAACAAAGGGCAATAACTCAAAAAATAGGCCAGGTAGAGTTATGGTTCTTGTGCACTGCACTCCCCCTTGGTGAGATCTATACACCCATGAAGTTTCATGATCCTAGCTATTATACTTTAAGAGATATACTCCGGACAAGATTCAAGTCTGAAAAACAACAAAGGGCAATAACTAAAAAAATAGGCCAGGTAGAGTTATGGTTCTTGTGCACTGCACTCCCCCTTGGTGAGATCTATACACCCATGTAGTTTCATGATCCTAGCTATTATACTTTAAGAGATATACTCCGGACAAGATTCAAGTCTGAAAAACAACAAAGGGCAATAACTCAAAAAATAGGCCAGGTAAGGTTATGGTTCTTGTGCACTGCACTCCCCCTTGGTGAGATCTATACACCCATGAAGTTTCATGATCCTAGCTATTATACTTTAAGAGATATACTCCGGACAAGATTCAAGTCTGAAAAACAACAAAGGGCAATAACTCAAAAAAAAGGGCAGGTAGAGTTATGGTTCTTGTGCACTGCACTCCCCCTTGGTGAGATCTATACACCCATGAAGTTTCATGATCCTAGCTATTATACTTTTAGAGATATACTCCGGACAAGATTCAAGTCTGAAAAACAACAAAGGGCAATAACTCAAAAAATAAGCCAGGTAGAGTTATGGTTCTTGTGCACTGCACTCCCCCTTGGTGAGATCTATACACCCATCAAGTTTCATGATCCTAGCTATTATACTTTTAGAGATATACTCCGGACAAGATTCAAGTCTGAAAAACAACAAAGGGCAATAACTCAAAAAATAGGCCAGGTAGAGTTATGGTTCTTGTGCACTGCACTCCGTAATGATGAGAAGAACCCAATTGCCAAGTTTGAAGTCGATCGGACTTCAAGTGACAGAGTTATGCTCCGGACAAAGAAGTGGACGCTGCCGGACGCCCGGACGCTCGGACGCCCAGACGCCCGGACACCCGGACGCCCGGACGCCACGGGTGATCCCATAATACGTCCCGTCTTCGACGGGCGTATAAAAATGTAGTAAGTGTAAGGGCAGATATTTCTTAACCCAGGACGAGTTGGGACCTCATAATTGTGTCTTGCAAAATTTCATGTGGTAAATGTTTGTATAAAATTTCAAAGATATTACGTGAAAACTGATTAAAGGAAAAATGAAGGAGGAATTTGGGAAACAAAATTACAAGTATACGTGTTCACAAAGAAAAATTGTCTTAAGTTCAAGGGGAGATAATTCAAAAACCTGTGGGAGTTGGCACTTGAAATTTGAGTCTTGCAAAACTTCAACATGTAAAAAATGCTTGTACACTGTTTCATTACTTTTGAATGAACATTGAAGGAGCAGTTTGCGACACAAAATTATAAGTACATGGTAACAAATAGGAAAAAATGTCAAAGTTCAAGGGGAGATAACACATGAACCTGGGGGAGTTGACACTTGAAATTTGCGTCTTGCAAAACTTCAACCCATTCATCACATGTTGAAGTTTTGCAAGACACAAAGTCTTGCAAAACTTCAACTTGTGATCTATATTTGCATATTGTTTCATTACAATTGAATGAATATTGAAAGAGGAGTTTGCGACACAAAATGATAAGTACATGGTTACAAATAGGAAAAATTGTCTGAGTTCAAAGGGGAGATAATTCATGAACCAGGGGGAGTTGACACTTGAAATTTGCGTCTTGCAAAACTTCAACATGTGATGAATGTTTGTATAATGTTTCATAACTATTGAACAAGGTGCCAAATTGTCACAAGATACGCCCGTCACACTGCTTAGTATTAACTGGGGGTTTGAATAGAACTGAGGTTATTTTGAATGAATATTTTTTGCACCCATGTAGTTTCATTATCCTAGCTATTATACTTTTACAGATATACTCCGGACAAGATTCAAGTCTGAAAAACGACAAAGGGCAATAACTCAAAAAATAGGCCAGGTAGAATTATGGTTATTGTACACTGCACTACCCCTTGGTTAGATCTATACACCCATGCAGTTTCATGATCCTAGCTATTATACTTGTAGAGATATACTCCGGACAAGATTCAAGTCTGAAAAACAACAAAGGGCAATAACTCAAAAAATAGGCCAGGTAGAGTTATGGTTCTTGTGCACTGCACTCCCCCTTGGTGAGATCTATACACCCATGAAGTTTCATGATCCTAGCTTTTATACTTTAAGAGATATACTCCGGACAATATTCTAGTATGAAAAACAACAAAGGGCAATAACTCAAAAAATAGGCCAGGTAGAGTTATGGTTCTTGTGCACTGCACTCCCCCTTGGTGAGATCTATACACCCATGAAGTTTCATGATCCTAGCTATTATACTTTAAGAGATATACTCCGGACAAGATTCTAGTATGAAAAACGACAAAGGGCAATAACTCAAAAAATAGGCCAGGTAGAGTTATGGTTCTTGTGCACTGCACTCCCCCTTGGTGAGGTCTATACACCCATGAAGTTTCATGATCCTAGCTATAATACTTTAAGAGATATACTCCGGACAAGATTCAAGTCTGAAAAACAACAAAGGGCAATAACTCAAAAAATAGGCCAGGTAGAGTTATGGTTCTTGTGCACTGCACTCCCCCTTGTTGAGATCTATACACCCATGAAGTTTCATGATCCTAGCTATTATACTTTTAGAGATATACTCCGGACAAGATTCAAGTCTGAAAAACAACAAAGGGCAATAACTCAAAAAATAGGCCAGGTAGAGTTATGGTTCTTGTGCACTGCACCTCCCCTTGGTGAGATCTATACACCCATGAAGTTTCATGATTCTAGCTATAATACTTTTACAGATATACTCCGGACAAGATTCAATTCTGAAAAACAACAAAGGGCAATAACTCAAAAAATAGGCCAGGTAGAGTTATGGTTCTTGTGCACTGCACTCCCCCTTGGTGAGATCTATACACCCATGAAGTTTCATGATCCTAGCTTTTATACTTTAAGAGATATACTCCGGACAAGATTCTAGTATGAAAAACAACAAAGGGCAATAACTCAAAAAATAGGCCAGGTAGAGTTATGGTTCTTGTGCACTGCACTCCCCCTTGGTGAGGTCTATACACCCATGAAGTTTCATGATCCTAGCTATAATACTTTAAGAGATATACTCCGGACAAGATTCAAGTCTGAAAAACAACAAAGGGCAATAACTCAAAAAATAGGCCAGGTAGAGTTATGGTTCTTGTGCACTGCACTCCGCAATGATGAGAAGAATATAATTGCCAAGTTTGAAGTCAATCGGACTTCAAGTGACAGAGTTATGCTCCGGACAAAGAAGTGGACGCCGCCGGACGCCCGGACGCCACGGGTGATCCCATAATACGTCCCGTCTTCGACGGGCGTATAATAAAAATTGAAGGAGAAGTTTGCGACACAAAATTATAAGTACATGGTAACAAATAGGAAAAAATGTCTTAAGTTCAAGGGGAGATAATTCATGAACCTGGGAGAGTTGACACTTGAAATTTGTGTCTTGCAAAACTCCAACTTGTGATCAATATTTGCATAATGTTTCATTACAATTGAATGAAAATTGAAGGAGGAGTATGCAACACAAAATTATAAGTAAATGGTAACAAATAGGAAAAAATGTCTAATTTCAAGGGGAGATAATTCATGAACTAGGGGAAGTTGGGACCTAAAAATTGCGTCTTGCAAAACTTCAACATGTGATGAATGTTTCTATAAAGTTTCAAAGCTTTTGAAGGAAAACTGAAGGAGGAGTTTGCGACACAAATTTACTACTATATGTGTCCACAGACGGACGGACGGACAGATGCACGGACAGACAGGCTGATTCCAGTATACCCCCGAAAACATTCGTTTTGCGGGGGTATAATAACTGTATTTTACAAGCTAAGGTAAAGGTAACAAATATTTAGCTCTCTTTTTCCATGACATATATTTTGTTTAAAAATTTCAAGTTGTTTATAGTAAAGGGTATCTGATTTACTACTCAAATATGAAATTTCATTTAATTCTGACCATTAGACTAGGAGAAATTTAAGAAAAACTGTTTACAATAAGTCCCCTTTTCCTGTGATGCACGATGTGGCCTCAAAATCCAAAAACCGAGACAAATGCATCAACAATATATCATAGGAAGTTCACACAGTAAGTTTGATTTGATTTGGCCCAATGGTTATGGCGCAAGTACTGTAATATGAGACACAGACAGCTAACATAAAGGTAACAAACATTAAACCCTTTATGTATGACATATTTTTAGACACAAATTTCAAATAGTTTATGGTAAAGGGCATCTGATTTGCTACTCAAATGTGAAATTTCATCAAAATCTTAACATAAGAATAGGAGAAATGAAAGAATAACTGTATTTTTCAAGCTAAGGTAAAGATAACAAACATTTAGCCCCCTTTTTCCATGACATATTTTTTGTTAGAAAATTTCAAGTTGTTTATAGTAAAGGGTATCTGATTTGCAACTCAAATATGAAATATCATTTAATTTTGACCATCAGACTAGGAGAAATGAGAGAAATATTGCATTTGACCCTAAGTCTCCTTTTTCCATGATGTGGCCTAAAATTCAAAAACCGAGACAGATGTATCAACACTATGTCATAGGAAGTTCATGTGGTAAGTTTCATTTGATTTGGCCCATGGGTTATGGTGAAATTGCTGGGAGCAGACAGAGTTACGGACAGACAGACAGACAAAATGGCCTCTATATGTTCTCCCTTCTGGGAGCATAAAAAAATTACTTCATTAGAATGTAATGTAACAGCAGGGATATCATAACAATAACAGGGGTTAGAGCAACACCTTTGTAAGTGCCTATATAATTGTAGGCACTTACAAAGATGTAGCAGTAAGCATCAATATATGAGTGTAAAAATGACAAACACAAAATACCATGTTAGATTTAGCTGGTGTAGAATCGGCCCCAGGTACAACCTTGCCTGTACATATTTTACAGTTAGAATCAAATAGATGGTGACCATGCTTGTCTGTTGTGTCAGGTAGAAGATCAGCTAAGACATCCACTTTCTCTTCTGGTTTGGGAACTTCCTTTTTAGCCTGAAATAAACAAGAAGTCCATGAGTACTTAAAAAGCTCTACTTGCAATCAAGTTTTTCTTTGATTAAAAGTTATATTTCAGGAAGAACATATAAAATTATTGATAAATGAATTTGTTTTATTCGATACTATAAGGCCTCTTGCCCATAATACATATCAATTTAAGATCAGTAATATACAAGCCCGTGTGTGACATTTCTAACTATTTCAAATGTGTGCAAAGCACAGCTTCTGGCCAGTCTATAAAGCCGCACATTCTGACCAGAATTATCACTATGTGCTATATAGATTGATAAAGTCTTAATCAATCTACATATGGTCAGCATATTTATTTGCATTGTGTCCATGTCAACACTGCCTAATGTTTGTACCTCGCGCAGGTGTGAAATGTCACACACAGGCTCATTTCATTACGAAACAGCAATTGGTTTAAACCTATTTATTTTACATTATTTGGGAAACAAGTTCTTACAGCTTAGATTAATTCCTCTCGATTCTGCCTTCTTGAAAATTCACCAGCACTGGCGCTGAATGAGTGAGCCAATTAATGAACCAAGATTTAAAGCCATTCCCGGGAATCGAAGTCAGGGCCTTTGGGTCAAGAGGCTGATGCTCTACCACTAGACCACAGACACCACAGCAATTAGTCCTTATACATGTGCATAAATAGGCAGATACCTTTCCATATTATTCATATACATGCAGTTAAGAAGTAACATCTTGCTCTGAAGTCATACTGATGACTAGAAACTAATATTAAGCTAGTGGACCCTTAATAGATCTACAATGTTTCTGAAGTATTGAGCTCTAACAGTGTTAACTGAGGTTTCCTAATGATTTCATTAGGAAACCTCAGCCAACATTGTTAAAGATCATGAGTTCCAAAATGCTGCAGAACTATTACGGGTCCACTACTTTAAGAAGGTGATTAATATTACTATCCTGTAAAGTTTATCATAGTTTTTGAGTCACAATATCACAGGGATCATTTAGGGGTGAGATATTGAGAGATTCTCTCATTTTTCTGCCAGACATCTCATGAAACTGGCTTAATGCAAGGAAAATCTCAATGCAATATGCAATCTGGTGAAGAATTTCGAAAAATTTCTCACATAAAAACATTTATTTTTCATTAGATTTGGCTAAATGAGATATTTTTGCACGTGATATTCTGCGCCTGAATGTAGGTTTTCGATTTCTCGGCCATCACACCAGAAAATCACTTTCTAACAAGTAATCACTTATTTCTCAATGACACAGTATATTACAATCTATAATGTCTGAGTTACAAAGGAATCAATCTGATCACATCAGATAAAGTGAATATTGATTTTGAAAACACGTTTCTGCCTCGGTGGAAACAGAAACACTCTTGATGCGCATGCACGGCGGAAATACTTTCTCAGTTAATTCCCTTGATTCTCTATTAAACGAAATAAAATTATCCCTGATATTAAAATGATGAATCTTGAACTGACCTACCTCTTGAACAAGACTACTCATGTATACTCCACCCTCTCCTTCCACTTCACCCTCTCCCTTGTATGTTTTCTTGGTGAGATGGACTGGCTCATTTTGTAGTAAGTGTTAATTGACCTACCTCTTGAACAAGACTACTCATGTCTACACCACCCTCTCCTTCCACTTCTACCTCTCCCTTATGTGTTTTCTTGGTGAGATGGACTGGCTCATTTTGCAACTCTGTCTCTACTTGTTTTATCATCTCTATTGTCTGAAATACATCCAAATGCAGAGTAACAGATCAGGGTTCGACACACAGGGGAGTCTGGGACTCCTTGTTTACCTGTTGGAACTCTATTATTTTGTAAGTAAGGAGTTCCATGGACTCCCTGGTTAATACAGGAATATTTCAACAAGCATAATTATCAATCAATACTAAGGATAGTTTATTTTGAAACAAAAAAAAAATTTTTTTTTCATTATTGAAATTATTGAGGATAACATTTGCTTAAAGCTAGTAGTATTTTGAAAGAAAATTATCTCCTTTGAAGGAGAAACTTGTGGAAAAGAAGAAATAGCTTGTAACAAGCAATTTCTTCTTTTTAACCAAGTTCTCTCCATAATCAAATTTAGACTCCTTACTTTGATTGGGACTCCTTGATTTGGTAGTTAAGGAATCCAATGGACTCCTAACTCATGGAAGTTAGTGTCAAACCCTGCAGATAGAGAGGGTATTTTTGGATTTCAAATAAAATTATTTCAAAAATACTTGAACAAATCCTCAAATCCACAAATGGGTAGTCATTGAAATCATCTTACAATTATCTCACAATAATTAAGTAGAAAGCAGACAATATGGAATGAGATCAGACTGCTCGTCTGTGCAGGCTGATTCTAGTCTATACTCTCTGCCAAAACTTTGTATGCCTGTATTGACCTGATATCACCTGTCTGATAAAATAACATGATATCAGGCAGTCTATTTTTAGAATAATTTGCATGCACTTTCACCTGAATTTCTTTGATTTTTAGGGGTTTATTATAATTTAACGCTGAAAAATGATTGCATGATACATAGAATAACATGTAAGTGTTTTACATATTGATGTTATCTGGTCTTGGCTGCGAGAAATAATCATGACTTGGGATAGCCTTGTCATGATAAAGTCTCCCAACCTTGGACCAGATAACATTGATATTTTAAGACACTACCATATTATTCTCCATATTCTTGTCGTCTGTAGGCCTTTTGCAGACAGTCAAGACTAAAATAGCCTACTCTGTTAAACAGCCTGATCTTGGCCTACTTTGATTGCTTCTTTTCTTCTTTAATTATCATAGATCAAATGTAAGCCTGACTGATAAAAATGTACCAAAAATTGGCACTTTATTTGAAACTAAGTTAAAATTCAGGAGGATAAATGGTTAACATTTAACAATCTTACATGTTTGGTTTCCTGCTCTCTCCACTGTGCCAACTCTTTAGAAGCAAGTTCATCAGCTGACATTCTCACCAGTTTGGAGGGACGTATTCTTCCATTTAGAATCTTTCTGAACAAACCCTATGAAATAAATTTGAAACATAATTTTATATGTGACGTTAAAGTGAAATAAACATATAATACATACTTAGTGTTTGGTAGGAGAAAAAATATCTAACGAGGTTGGGAGAATTGATCATTGTCGAGGCTCTTTTCATACAATACATTAAGTATGCATTATATTTATCTTATAACCTCTATTTGTCTTGTTTTCGTTGATGTTTCTAACTGAAATGCAAGTTTCTAAATATAACTGCATTATATCATTGTTCTAAAAATAACTATGTGATATCATAAAAATATCATATGGGATGTTATCACTCGGGTATTTGTATAGTTATCAGATATTTCCCGATATGTATATGATATTACACTAGTGTAATATGATACTATGCAAATGAACTATAAACCATGACAATTTTTACATAACCATGAAAATGATTTAATAATGTTCTTGATGACATGAAAATGATTCAAGTATGTTATTGATGACATCATTTTACTAAAAAGGTTTATAACTTTTCTACCTTAATATATGTTCATTTTCAAAATGCAGTTTCTGAAACATGAAAACTTAGATTAAATACTTTTTATGAAACCCAGTTATCTTCAAGTATCTTTCAGAAATCCATCATGAGAATAATTACAGTTCATCTTGCTCGAGCCACCACGTCTATTAAGCGACCATTTTCATTAAGCAACTGTTTTCAAAATTGCCTTCTTTAAATCAAAATATCTAAAAAAGTAGTGTTATCTGGTCCAAAAAGTATTGGAAATAAATCCTAGGTTGTTAAAACCCACGAAAATGGTCTCAATCAGACGATTCCTTTGAGTTTTTACAACATAGGATTTATTGAGAATTTCGTAACAATGTGAATATTAAATCCAAAGTTATGTTTCTTATTTGTAAACAAAACATGTCTTAAGCGACCATTTTTTTCAACGACTGCTTTTTTAAGGTTGCGTTAGTGGTCGCTAAAAATAAGTTTTACCGTACCTTATTTTTGGGGTCTTTGATGTTGAAGACTAAACTTCTATATTTGGCCTTATATTTGGAGTCGGCGTCTTTGAAATAGTGATAGAGTTCCCTCTCTATACCCAGAGCTAGACTCTTTATCTCGCTGTTAGATAACATGATGTCATCGGCTGTGTCAGCTCTGTTCATACAAAATGGAGAAAAAGAAATATTCAAAGTCTAATAAAGAGTTTTTCGATGGATTTTTAAGGACAAAAACTTTGAATTTAAGGGCTCATTATAATATGAATGCTGAAAATAATAATATTGTGTAGGATAAACTTCACATCTACTGGAAATTAATACAAGAGCACTGCCTATACTCTGCTGTTTTGTGCTGGATGTTGGATGAACCCAGAATATTCCTGCTTAGGCAGGAGGATTAGACAACAATCAGCCTGGGCATAATCCGAGGGTCAGTGCAACACTATTGTAAGTGCCTATATATTTATAGGCACTTACAATAGTGTTTCATAGACCCCCCTGATATGTCCTGAGCTATACCACCTGATTTTCAATTTTAGACTAGAAAAGTTTATATTTTTTTCTCTCAAATAAAAACTGACTCACAATGAGTGATTTTTCTCAAATTAATACTGAATTTCAATGAGTGCACTCAGTGATTGCACCACCTTGATTTAAATGCAACTTCAGCTGAGTTTTCATGCAATATGATGAGGATCAACAATACTTTTAGTACCCACCTAGCAGCTAGAGCATCTCTCAGGCCCTTTCTAACATTCAGCCTTATTGGTTCTGGACCTTCATGGCTAACCTCTGTCTCCTGAGACTTCCCTGTCTGGCTTCCTTGAGAGCTGGACTTGTCATCCGATGATTTAGCTACAAATTTAACGTTATAAGTAGGGATGGTAACGAGTACCAATTTTACTAATCGATTACTCGTTCACCTTTCCGATCGAGTACTCGAGTACTCAGATAGAATTGATAACTTTTTATTGTTAATTATGTGTCTTCAAACATAAAAAAGTATACAGTATGTGCTCCGTATATTCAGTCGAAAGGGCAGATGAAAGGACATTTGATCGGTAATTTATTTGAATAAACGGCAAATTGTAAAATGAATGCTAAGAGAGAGTCATTTCTCGGTAATATTTCTAAGCGATATTCATCCGTTTTATATAAAATTTCGTTAGAGAAATACAAAGTAACTCCTACATCTATAAGATTGCGTTAAAAGGTTTTGAAATGACGATGTAATATCCAGTTGATCCAAGATCCGCGTAAACCACGGTGCGTCCCTGATCAGACTTCCAAAAGTCGAAGGTGTGAAAAGTTACATGATTCATGATACATGATTCAGTTCTATCGCGGTGGCTAGAGCACCTAACAATGGATTTCTGGTATTTCTCTCCTTTCCTAGCCTGCAGCTGCTTCTCACATAGGTCAACGACTATTAACCCATTGGTGAGAGACAAATAGAAAGAATGAGTGCCGCTCTCAGGACCCATATGTTTAATGGACATTTTAGAAATGCAAAAAGCACTAGAGTAGAATCTATCTTTTGTTCAGGATTTCCATTTCTTATTATTTCAAATTTCAGTGTCAGCACAGAAAATGAGTTGATGCTCCAAATTTTGCAAAGCTGAATCATTCCCCCCCCCCTGACCAGTGCTTATCCATTATGAAATGCCAGTTTCAAATTGTGATTACTCTGTCTGAAGTCAATGGACTTTAACCAAAATAGGACATGTACACTGCTTGATACTGGCCACATCTGTCAAAATTGAATAGAATTCATCTTTTTGTTGCTGAGACATTGAGTGGACATGAAAAATTTACAAACGGTTGGATGGATGGATTTAAGTTGGACAACTTGACTCCTACATAGTTTAGGGGAATATGAGTAACCTTTCCTTTCAGGCAGGAGTTTTTAACAAAGATCAGCATGCACATGTATGATTTCTTCTCAGTCTGCACCGTCTGCACCATCTGTTTGTCTTTTTAATTCAGGATAGTAATTGAACTTAAATCTTACTAGCTATGTGTCACAGAAAAGCATGCCCCCACAAATATATGTTTTTTTAACCATGGCAATTTTTACATTTAACACTGACCTTGACTGTTTCTAGGGCCTGTTTTACTAAATGTCTTAAGAAAAAATTAATTGTTAGTCAAATCACAAATTGTACCTGATGTTTTCACTCAGTGTTAGATTCTGCCTTGCAATATCTCATCAGAATCGTCTTTTAAAGACAATTCCAATGAGATGATGCATGGCAGAATTCCATATCTAGAATCATCTTGAATTTTTGACACAAAAAATGATCGTAAGATGTGTAGTAAAACGGGCCCCTGGACTCTTCGCATGACACTAATTTTCACCAAAGGAAACAACTGTGCCACATTAATTTGAAATTCATCCTAGTGTAGATGTTAAGCTATGAACAACATACTCACTGACCAAAAAAATGGACAAGGTAACTTTATATGCCTGTCAGTGTTTCATGGCAGACCCATAAAAAGATATATTGAACCCCAATATGGTCTTTGAGTGCATTCACTTCTATTATTTTAATGCAAATTTCTCTAAGGAATTTTATTCATTATGATGGGGGTTAATAAATTTATATCCAGCTTACTTGGAGTGAGTTTCTTGTGCACCTTCAACACCTCAAATGTAGGATGAGTCTCAAGCCATTCTTTGAGCTCCCTTTCTGTCGGCGCCTTGTCTCCAGTCAGTGTCTTTCCAGTTGACTTCTCTACAACTGCAACATGCTTCTCTTTAGTCTTCTTGGTCTAAAACAGTGATTGATTGATTGATTGATTGATTGATTGATTGATTAATTGATTGATTGATTGATTGAATGGAATTTTACCCCATTTTCAACATTTTTTCAGTTATATTGTAGTGGCTGGAGCACCTAATAATGGATTCCTGGTATATCTCTTGTCAGTACAACCACCACATCCTTTCCTAGCCTCCAGCTGCTATCTGACATAGGTTTACAATTATCAACCCATTGGGTGTAAAACATGCAACAATACTGGCTAATTAGATTTTAAATCCAAATATTTCAAAAACACTAGAAGTATACTTATTGATTTTAGGTTGACAGTAATAGACTCTTGTAGTATCTCTCTAGAACAGCTGTTCCACATGTTTTCATGTCCCGGAGAAAAAAGTCAGTAGAGCCAAATAAGTGATGTCATCATAAATTTTGCATAGCAATCATGTGTAAAATGAAACCCTTTAAGACAATTTTTCTCAAAATTTTAACCATTTGTCTCATTTTTTATTAAAGAAATAGAATAGTTGTTTGTTATTTGTGTAAGAAAGATAAATCTTTCATTTTGTGAACAACAAAGCTACATTGTCACTTGTGGCAGTGAAAATATAGCTTTTGTTGTTCAATCAATAAATGATAAATAAATCATTAGGAAACCTAGGTTAACAGAGTTAAAGTTCATTACTACAGAGACGTTGCAAAACTATTAAGGGTTCACTACCTTAATAACCAAAGTATAATTACCGTTTCCTTGGTGTAGGTGACTTTCAGAATCCCAGCTGGTTTTTTATCACTGCTTTGGGCTGGCTGACTCACACTGGGTTTGTCTGCCTTGGGAGAATCCTGTAATGATATATAGATTCAGGTTGCAAGACTAACTACTTTTTACCACCAGCCTGAAGGACCTGTTAGCCCAAAATATAACAAGAGCTTCGCATATACGCCCGAAGGGGCTTGTCAGTAATCTTGGCTTGTCAGTAACGTGAGCTTGAATGATAGCTAAAAATATTGCAAACAGACAGACAGACAACTGGTGCCATAACATTTAAATATGAAAAAATATTTAGTCCTAAGCACAAAAAAACAACCTACAGAGTCATTATGGCAAGTTTCCTTTCATTCCCATCCATAATGTAGGAGAAAATGAGCCGACAAGAAATTTTGTTTTTCATCAACTCAAGGGCAGATAATCCAAGATAACTCTAGAACAACTGGAGCATTTTGAATTGAAAAGTTTTATGCAAAACTAGACATCATATTGAGTAATTGTGTCTAGTTTCAGCTCATTTCAATTGATAGTTTAGGAGGAGTTGCACACAAAATACAGTGATTTTCACTTAATTCAAGGGCAGATAATTAAAGATTTCTCAGGATTGACTGGAGCGATTTGAATTTCAAAGGTCTTATGCACAACTAACCATCATAGGAAGTAAATGTGTCTAGTTTCAGCTCATTCCCATTGGTAGTTTAGGAGGAGTTGCGCACACAAAATACAGTGATTTTTGTTATATTCAAGGGCAGATAATTCAAGATTTCTCAGGATTGACTGGAGCAATTTGAATTTCAAAGGTCTTATGCACAACTAGACATCATAGGGAGTAATTGTGTGTAGTTTCAGCTTATTCCCATTGATAGATTACGAGGAGTCTCGCACACAAAAAATTGCTAACAGACGGACAGACAGACGGACAGATGGACGGACGGACAGACAGATGGACAGACGACCGAGGCCATAACATAATACGTCCCTTTGGGAGTATAACAAGTCCTCCCTGATAACAACAGGTCCTGCATCAAAAACATGTTTGTTTTATAGCAATTCAAATGATAGATTGCAAGGAAAACATTGTTGGAAAAAAAAGGAATTGCTTTTTACAAGCAATTTCTTCTTTTTCTACAATATTTTCCAAATTGTTATGCAAATTTGAGTATAATAAAGGCAATTATATTGCAAAACTGGACAAGTTTGAAATACTTTGTGATGCCATTTACAACAGGCCTGAAGGACCTGCAGCATGGTCAGGGTTCCCACTGACTTTTAAATTTGTGGGTGAAAACAGTCATTTTACAGCATACTTGTATCCCCTTTACATGAAACAAAGAAGGCTACTTGCAAAAATTGGGGGTACAAGATTCAAATTGGGGGTGAAAAAAACCCATTTGAGGGGTTTGGGGAACCCTGATGGTAACATCTACCGGTCCTCCCTAAAATCCAAAGGTCTTGGGCCCGAGGATTGATGTTAGTGTCCATCCCTGAGATTGTATCTGACAATCAAAATATCAACTGTTGACCTCATTTTCTTCAAAAATGTGTGTCTGTGGGTGTCTTAAATACTACTGCCTTTTGTTTGTTTGTTTATTTTTTGTTTGTTTGTATGGGGTTAAACGCCATTCTAATTATCATAGCAGTTATATTGGGGCAGCTGCCACACCTCTCTCGATACGGGGCATAAAAATCCCCCCCCATTGTCTTCAAAAATAGGGGGGATTTTTCAAAAGTATGTGCTAAAATGCGCAATCCCCCTTCCTAAAATAGACACTGAACCCTGTAAAAATCATAGAATACCAATATCAAATTTATCATGTGTTTGTAAAATACTAATACCCTTGAAATGGTAAGTTTGACCTTAATCATTGACCTTGACCTTCTCAGTCAAAATTGACCTTCAAAGATGCTAATTGATGACAGGAACCTTTATGCCACATTAGTGCTTTGATAACTTGTTAAGTGTAAAGAAATGGGGAAATGTTGACTTGCAGTTTACAGTAATTGACCCGAATAGTTCCGTAACATTTCGGCACTCATGAACTTTCACAATGTAAACCGAGGAAACCTTGGGTAACACTGTGACAGTTCATTACCTATACATTGTGGAACTATTACGGGTCCACTACCTAAAGTCTTTGCAAAGAGACATGCAACAATAACAATACGCCCCTGATCTATGAACAGGAGGCATAAAAATCTCGATGAGTTATGTAACAACATGCTAAACATTTATTCCTTACCCCTGTTTTAAACATCTTTATAACTCTTTTCCTCTTCTCTGTGAGGTCGGACTCCTTCTTTTTCCCTGGTTTGTTATCAAAGGAGACCTGTTTAACAGGTGTCTGTTTCGTAGGGGATCTCACAGTGGAGGACACCTCTTTATCTTCCACCATCTCAGCTGGTTTGTATTCTACCTTTTGACCCTGTCAGAAAATAGTGTGTCATAAGCCAGGGTTTTAGTCTTCCTTCATCAAAGCAGATCCCTTCTAAAAGGTTAGATTGATTGAATGGGGTTTTACGCCGCTTTCAACAATTTTTCAGTTATATTGCAGTGGCTGGAGCACCTAAAAATGGATTCATGGTATTTCTCTCACCAGCACTACCATCACATCCTTTCTGAAGCTGATCCAATAGGCTCTTTGGGATAGTTTTGAACCTCCTGGCTACTTATTTGAGAGTCTAAGGCTCGTTGGATCCCTGATGGCGGCACTCATTCTTTCCGACTATTTGTAGCAGCTGGAGGCTAGGAAAGGATGTGGTGGTTGAACTGGTGAAAGAAATACCAGGAAACCATTGTAAGGTGCTCCAACTGCTGCGATATAACTGAAACTAGAAAGCCATGAATGGCTTGTGTCGCTCCACAGGCTTGAATTTCTTGTAATAGCAAATCTAAGTTTTGACTAGATTTTTAGATATTTTGGGTTTTTCTGATGTTGAAATGATTTTCAAGGTCTCCAACATAATAAAATATAGAGAAATGACTTCCGCCCATAAAAGACATATTTTTCATCCAATGACAATAATTTTTGGCTGCATGATAACGGATCACCCAAGGATCATACTAATGAAGTTTGATTGATATCCATCGGTTACATTCTAAGAAAATGATTTTCAAAGTTTCCACTATATAATATATAGTGGAAATGACCACCGCCCATAAAATACAAATTTTACATCCGATCGCAATAATCTTTGGTAGACTGATAAAGGGTCATACAAGGATCATTCATGTAAAATTTGGTTGATATCTATCAATTAGATTCTGAGAAAATGATTTTCAAAGTTTCCACTATATAACATATAGAGAAATGACCTCCGCCCATAAAATACATAATTTTCATCCGATTTCAATAATTTTTTGTAGACTTATAAAGGGTCACCCAAGGATCATTCATGTTTAATTTGGTTGATATCTATCAGTTAGATTGAGAAAATGAATTTCAAAGTTTCCACTAAATTACATATAGAGAAATGACCTCCGCCCATAAAATACATAATTTTCATCCGATTTCAATAATTTTTTGTAGACTGATAAAGGGTCACCCAAGGATCATTCATGTAAAATTTGGTTGATATCCATCTATTAGATTCTGAGAAAATGATTTTCAAAGTTTCCACAATATATCATATAGAGAAATTACCTCCGCCCATAAAATACATAATTTTCATCTGATTTCAATTATTTTTTGTAGACTGATAAAGGGTCACCCAAGGATCATTCATGTAAAATTTAATTGGTATCCATCAATTAGAACCTGAGAAAAGTCACTTTTTACCATATTTGGAAATTAGCCACGCCCATTAAATCCATATTTTCATTGGATCAAAATTTCTTGAACAACTTTGAAAGAGGATCACCCAAGGATCATTCCTGTGAAGTTTGGTTGAAAGCCATCCAGTAGTTTCTGAGAAGAAGATTTTTAAAGAAAAAGTTTACGACCGCACGCACGGACGCATGGACGCACGACGGACACAACGCCATGACAATAGCCCCAGTGGCTTTCAGCCAGTGGAGCTAAAAATGTTGAAAGCAGCGTAAAACCCCATTCAATCAATCAATCAAGAGTCTAAGACTCCCAAAACCTGCGTCCCTTAAAACCCTATTAAGCAATTCCAACCAAACTTTAATCAAGAAAATCTTTCCATGTTAAACAATGTACTTGAAGAAAATGTGTCCATTTTTTTTTCTCATTTTAGTTTTAAAGAAATGGAAATATTATTTAAATTTCATGCAAGATACATAAATAATTCATTTTGTGAACAACAAAGGCTTTACATTCACTCCTGATAATAAAGCTTTGTTGTTCACACAACAAAAGATTAATAGATCTTACACTGAAACAAACAATTCATGGACCAGTGCAAGACTGTGCAACAATGTATACACAGTAAGTGCAGTCTTGCACTGGAACCTTGAGTATAAGGTAGTGGACCCGTAATAGTTCCGCAACGTTTCAGATGTAATGAACTTTAACAGTGTTAACAGAGGTTTCCTAATGATTTTCATTAGGAAATCTCGGTCAACATTGTGAGAGATCATGTGATCCAAAATATTGTGGAACTTTTACGGGTCCCAACATTAATTATGCATACAAAATAAACAAATTAGCTCAAGCCCATTCATTTATCCATCAGCAAAATTCACTTCAAGACTATACCTCAGTACTACTGTCTGGTACAGACGGACTGGTCACTGGCTCCATGGAGGCTGTACTCACATTGTTCTGATCTTCTACACTCTCCTGAAACAATATGAGTTTGTGAAACATGAATGCCCCGAAACAGCATATTTTTTTTTAAACTTTGAACTTGAAGATGACCTTGACACATGAACTTAACCTTGGTATCTGTAGATATGCATCATTGGGATCTTACATCAAACTAAACATGAGCATTGTATCTTGAAAAGCTTTGCAGACAAACAGACCGAAAAATGAAATAATGAATTGACCTCCGTCTGTAAAATACATATTTTTAATCCAATCACATTAATTTGTTGCAGCCTGGCAATGGGTCACCAAAGGAACATTCCTGCAATTTGGTTGATATCTATAAGTTAGATTCCAGGAAAATTATTTCCAAAGATTCAACGGTATAAAATAAAAAGAAATGACCTCCGCCAATAAAATACATATTTTTTCATTCAATCACAATGACTTTTTGCAGACTGATAAAGGGTCACTCAAGGATCATTCCAGTGAAATATGGTTGATATCTATCGATTAGATTCTGTAAAATTGATTTTAAAAGGTTCCACTATATAACATATAGAGAAATGACCTCTGCCCATAAAATACATATTTTTCATCCAATCAAAATAGATTCTGGTAGACTGACAAGAGGACCCTGAGGGCCCTAAATCGCTCACCTGATATTTCAAGTAAATTATCATTAAGACTCCTTTTCCTATGATATGGCATGAACCTTCCCATTTTTGATAGATTTATCCTCATGACCTAACAAACATTCTGACCAAGTTTCATGAACATTGGACCTTATTTGTGGCTTCTAGAGTGTAAACAAGAAATTTGTCATTAAGACTCCTTTTCCCGTGATATAGCTTGGATCCTTTTCATTTGAGCAATTTTTACAAGGGACCACCCAAGGAATATTTCTGCCAAATTTGTTTGATTTTGACACATAAGTTTAGGAGGAGATGTTGTTAAAAGAAATTGTTGACAAAATTGTCATTAAGACCCTTTTTCCAGTGATATGGCACGGATCCTTCCCATTTTCAATAGACTTCATCCTCATGACCTAACAAACATTCTGACCAAGTTTCATGAAAATTGGACAATATTTGTGGCTTCTAGAGTGTAAACAGGAAATTTGTCATTAAGGCCCCTTTTCCCGTGATATGGCATCGATCCATTCCAATTTAGCAATTTTTACAAGGGACCACCCAAGGAATATTTCTGCCAAGTTTGGTTGATTTTGACTCATAAATTTAGGAGGAGATGTCGTTTAAAGAAACAGTTGACACCGTGACGGACAGACGGACGCCGGACAACGATCGATCACAATAGCTCCCTTGAGCACTTCGTGTGAGCTAATAAAGGGTCTCTCAAGGATCATTCCAGTTAAATTTGGTTGATTTCTATCTATTAGATCCTGAGAAAGTGATTTTCAAAGGTTCCACTATATAACATATAGAGAAATGACCTCCGCCAATTTAATCCATATTTTTCATCTGATCACAAATTTTTTTTGTAGACTGATAAAGGGCCACTTAAGGATCATTCCAGTGAAATTTGGGTGATATCAATCCATTCCATTCTGAGAAAATGACTTTCAAAATTTCCACTATATAACATATTAAGAAATGACCTCCGCCCATAGAAGGTCACCCAAGGATCATTCCTGTGAAGTTTGGTTGAAATTCATCCAGTAGTTTCTGGAGGAGAAGATTTTTAAGGTAAAAGTTTACAACCGTACGTACAGATATAGACGTAGACAGCCATATACTGTAAATATAAAGTTACCTGAGTACCTACAGATACTTTGAGACCTTATCCATCTACTAAATGCACAGTGAAGACTCTGGACAGACAGAGACTTTACTTTGCGCATATTTGATATTGTTGGAAATGTCACACACAGGCTCATATGGTGTTGTAATAACTTACATGAGATATGGTATCAGTGGTGGAGACTTGTGTATCTTTATTCATACAAGTAGGACATGTATAATCTTGGTTATTTTTCTCCATTTCCTCACCCTGGGCTCTCGTTATACCCACACATTTACCATGAAACCATTCCTCACATGAGTCGCAGCAGATCATAAACCTGAAATCACAAATGTAATGACATCTCCAAGAACAACTGTGGATAAAATTAAGACATCATATTACAAAGATACAGGGTTTTCGTTTGACCCGGGACTCCGGGTTTTGACGCGCAGAAATCCAAAATGATGCAATTTTGACTCTTGGAAATTTGAGCAGGTGTGTCATTTTGACTCTTAGAAATTAGCAGCTGTGCGTCAAGGGTTGTAAGAAGTGTGTCATATTATTGGAAAATAGTTAATGTTAATTGATGGTCTAATAACACCTTGCTTGATTGGCAATTAACACGCTCCGGTGAGCTGCTATGCATCGGCGATCGTAATTGACAGTCTTTTTACACCTGTGAAATTCAGCTAAAACTCCTTTACTTTAACGCTGATTTCACTAAAAATCAACATGTTTTTGAATAATTTCACTATAATTCGAACAGTATCTACATTGTAAGTCAATAAACATCAAGAGGAGGATGAGTTGTGAATTGTCATTGGTTTTTGTGGTTGAACTCCATTTCTTTTTGTGAAAAATAAAAACCATTAGAAGCTTTAACTTGCATTTGCAACTTCAAAACTCTTTCCGTTTTATTGTACTTCCGAAAAAACAAGTCTTTTGTCAGAAATTATGCTCTCGAGTAGTTATTTAATGACTGGACATTGTGGTGAACTGTGAGGGACAGTAACTGGGTAAAAAATTTTTTTGAGTTTATTTCAGGCACCTTTGGAAAAATGATCTTGACCTAATTTTAAATATTTCAATACATTTAATTTTTTTTCTTCTTTTTTTGTAAATAAGATACTTTTTTGGGCGGGGGGGGGGGGGGGGGTTGCACAATTCTGTCACGGTTCAACTCTTGAGATTTTCATTTTGACTCTTGGCTTTTGGATGCTAGTGAAAACCCTGTAGATAGGAGATTCACAGTTTGTCATGATGATGGCTGCCTAAATAATGAGGCGCCATTTTTAAACAAAGGGCCATAAGTCTTATCGAATGCCAATGGACCATAACCAAAATAGGACATTCATATCACTGCTTAAAACTGACCACATCTGTAAGTTTTGAATGACCCCTGTCCATTACTTACTTAGAAATTGAGTGGACATGAAAAGGCTACAAATGTGTGGACCGACAGACCGATCCAAAAGTCTGTATGTGGGATTCTATTTCTTACTTTTTCGAAAACAATATCATCTGACACACAGTTCCCTTTTTAAGATAAAGTCGCATTTCAATAGCAAGTGCATTACCATTGAAATTGCCTGTAAATTTCCAGTTACAGTTAGATACAGTCACGACAGTTTCACACTGAGCCATTAATCTCAATGTTATCACCAGATATTCATTTGGAAAAGCATGTCCTGTGGTATTTTGTCAAGCTACTTAGCACATTTCAAAGCAGAACTCAACTACCTTTGATTATGTGGTTGTCTACAGATGCAATAGAGTTGATCTGGATCTTCAAAATCCTCGTCATTATGATCGTCTTCAAACTCGGAGTCTTCATTTTCTTCTTCTTCATCATCTACAAAATATAACAAGAGATGTTTGTAAAACATTTATGCCCCCCCTCTTAACGCAGGTCAATAGCCTTTTCTTTGAAAATCAACAAAGGGCAATAACTCAAAAAAATATGATGAGTAGAGTTATGGTTCTTGTGCACTGCACTTCTCCTCAATGAGATTTATCCACCTGTAAAGTTTCATGATTCTAGCTTGTATACTTTTTGACATATGCTCTGAACAAAAAACAGTCTATGGATGGACCAACCGACAAGTGCAAAGCAATATACCCGCTCTTCTTTGAAGGGGGCATAATTACAATTGAACAATCACAAGAAAGTGAGCTTGATTCAAAAGACCACATGAAGCTATGAAATTAACCCTTGTCATGCTGAACAAAAATCTTGGTAGAATTATTACAAAATCAAAGTGCTCAGAGCACTGGATGCACCTTGTGAGTCGGTATTCATTTTGAACAACTAAAATTTTAAACTTTTCTTGTTTCAAAAAAAGGAAAAATAGGTGGTATAGACAAAGATATGTGCAGGCTGATGTTTGTCTATAACTCCTGCCAAGGCAGGAATATTCAGGGTTCAACATGACAGGGGATAATAATGATTTAAATGATGATTATCTCAAGTAATAGGTATATGAACCACATCACTGTAAACTTGACTGTTAATAATCAAAGACTTTTTTATTTTTAAACAAAAATTTGGATTGACATTACAGAAGGCTTAATACTATAGTAAACATTTGATAAGTTAGTTGTCACCCTAAACTGCACAATAGTGTGGAGCAATGAAGAAAATTTGGATAAAAAAAATGGCTGGATGAGGTTTCTGAAATCTATCTCTGCAAACATTTCGACTATCTTAAGCAACAGTTACTGTAAAGTCACCATAGGGACAAAAGAATAGCATAGATCTATTGTTTCGACCTTCAACTAAAAGTTTTGCTTAGTTTTAGCCTCAAAATTTAATTACAGTGCAAACATTATTATATCGCAATGGCTGAGGTACCTAAAAATGGTTTCCTGGTATTTTTGACACCAGTACTACTATAACATCCTTTCCTAGCCTCAATCTGCTATCCCTCATGGATCTATCATTTTAAACCAATTAATTGAACAAAACATTCAGAATGGATGAGTGCCGCTGTAGGGAATAAATAATTGGACCTATTGAACGATAGCCCCATTGGCTACAGTCTACCACAATGACTTAGGGCTTTAGAAATCATCAAATTAGATTATAGATTAGATAATTTCAACATAAAAATCATCAATATCATTCAAAGGACATCTTAATTCATATTTAAGCAATACTTTATCTTGACACTTGTCCATAACAACTTATTTCTTTCTAAGGACAGCTTTGTTTATCAAAACAACTAATTTAACTCTTGTCATGCTGAACCCTGAATATTCCTGCTTTGGTTTTGCAGGAGCTATAGAAAAACATCAGCCTGCACATACGTGCAGTCTGATGTTTATCTACACTATCTGTTTCTCATTTCAAACTAGAATTGTCAATAGATTTAGCTTTTCAAATAAAATTGACCTACAGTTAGGACTTTCAGCGCTTTTTGCCCTTTGATTTTGATGAAAATTTATAGCCAAACTTAACTCAGCATGATAAGGGTTAAGAAACTCCATTCACTCACCACTTCCAAGTTTTTCCTTTTTCAGTATTTCCGCAAACGCCACTCCTTTATTTCTCCTGGAGCTCTGCCTAGGTGGCGTACCCGGGCTTGTTGTTGCTATGGGAACCTGTCTAACAATATCCTCATCAGCCGGTGGAGACACAATTTTAGGTTTTCTAGGCTTGGGATCATTTATCTTTAATCTTTTCTCTTTGAAGAAATCAGCGATATTAAATGGTTTGGTGATCTTAGAGGCAGGTTTGGCTGTTGTAGGAGTCACTTGTTTTACAGGCATCTCTTTGTTCTCTACAGAAGCAACATCAACCTCACTGACTTGTTTATTATTTGTGTTTGGCACTTTACTATCAGAATCCTCCTTACTTAAAACTTCAACTTCACCAACTTTTTCTTTAACAATTTCTTTTTCAACTTCATGAACAGCAGTTTCTTTAATTTCAGTTGCAGCCTTCTCTGCTGTTAAATCTTCAATATTTTTTGCATTTTCTTCATTCAATGAATCAACAACATTTGTATCTGACTGATTCTCATCAATCAAGACATCAGATTTATCATTAACTTTAATTACAGGAGCTTTAGCATCAACAGATTGCTCTTGCTCTTTAACATTAACTTTATTTTCACTCATAACAACTTTTGTATCATCAACTTTATCTTCAATTTTGTCAGATTTTTCAGATTTAACAACATTATTTGCCTTTTCAACTTGGGTTTCAGGTTTATTTACCTCATCTTTCTTAGTCTCTTTTACTAATTCTTCTTTCTTTTTCTCTTTATTCATTCCTTGTTTGGTATCCCCCTCTTCAGATTTCAGTTTCTCTGAAGCAGTTTTAGGTTTAAGGTCAGGTAATTCACCAATATCGCCTGCACTGTCTATTTTACTTTCTTTCTTAACATCCTTACTACTTGATTCTTCCTTGAATTTTACACTTCCCATCTTAACTTTATGTTTATGCCCTGTACTAATCTCATCTTGAAACCTTACTTTACTTTCCCTTTCAGGGACGGGAACATCTTTTTCTATTTTGTCTGGGACTATTTTATCTTTAGGAGGATCAGGTTCATTATCAGGTTTGAATAAATCAATCATTGATTGGTCCATTGGATCCTCTCTCTTGGATTTCTTTACCTTAACTTTACCATCCTTTCCTAACTTTTTACCTGGAGTCCCAGACTTGCTTTTGTCAGCAAGTGGTTGTTTAGGAACAATTGTACCAGATGTAGAATCTTTCCTGTCCTTACTATCTTTTCTTTCAAGTTTTGCCGAATCTATTTTTCTTGCTTTACTTTTGTCGGAGCTACTATCACGTCTTTCTTTATCCAACTTATGAGATTTGTCTTTATCTGACCTACTTTCATGTTTGTCTTTATCTGACCTTTTCTCATGTCTATCTTTATCTCTCTTATCTTTACTACTAGAGGAAGACTCTCTTCTGTCTCTATGAGAACTTTTCCTATCATGTGAATCTCTCCTATCGCTATGTGAGTGGTGTCTGTCATGTGAATCTCTTCTGTGACTACTGGACTCTGATTCCTTCCTGTCATGTGAATGTCTTCGATCACTACTACTACTACCACTATGATGCCGATGATGGTGATGATGATGATGCTTGCTGTCCTTAGTCTCTTTAGAATCCACAGAATCATGTCTTTTATGAGATTCCTTTCTATCCTTATGTTTATCTCCCTTTGTCTCTTTTTCACTTTTATCAGATTTATTTGTTATTTCATCTTTATCACTGGTAGTTTTTAAATCTATCTCTTTAGTCAATACAGGCATGGTATTAAAGTCTTCAGACTCCACAGCCTGAGTTTTATTAACACTAGCTTGTTCTAATTCAGAGAGTTTTGTTACATTGATGCCCTTATTATCAGTTTGAGTATTATCTCCCTTGTCAGGAGTTAGTAGACTGGCTGACTGCGCACTTGTTGTTGGTAGACTGGATTTCTTGTCATCATCATCACCATCCCCAATAATATCAACAAAAACATTTTCGTCTGCCATGCTAGTATCTTTATTGTCAGATTTTGGCTTACTGGCAGTATGAATTACGGTCTCACTTAATGCACTAAATATGTTCATCTTCTCCGGTTTTGGAGGTTTGGCCGATGGACTAGAAATCTCCTTTGTAACCTCTGCTTGACTAGAATTTTCAGCACCCTTCTGAAAGAATGAATAAAATGTCCAGAGATATAGATTTATTTTCCCCTAATATAAAATTCTAACGAAATCAAAAGTATGCAACTAAGCACAGCTCAAAAGACCCGTTATTGCAAGACTTGAGCCCATGCAGAATAGGAATAAAGGACGTAAAATCCTGTGCACTTAACACTAGTGTTGGGCAATCAGTTTCATATCATAATCAATTATTGGTTTTTAGTCTAAAAAGCACAATCAACTAATTATCGATACTACTTTCAGTTCTTAGACATCATTACAGTTCTAAATTAATGTACACTTTGATATAACAAGATATGCGTTAAAACTTCCTATCTTCAGTTTTTGATTGATTGATTGAATGGAGTTTTACGCCGCTTTCAACATTTTTTCAGTTATATCGCGGCGGTTCAGTTTTTGATGTTGATAATGAAAAACAATGGTATGAGTTGTATCCTTTAAATATATCTGGAATGGACATACACTTAACCATCTGGGGTCAACGACCACCGATGGTTAAGTGTAGGTCCATTCCCAGTGTTTGTTTAGAATAAATTGTTTTTCTCAAGGATGTTACCAGAAAATAAGAAGTAACCCAGACCAAATAAGTGTTGTTAATCGTTCAAAACATTAAATGGCTGCAATTTACACATTAATAACTGATTAATTGATAGTTGTCATCGGAAGCTAAAATCAACTTATTATTGATTACATCGATTAATCAGCCCATCACTACTTAACACTCAGCCACATAGTGCACTGGATGTAAACTCTATCATTTCTACTACGCTAGGGTTCAGGTGCCGGCCCAAGACAGGACTTACAGCTATGTTTAGTTGCAAACTTTTGAAAAAGCTTTATAAACACAGTTATTTCCAAATCATTTCAAAACCATTCATATGATAACAAACAGCAGTTTTGTGGGAAAATGACCAATCAAGAAGTAGATTTATTTAGGAACTAGATATGAGACCACCTCAAGTGGGTTTGAATTGAATTCACTGTGAAAAGTATGGATTTTAAGAATGTGTTTCTTTAGATTTATATCAGCTGCCATGAATTTTTAATTCATATCAGTCTGTTTGAGCAGAGTTACAGATAGAGGGGGTGTTTTGAATTTCAAATTCAAATATTTCATTATTTGTAACTTAATCTTTATGTTGTTGTTACTCATTTGAAACGTCTCATTGAGACACTTAAAATGAGTACCTACAGCATTGGGTTTCATTTGGAATTAAAGATTTTAGACTGGCTTTACCCCCTCTTAACTAGACCCCTGAAGAACATGGCCTTAGGATTATTTGTACAGTTAAATTCCTTTTTATAATAGACAAGTTAGCAATAAAGAATATACCCCTGATTGAGGCTTGACCTTTTTAAGTGGAACATCATCCTCAGAATCTGACACTTCTTGCTTCGACTTAATCTGAAATAAACATGTGAAATGAATTGATTCGAGTTTGAAGGCACTTTCAACAATTTTTTTGCAGTTATATCGCAGCCGCTGGAGCATCTAACAATGGATTCCTGGTATTTCTCTCACCAGTACAACCATCACATCCTTTCCTAGCCTCCAAATAGTCGGAAAGAATGAGTGCCGCCGTCTGGGATCAAACCCGGGACCTCTAGATTGACAGTCCAACGCGCTACCAACTGCTCTATGACGGAGGCCCATAATATACATGTGATTGACAGTGAAATAGCCAAAAACATAGGACAACAAAGCACTGATCAGTAAAAGTCAAGCAATAATAGCACATGAAATATATGTTTGTTTTGCTTAAATGGGTTTCTTATACCACTTTAAACAATCTTTCAGTCATATCACTTCAGCTCAAACCTCAATCAATGGATTCCTAGTATTCCTCGGACCAGTTCTACCTTAAGATCCTTTCCTACCCTCCAGCTGCTATCCCACATAGGTTTACCATTATGAAATCATTATTGGACAACAAAGAGTTGGAAAGGATGAGTGCCACCCTCAGGGATTGAATATGGAAATTTTAAATTAACAGTCTGACATGACCATGATGTCAGCCAAATATTTATTAAATAAGGTAAACAAGGTATAACAAGAGGACCATGATGGTCCTAGATCGCTCACCTGAGTCTCTATGACCCATGGTACATCACATCAATTAAATAGGCAGATGTCATAAAGGATGTAACTTCTACATAAAACCAGCTTTCCCCTAGAGTTTTAACAAGGAAATTATCACCAAGGCCTCTTTTCCTTGGCAGGGGTTACCCTGGGTCAAAATTCCTTTTAGCCAATGATTTAGCCAATTTGAAAATATTTTAGCCAAATTATCTCTCATATCAATTTGTTAATTGTTCTAACCAAGATGATTCAAATGAGTACCCACAACATAGGGTTTCATAGAGAAATAAAAATTTGAGATTGGAGTTAACCCCCTTTTTATTGGAACCTCTGGGGGGAAGCATAAGAGAAGTGAAAAGCTACTAGAATCAGACAAGTCTGAGTAAGAAGGGATAGAGCCATACTCAGCTTGTTACTTCTCACCCAAATCCTATGTTGTAGTTGCTAAATACATCTTGGATTTCATACAAACCTTGCTGTCTGCCGTTTTCTCATTTTTCTTCCCCATTTTTGGCTTTTTGGCTGGGATTTCTGATTTATCTTCACCTTCTGTGTCTTTTCTCTTCATAGGACTTCTCCCTTTTGTGTCTGCTGGCCCTTTTTTATTGCCTTTAGGTGAACCCTAAATAAAAAGAATGCTCACAATATTGAAAATTTAATGGTAACATGGTGTTTAAAGTCGAATTTTCCTTTTTAAGGCCACCATCGAAATGCAGTACATCAGAATGTCAATCTAAAGGTCCATGGTTCAATTCCAGATAGCAGTACTCATCCTGTTTATCCCCACAATTCATTAATTGTAAAACTTTATGCCATCAAACTCTGAGAGCAAGATAATGCACATTTAATATGCAATCTAAAAATATATCTTATGTATTGATCTATGTACACACAGAATGTAGACTTGAACCTTTTAGATTTAGCAGAGTACTTTAATTGTTTCTTACATATAGGTCTAAAGGATTGCAATCATAATTGCATTTATTTGCCATGTGCTAAAGCAATTGAATTTTATACTCTGATAAATGCTGTGAAAAATACACTTATCCCTGCACCAATTGAATGATAATTCTTATCCTATGTGGGATAGCAGCTGAAGGCTAAAATAGTATGTAATAGTAGTACTGGTGCGAGACACACAAGAAATCCATTGTTAGGTGTTCCAACAACTACAAAATGCAAGAATTAGCAACATCAAATCCCATTCACACAAGCAAATAAATTTCCAACCAACAGTTGAAAGAAGAGCATGAATCTTCTACTAGGGCCAACCAATCAACAAATTGCTGGCCCTCCCCTTTAACTCCTGACAATTCCAACAATTTCAAATATGCACCAAGCAAAGACTCTGTCAAGCCTGTGTATCCACACAGCCTGAACATAGTCTTTACTTTGCAATTTGGAGATAGATGAGGTCTCAACTTGACTTTTGTTAGCCTGGAAATGTCCCCACTACCTTACAGGGTATGACACTAAGTTTTGTGGGTAAGGGGTCCAGTGGATTCCCACCATAAATCATGGAGTCCATACTCAAAAGTAAGGAGCCCAATTTTTTTTATTTGGAAGAACATTGTGAAAAAGAAGAAATTGCTTGCTAAAAGTAATTTCTCTTTTATCACATGTTCCTTCTGAATAGTTATCTGCAACATCTCTCGTTGTGAATAGAGCGCTAAAAAACTGAAATTAAATTTTTGTTGAATTATTCTTATATGACCAAGGGAGTCCATTGGACTCCTGACTTACAAAATTAGGGAGTACCAACTGGAAAATAAGGAGTCTTGGACTCCCGGACTCCCCTTAGTGTCGAACCCTGCATTATGTGACAGTCTAATCTGCTTATAGATTGCACATAACGCATATGTCATATTGTTGAAAATTTAACAAACAGAATCAATTAATTTTTCAGTTGTTCAATTGACATCAAGGATCCTGTACCTACAAAACTCAATCATAAGCAAGAAATTTAACTTACAGCTTTTTTGGTAGGGCTCTCAGCTCCTAATTTTGCCTTCTTCTTGACAGGACTTTTAGTTCCTTCCTTATCAGATGATGGTTTCTTTTTGGTACTATCAGACCCACTCTCTTCTTTCTTCTCCCCTTTCTTTTTCACTGGAGAAGTACCAAAAACACTAGACTTTACCTTTAAACTCTTTCCTTTCTTTTTTAACTTAGCGTTTTTAGCCTTTTTCTTAGCCAAAAGTTTAGCCTTTTTAGCTTCCTTCGCCTCTTTAAGTTTTTTCAATCTCTCTTTTTTCGTCAGTTTTTTAAGTCCTTTAGCTTTTGGAGATGTTGCAGAAGAATCTTTATCACCAGATTTCTCTTTATCCGAACTTTCATCAACCGTGTCTGCATCACTTTTCTTCTTTTTGTCCTTTCCTTTCAATTTTTCCTTTTTCTTAGTTTTCAAGTCAATTTTTCCTTTCTTTCCTTTCTTTTTCTTGCCTTCCTTTCCCTCCTTAGCATCATCAGCAGTTTGTTCACTGTCCTCAGTTTCTTTATCTGACTTTGTGCCCTTCTTACTGTTTTTTTTCTTCTTCTTCGGCGATTGATCTTGGTCTGTTGTAAAGTCACTATCATCCTCATATTTCTTTCCTTTCTTTTTGGTTTTCTTTTTGTCCGCTATCTTTCCATCGGTGTCATCGTCAATTTCATCATCATCGATTTCACCTTCACTTTTTTCTTCCTCTTCTTCTCCACTTTCCTCATCTTGTTTCACACCTTTACCTTTCTTTCCCACCTTTTCTTTACCTTTCTTGGCTCGACCAGGGGAAGCTCTTCCAGGGGAGGCAGCCTGAAATCATTTTGACTCTTAACTCTTGCCATGCTGAATAAATTTTGGCTAAAAAATGTCATCAAAATCAAAGGGCAAAAAGCACTGAAAGTACCAACCGTAGGTCAATTTTTATTTCAAAAACTGCATCTATTGACAATTCTGGTTTGAAAGTGAGAAACAGGTGGTGTAGACTTACATCAGACTGCACATATGTGCAGGCTGATGTTTGTCTATAGCTCCTGCCAAAGCAGGAATATTCCGGGTTCAGCATGACAAGGGTTTAACCTTGGTTTTTACTCCTAAAAATCCTTCCTAACCCTACAAACGTTCTGCTAATGGTCAATTAGACCCACTGAATTTTGTGATTTTTATAAATTAATTGTTTTCTTCATCCTATTACAAGCCATCTTTGAAGATGATTCAGCATAAGCAATTAACCCTTGTCATGCTGAATAAATTTTTACTTAAAATTTTCATCAAAATCAAAGGGCAAAAAGCTCTGAAAGTCCCAACTGTAGGTCAATTTTTAATTTGAAAAACTACATCTATTGACAATTCTGGTTTGAATGTGAGAAACAGGTCGTGTAGAATTACATCAGACTGCTCATATGTGCAGGCTGATGTTTGTCAATAGCTCCTGCCAAAGCAGGAATATTCCGGGTTCAGCATTACATGGGCTTAACCTTGGTTTTTACTCCTAAAAATCCTACCTAGCCCTACAAGTGTTCTGCTAATGGTCATTTTGACCCACTGATTTTTTTATTTTTATAAATTAATTGTTTTCTTCATCCTATTACAAGACATCTTTGCAGCTGAATAAATTTTTGCTATAAATTTTCATCAAAATAAAAGGACAAAAAGCTCTGAAAGTCCCAGCTGTAGGTCAATTTTTATTTGAAAAATAATCTATTGACAATTCTGGTTTGAAAGTGAGAAACAGGTGGTAAAGACTAACATCAGACTGCACATGTGTGCAGGCTGGTGTTTGTCTATAGCTCCCGCCAAAGCAGGAATATTCTGGGTTCAGCATGACAAGGGTTAAGTATCTAGGTAGAGTTTGTTGTTTATATTAATTCATTCATAAAGATCCCTATGAACTATAATCAACTTTTAAATTAGTTTTTGTGGGACACACACAACCACACACATGCACCCACACACACAGACAGACATAACTATATATACCCATCATAATTTCATGACAGGGGCTTAAAAAAGTGAATTTATTTGTTCAAATTTCTCCTTTTTCAGGATTTTTGTCTTAAAATTAATGAAAATTTAACAAAAGTTTTGTTTGTGCACAAGGATTCAAGGGTACTCACATCATCTGAGTCTTTCTTGCCCCGCCCCCTTCCTTTCACAGCAGGCTCCGCCTGTTTATCTCCCTGTTTCTCCGCCTCCATGGCCTGCCTGTTGGCCTGTAGAATCTTTTCAGCTAAATCTCTCTGCTTTTGATCACTGATTCTAGTGGAGGATCTGCTAAAACAAAAGAATTAAGGTAGTGGACCCGTAATGGTTTCGCGATGTTTCAGAAGTATTGAACTTTAACAATGTTAACCGAGGTTTCCTAATGATTTTTATTAGGAAACCTCATTCAACATTGTGAAAGTTCATTTGTTTCGAAAAGTTGTGGAACTATTACAAGTCCACTGCCTTAACTCAATTTATTCTAATATAATAGAAGTGTTAGGTTAAAATTTTTAAATGTGGTTGCTCTAAAAATAGAATATAAGCCATATTGTAAAGTCATGCACCATTTCAAAGGAATACATTGAATCAAAAGAACATCTAAAGCTGGAAATATCTTTGGTTATACTTTCAAAAGACATAATAAATATTTGTAGAGATAAACTGTCAAACAAGTAAACTCCGTCTATAAGAAACTCTGAGGAGAAAGGAGAACATAAACTGGTATAAACATATAATGTCTGAGCTACAGATAGACAGGGGATTTTAGATTTGAGATCTAGTATTTCAATAATTATAGCTCAAACCATATGTTGTTGGTACTCATTGAAATCGTCTCGTTGAGACGATTCAAATGAGTACCCACAACACAGGGTTCTATTTAGAAATAAAGATTTTAAACTTGCTTTACCCTCTCTTACATGTACCTCTGAATGTTATAAATTATGATTTTCCAAACCAATACCACCTCTTCTGGACTAGAAGACAACTTTGATTTTAGTGACATATAGATTTTAGCAGAATAAGAGCAGTTTTCTTTATTGAAATTGTAAAATTACTTATTTTCAGACATTTTTAAAGTTCTGAAATTACAAAGGGTCACTAATCTTAGACCTATGTAAGATAGCAGCTGGAGTCTAGGAAAGGATGTAATGGAAGAACTGGTGTGAGAAATACTAGGAATCCATTGCTAGGTGCTCCAGCCATGCAATATAACTGAAATATTGTTGAAGGTGGTGTCAAACCCCATTCAAACAAACAAATCTGAAATTAAGAACAACTTTAATCACAAACCTTTTTCCAAATCCTGGTGAGCCCTGTTCAGACTTGCCCCGCCCTTTGTTACGTCCTGGACTCTCTGTCACCCATTCCTCGTCAAATATGCGATTTCTTGTGGGTGCCCGACCTGACTTTCTTGGAGAGTTTAAGTATGGGCTTTCTGGCTTGGAGACCACAGGAAGTGCTGAAAATTATAACAACATATAACTTCTTACTCTAAGTGTGTGCAAGTCAGTAAATATGCAATTTTTCATTGATTGTGATATTATTTAATTTATTGCAAGGTTTTTTTTAATGTAATCGACAGTACTTTCAACAATATTTCAGTTGTATTGGTGTAAAATTGATGGTGTATCCATCCAAAGATGCAACCATTATTTCATCCTTTTCACCAATTGTGGGAGACAAATGATGACTCTTACAAAACTTTAATTAATTATGATGATTTCAATCATTTGTTCCTACGAAAGTAAAAGAAAATTATGATCAAAGTCTTTACCTAAACAAGAAGTGTTTGGGAAACACTTTTCCCTCTAAAAGAACATTTTTCAAACTATTGACATTGAAAGAGAAACTTGACCTTTATGAGTAGATACGTATGGATGAGATCTATTATCATACCAATAAAGAGTACTAAACTGGATTGAAATGATTTGCAATTATCAAATTTTTGTTTTAAGGACGCAGGACCGTAATAGTTCTGCAACATTTCGGAACTTATGATCTATCACAATGTTGACCTAGGATTCCTAATGAAAATCATTAGGAAACCTCAGTTTACACTGTTAAAGTGCATTATTTCCAAAACATGTGGAACTATTTTGGGTCCACTACCTTAAATTTTGAAGGTTGATGAATGGCATTACAGAATGCTAGACAGACAAGTGAAACAATTAACCTCCTTTCTCATCAAAACAAGGGCATATAAACATTGATTTGGTCCTACCTGGATTTACTAGTCCAGGAGACAGTAGGCTATCAGCAATGTCCACCATAGGGGATATATTGCCTTCTTCATCAAGACTGACCATCACGGGTTTAGGTTTAGACTGGTTGTCAGCCAGGTTCTTGGGTTTGTGGCCACTTTGAGGATTTATACAATAACCGTGGTCAGAGAACACTGCAGACATTATTGTCTCCTGGAAAAAACAAACAATCTTTTTGTTATAGCTTAACACACATTTTCAGGTCTGATTTATTATGAATTTACAGTCAAAACAGTTTCTTTAACAAGTAAAAATTGACTAAATGCGTAATAAATCATATGCAGTTAACAACCAACAATTTCACTTTTTTCCCTTGACCTGCATGAGCGCCTGTAAATGTTATTGAGAGGGGTAGTTTCCTTTTCAACTCTTGTCAAAACTGTAGATATTTTCACAACAAAAGTTGTTAAAATAACATTTCCTTGCATCTTTTTTCAAAGAAAAACATCTCTCTTTTAAGAAATATGTGGACAAAATGAAATCCCTAACAAGCAATTTCTATCTAGTCGTCATTCTGAGTTTCTGTCACTTAACTTTACCGGAGCATATCTCCTAAAGTATAAAAGCTATCATTTTGAAACTTTATGGGTGGATAGATCTCATGGAGGAGAAGTGCAGTGCACAAGAACTACAACTCTTGCTTGCATAATTTTGGAGTTATTGCCCTTTGTTATATTAAGAGTTGTAGTTCTTGTGCACTGCACTTCTCCTTCATGAGATCTATCATCCCATAAAGTTTCAAGTTGATAGGTACTTTACTTGAGGAGATATGCTCTGGACAAAATCTTAGTCATTTAAATAATAATGATTTTTTTCTATCTAGTTAATGTTAATATTGTCACATTTTCCGCTCTTAAAAACGAGGGGTGATGAAGGCTGTTTAGCAGTAAGAAAATATAAACAAATAGTAAAATCATGTGGTTAATATCAAACATTTGTCAGAAGAAATGTACATTATCCCTTTTTGACAAGAGCCATGTCGGACATGGCCATCCACTGCCGTAAAATTGACCCCCTGCAAAATGTTAGTCTTTAAAATAACAAAGAGAAATACCTCCAAAATTATGCAAGCAAGAGTTGTAGTTCTTGTGCACTGCACTTCTCCTCTATGAGATCTATGAACCCATAGTTTCAAGTTGATAGCTATTTTACTTGAGGAGATATGCTCCGGACAAAAATCTAAGTCTTTAAAATAACAAAGGGCAACTAGAACTGTTGCAGAGCAGACTAATACCCCCCACAAGCGCTTTGTCAGAATGTAAGTGCTAAAAGTGCAGGATGTGTTTGTTACTAATATTAAGGTCATATGCAGCATTTAAATGAAGTTTTATGATTCTAGGTCGCTTGGTTTTTGAGTTTAGAGTCGAGAAATGAAAATTGAACAAAAATTGACTGTGACCTTGACCTTTGACCTATATGACCCAAAAACGATAGGGCACTTCCTTGGATCATAAGCAACATTTGCATAAAGTTTCATGATTGTAGGTCACTTGGTTCTCGAGTTAGAGTCCGGAAACTAAAATTGAACAAAATTTACTGTGACCTTGACCTTTGACCTATGTAACCCAAAAACAATAGGGCACTTCCTTGGGTCATAAGCAACATTTGAATAAAGTTTCATGATTGTAGGCAACTTGGTTCTTGAGTTAGAGTCCGGAAACAAAAATTGAACGAAGGCTGACAGTGACCTTGACCTTTGACCTATATGACCCAAAAACAATAGGGCACTTCCTAGGGTCATAAGGAACATTTGTATAAAGTTTCATGATTGTAGGCCACTTGGTTCTTGAGTTAGAGTCCGGAAACAAAAAATTGAACGAAGGCTGACAGTGACCTTGACCTTTGACCTATATGACCGAAAAACAATAGGGCACTTCCTTGGGTCATAAGGAACATTTGTATAAAGTTTCATGATTGTAGGCCACTTGGTTCTTGAGTTAAAGTCACATTTGCATAAAGTTTCATGCATGTAGGTCACTTGGTTCTCGAGTTAGAGTCCGGAAACTAAAATTGAACGAAAATTTACTGTGACCTTGACCTTTGACCTATGTTGTAGGCCACTTGGTTCTTGAGTTAGAGTCTGGAAACGAAAAATTGAACGAAAATTTACTGTGACCTTGACCTTTGACCTATATGACAGAAAAACAATAGGGCACTTCCTTGGGTCATAAGGAACATTTGTATAAAGTTTCATAATTGTAGGCCACTTGGTTCTTGAGTTAGAGTCACATTTGCATAAAGTTTCATGCATATAAGTCACTTGGTTCTCGAGTTAGAGTCCGGAAACTAAAATTGAACGAAAATTTACTGTGACCTTGACCTTTGACCTATGTAACCCAAAAACAATAGGGCACTTCCTTGGGTCATAAGGAACATTTGTATAAAGTTTCATGATTGTAGGCCACTTGGTTCTTGAGTTAGAGTCCGGAAACGAAAATTGAATGAAGGCTGACAGTGACCTTGACCTTTGACCTATATGACCCAAAAACAATAGGGCACTTCCTTGGGTCATAAGGAACATTTGTATAAAGTTTCATGATTATAGGCCACTTGGTTCTTGAGTTAGAGTCCGGAAACGAAAAATTGAACGAAAATTTACTGTGTCCTTGACCTTTGACCTATATGACAGAAAAACAATAGGGCACTTCCTTGGGTCATAAGGAACATTTGTATAAAGTTTCATGATTGTAGGCCACTTGGTTCTTGAGTTAGAGTCCAGAAACGAAAAGGTCTACGGACGGACGGACGGACAGACGGACGGACAGACAACCAGACATGGTGAAACCAATATACCCCCCTCTTCTTCATAGGTGGGGGGTATAATAATTCCAAAATGACAGAAGGACGGAATGACGGACGGAGACCATTACTATATCCCTTTGCTGAAAATGGTTGGGATACAATTTCTATTCAGCAAATTTATTTTCAACAATGTTCTCATTTATTCTCCTCATGAAAATTTGGACTCTTTTACTTTTAACTCCTTGATTTCATAACTTGGGGGTCCAATGGACTCCTTGCTCAAAGAAACTAGTTTCAAACACTGTATAAGACTCTTACAATAATCCAAGAAATAATACATACTGGTATTTCATCCACCACTGCAGGGTCGGCCACCTCCCCTGTGTTACCATGGTTACCATTCTCCCCAAGGTCCATGTTAAGTAGGTCAAGGTCGGATGTGGTGCTCTGTTTCAGAAGTTCTCTGACCTCCTCTGACTGCAAAACTTCATCCAATTTGTTCAAATGCTCCTCTGAGAACTCGCTGAAGGGATTCTTGTCCTGTGGAAAAAAAGATATTGTTGTAAAACACCAGGCCTGCATTAAGGATGACGAAAATGGTGAAAACCGTTGGCAAATTATACCCTGCTTTGCATGCAAAGCTGGGTATAATTTGCGAACAGTTGCACGGTTTTTATCATCCTAAATGCAGGTCTGAGTTCTGACCTATCTGTTATTTCTCCTGCAAATCCTATGTCGTGAGTACTCAAGACAAAACAATTCCATCGAGTACCAAAAGAAAGAATTTTGGTCTATAAATAAAGAAATTTAACACTGACTAATAATACATTGTATTGTTTAACTGGCATTTACCATTACTTTTAGCAATTTTCAGTCATACCAGAGCATCTAACAATGAATTCCTGTTATTTGTCACTTTGAAAAAACGCTACTGGTAAATTTAAAAGTGGGTGCAAAAATGAATCAATCCTGATAGAGATAGGAATTATAGTGGGGAAAAGATAAATTGCTAGTGAAATGTCACAAAATTTCTTCTTTTTCCACAATACTTTCTCAAGAGATTTAAAAACCCAGTTCTTTACAGATGAACGATAAATTTACCTCAAAGCTCCAGGTCTCATTGGTACCCTGCTGTGTATTGTCAGATAGTGCAGTTTGTAAAGATTGATTCCTGTCAGACGATGTTGCAGCCTGGTCCCCGTATACAGGCTCCACTGTGGTCACTCCAGACACTGTATCTAGGGTAGAACTGGTACCAGCTGTGTCTTCACTCATAGTATACAACTACCAGCAAACTGATAAGAATGAATAGAGAGCTCTCAGGGTTTGTCACTAACTTGTTTATATCATAGGCCTTGAGGTTTGTTTTGTTTGTTTGAATAAGTTTTCTTGCCGCTATCAACAATTTTTCAGTTATATTGCGGAAGCTGGAGCACCTAACCATGGATTCCTTATATTTTTTACACTAGTACTACCTAATAACCTTTCCTAGCCTCCAGCTGCTAGACTACTCCCATAGGTCCAGGATTATCAACCCATTGGTGGAAGACAAGAATTCGGAGAGGATGAGTGCTGCTGTTGGAGATTGAACCCAGGACCTCTGGATTGACAGTATGACACACTACCAACTGTGCTATAATGGTGGCAGGCCTTTAAAACCAGTTGTTTGAAGCTTTCACTGGTGCTTGACTCTAAGTCAGGTCTTACAGATCCTTCTTAACTCTAAATAATTTATACTCAAATTGACAATAACTTACTCAAGAAATCAGTGTAAAATTGTACACTGATGAAATTTCTCTGATAGTACAGGTTGCTTTTTGACAGAAAACTTATATTTTAGATTTCAATGGGCTTTCACAATACCTAAGATATCACAAGTTATTGCTCAACAATAAGGATAATTTACCTGGACACAACAAATGATGTTTATTATCATGATGGTCATGATGTTTAATGTCATACTATACTGGAAATCACCGTTCGACACTAAGGGGAGTTAAAAAGTCTAAAGTTTAAAGATAAACTCTTTTGTCAAAGTCTCAGATCTTTTATGTACAAAAGTTGTTGGTTGTATCTACTTATTTTTTTTTTTTTTGGAAAGAAAACCATCAAATATATCTGGCTGAATTATTGTGGAAAAAGAAGAAATTGCTTGTTAAAAGCAATTTCTTCTTTTCCACAATTTTCTCCCGAAAATATCAAAATTTGGACTCCCTAATTTGAGCCTTGGCTCCTTCATTTGATAAGTTCAGAGTCCATTTGACTCCTTTTTCTCAGAAGTAAGTGTCGAAACCCTGATCTAGCAAGCACCCAAGGGACATTTGAAAAGTGCTTCCTTAAGGCAGGTGCTCGCTTCATGCAGGTATATTTCAGTACAGTTGCGTCACATGGGAACTCAGTAGGTGCCAGCTTAAACAGTCTGGCTGCTTGTTGAATACAGGTGGCTGCTAAGACAGGTTAGACTATAAACATGTATTTGAAAATAACATTGAAAAGCATTAACAAAATCAATTATTGCATTTTCTGTCATGTCTAGGATGGTATGAAATAGAATCCTCTATGTTAAACTTAGTATAGTAAATATTAGTAGTTAATGGATTAATCCATGCATCTACATGCAAGAAAACATATGCATCTGCATGCAAGAAAACATATGCATCTGCATGCAAGAAAACATATGCAATTGCATGCAAGAAAACATATGCATCTGCATGCAAGAAAACATATGCATCTGCATGCAAGAAAACATATGCATCTGCATGCAAGAAAACATATGCATCTGCATGCAAGAAAACATTTACTGATAAAACACCAAATTTAAAGTAAAGGGCTTGTGTTAGCTAGTCAAATTCAGGGGTCATTGACCAATTGACTAAGAATTTCTAGAGGTGAAAACTGTTTTTGAATACAATAAAATAACTGGATAATACATAATGATTTCTTAGTTATGCTGATAGCACTGTTTAATTGTTTCCTTCATATCTTTATATGAGACTCATATAGGATCTGTCTGTCATGAGATTTTGTTTGAGGCAAGCTGATCTTAACTAAGTCTAGAATTGAAATGTTATAAAGCGAGCCTTGGCACACTTCATAACCTTTTTATTCTAGAAAAGGTTAAGATAAGCTTGTCTTAAACAAAATGGAGTACCAGATTCTATTTCTCACATAAACATCTTTTTTGGTACATTAGAAATCTTTTTTGGAAATGTCTAGATGATATAAAGTATGTGAAAACATGTATTAGATGATGTCTCGATAACATCATTTAGAATGTGATCTTACAATCAAATTTTTGAGAGTTATTTTTTTTATATGTTTTTAGAGTCATGACCTTGGTTTAAGGGTCAAACACAAGCCCTGTGTTCTGTCATGATATACTGGTATATAATATGCAACAATATATACTGAATTACAAATAAACATGTTTATACTCAATTGCTAATTTCATATTTAAGTCTGTGCGTGACATTTCCAACAGTTGCATTTATGTACAAAGCAACGACTCTGACCAGCCTGTGCATCTGGAGTCTGACCAGAGTCTTTAATATGTGTGCAGTAGATAGTTAAGGTCTCAAAGTACCTGAACACCATCAGGTAACATTATATTTACAGTAGGTGGCTGTCTAGGCTACTCAGTGTTTTTACCCCACAAACATTTCAAATTTATGTCACGCACAGGCTCATTTTGTCAATTACAATGTCATCCAACAAAAGACTATGGCATTAGTAGCTAAACTGCAGACACAGTACAGGATGTTAGAAAGAATAAGAACCAAAGTGTTTCATTAAAAGCAGGGATGGGAACGAGTATTCGATTAATAGAGAACTCAATCAAACGTCTGATTAACAATTACCAATTTCACCTATCGATTAATTGGTAAAAAAATTGAAATAATAGCAAATTCTTTTCCAATCTCACTTTTTCAAATTTTCTCAAAATACTGATCTTTCATATGAAATGTTGTTCAGCTAAAGTCTACAGATAATGTATGCAACACCTGGGCGCCTGCCAAATGTCTTATCCATCGATAATTTTCCGAATTTGAAATCAAGTGCCAACTGTCATTGTTCTTGCTGTCTAACAATACACGTCATTTTTTGTAACTATTCACACCGTTGAATTTTGGTACTCTTATCAGGAACAGTGAGATTTACTTGGATCTTTGGAACAGCGGAATAATGCGTCGTTCCAAACCCTTGTAACGCAATCTTATTGTTGCAGCGTTGCTCCAAAACCTTGTAACGCAATCTTATTGATGCTGTAGTTACTTGGTCTTTCTCAAGCGAAAGTTATACATAAAACCGAGGAATATCGCCTGAAAATATTACCGAGAAATGACACCACTCTCTAGGCATGCACTTTACAATTTTCAGTTTCTTAGATTAAATTAGCAATAATTTGTCATTTCAACTGCCCATTTGACCGAAAATATGCAGCAAATACCGTATATCATCACGTTTGAAGACACAGAATAAATGAATGTCCTCAATTCTATCCGAGTACTCGATCGGAAAGGTGAACGAGTAATGGCTTAGTAAAATTTGTACTCGTTACAGGGGTTGAAAAATCTTAAAAACCCAACTAGTCCTGTAGGACTAGTAACCATAAATTTCGACTCGCCCTTAAACTAAATGAGCTTGCCCTTCAAAATTAATAAAATGTAAGTTAGTCTTATAACAAGAACACAAGTCATTTGAATTGGTTGAAATTTTCATCCCGGTATAAATTTAACTCATAGTGAAAGTACTTTATGAAATCAGAACTTTCCACCCAGTGTGCATGGAAAGGTATGTTCATATGACATGCGTGGAAAGGTATGTTCATATGACATGGTTTGCTATTTTGTATTCAATATTAAAGAGATGGGTAATCTATGTGGTCTCAACATGTACAGAAGAATATCTTAATGAGCAACACAGATAATAAGGAATTTGGGATATTAGCAACCTGGACCACAAAACCATTTCTTCTTTGGCCTATGAAAAATCCGATGAATAATCGGCACTCTCAGTATCATTAAATCTCACGAATAATAGAAACAAATTTTTTGAACCAGTACCATATTTTATTGAATATTACAAACATTCGGAAGATTAAATGCGAATGAAAAAATATTAAAACACAAATAAACAAGTTTTGACCTGGAATAACTTCTTTGCTATAAATATATATTTTTCTTTTGTTGTCCTAGTGTAAGCTGCGCTTGTAAACAACCAATGTTATCCCACTCGGCTTTTTGAAATTATAATTGGCGATCGTTGAAATGCGACCCGCTCCCCTTTAGTGTGTGTGTGTGTTTATTTTGTTTTTTTGTTGTTTTATAATTTTTTACTAAAAGGAAATCTCTAAAACCATCCCTAACATCTTTCTCAAAGAATTTGAAGGCTTTTGAAAGGGTGCAGATATGATTGAACGCAGCAAGTGTACATTACTGAAATTAGATTAATTATGCATGCATAAAAATAGTTGTTTCGAAATAATTTACTAACAAAAATTACTTACTTTAAATAAAAAACATAATCATTGTCAAAATATCCGAGTGGTAAAGATGTGAGAATATCATAAGATTTATTTTGAAACCAATCTTTAATATGGCATCACTGTATAAATTTCTCGGAAAATGGCCCGACTTCAATGGGACCGCCGAACACCTGTACTGGGCGAGGTCATCTATGTTTTCACAGCAACACAATTTTCTCTCGTGTTTACACGATAGTCTCATTAAATAGTCGCATAAATAGTGGATATAAAAATATAACGGATAGTCTTTAGAAGGGTAACTGAATTTATTTTGGCTCATCCAGTTTACGACTCTCATCGCCGGAACATTTTTTTTTTTCAAAGACAATCTGCAATTTAGAAGCCGTTGGAAATTGTCAAATATTAACTGCGACTACGATGCCAAATTGCAATGGTCATTTGTTTAAAGATGAGCTTTTCCTTGCATGATTTAAAGCCTAGATTTGTACTCGCCCCGTCGGACTAGCTCACCCAAAATTCTACTCGCCCTCCAGTAATTTCTACTCGCAAATGCGAGCGGGCGAGTGGAATTTTCAACCCCTGATAAAGCAGCGATGCCCAAACTACATCTTGAAAATCGAATTGAAACATCCATATAAGTAGATGTTATAAATTGGAAATCTTGGAATAAAGAGATTAATTTGAAGGAAATGTAGTGACTGAAAATTAATTTTCTTAGTTTATTTTAGAGATTTCCAATCCATAACAAAGTAACAAGAGCATGGTGTAAAATGCGGCCACGCCTACAGATGGCTCACAAGCATGTACTTTATCAAATAATCAAGCATCATTTACTGGAGTCAATGTGTATAATGACCCAGGGGTGGGGAATTCCCATGCCCAACTTATCCAACATGGGCTTTTCTACCTGTGTTCAAATAAATAAGTACATTTTGAAAGTCCACTTATCTATGGACAAGTAAATACCAGGGCAAATCTTGGTATGGCACTATACAGATCAACGAGATTAATAAGCTTATTGTTTGTACCAAAGAGTAGAAAACACTGTTTTTAATGAAGAAAATGCTGGGTTTCAGCTTTTTCTTTAAAAAACAATGTTTTCTCAAACTCTTTCCATTCTATTTCTTGCAGACAGGTTCATTTTAATCCTGGACAAGTATCACACTTTATTTGTCCACGAACAAGTGGGGAGAATCTGTATTTCCACACCCCTGTAACAGACGCTGTATTAAGGGCTCATCATTATACTATTGTATGTCCAAATATAAATAAGCCTATTCAGCCCTTGGTATGTGGGCAAGGGGAATTTTTAATAGAATTTCACAACTTTAACAAAATTCCAACTTTGAAATTGAAAGCTAATTAGCACAGTCTGAAGAAATTAGACTTGAAGTGTAAATTTCAATGAAAATATAAGGATACTCCTTGGGAAAGAAAACACTCTTTGATTATTTTTCCTTGTAAATTAAGGGATCGACAGTGGGTAGACTCATGACCAGGTGACCGGCTACTTCAGTTTGTATAACGCTGTGCTAGTGTTCTGGGGGTCATAGGTTTGAGTCCAATAGTTGGCACATCTTTTCCACCCATATTTACTTAAATGGTTACGGAAGTAAACAAAAAATGCTGGGTTCGGCAATTTTGAGAGCAGTATGGGACCGGCTCAAAATGGTTAAAAGGGGGAGAAGTACAGTGATCGACAGTGGGTAGATACATGACCAGGAGCCCTGCTAGCTCAACTGGAAGAGCACCATGCTAGTAATCTGGGGGCTGTGAGTTGGAGTTCCATGTTGGGCAAATCTTTTCTGCCCTCATTTACTTTATATAGATAGACTCAACCAAATATATCTTTTTGTGAAAATACTTATAGCAATAGGGAAAAGTCATGCACAAATCAAATGAGAATCACAAATTGATGAAAAACAGGCATGCAAACACTGATGGCAGAAGCGACGAGGCAAATATCACAGCACATTGATAAAGTAGCAAAACAGTTATCTAAAAAGAAACCTTGTTCTTTATTTGTGGACATGTTGTGTCAGAAAATGGTGCCAAACCTAGAAAATGAAAACACACTTGTGTGACTTTCAAAATAACCTCATTCTGCACAACAAACATTGTCACAACAATACAGACGAAATAAAGAATAATTAAATGCACAAATGCAATATGACTACGAACCTTACTCATGCATAAACAATGTTATTTTGTAACACAACAGCCTAACTAGTATTTCAAGGTTAGCATGTTATGAATTGTGATGTAAAACCCACGAATTTGATGCAATTTTCCACATAGTCTCCGGCCATGCTCATCGCCATATTTATATTCAAGTCACGTGACAAAATAATAAATTCAAAGCGTAGGAAACGATTTTTCGTGAAGTATTCTATAATGGGGAGGGTGGATTACTGCTACTGGTTAAACCAAACTAACATACCTTCCAGTATTTCAAAATCTGTCAAAATGAAATGCACATATCTGATTGGAAAGATGCAGTGTTTAAAAGCCCTAAATGTCTTAACTATAGAATCTTTAAACAAGACTTTGGGTTTGAAAATTACTTTAATAATGTTTTCATATGAATTCTTCCAGATGATCTATCAAAATCTCTTTGCCACTTCAGATCACTAAATCACAAATTTCCAATTGAATGGGGGAGATTTTTAGGGACCATAAGGGATGACAGGATATGCGAGTTATGCAGGCTGAATAAAATGGGTGATGAGTTTCATTACATGTTAGAATGTACCTATTTGAAGGTACCAGAAAAGTCTATTTGCCAAGAAATATCATCATGCGTCCAAATGTGAATTCTTTTCATAGCATTATGACGTCGAGTGATGTAACAACTATTTTCAAAGTTGCAAAATTTTGTAAGGTATTTCTGAAAAAATTTCATGAGATATTTTAACATATTTAATTGAAATTGTTACTAAATTGTGAAGTAGTTGTGGAAGTATTGCAGGCTCATACACATAAATTTATGGGCCAGGAATAATTTCACATAAATTTGAGCAAAATTATGGTTAAGGTTAAAATGTGTTGCCCTCCATTATGGAGAGACCTACAATGATATTGGTCGACACTTTACGCAAATCTCATATTGTTAACATTTGTAGTGCTGAATCAAAATTTTGGCAAATTGCATTAAAATCAGAGTTCCGAAAGCACTAAATGCACTTTTTTTTCACTATTCTGGCTTAAAGGGGAAAAGAAGGCGGCATAGGCCGATATCAGATTGCACCAATGCACAGGCTGTTCTTTGTCTGTACTTCTTGCTATAAATGGAATATTTTGGGTTTAGCATGACAATGGTTAAACATTGCTTGACACTTTTATCAGATCGAGGTCTAGTAATACTTATATTCAAATATATTCATATAACTTCTAGTCATCTTTTAACTGAATTTTCCTACACTCAGGCTACCTATGAATGCACTATGGTTGTTTTAACACTGAAACTTTCTTCCGAATCTTTGTTTATTGTTCATGTTTGTTTGTATATTTATGACTTGTACCCCGGTTAGGGGTTTGTCAATCTAATAAAACTCTTGAAACTGAACCTGTCCGGCGTTTTGGATGACAACAAGGTGCAACTTAGTAAGTATGTAGGTAAAATCTAAGGTACGTTTTTTTTGCTGATGACACGACCATTTACTTGGCAGTCTCCAGCTTGCAGGATGCTTAGATTCTAATGCAGGATCTTGATCAACTCTGGTCGTGGAAGCTGGAGTGGGACTGGAGTTCAATCCCAGGAAGTGTGTTGTAATACACATAACAAGGTCTAGAACTCCTCCCCAGGCCAGTACCTGCTGCATGGCCAAGTCTTAGAGTCAGTTGTGGGCTCCAAGTATCTGGGCTTGGAGATCAGCAACAACATATCATTCAACAGTCATATTCAGAACATCACTTCCTCTGCAAGCCATTCCATTGGCTTTCTTAAGAGAAACATTAGGACTCACAACCCAGCACTTAGAGAAATGGCATACAATACTCTTGTTCGCCCCCAGGTGGAATATTCTTCACCGGTGTAGAGTCCCTACACCGACTCAATGATTGAAACGCTGCCGTTAAACGCTGCCGGAAAATGATTCAGCGTAGAACAGTCCGCTGGACCCTGAATAACTATTCCCCCTTTACGCCAGTGTGACTGAGATGATCTAGGCTGGAGGTCCCTTGAGCAGAGGAGGTCTGGCGCTCGTCTTTGTCTCTTTTATAAAATCTTAAATGGCATTGTAGCCATTGACATGCCTCCGTATGTTGTCCACCCACTGAAAATTCCAAGAAATTCACACACCCTTTGCTTCCGCCAAATTCAAACCCCAGTGAATTACTACAAATACTCAATCTAACCCCTCGCAATCGTGCAATGGAATAGGCTGCCAATATAGCCAATATAGCTTTACTGCCCACTTTCGTCTCTTTTAAGAGGGCAGTTAGCTCAGTCAACCATCCAATGCCTTAAATGTCAATGCACTGTATTTAGCTATCACTGTCAGCTTGTTTCTGAACATTTAAAACCCTATCTTCTTTTACTCCACACTAACTAACAAATTTTATTGAAACTTACTCTTATTTTTAACCATTTTTCCACTAACACCACACCGCACGCAGACCTGCACGTAATCTCCGTGAGGGAGTGATGCGCTAGAGATACCTTGATACATACAAACTTTATTTAAATTCGGCAAGACAGTACAGCAATAAATATAAGCTCACATGAGCTTTGAACAGACCAGCATACATATATGAATAGCACATGATCGTAAACATTTACAAAACACATTGTTCACCAATTATGAAAAAAGTAAAAAAAAAGGTGTCAAGACTGCTTATCAGAGAATAGTAAGGACTGCATGGCATTACTATGTTGTATAAAAAGGTTAGAATTGATATGTTACTGTAATATTTAATACGTACTTAGTGTATTAGATGAAATAAATATATCTAACGAGGTTGGGAGAATTGATTATTGACGAGTAGATATTTTTTTCATACAATACACTAAGTACTTATGATATTTATCTTATAACTCTATTTGTCTTGTTTTCGTCAATGTTTCTAACTGAAATGCAAGTTTCTAAAAATATAAATATATTTGTATTTGTTCTACAATTAGCTATGTGATATCATAAAAAAGTATCATATGGGATGTTTGTATAGTTATAAGATAAAAAGAAAACTATTGAGAGATTGTGGCATAAAAATTAGATATCACAGAGCACTTGACATGTTAAACTGAAAAAATAAAAATAAGATAAGATAAGAAAATGTGTTTCCTGCCTGAAGTGGTCCGGCAGCGACTCAACAGAACTAGACATCTTACGACAAAATTAATCGTAAGTCAAAATCACAACTTGTCGTATCTATTGTTTTCATTCATTATCTAATTTTGCCTTGCAATATCTCATCGGAATCGTTTTTAGAACACGATTTTGATGAGATGTTGCATGGCAGATTTCCATATTTAGGTACTACTGTAGAAGCAACTTAAATTTTTGACTTACGCAAAAAATGACCGTAAGATGTTTAGTGAAACGGGCCCCCGGGGCTGCTAACGGAAGCTGTTCTTACATCGAATGTTGCTGATTTCACCTAAAGGACCCGTAAAATATATGAGCATATACGGTATTTGAAATTATGTGAATCTGGTTAATTATCTTTAAAGTTTCAACCGTCATTGTTCTGACTCCTCCGAATTCTAAGGAAGGTACATGTAGTTTTACAATCTCAAGCAATTGACCACATGGTTTCTCATAATCGTCATTAACAAACTTAAGTGCCCCTTTTTGTATTTTCTCTATTTTAGTTGCATTTTTCATAGAACAGAAGTGCTAGGGGACAGTGGGCAGAAGTTGATATTAGATAAGATAAATGAATGGAAGATTGTAAGTCTATTTAGTTTTGACAAGGCTCTACCAATCCGTTTGAGAATATTTAGTTGCGGACCAACCCTTTTCAATATGTTTTGAATATTAAAATCAAATGAAAGATCAAAATAAATATCTACTCCCAATCGTTTAACAAATCATCACATTCGATTTTAGAAATGTTTATATTAAAAACTGGGTCCTTTGGGTTTCGTTTCCATCTGCCAGAGCCTGGCAGGATTAGCTTGAATATATTTAAAAGAAAACCAATGTATAACAGTTTTTTTCTTTCCCTCTGCAGGACATTAATCAGCTGGCCAAAGTCGGGTGTAGCGAAGGACTAAGTGTTGTCATCTGCATAATCATAGAGATTGCGTTTTTACAATAAAATGAAAAATATAGTTTATAAAGACATTAAAAAGCAGAGGACCAAGGAGAGGCCCTGAGGTATTCCTTTTTTAATGTCAGTCCAGGTACGGAGTATGCCCCAAACCTTTACTTGCTGCTTCCCGCCATTCAGATAAGATGACATCAAGTGACCTGAATGTTTGGAGAGAACATAGGATGTCATCTTAACCCTTTCCTGTTTTACAAAATTTTGGACCTGTCCAAATTCAAAGGTTTTGCAGACGAAAATTTTAAGTGGATTTAATTTGAAAAATAACCATTCAGTAGGGTGGAAAATAGTGTGGAAAAAGAAGAAATTGCTTGTCAGAAGCATTTTTTCTTTTTTCACAATGTTTTCTCAATAATAAAATCACAGGCACGTAAAAAGCGGGGATTAAATAGCAAAGGGTTAAGGAGTGAAATGTCATGCGTAAGACAGCCGAAAAACCTTGCACAGATCCACGACTACTGCAGCGACATTTTGATTTCTGTTCAAGGCTTCCTTTCAGTCTTCCAACAAACTCATGATTGTAACATTGAGTAGCCTTGACAGCCACATACTGTAAATATAAAGTTACTTGATGGTCTAGAGATACTTTGAAACCTTAAGACCTTATCTATCTACAAAACGCATAGTGAAGACTCTGGTCAGACTGTGCGGATGCATAGGCTGGCCAGTGTCATTGCTTTGTGCATATTTGAAATTGTTGGAAATCTCACGCACAGGCTCATTTATCTTATAACCTCAATTAGCCTTGTTTTCGTCGATGTTTCTAACAGCAAAGCAAGTTTCTAAAATTAACTGCAATATGTCATTGTTAAATATCCTTGTGAAATCATTAGAAAATATCAAATGGGATGTTATCCTTTTGAGCGACGGACCTCTTTTTATTTTTGCCAAATAAAATAGATTTTTTTGTGTGTATAGCGCAATGGGTTTGGGATAGCCTGGAGCAGGTTTAACAAAGGAAAAAAATATATCGGAATTTCGATTATAATAGGTCAGCGACAATCGGACCGGGTTAACCTGAATCCCCTTTGTTTTCAATTCAACATACTAAACCAAACTTTCACTTTAGCACAGCCCATATTTTGCTTAGTTTGTTTGCTTGTTGATTTTGCTTTTTTATCGGGCAACTACTTAAAATTACCCGTCGTTACTTTCAGCGTAAAGCCTAAGCTTGTAGCCCGCTGTCCAAGTCTCTCGAGTCACGAAAAAGTCCAAGCGTGGGATATATATACTTTACGCACTTCCCAAATGGTCCCTTTTCGCGTGACAGGTCATATTTATATATATATATATATATATATATATATATATATATATATATATATATATATATATATATATATATATATATATATATATATATATATATATATATATATATATATATATATATATATATATATATATATATATATATAAAACGCGAAAAGGGACCATTTGGGAAGTGCGTAAAGTGTCGACCCTAGTCAGACTGTGCAGATTGCGCAGACTGACTAGGGTCGATTTTTTTCACCTTGCTTATTTTCTGAATCTAGAATTATCAATCTACCTTCCAGTGAAAGAATGTTTTAAATACGACTTCTGGTTGAGCTTTGCTGGATCAAATCTCTTTTTCAATTATTCATTTTACAGAATCCTGGAATATCCCTTTTATATATGATATGCGCACGTGTGTGGTATTTCCATTAATCTCATATGAGCGCAGAACAAATACTCAACCAGCCTGTACATACGTGCAGTATGGACTGCAGTATGATACTGCACTGCAGTATGCAGTATATCTTCACAATGCATTCTGCAGATATTTAAAGTTACCATTCCTGGCGGGAAAAGAGAAATTTTCCTTTAACATTGTGTGATTGTCAAGGCTGAAAAATTTTAGTGGCTTGCGCGCCAGTGAAATTGTTTGAAATTTCACACACAGGCTCATATTTTTTTTTAAAAAAAGATAATATCAATATCCTACGGAGGCCGCATTGACTTTTCCGTGAATTGGGGAGTGTCTCGGATGAAAGCGTAGAATTTCGGATCATTTTAAGGTAATTCGGCTTCTGACGGTACTTCTATGCGGATATTTAGGCACATTATAACTTGAAGACAAAACGTAGTAAAAAAATACGTTCTTTAAAAATAAATGTATAATGCTCAGTTTTAACCATTCGCTATCTATCGAAAAGTTACATCATATAAACCCACTTGTATGCGAAATGACTGCATCCTTAAAATTCTTGGTGTGTAAACCGCAGAATCATCGATGGTTTGAGAGAAAATAGGGAAAACAACAACAACAACAAAGACCATCATATGGTACCAGTGAGGACATCGCTTAAAAGTGATCGTGCAAAATCTTAACCGAGTCATCCTTCGTTTGAGTCTTTGCTTGAATAGGGTTAAACGTAATTTAAAAAAAAAAATTCAATCATATCGCGCTAGCTAGGGCACCTACCATTGGATTCCTGTTATTTTCGAAACCAGTACTACCATTATAATCTTTTCTAGAAACATGCTGCAAATCTGTCCTCTTCAGGAAGTGGACCCGTAAAAGTTCAATCAAGTCTCTGAAGTAATGAACTTTAACGGTGTTAACTGAGGTTTCCTAATGATTTTCATTAGGAAACCTCGGTCAACATTGTGAAAGATCACGTGTTCCGAAATATTGCGGAATTTCTACGGTTCCACTACCTTAAATTTACGATTATCCATCCATTGATGGGAAACACGGGTCGGAAAGCAGATAAGCCGCCGCCGGGGATCGAACGCATGAATCTCCATGATTGCGTCATCCCACGCGCGGGCTTTCGACCGAATTGTCATTCAAACCTATCAATACTTACTGCCTAACTCTCCTTTCGGGTATTACTGGCAGGTGACTCATTCTAGATGTTATCAATTTTTTCGTGAGAAATTCGAGAGGTAGTGGAATCCTTTTATTTTAATTTATTTATTTTATTTATTTATTATTTTTTTTTGAAGGGTTTTCATCCACTGCCACCCATTTACAGCTGGGTGGACTGAGGCAGTGACTATTAAGTTTCTTGCCCAAGGAAACACCTGGCTGTCACCAGGACCGACGCTCTACCCACTGAGCTATCGAGGTTGTCAACCTAGCAGGCCAACTCAACGTATTATACTGGTTCGTGCGTATAGCTTTTGGAAGTTTAGCTTAGTAGCCTATAGACATTTTTTCAATGCCTATACACTTTCTAGCAGTTAATGGTTGGTTAATTTTTACGAAAAGGCGGTGCTTCAGGATAGTAGCGCTGATTGTTTTCACTTTTTTTCAAATTAACCTGACAATTTTCTACCAGTCAAAGGCAGAAAGGATGACGCTTAAGGACAGGGGTGCTATTTTCAAATGGATACTCGTGATGATCATTTCTCTTTTCCTATACGTAACGTATAACGCTGTTGTACTTAATACAAGTGATATGAAAATAAATGACATTGAAATCAAACTCAGTCGCGGAGACGGCATGACACTTTCAAACCGTTTTACGAAATCAAGAGAGGATTCAAATAGTTTTGCGGTTTCTTGTGTACCGACGTATTTGGTGACGCCACAAAGTGTAAAACGTTGTGTACGTATGTTAAACCCAAGGGTGTTGTGGAGAGAAAGTCGCGAGTTTTCTTGTGTTGATTTAAGGATTGTGGAAAAAACACCAATTTGCATATATAACCCAAAGATAGATGCTGCTGTGTCGAAGAACATATATATACGTGGGATATGGGAACCACAAATGGTCTACGATTTTGGTGAAGCGATAAAGCGGTACAACGTCAGTGACGTTTTGGACGTTGGCAGTAACATTGGACTCTACACACTAAAGGCTGCTAAACTCAACAGACGTGTGGTCGCAATAGACGCAAATATCGAAAATCTCAAATTACTGTCGAAATCACTAGTTCTTGGTAATCTTACGGACAAAGTAACGGTAATATGGAATGCTGTATCCGACGTTTATTCCAACGTCACATTGGCACACGTTCGTGGAAGCATTGCGCGTTCTTTTATTAGACAAGATGGCATAATCGAAACCTCTAGTTTAGTCGAAACCATGCTACTCGACGATCTCGAATCTCTGTACACTAACGAAATCGTGGCAATAAAAATGGACGTAGAATTATCAGAACTTTTGGCCCTGAGAGGAGCAACGTCATTTTTGAAGAACGTCAACGTGAAGTTCATACAAATGGAGATACAACACCACAAGAAATTAGGATCCGGGCAAAATATCGTCAACCTATTGAATTCACTTGGTTTTACACCATTCCGGACCTGTTTGGGGGTAGATAACTTAGCCGACAAACCCATACAGCAATGGACTCCCGACGTGTGTTTTATTAGATAACAGTGTTACGATATTGTGCTAGGATGAGACCATGCATTGGCGGATCCAAGGCCCCGTTATACTAAAGATCTCACGACCATGTTTTTTTTTGTGTGTAAACGATGTAACGAGACATCTGATTGCACAATATATCAGATTGGGCTAATCAGGTTTGTTGTTTCAAGTTTTCACTCAAAAATAATTGTATGTTCGTTAGTAAGACAGGGCCCCGGATTTCTGTGTAGGCGGTTTTCTACAACTGTGCAGTCTGATCTTAGTCTATACTGCCGACCAAAATTTTGTTCACAACAGGAATACGCCCTGAGCATTATGAGAAGGGTCAAATGAATTTCAGCCCGAAGATGAAATAATTGGGCTTCAGAGGAGGGGCGGGGGGTCGTTTGAACCCCCCGAAACCCTTCTGGATCTGCCTCTTCCAGGACACAATGGTTTAGGGATGTGTGCGTTTTATATTTCTGGGATTCATGCATGTCCTAAGATATTTCCAATACTAGTTACACCAGCCACCGTCATAGCGCAGTTGGTAGCGCGTCGGACTGTCAAACTAGAGGTCATTGGTTCGATCCCCGACGGCGGCACTCATTCTTTCCGACTATTTGTCTCTCACCAATGGGTCGATAATCGTAGACCTATGTAAGATAGCAGCTGGAGGCTAGAAAGGATGTAATGGTAGTACTGGCGTGAGGAATACCAGGAATCCATCGTTAGGTGCTCCAGCCGCTGCGATATAACTGAAATAATGTTGAAAGCGGCGTAAAACCCCATTCAATCAACCAATCAATCGATCAAACTAGTTTCACCCTGGGCTCTAAATGCTTGTTTCATAAGATAACGAAGTTTCGGCAATGTGTTCAAAGATTTTTTACGGGTATCTGACAACAAAAAACTCGTTTCCTATGTTTAAAAATTTTAAACGAGACAATATTGATTTTGAAAACGACAATTTGGAATACATTTTTTAAAGTTGTCATTTTCAAACTTAAAACAATATTGCCTCGTCTGGATATATTTTTGACTCGTCGCGCGAAAAGGGACAATCTAGGTAGTGCGTAAAGTGTCGATCCTTGTCAGACTGCGCGCTCTGCGCAGACCGACTAGGGTCGACACTTTTTGCATCGGGCTTATTTTCTGAATCTAGAATGATCAATATACCTTCCTATGAAAGAATTTTTGAAATGCGATCTCTAGTTTACCAATGCTGGACCAAATCTCTTTTTTTTTCAAAAAATCATTTTACAAAGTACCCAGATGGCCCCTTTTCGCGTGACGGGTCACATGTATATATATTTGTTATTTGAAATGATCTAAAGTTTGTTTTTGTGTTTTTTTTTCTATCAAGATAAATTTATTCTGATTAGCTGTTAAGATTGTTTTTATTTTACAATAATTCAATTTTAGATTATTCCATCAATTTCCATACATTATGATTGGACGAAAAATTGTTTTCTTGCTACAGATACAAAAACTAAAGTGAATGATCTTAGTCCAGTTTTGTCCACCTGTAGCGACAAAATTGACCTTTGATCATGCGTAGACCATATAAAGCTTTGATCGATTGCCTAAAATTTTTAGTCCAGTATTGTCCACCTGTAGCGACAAAATTGACCTTTGATCATGCGCAGACGGTATAAAGCTTTGATCGCTTGCCTAAAATTTTTAGTCCAGTATTGTCCACCTGTAGCGACAAAATTGACCTTTGATCATGCGTAGACGATATTAAGCTTTGGTCGCTTGCCTAAAGTTTTTAGTCCAGTTTTGGCCATCTGTAGCGACAAAATTGACCTTAGATCATGCGTAGACGATATTAAGCTTTGGTCGCTTGCCTAAAGTTTTTAGTCCAGTTTTGGTTGACCTATGCTGGATCAGATCTCATTTTCAATAAGTCATTTTACAGAATTCCCGGATGGTCCCTTTTCGCATGACGGGTCACATATGATAGAGGCGATATGTTGAGTGTGACATAAGATAAATGCCCCCACTCCCCCCCCCCTTTCTGAATTTGAGCGATGACGAATTATCAAAACACCGTAACTACAGCTTGATCATTCAACAACAATATTTTTTGAAAGAGGAATTTGTATTACGAACTTGCGTAATGTTGATAATGTAGTTACGCCAAACAATTGTGTCTTTGAATTCAGGGGGAAAATTTTTGAAATAACAATAGCTGTCGTCATTTTGTAAACTGACAGTAGAGGCCCCTTTTGTAAAAAGAAAAAGAAGGGAATAAAGTTAGCTTTCGTACGCAACAATTTTCATTTATAAATGCCTTTTTGACCAATTACTAGCCAAAAATTTCTTTGCAATACATTTGTATTATAAAAATTGTTTTTTCTTTCTCTACAACCCATCTGCTTTGCACAGCCAAACTGTGCACCAGGGGTCTGTTTTACTTAACATCTTACGATTATTTTTTGTGCAAGTCAAAAATTAAAGTTGCTTCTACGGTAGTTACTAAATTTTGAATTCTGTCATGCATCATCTCATTGGAATCTTCTTCTAAAGCCGATTCCAATGAGACATTTAAAGGCATAATCTAACAATGGATGAAAGCACCAGTTACGATTTGTGATTTTGATTTACGATTACTTTTTTCGTAAAAACGTAACAGGCCCAAGCATTGGATAGCCTACAGTCTGAAAATTCGGTCTGAGAAACCAAATATACGACCGTAATGGTTCTGAACATTCTGCCTGTACCTTTTCCTGGATTGCTTGATTGATTTATTGGAGTTTTACGCCGCTTTCAACATTTTTTCAGTTATATCGCGGCGGATTGGGCACTTAACAATGGATTCTTGTTATTTCCCTTACCAGTACAACCATCACATCCTTTCCTAGCCTTTAGCTGCTATCTCACATAGGTCTACGATTATCAACTGTTACGTGCCAATGTAACACGAACAAAGAAGCCAGCAACAAACTTTACAATTAACAATATTTATTGACAATAATACCAGAATTATTGACAATATGAAATTAATACAAAAACAATTTACAATACCTTGAATGTTAATCCTAAAGTTTTAATTTTAGATCCAATTTAATTAAGTTCCTGGTCCACAAATAATAAGTCCAATAATATCCGAATTTAAAATTAAACACGCTTTTAAACACACTTTTAAGATAACAAGAAATCCCCTTTTAGTTTAACACAGTACTACTAAATGAAACCATAAGTCTAAATCAAGTGAACCAAGAATGCTGTAGGAACCCCTTTATATAATACTATAGAACAATCTGGAATAGTATAGAACATAAGAATACTCTAGAGTCTGAATCACCTTCCAAAAGGCCTTTCTAGAAAGATCTAAAATCTTCTACATATCTATTACCTTAAAATGTCAAGAGATATTGGAAAATCCCCAGACTAATTCTAAAAATAGACATGGTAAATACCATTAGGTTTATATATAACACTTTCCCCCTTGAAAGAAAAAAGAAAGGTTTATGAAATAAATCTTTCTTTTTGCATTATCTTTAGCATATAAAATGATAATATACTTTACGCAATTGATAATATCATGATTTGTTGAAATATTTATGCACATCCAGCATGAAAATACAAACAATTTTCATCAAAAGAATTGAAAAAGAGTTATATATGCAAACATATATACATACATATATACAAAAATATAGTAAAATGTAACTGTTAAATTCAATGTTTATATTAAAGATAAGACAATTCAAAATTTTAGACTCTTGACAGAGCATCTGGTATAATGTTGTCTTTTCCTTTAATGTGTCTTACATCAAGATCAAATTCTTGAAGTGACAAACTCCACCTCAATAATCTTTGGTTCTTACTCTTAAGTTTGTGAAGAAAACTTAAGGGATTGTGGTCACTGAATACAACTATAGGAGAAGTTGCAGATGTTAAATAAACTTCAAAATGTTGGATTGCCAAAATCAGAGCAAGACATTCCTTTTCAATGGTGGAGTAGTTTTTCTGATGTTTGTTTAATTTTTTAGAATAATAACAAACTGGATGATCTATACCATCATCGTCTTCTTGCAAAAGAACAGCACCAATACCAACATCACTTGCATCAACAGCTAATTTGAAACATTTGTCAAAATCAGGTGCTGAAAGAACTGGTGTGCTCTTTAGTATGGCTTTCAAGCGATCAAAGGCAACTTGACAGTTATCATTCCATTTGAACTTAACGTTTTTCTTTAATAAGTTTGTTAAAGGTTCAGCTATTATAGAAAAATTCTTACAAAACTTTCTATAGTAGCCAGCCATACCAAGAAATCGCATCAGTTGCTTTTTAGTAGCAGGCACAGGAAATTCAGAGATAGCATTGACCTTAGATTCTAAAGGTTTAACTTGACCCTGTCCCACAAGATGTCCTAAGAAAGTAACAGTAGCATGACAAAATTCTGTTTTTCCAAGATTAACAGTCAATTTTGCATCACTGAGACGGTCGAAGAATTGTTTGATTCTTTGAAGGTGGTCACTCCATGTATCTGTATAGATGATGACATCATCAATGTATGCGTCACAGCCATCTAAGCCAGCTATAACCATATTTACAAGCCGCTGAAACGTCACAGGAGAATTTTTCATCCCAAACGGCATAACTTTGTACTGGTACAGACCAGTTGGAGTAGCAAATGCTGATACTTCTTTAGCCCTATCAGTGAGCGGAACTTACCAGAATCCTTTGAGAAGGTCAAATTTGGTGACATATTTAGAATTACCGACTTTGTCAATACAGTCATCAATTCTTGGTATTGAAAAAGAGTCAGTTTTTGTCACAGAGTTCACTTTTCGATAGTCAGTACACATTCTGTATGTTCCATTTGGCTTTGGAACTAATATACATGGTGAACTGTAATTACTTTGGCTGGGTTCAATAAAGTCATTCTCCAATAAGTAATTCACTTCATCTTGAAGGGCTTTTTGTTTCACTGGATTCATTCTATAAGGATGTTGTTTTATTGGTTGAGAATCTTCCACAATGACATCATGATATATTTTATCAGTTCTTGTTGGGATGTCAGGAAACAAGTGTTCATATTCATTAATCAACTGTTTCAGCTCTTCTCGTTGAGATGGCTCCAAATGTGAAAGTTTGTCGTCAAGATTCTTTAGTATTTCAGAGTTCTCATCAACAAAATATTGAATCAAAATATTTTTAATTTCATGCTTTCGCAATGAGGACTTGACTTCTTTTAATTCATAATGCTTGGCAAGATTGAGCAAATCAGACTTTTTACCCAAATTCAATAGCTCCACGGAAGGTTCGTGCGTAAATTTTTCTAAGTCAAAAGACATGGTAGCTTGTTGCTGTATTCAAAAAAGAATGTAAGGTTTTGAAAAATAATAGTGAAAGTACACTCTAGATTTATCAAAATTGAAATATGAAATTAATTTCTTAAATAATTTTGAACAGCAGATTTAAATACAGAATTTGTTTGATTTGTTTTGTTTTGTTTGTTTGTCTGATGTTCGTCTCCCGGACGAGCCCCCAAATTGTTACGTGCCAATGTAACACGAACAAAGAAGCCAGCAACAAACTTTACAATTAACAATATTTATTGACAATAATACCAGAATTATTGACAATATGAAATTAATACAAAAACAATTTACAATACCTTGAATGTTAATCCTAAAGTTTTAATTTTAGATCCAATTTAATTAAGTTCCTGGTCCACAAATAATAAGTCCAATAATATCCGAATTTAAAATTAAACACGCTTTTAAACACACTTTTAAGATAACAAGAAATCCCCTTTTAGTTTAACACAGTACTACTAAATGAAACCATAAGTCTAAATCAAGTGAACCAAGAATGCTGTAGGAACCCCTTTATATAATACTATAGAACAATCTGGAATAGTATAGAACATAAGAATACTCTAGAGTCTGAATCACCTTCCAAAAGGCCTTTCTAGAAAGATCTAAAATCTTCTACATATCTATTACCTTAAAATGTCAAGAGATATTGGAAAATCCCCAGACTAATTCTAAAAATAGACATGGTAAATACCATTAGGTTTATATATAACACAACCCATTGGTGAGAGACAAATAGTCGAAAAGAACGAGTGCCGCCGTCGAGGATCGAACCCGGCACCTTTAAATTCAATGTACGACGCCTTACCAACTGCGCTCCATTTTCTTGAAAGTGAGATTAGGATTGATTCTGATTAGACTGCATGGTATCACAGATTAGCCATGGTCTTGATATACCTTGGTCAATTTGACCCGAATTTGACTTCAGTGGGAAAAAACGTTTTAATATAGTGCGGTTTTATTGACTTGAATCTGACCCCTGCTATTTAGATGAATAAAAATCTGATTATTCCTACTCGGCTTTGCACGTGCTTTCATAATAAAGAATAACAAACGATATTGAATGTATTATACATTTTGTTGATTGATAAAATATGCCGGTAATTGTTATTTAAGCATTTCTTCCACGGAGGTCAAAGTCGGGTCAAATTTATCAGGCTATAACAATAACCAAAAAATTTTATCAATTAACAAAATGTATTTTACATTCAATACCGTTTTTTATAATATTCATTCCCATGAAAGTAAGTGCAAGGCCGAGTAGGAATAATCAGATATTCATTCATCTAAATAGCAGGGGTCAGGTTCAGGGCAATAAAACCGCGCTATAGCACACCTAACTCAATTATCAATCAAATGACTAAATCCTGCATTGCGTTTAGGATGACAAAACGTTGCGAACAGTTTTTCAATTTTACCCCGCTTTGCACGTGCACATGCGTGAAAAGCGGGGTATAATTGGTAACTGTTCGCACCGTTTTGTCACCCTAAACGCAGGTCTGGTTTAGTTTATTTTTCCATGAAAAGCTGGAGCCATTAAACATAGGGCTTCATGATGATGCATTGCAATCCCTTGCAAAAATACGGGATTAGAAGTTTTTCGAGATATTTCTTTTTACATTTTGTCTCATTTTTGTTGAAGAAACAGAACAATCGACGCATATTTCATCTGGTGAACACTAAAAAAGAGCTAATACTTTAGCTCGTGGCTTCGTGAACAACAAAGAGATATGTGGATTCGCCAATCGTGGAAATATAGCTTTTGTTGTTCACTCAATGTTCACTCAATGAAAGCTATAAGGGATAACCGTTTGTTTCAGTCTAGGAACAGTTTATATTTCATTGAGTGAACAACAAAAGCTATATTTTCACGAGTTGCGGACAAATTTTCTGAAAGCGCGTAATTTTGCACGTGATTGCTTTGCGAAATTCATGAAAACATCATTTTTGGGGCTCCTCAGATAGGCTGAATTGAACGAAAGCGGGGTTTGAATTTCTATACCCCCCACCTACTAAAAGGACAGGGTATTTTGGCTTCACCAAGTCCGTCTTGTCTTTCCGGTCGTCCATCCGACCGTCCGACCGAAGACCTTTTCGTTTCAGGACTCTAACTTAAGAACTACAAATGCTGCTTATGACCTAAGGAAGTGCCCTATTGTTTTTGGTTCACATACATGAAAGGTCAAGATCAAAGTCAGCTCTTGTTCAATTTTCGTTTCCGGACCATAACTAAATAACCAAGCGACCTAGAGTCGTGAAATTCCAAGAGCACTTATATTTTGACAATGCACTGGTGTGTGTGTGTGTGGGGGGGATATTAGTGCGCTTTGCGACAGCTCAAAATTATCATCTCATTGGCTAGGCGGTGAGTTCACAAATGATAATCTATCGTTATTTGCGAAATGATGCGATTTCATTTCCTGAATTATCGAAAAAATAAAGAACCTATATTACTACGCTTACTTACGAAGTACTATCCAGTTAAGGGAAAATCCCGAGCGGTATTCCGGGTAACATTCGGTAAAAATCCCGAGGACCCCTGATTGAATGTAGGGGTAAAATGTTCGATTCTCGACTCGGTCAATTAGCATCCCGTGACTTGCAAAAGTCATCCTTCTAGTATTATTATTATTATTATTATTATAATTATTACTATTATTACTGTTATTATTATTATTATTATTATTATTATTATTATTATTATTATTATTATTATTATTATTATTATTATTATTATTATTATTATTATCATTATCATTATCATTATTATTATTATTATTATTATTATTATTATTATTATTATTATTATTATTATTATTATTATAAATATCATTAATACTACAACTACTTCTACTGCTCATAATAATAATAATAATAATAATAATAATAATAATAATAATAATAATAATAATAATAATAATAATAATGATAAAGGTTATGATAATAACAATAACAACATTATATACATCTAGATCTACTGTTTACCCCAACAATCGGTTGCCGATTAATACTTATTTAGAAAAGGTAACATATACATATATGGACAAATCTTATTTTCAACACGGCCTTCTGAAAAAAAAAAAGAATCTATAAACAAAAGGACCATGATGGATCTCAATCGCTCACCTGAGTATGTCAACTCAAAACTTGTCAACCATGTTATATATACCAAAGATTGTTTCATATACATTAACGGTGGGTTTGAAAGAAACATACTTAAATTGCGTTTAACTGATCGTGTGTGTGTGTTTCAGCCTTGCTTGTATAGACATGGCAACCAAAGTTATTGGTGGAATTGAATTCTGAAAATTGTTTGGCCTAATTGGCCAAATTGTTTAGGAGACGTCGATTTTTTTAAGATTTCTGGCCCTTCCGTTAGCATGGAAACTAGAATTTCTAATGGATTTAACTTCATTAACCAACTTTGTTAGAGTGCAGCAAAGATACGCCTCTATCAAGTTTCAGCTTGGTTGTCCCAATGGTTTAGGAGACATTCACCTAAGGAACATACCTGCCAAGTTGCAGCTTGATTTGCTCAGAGGTAAAGGTGAAGAAGAATTTTTTTCTAAAGATTTTCAACAATTTTTGGCCTTTTCGTTACATTGGAAACCAGATTTATTGATAGAATTAATTTCTTGTAACAACTTTGGCAGAGCTTCACCCAGGGAACATATTTAAAAGTCTCAACTTTAAAGGGACATCCCTGTCAGGCTTCAGCTAGATTGGCCCAGTGGTATAGAATGAGAATATTTTCCCGACAAATAGATCATTCTTTGCTTCTGATCGTACAGTTCTCATTCCTAGAAATGTGAATAATATCAGATATATGAATTCGGAAGATTCTTTTTTGGTTGTCTTTAAGGTTAAAACGGCAACTTTAGAATTACGCCCCTTTTAACCCTTTTCTGTTTCATCCCTGCTTTTTACGTGCCTGTCATTTTATGATTGAGAAAACATTGTGAAAAAAGAAGAAATTGCTTCTGACAAGCAATTTCTTCTTTTTTCCACACTATTTTCTACCCTACTGAATGGTTATTTTTCAAATTAAATGCACTTTAAATTTTCGTCTGCAAAACCTTTGAATTTGGACAGGTTAAACTTTTGTAAAGCAGGAAAGGGTTAAAGAGTTACCATTCTACAGTTCCGCAAGCAGGAGTGATGTTCGAAAGACCGTTATCTCCTAACATTTTCAATCATTTAAATTTGATCTTTGATCACTCACTTGAAGTTGCTGGTCTATAATTCTCTTAAATTCGACCGGCTGTGTTTGTTTGGGCTTACCGAGTATAAAACAAGCTATTGTCAATTGAAGTATAAATATTTTACTTGCATAACTTTTGTTATTAATACCCAATACAACACAGCAATGATCAAAAATAGATAACACACATAAGTTGTAAAAAAAGTTTTTATTTCCTTTGAAAGGTAATGCGTAATATTTTTGAAAATGGCGATTTTTGCTTTTAAGTCCAATACAATAATAATCAAATTGTCTACGCCAGTTTTAATTATTACCTATATATACCCCTAAGACTTTTTGTGACAATGTATTTCCAATTCATGACCGGAAATAAAGTGTATTATATAAAAAAAATAATAAACGAGATTGGGGGAATTGATAATTTTCGAGATAATTAAGCTGGGACAATTATCAATTCCCACTACCGAGTTAGATATTTTTCATACACGACACTAAGTACGTATCATATCTATCTTATAACATCTATTTGTCTTGTTTTCGTCGATGTTTCTAACAGAAATGCAAACACATATTTTATATAGTTTTAAGATAAATCCTGACACCAATCCTGTACACGAATAAGACTCGGTTGCATTTTAAATTGTATTAATTCGAGATCAAAATCAGACTTGAACATATAAGGATCACCTGCACATAGATCTATTTCAACAACTTTCAGTGTTATCAGTGATGTAGATTAGAAAGAGAATTGTACGAAGAATTAAACCTTTGGGTACCTCAGATGCACCGACACCATGGCGCAGTTGGTTAGGCATAAGATTTCCAATCTGGAAGTCGTGGGTTCGATCCCCTGAGGCGGCAAATATCCTTTACGACGCTTGTCTCTCACCAATGGGTATATAATCGTTAACCTGTGTGAGATAGCAGTCGGAGGCTAGGAAAGGGTGTAATGGTAGTTCAGGTAAAAGAAATACCAGGAATCCATTGTTAGATGCTCCGGCCGCCGCGATATAACTGCGAAATTGTTGAAAGCGGCGTAAAACCCACTCAAACAAACAAACCTCAGATGCTATGTATAGGATAGAAAACGAGTGCCGTGGTATATGGGAAATAGACACGCGCTTTAGCGACACGAGATTTTCTATCTGACTTAGACCACGCTTTTCTGTGAATTCTATCCGAACATCTGGACAACGAAAACGAGTAAAAATCGCTGTGACATTTCTGTTGTTATGTGTAATAACGTCGAAACTATACTTATGAATCTATTATTGTTACTTATTGCAGCTCTTTTGCATGTATGCAACTGTAGAAAGTCTTTTGGAAAAAGCGATCATATAATATGCTCGACGCCTTCTTAAAAGGACACGGCACAAAAAATCTGTCAAGATTCACGTGCACGGCACACTTTCTGTGAATAAAATGCTAGGAGTTGTTTCTGTAATTTATATTTTTGAAATACTGCTCTCTGATTGGTCGATTCGTTTCAAGCGTGGTCTAATTCAAATTAAGTAGATTTTATTTGTCTTCAATGTCCTGTATTATTTACTATCGGTCAAGTTTGATTTAAAAAGGGTACATGCATTTTCAGCTAAGTAATACGGGCGAAAGACCGGGCCGAAGGCCCAGTCTGAAGACCGCCTATAGCTTACAGGTATATATGGAGAGAAAAGAAGTAAAATAACAAACAATAAAATTAGAACTCATATACCAGTCAACCCAAATCGGCCATTTTGATTTCCCCATAAAAAAACTCCTATGTCAGGCCGCGTCCGTTTATCTCCTTCCGGTCACTCACTTTCTTATACCCTGAATAGGTGTTTCGAGACACAGTCTAATTTGTTGGAACAACAACAACAAGATTCCGACTGGTTATCAAAAATTGCTTTAAAGAAGGTTTTTCGATTTAAAAATTAGACAATACAGTCAACCTACCTTCAGGAAAATCCTTATTAAATAAGAAAAACAAAATTTAGCAGTCATTTCTTTAATTATTCGTCAAAAAGGAACTTTATGTAACCTATTCGACGGCAGAAAATTCGAGTTCAAAAAATGTTAACATTTAAAACAATGACGTCACTGAGCCTCATTCTGAATATTGATGCAGAGGTGGCACTCCAGTATTCCAGTACTTCCAGGTAGAAAGGTACCTTTAGACTAGAAGACATATTTTCAGTCTATGCATTTTTTGACAAAAAAGACAGCTTCTGTCTTCAATAAAATTTTAAATCACCCATTATTAAAGTGACTACTGAATTTTCAAAAGATATCAAATTCATAATTTTCAATACTGATCTATAAAAAAAAGCACATTTATCTTATACTTTTTTTACATTGGACTTAAAATTTGTTCCATTTTTGAATATCTAGAACTGGCACTAAAGTCTGGAAAAATGTTAGAAGGGGAAAATTGCTTGCACAAGGGAACCTAAATATTTGTACTTGCAAAGGATGAAAGGATTGTTTGTTTTGGTCTTTCTTTATGCTTACATAGGAAGCTAGTATGAGCAATGGCCATGAGTTTAAAGTCTTTCTGCATTACTTCTGATCTCGGCAATTTAAAGGCTAAAGCTTATAGTAACCTGATGCATTAGCTCTTCTTAGTTTTAGCCATAAACATGGACAATTAAGCATTGACTCAAAATATGAGGTTGTTTAAAAGTGCTGTATAAGTCCATTTACAGATGAGCAAATTCTAAAACATTTTCCAAATTAGAAGAAGATGTAGACTTACAAAAACATACAGATATATTTTTAATACAGGCCAAAGATCGCCTATAACTTACAGGAATATATAAAGAATAAAGAAGTAAAATAAGAGGTTGTTTAAAAGTGCTGTATGAGTCCATTTACAGATGAGCAAATTCTGATTTTTTTCCAAACTAGAAGAAGATGCAGACTTACAAAACATACAGATTTATTTTTAATATCAGTAACTTACATATAAAAATGTCAAAAATAAAGAAATTGTATATCTTAAGTTTTTCCCATTCTCCAGATTTTAATTACTATGCTATATAGCAACAAATAGCAGTATTTTGTAGGTAAGGGTTAAATCCAAAAAAAGGAAACAATGCAAATAGGATCAATTGACATTGGTTAATTTCATTTAAGTATACTAATACTGTTTACCTAGAAATCTGATAAATGAAAAATTTGCCTTCAAATTTCAACTATGTTCATGGTACAATTAAAAATATATACATTTACTGGTTTAATCAAACAAGCGCATTGCATATGGGTGCCCAAAACCACAACAACAACACCAAAAAGTAAAGACACCAAGGTGATGACTGGACCTTGGCGTATTGTTTACACAGGCCCTCTTATAAAAAGGAACAAAACAAAGAAGATACATTAAGCATAGCTTTTAATGCAGTCTTTATTTATGCAGATGATAACATCTTTATTCAATTTTGACAAATCTGGAGAAATTTAGAACAACTAAGAAAGACAGACATACTGGTGAACAACTGTTTATATGTGAAGCCAACTACTTTGAGCTTCCTTTTCACTACTGTCTTGATTCAATGTGACCAAACAGTTAACAACCTCTAGAATTTATGGTCAATTATCCTTGGTCGAAAGCCATTTATTAATAAGAAATAAAATGTTATCCTATGTATCAAAATATTCTCTTCCAATAAATATGTTTTTTTTCTATTATAAATCTAAAATAGCAATTCAATATACTATAGATATATATTTATATTTCTTGTTTGAAAAATTGTGTTAACACATTGCTGTATTTCTTACTGAGTTGTTAGTGTGCTTATACTCATAAACAGATGGTTGTGGCTTCATTAAAAGCGAATTTGATATGTTTGCCATATCTTGTAATTTGACATGCTTATCTTAGTTGCACAGCAGTGCCACCACTCACAATATATTTCACCTTTACTTATTGTGGCATAGATCTGCCACCGTTTACCTGATAGTTATCAAGAACAACAACTTCTATCTTATAATGATTCATTTAAGGTGCTCTTGATGTGTTTGCACAGCATTCACAAGGTAATCTAGTGTCCCCATACACAGATATATAGATAATTAATCTAGATCTAAATAAGAGAATTCAGCAATTTAAGATAACTACCGGTATACAGGGACCATAGGTTGTTCAAATATATACAAGAAAAATATTGTATGGTTTTGTGTGATGTCTCTGTAAAGTTAATGAGATTAAAGCATCTTCATGGTGCCGTCTCTTTAAAACCTGCAATTTACAAAAAGAGCTTCCTTTTAAAGTTATACTTAATTAGGTCTAAATGGCAATGTCAATTACGCCAATAAAACTGTGTGATAATTCAATGGACACTGTAAGCTGCCACATAGACAATTACTGGATTTGTGGAAATAGCAAACTGACAGACACCTTTAACAGAAAAGACAGAAAAAACTTAGGCCTAGTGGCTGGGGAGGGATTTTCAGTGCATACCATTTCTGAAACAGTTTAATTTGCAAGAAATGGTATGTGGCAAGAGATGGTCACCAGTCAGAAAATGTCTCATTACAAATGTTCTTTTCTTTCGCCCGTTTTCTGGGCTTTGCCTAATTTCATATTATAAACTTAATACGGGTGAAAGACCGCCTATAGCTTACAGGTATATAAAGAGTAGCTAGAAGTAAAATAACAAACAGTAAAATCAGAACTCATAAACCGTTCAAGCCAAATCGTCCATTTTGATTTCCCCATAAAATTCCCCCATGCCAGGCCGCGTCCGTTCATCTCCTTCCGGTCACTCACTTTCCCATACCCTGAATAGGTGTTTCGAGACACAGTCTAATTTGTTGGAACAACAACAACAAGATTCCGACTGGTTATCAAAAATACTTTAAAGAGCTAGAAATCTCACAATACAGTCGACCTACCTTCAAAAAAATCCTTGCTAAATAAGGAAAATAAACTTTAGCAATCATTTCTTTAATTATTCACCAAAAAGGCATTTTATGTAACCTCTTCGGCGGCAGAAAAATTCAAGTTCAAAAAATGTTTACATTTAAAACAGTGACGTGACTGAGCCTCATTCTGAATATTGATGCAGAGGTGGCACTCCAGTATTCCAGTACTTCCAGGTAGATGGGTAACCTTTAGACTAGAAGACATATCTTCAGTCTATGCATATTTTGACAAAAAAATGGCAGCCTCTGTCTTCAAGAAAATTTTAAATCGCCCATTATTAAAGTGATTTTAGTATTTTCAAACAAAATCGAATTCACAAATTTTAATTCTGATCTAAAATACGAGATAAAGAAAACAAATTTATCCTATACTATATTTAGATTGGGCTTAGAATTTGTTCCATTTTTTGAATATCTAGAACAGGCACTAAGTTCTGGAAACATGTTAGAAAGAGAAAGTTGCTTGCTCAAGGAACCCAAGGTATATTCGTTCTTACAGAGGAAGAAAAGATTTTTTGTTTTGTTCTTTCTATATGTTTTCATAGAGAGGTAGTATGGGCAATGGCCATGAGTTTAAAGTCTTTCTGCATTGCTTCTGATCTTTGCAATTTTAAGGCTAAAGCTTTTAGTAACCTGGTGCAATAGATCTACTAAGCTTTGGACAAATAAGCATTGACTCAAAATAAGAGGCTGTTTAAAAGTGCTGTATGAGTCCATTTTTAAATGAGCATATTCTATTTTTTTTTTCGAAATTTGAAGAAGATGCAGACTTACAAAAGTACAGATTTATTTCTAAAACAGCTACTTGGAGAAAATAATGTTGACTAAAATGAATAATTGTTTATCATAAGTTTTTCTCATTCTCCAGATTTTAATTACTATGCTAGATAGCAACAAACAGCAGTATTTTGTAGGTAAGGGTTAAATCCAAAAAAAAGGAAACAATGCAAATAGGATCAATTGACATTCGTTAATTCCATTTAATTAAACTAATACTGTTAACCTAGAAATCTGAAAAATGAAAAAAATGCCCCTCTTTTTGAGTTTCAAATTTCAACTACAAGGAACAATTAAAAATATATACATGTACTTGTATAATCAAACAAGAGCATTGCAAATGATTGCCAAAAACCACAACAACAACACCAAAGAGTAAAGATGCCAAGGTGATGACTGGACCTTGGTATATTGTTTAAACAAGCTAAGAAAAGGGAACAAAACAAAGAAGATACATTAATCATAGCTTTAATGCAGATGATAACATTTTTATTCAATTTTGACAACTCTGGAGAAATTTAGAACAACTAAGAAAGACAGACATACTGGGGAACAACTGTTTATATGAAACCAACAAGCCATAGGTTGTTCAAATATATACAAGAAAAATATTGTATGGAATAGTGTGATGTCTCATTAATGTTAATGAGATTAAAGCATCTACATAGTGCCGTCTCTTTACAGCAATTAAATTTACAAAAGGTACTTCTTTTCAATATTAAACTTAATTAGGTCTAAATGGCAGTGTATATTACAATAAAATTACTGTGTAATAATTCATTTGACACTGTAAGCTGCCACATAGACACCAACTGGGTTTGTGGATATGGCAAATTGACAGGTACCTTAAACAGAAAAGACAGAAAAAACTAAGGCCTACTAGCTGGAGAAGAATTCTCGGTGCATACCATTTCTGAAACAGTTTAATTTGCAAGAAATGGTATGCGACAAGAAATGGTCACCAGTCAGTAAATGTGTCATTACAAATGGTTCTTCTTTCGCCCGTTTTCTAGGCTTTGCCTAATTTCATATTAAATGTATTAGGATTTCATGATCTACAAGATCAAACGTCTGTCTTAGGTCTAGGGAAACTGCAATCGGGAGTCCTCGGCGATTCTACGGAATAGATCTCGGGAATAATACGGACGCAGCCATGAAAGCGCGTCATTTTGCGCGTAGGTTTACATGACGTTACAAACATCAACGATCCCGCTAAGGATGACGTTGCAAAAAAATAAAATCAACGAAAAAATGAAAGTTGGCATATTATAATTTGATAACAAAACGCAATGTCTTACTGCGTTTTATCATCAAATTATAGTATGCCCAAAAGATCTCCAAAGATGATCGGAGAGAATTAACAAAATGTGATTTTCTACTAGCGTATTAACCGAAGTACCACTAGAAGCCGAATTACCTAAAAAATGACTCAAAATTACTACACTTACGTCCGAGGTATTTTTCAGTTTACGGAAAAGTTCGAGCAATGTTCCGAATGGGGAAACTGTCCCGACATATTTCCGTCATCTACATCCGAAAGTCACGTGCATTTCACTTATCACCGATGTATAAGAATACTGTTTTCTAAAACCAGATTGAGATCTTTTTAAGACGCCCGTGCTTTTAAAGATGTACATTTGGGATCATGTGCATTTAGAATATCTTTGAAATAATGGTTAAGATTGATTTGGGTCTGTAAATTTAGATAATCTTTGTCACCTTTTTTGAAAATGCGTAATCCACGGAAAAATAATTTTCAAAGTAAAATATTCATTGCATAACCTATGATCAAGTAGCTCTTTCAGAAAACTAAAATTTCCGGTATACAATCAAAATGTATGTTTACTTCATTAACTATGTTTAAATTTCCTTTCAGTGATTGCATCCGATTTGACAATCGTTTAGGTATTATCAATTCATTTGACCTGTTTATATTGGGACTTTTTTCTTATTTTCAATAGCGTTATTGAAAAAGTTTTTCCTTATTAATCTTAATCAAATAAGTAATCTTATTACGTAGTATTATCCATGATCAATGCCCTGGCAGGGCGGAGCCTAAGTAACGGGTCGTTGCACTTAAGGTTAAGGTAAATCAGCCTTTTTTTTTTAAAAAAATAACATACTTCTAAAGAAAGTCAATATAAATAACTAGAGACCTTTAATCGTAGATTGGTAAACAAATCCTCATAACTTCGGGTTAATCAAGCTAAAGTTACGAGGGTTTGGTAACCAAACGATGTTTTCACTCCCTCTAAGCACGTGAATCCTCTAGGTTTTAGGATACAGTTATTTGCATGCGTTCACGATTATTGCCGACTTACTTTACAATGAACCCAAAATATTGAAAAGTAAACTCGCCAAATTACGTCACGACTAAGCCCCGCCCTGCCAGTTCATTTATAACGCAGAATATTTTTAACCTGTCAAAATTCCCTGTTTAAGATCCATATTCCTTTCATACATCATTTCCTTTATTTCTCTTAAATCAAGCTTGACCTTTTGATTTAAGGGTGCATCCATCATTTCTTAACGCCTGAATTACGATAGAATTTGTTAAGTCAAAACTTTCAAAGCTTCTTTTCTTGATCGTTTTGCGATTTTGACTTCTTCTGAGATCATCTGAAGCGGCGTTCTTTTTCCTTGTGAAACAAACTGGAAAGTAGTCCCAAAAAGACAACTTTGAGACATAGATATCGCATATAGTATGTATAGAGTTAATAAATCTATTATTCTTGAACTCTTTTTTGTCAACCTTATAGGACAACAGCGTTCAGGATGAGAAAACGTTACAAACTTTTATTCAAAAATACCCGCTTTGCACTTGCATTTGCGTTTGCACCATTTTTTTTTATCCTTTACGCAGTGCCTGTTTCTGTAAATCATAATTTGAAACAAGGTTTCCTATTTGGCGTGTTCTATTTTTCTAGATCATCGTTCACATAATATCTTACACTATAATATACATGTAGTATATATATAAATATAGTTAAATATATAAGTTAAATATATAAGTTTTAAAATTAGACTGATCGTTATCGATTCAGAAAATTGGCAACGTGTCAACAGTTTTGACCCTTGTCAGACTGCGCAATCCGTGCAATCCGTGCAGTCTGACTAGCATCGACACTTTGCGCACTACCCAGATTGTCCTCTTTCACTTGACAGATAGCTCAATAATTCCTCAAATAGCTCAGACGAAGCCCGTGGCCTGTTCAGTCTCATTTACCGTCAGATGCACCTAAAGAGCGCAACTACCATTACGCACAATACGCAAGTGCATAATAGAAATAAACCCTCTTTCAAAAATATCGTTTGTGAATGATCATTACATCGAAACTACAGCTTATTTAAGCTGTAGTAACGATGTTTTGATTATTCACCATCGCTCAAATCATTGAAAAGGTAAGCGGACGAAGGGCGTTCATCTGTTGTCAAAGTCCACAAATCGCCTTTATACTATATTTCCTTTGGTGGCCACCTTCTGAGCGCGTATTAATTTCAAAATCCTGGTAACGCCTCTGTACCGCACCAATATAGGTATTTGAAATACATATATAGGTGTATTTTCAAAACTGAGCTCTGACGTAGGCGTTGAGTCCATATCGGGTATATCTAAAAAAGCATATGATAGGAATCGAACGTGATACCTCCTTTTCAACTTTGAAAGTACATGAATGAGTAACCCTTATGATCTTAGACAAGCAATACGTTTCATTTGAAAGGTAATTGTATCATTTATAGGTATTGTTTAAACCTGTTTTATCTATTTTGAAAAAATAGCACGAGAAATTAACCGTTAAAAGTAGATTTCACGGCTCACCGCGCAAAATCTATCTATACCGGTCGTACTCTACAGGATTCTTAATCAGTTAGAAATATTTGCTACCGCAATCGCCAAGTTGCATATATCCGTTTTTTCTTACCAACGAATAGGTCGGATTGTTCACCTTAAAAAAGGCGTTAATACAAAATTTACAACGTACGATATTGATCCGCAAGCAAGAGTGAAGTTCGAGAAACCGTTATCTCCAATCATTTTTAATACAATATTGATCTTTGGTCACTCACTTGATTTTGCTTGTCTATACCATCTGTTCAGCTTGAAACTGTTTTTAATCGAAAGAAAATGTACATGATGTTATTGAACGACAAAAGAACGTATATAAAGCTTACATGTGTGATAATCACAGTTGTTTTAGTTTTTAAAGTATTTATACTACGTTCACAGAAAACGAAATTTTCTCGGGTCATGGATACACTTTATGAGAATATCTCAGAAGACGCCAAATCTGCGAAACAGTTTAAGAAAGATCCAAACAACACCGAGGTCGATTGTTTGTCGGTGTCTCATGAGAAAATTAAACGTTGTGTTCGAATTGTAAATCCGAAAACATTATGGAAGAATACCAAAGAATACTCTTGCGTTGCATTAAGGATTGCCCAGAATACGCCAATTTGTATACACGATCCGAAAGAGGATAAATATGTATCAAATATATTATACAGACATGGAGTATGGGAGCCAGAAATGGTACGTGACTTTGAGAAAGCGCTAAGACGGTATGACGTCAGTGACGTTTTAGACGTTGGCAGTAATATCGGCGTCTACACCCTCAAGGCTGCTACATTACACAGAAACGTTGTTGCTATCGACGCAAACATTCGAAATCTTAAGTTACTGTCAAAATCATTAGTTCTCGGAAATCTCACAGAATACGTTACGTTAATATGGAATGCCGTATCTGACGTGTATACTAACGTTACTCTTGTCAATCTTCCAGGAAGTATAGCATGTGCTCACATTCGCAAAGATAGTACAACTGAAAAAATCAGTTCTGTTGAAACAATGTTAATCAATGATCTTGAACATATTTTCAAAAGTAGAACCATCGCCATCAAAATGGACGTTGAATTATCAGAACTTTCAGCCCTTAGAGGAGCAACGTCATTCTTGAGGAATGTCAACGTTAAATTTATACAAATGGAGATAGAACACCACAAGAGAATATATTCTGGAAAGGAAATCAAAGATTTACTACAAATGCATGGATTTAAAGCGTTCAAAACATGCCTAAAAATTGGCGACTTGAACACGTTTCCAATACAAAAATGGCCAGCTAATGTATGTTTTATTAGATAAGCCATGTGCAGGACACCAGCTGATAAAAATATAACCAAGTTTCGAAGCATTATGAACAATTCCTGGGCGTTTTCGGAATATTGTATTATCTCCCTCCAGTTTCACGCAAAGCTCGCTCTCCGCACTCATCTTTAACGCAATTATCAATATTAGATTATCTCCCTTTAATTTCACTCTAAAATCGCTCCCCGCACTCAATCAATGTCATTCGAAACTGATTCCAAAATCATCCATCTTATCTAATTCACGGTGTTCTTTAAGGTAATATGCCAATTTACTACTTTTTAACTGTATCAAAATGTTCTGAAACGAACGCAATATATTATACTGAACAGCTTTATAAACGCTGCATGTATATTTCTTACTTTCACACACATAGTCGCTTAAAAGATGGAAAATTGTTATCGTATAATTATTTGTGTAGGGTTTACACACGTTCATAGATTTTTCATGGGATTTGAATATCGCTTCACACGGGATCCGAGGATGTGCACGTTTGGCACTTTGGCAAATTGCCGACCCATTTTTATAAACAAAACAGACTCTCTTCATGTGCCGCATAGGAAACCAAGTTAAATCAAAGCGCTAAAAGCGCTGAAGGCCTGGTTTATAAAGAGGCAAGGTGACATTTGAAGGCATGTATTCCAATTTTTGAATCTTTTTACCAAGGCTTTTAGGCGAGGGAAACAAAGGGTTCCGAACTCTCTTCAAAGGAAAAATATCGAACGGTATGCTCACCATATAGCGCTGGGGCCGCAAAAACCAACTAATTCCAAAGGTATAGATTATTACGCCCGAAACCGCAGACAGGCGCATTTTGCGTTTTTTATAATTTTAGTTCAGTTGATTGGTTTGCTACTAGTCAGTCAATTTATTCTTCGATTATTCCGTCTAACAATCGTAGTAATGCTGGTTTTCTAGGCGCACAAGCTCGTCGGCTCTTTCTGAACATCGAATTGAATTCCATAAAGAAGTTGTATTTTACTGTGGGAACACCAGAAATTATAGGGTCAATTTCCCCCTTTTCAACAATATGGTCCACCCTATACTCATACCCAATTAATTTTTAATTTCTACCCTAGATATGCATCAAATGACACTCATGTTGATTTATTGTATGCAACCTGTTCCAAGTTGGCCAAATCTAAAATTTTGTTGTCTGTTTAAGGGTTTAAGGATTGGACAATGCTTTAAATTCTTCTAATTAAGATTAATCCATTACAAGACAACAAATGTTTAGACAGGCCCAAATTGTAAAGGGTTGCAGATTACATACAATATGTGGGCAAATTAGTAAAATTTGTAGCAGAAAGGGTAGATTATATTAGGGAGAAAGTGTAACAGCGTCTTCTTCTCTTCCCTATTAGCAAGCTCCTCCGTCAAGAACAAATATAAAAGCTATGTATCTTTAACAAGCAATAATCTTGGCAGTGATAAGTAAGAACATATCTAGTATGAATGATAAGGACAATGTGAATAATCAAGGTTATATTCAAGAAAATTGACCTCGTGTGTTGTTTGGTCTATTCAGTTCCCTCGCATTCAGTACTATCAGTACTTTGATTTTATTACAGCGTAGTGATATGCAAGTACTGCTTTGAGCGCACAAAGCACTTCGTGTCACACCAAAGTTGATGACGTATACTAGACCAATTTTTTGCGCGAAGGAGCTCAAAAAAGCTACGTAGAACACATGTTGTTCGGCTTTTGACTCGATTATCTTTTTCCTATGCGATTTCCAGGATACAGGGTTGTTTCCTAAGGCCTGCTAAACCAGGCCAAAAAGGATACAATAAAAGCAACACTTAAATACTAAAAATAGGAAAGCAAGGCAAGTCATCGAAGCGGTGCTTTGTCACGGCAGGTAACTACTGGACTTTGCGAGCATTTGTGAAGAACTAATCTCAAATAACTCATGGCCGACTATACTTTCGTCCTTACCCCCGTCAGAGACGAAACCCAAAGCCTTGCGAGAACTGTGACGTCGTTTTACGCCACGTTGTATGCAAAAAAATAGACGACGCAACTACTCGCTTCTTGGGTTTCTAAACGTCCGGAAGCGTAAACGACAGTTTAGACATAAAAAAAACACACACACACAATAAAATGGTGGTCATTGACAGCATATTCGTTTTATCATAACGTAACAATAAAAAAATCTACACCGATTACGAGTCCATTTCTTTTTAAAAATTCTGAAACGAGTTGACGTTTATGGATAGTTTTGTTTTCAGCATTGATAAAGAGTATTAAAGACCATTTTCAAGAGATTAATCTAGTAAATGATAATTTTTCCATACGTTAATCATTTTATTAACATGTATACACTGAAGATGACCCGTTTTCAACGTGGTTCCGATTATCATATAACTGAGACGAAGACATGCCATGTTAGCTAAGTGGTAAGAGAGGATCGAATTTGTAAATTTTGTTTCGATAATTTTAATTGTAAAGTTATAGAAGATGAGCATCATGTATTTTTCCAATGCAGACATAAGGTAAATGAAAGAAATGCTTATCTTTATTCGTGGTATTCTGGAATCAATAGTCGCCAAGGCTTTTATAATCGTATGAAAACTAACAATGATCTTATTATCAAATCAAAGTACTGAAAGTACTTAAAGCTAGCAAAGCATATATATTTTAGTAATCTTCCTTTTAAAAAAATGTTATGATACAAGATCAGGGTTAAAATAAAGCAAGGAGATAAAAAGCATTATTTCGAATGAGTTCTTATTTGAATATAGTTCATCCAAGTGACCATGCAATGTCGTGTGCATAGTGAAAATTCTGGTCAAGCTAAGTCAATACTTTGCACACATGTGACATTCTTGGAAATCCTCATTCAAACACGCTTCACAACCGTGAGTGTGAAATATTTCTCCGATCCCGATTTTTCTTTCCTTTTTTTCTGTTCAAATGTTCACTTTTCTAATTGAGTCCCCTTTTTGACATAATAAGTATTTTGGTCATTGTTCATCACGAGCGAGCCAAATTTTCGTGTCCCTACGTTGGTATTTTCAGATGAATTTCGCTCTTTCAGAAGGTTTTATCATTTTGACTAATAAACTGAACAAGTTTCATCATAAATGCGCAAAATGTATGGCCCTTAGAATGTAAACATAGAAAGCGTCAACAGGTATCCTTTTCTCGTGTTTTCATATAAAATATTTCAAATTTTAATTCATACGGTTCATCTTAATGACCTGACAAACATTACTATCCAATATTCATGAATTGTCGCCCCTATGATATGAACACTAAAGCGAGTTGATGACAGACGACGTAAGAGGGATATCTATTTATCACACAGCTCACCATACTGAAGCCCGATTTGCCCTTTCGAGCTTAATAAAGTATGAGGGGCCGAAACTGCAGACTTAATTTTTTTGCCTTCAATAAGGGCCAAAATATAAGGGCCAAATTCAGGAATATTTGTAATTCCATGTGGGAATTTTAGGATTTTTTTACAAAGTAAGGAATTTTTAATCCCCCCCCCCCCCATACACGCACACTTTCCTTTTCCTGTACACTTTGTAAATGCTTGTTTCCTTAAATAAGTATAAATTTTGCTCCCAAGTACCATCATTCTGGGTATTTCTTTAAGAATAAACATCTTGACATAAACTTCTAGTTTTAACTTTAAGCTGTAGGTACAAGCTTTGGTTGCAAAATCACCTTTTATTACTTCCATTAATTAAATCATGGAAACTGGTAAGAGAAATTGTGGAGTTTCTATTTGGAATCGGTCCTTAGATGTATCTTGCGCGTCGGGGCCTAGGAAATGCGGCTAACTCAAATTTCAGTTACTATGTTTTGGCATCCGGTGATATTACGGAAACTGATGATTAATGCAGCCTTATTGTTTCCGCACTGTCCTTCCAAGGATGACGAACGAACTAGGTAGTGTGCAAATAAATGTTCTAAACTTATCTAAGATTTTGCAGAATTATCCAAATAAGAGAAGATAAGAAGCCTCGTCATTTCAAATCCCTCGTCAGATATGTTGCTTCAGACACTTTATATGACGTCATTGGGATTTCCCCGTTTCTTTGAAAATGCCGTTTATAAACGAGGAGAGTCGATTGACCTTTCGGAAATGTTTTCCGGTAGCGTCTATTTTCACTTCGGATAAAATACCCGTAGATCTATTCTAAGAATTTTAGAAAGGGATATTTCGAAATTTTATCGGTCAGAGCTGTATAAATTACGTTATATCTTAAGAATAATTTCCTGATTTAAATTTCGTTTGTTTAAAGGTATTCCTCGCCATCTGCATCCGACAAAGAAAGGTAATGACAGAGGCGGTAATGACGCGTCGCTAACCCGACAAGATTGCGTAATCATTTGGCGACAGTGTATTACCCCGCGCGTTACACGTGACTTGTTTTGATCAGGTTTCATACGTCTTTTCGCATTGATTATCTATTTTTTGCACATGTGGACTTACTTTAAATCCTTTATTAGGTAAATTCGTAAATCTTCCGGGGTCAAATAACAGGACGTTTTCTTTAAATCGGTTTAACATTAGAGCTACTTTTTATGGCGAAAGCATTCATGTATTAAGTGGTTAAGCCGCCGAGGGCAGTTTGCACTCATTTGAACTTTGAGGCTTCCTCAAAATTTTGTATGCTGACGCTTTGCTAGCTAAAAACTGACGAAATATATTTCCTTATTGATGAAAAGACATGTAACAGATACAAGATGAAAACCAGGTTATGCGTGAATCAACTTTATGACACAGCTCTTTTTATGTAAACATTATGTTTGTTGATATATTGTATTATGGGCCTAAATGTACAAAATAAACTTCTGGTAACGCATTAGCTGTTAATTCTTTTGTCGTGAGTTCGAACCTAGCTCGGATAACTTTCTTCTGACATTTGAGAAAAGTTAATGCGAGCCATTTGTCTCCGATCAATAGATGTATAATAAACTGAACACCTTAGCTGGGTGAACAGCTGCTGGCTCTGATGAAATAATGTGGCTGAACTGCTGTGAGAAATGACAGGAAATCATGGGTAGGTGCTCCAGTCCTCAATAAATAACTGCAATAGTGTTGACAGTTTCGTTAAACACCATACAAACAAGCATGTTAAATCGAGATTTAACTTAACGAATTTCTTTGGTTAATATGTTGACTTATCTAAGAAATCTAAAGGAAATACTACGATTCGATCGTCAAATAATCGTCTTATGAGTAACCGAGTGTTGCTCCCGAGAAATTTAAAATTTGAAAACACCGTTGGGAAAGAAACACAAAATAACCGCCAAAAACATTTGGCTTGTATTAATAATCACCAGTGCATAAAATGTACGTTTTCGGGGCGTTTAAGGTATATGAGCATGTGCGTGAGATTTCAAACAATTTCAAATATACATAAAACAAAGACTCTGACCAGCCTGTGCATCCGCACAGCCTGACCAGAGTCTTAACTATATGTTTAGTAGATAGATAAGATCTCAAAGTACCTGTAGACCATAAGGTAATTTTATATTTACAGTATGTGACTGTCTAGGCTGCTCAACGATTGCCCCTCACGCATATTTGTTGGAAATGTCACGCACAGTCTCATATGTTTACGGACAAAATGCGGGCGTTAACGTGGAGAAAACGTTGGTTTGTCAGTTAATGGCTGGATATGAGCTAGTTTGAAAGCGTTTGTATTTAGTATTTCGCCTTTTCTTCTGTAACAAATACTGAAGTCTTCCTTTTTACGCTGCAATAAATGCGTCAATTCAAGTTTTTCGGGTGTTAATATTTACAGAGACCCACTAAATGATTTAATGCCATCGTGCGATTACCTTTTTTCGTGTCTCTGCAAATATTAAAGCAATTGGAACGTTGCTCGAGCTTTTCCGTAAACAGGAAAGTAATTCGGACTTTAGTATAAGAATTTGTGTCTTTTTTAAGGAAGTTCGGCAACTGGTGAAACTTCGATTATTTCATACGCCTGTAAAAAAAGAAAAATTGTAAAAATTCTTTCCGATCTTGGTGGCAAAATTGAAAAGGAAACTCTGCGTTTTTTTCTTTTTGTTTGTTTTTTAAATCAAATTATATGCCCACTTTTTTGGTTTCTTTGCTTTTTTGTTTTTTTTATATACAACGTCATCTTTAGTGGGACGGTTTAATATTGTGACATCATGTAAACCCACTTGCAAAATGCTGCGCTTTCATGACCGCGCCTTAATTATTTTCGAGGTCTTTTCCGTAGAATCACATAGGGTGCCTGATTGATGTTAACACCCTCAAAAACAGGAATTTACCCTACATGACCAAAAACTTTACCCGCGACCATAAGATGAGATGAGTTTTGTTTAAAGTCGGAAAGAAATTACGTGACGTTCGGTTGATCTATATAATACGCTGACACAAGTCTATTCAACAAAGGGTGATATACATAATACGTACTTAGTGCTTTGTATAAAAAAAATATCTAACTCGGTTGTGAGAATTGATAATTGTCTCGGCAGAGCCTCGACAATTGTCAATTCTCCCAACCTAGTTAGATATTTTTTCATACAATACTCTTAGTAGGCTACGTATTATATTTATCTTATAACCTCTATTTGTCTTGTTTTCGTCGATGTTTCTAACTGAAATGCAAGTTTCTTAAAACAACCGCATTATATCATTGTTCTAAAAATAACTATGTGATATGGGATGTTATCACACGGATATTTGTTATCACACAGATATTTGTATAGTTATAAGATAATAATCGATCCTACACTGAAAAAACAATTATCGAGTATAAGATACACCAGGAATATGCATCTGGTTTTGATGAAATTTGGTGAATATGTTTTAAGAAGATACGGGTTTACAAGGATGAAATTTGGTTCATATGTTTTAAGAAGTTAGGAATTTCCAATGGTGAAATTTGGTGCATATAATTTTTAGGAGTTTCGAGATTGCAAGGATGAAACTTGGTGCAGATGTTTTAGGAAGTTACGATTTTTCGAGGATGAAATTTGGCGCATATGTTTTAAGAAGAAACGAGTTTTCACGGATGAAATTTGGCGCATATGTTTTAAGAAGATACGAGTTTTCAAGGATGAATTTTTCTTTGTCGGCATACATCTACGAGAAAAAAACCGGTCTCAAAACTTTTTGACATCCCCTCGTACTCGTAATCAAAATTCTATCGTTTCGAATGTAAATGATTTCATTCTAGTTTATTCCATCAATGTTAGTGCTCTCTGATTGGCTTAAAAGTTTTTGTAATTTCTCAATGATAACAGATATTTTGCGAAAGCAGCTATTTTATAGTATTCCGCAAAAAGTAATCCCGTAAAATCTGTTACAGATCTTTTTACATTTTTGCTTCACAGTGTTAAATAATACCAAATGAAAAGAATATTTGTCGATATCATGGAGGTATGAAACTAAAAACTTAAATACACTAATGCATGAAGTTATGCAATGTTGATAAGGTTTTTAGTCCCATACTTCCATGAAATCAACACATACTCCTTTCATCTCTAAAATCTTAACATCTGTTTTCCCTTCTTTGAAACATCGTGCGCCATTAGCAACATTTGTTAGAATGTAGATAATTGAACTGGTGTTTGAAGTGATTAAAAAAAGGCTTGGTTCGATTAATCAATAATCCGAGTGAAATGGGACAGTTAAGACTATTTGACGTAAGATTGGCACTGTCCTTCATAAAATTGGGGGTGAGATATTCATAAATTACGGAAATATTCTTCGAAAACAGTGGACCCGTAATAGTCCGCAACTTTTCGAAAGTCGTTACTTTTTACAGTGTTAACCAAGGTATCGTAATGATTTCATTAGGAAACATCGGCTATCATTGTAAAAGATCATGTGTTCCTGAATGTAGTGGACTTACTATGGGCCAACTACCTTAATTTTCATAAACGTTAATTATTTTAATTACCGTAAGTAGTATTTAGGTGACAGTCCAGGAATTTCCGACATTTATTCATCTATACTGAGATTCGTCTAAAAGAAAGTGGTTGTTGACTGACCTATAGTGTCCACGCGCACTATTGATACAGGTTCAAGCAATTATTATATATATGTGGCCCGTCACGCAAAAAGAGACCATCTGGGAACTCCGTAAATGAATATTTGAATAAAGATCGGGTCCGACATAGGTCAACCAGAGGTCGCATTTCAAAAAGTCTTTCACTGGAAGGTAGATAGATCATTCTAGATTCATAAAATAAGCCCATTGCGAAAAGCTTCGATCCTAGTCAGTGTGCGCAATCCGCGCAGTCTGGTTAGGGTCGTTACTTTACGCACTTCCCAGGTAGTCCCTTTTCGCGTGACGGGTCACATATGTAGAATTTTGGCCAAACAAATTCCAAATGTTTCTGTGAAGAGATTTTTACAAAAAATGGGACACACACAGGACTTGAATTGAGGAACGGAAGATCGGACCCACGACGGACATCCCCCATAATCCTTGCGGTCTTGGGTAAGTGGCGACTCCCCCCTCCCCCCTCTCACACACACTTTCTTGGTAGTTCGAATCTATCGTTCCTGATCAGGCAGTACGGGTCAGACCAAGTTCGAAATCGTTCGCGTCATGTCGAGTTTCTTAGTCGAGTGATGGGTTAACCTTTTACAGTTGTAGCTTTTTATTTAGCCGCCGTCATAGCACAGTTGGTAGCGCGTCGGACCGTCATCCTAGAAGTCCCGGGCTGGATCCCCGTCGACGGCACTCATTCTTTCAGACTATTTGTCTCTCACCATATGGGTCGATAAATCGTAGACCTATGTGAGATAGCTGCTGGAGGCTAGGAAATGATGTAATGGTATTGTCCGTTTGACTTCTTTATGGACCAACCTTTTCATCAATTACATAAAGATTGTGTTTGAATTAAGGATTTGTATTCCCTAAAACCCTTCTTTCAGCTTTATACTATTCCAAAAATGATTTTTTTTAATAAAAAATGGTTTCAAAATAATGATTTTGTCTATCTAGTTAATGTAAATATTTTCGCATTTTCCGCTCTTAAACACAAGGGTTCACACGGAGGCTGTTTTGTAGCTAGAAAATGTAAACATATAGTAAAAAAGCGTGTTGGTGTTTGACAGAAGAAATGTTCATCATTCCTTATTTGGAAATCCTAATTAGCATATCGACGGTTATGTCATCTTTCAGTTAAATGTCACGTGATTTGTACCGTTATTAGTCGCCTGCTTATTTAGTTTTCCCCCTGACAACTCCGTTTAATGATGCTTTTTGATTGGTCTAAATATGCGAATGCGGGGTTTAAATCAGAAGAGATGAAAACAATTATCAGGTCAGCCCGATTAGCTCAGTTGGTTGAGCACCGGACTTCAAAACCATTTTAAGTTCGACGGCGTTGGTTCAAACCCGGACTGGCACACTAACAAAAAATTAATTGTCTTTCGGATGAGACGTTAAGGTAACTGCGGAAAGATAAAATGGTCGAAATTTCGACTTTCTTTAAATCTCACAATAATTGCTGAGATTTATATTTGGAGTGCGGGAATTAGCTGACATACAATGAAAATGGTCTGAAGCTCGTTCATTTGACGTCGTGACGTCATTAAGGGGCCAACCCCTTTTCGACCCGCCAAAATCATTATTTGCAAATATTTTCTGAATTAATCGGTCGATTTTTACGACAAAAGTTTCATCTAGTAAGTCCAAGAACGCCTGAGCTAGTCGTTTAATTTCCGTGCACATTTAAATAGAAATATGGGCCCAAATCGCAATCTATTTCGCGATTTTTAAAATTTGACGTTCCTTTTTTTTTAATTTCATTTTTTGTACATTAATAGAAATCTCTCAAAATTTTGCCCGGTGACCTATGCTGATTTTTTGTTATTTTGTAGAGAAAAGAATGTTCTTTTCATTAATCAAATAAAAATGATATGTCTTCGGGTTAGATTTTTTATTAAATTCGATTTTCCGAAGTTGTTACAACATTTTTCGTCGAATTCGACGTCGCACCCAAACCATCGGTACTATGCTTATTTGGCGCCAATCTCCGTGTAATAACGCATTCTAAAATATTTGAAATTAAGGTTTATTGTGAAATATAGAATTCAGAAGTATCAAATCTGAATGTGTTTTTAAGAAATAGAAAAATTCACTTAATTTTTCATCCATTTTAAAAGACAGCTTTTGTGAACATTTAACGCTACGTTGAAGTATCCTTTGATTTGCGATATCTTCGCGGAATCGAATTTTACAAAAAATCTAACCCGAAGACATATTGTTTTTATTTCAAAAATCTTCAGCGGAATGGTTTGGCAGCAACGTATTATATAAAATTCAGCATAGGTCACCGGACAAATTTTCGAGAAAATAGGCAATATTTTCAGTAAGTGTACTCGAAAACAGCAACGCAGAAGACATTAACATTTAATACGTAAAACTTTATTGTATTTCTTACACTTATTTCTTCATATCAATAAAAGCATAACATCGGGCGTCTTAATACGAAGCAAATGGCGTTTTCGGAATAAAAATTGGTTTATTATTTCCAAAAATAATAGACAATTACTGATTTTGGTCCCAAAGAAAGGGGTCGGCCCCTTGATGACGTCATGACGTCAACTCTACGTTATGAAATTGATTTTTATGACCGAAATATGAAAGTGGGAACTTCAAAGTTCAGTTGCACCGCATTAGGCATTATTTGCAGACAGTTTAAAATTTTGACCTAAAATGGCACTCTATGTGTCTGCAGTTACCTTAAACCGAGGCCCCGTGAGACGGTGCTTTACACCGAGCACGTTAAAGAACCATGGCGGACCTCAGCAGTAGTTTCGTCAAGTATCCTTGCACTATCCCCCGTAACAACTAACCGTCTTCTGGTGGCGTCGCTCATATGGGCATGTGCTACGGTAGCGACGATAAATAAACGGAAATACACACACAATTATCAGTTTTCTGGTCAAACTGTTTTTGAACAAAGAGAGACTACACTCAGATTTGAGATCCCATTAAAGTAAATATCTTCAACAAAATTAATTTCATAAAAATTCCCACGTTTATACTAAAGGCTCACTTAAAAGAATACACTTTTGACTCGGCCCCTATTCAAATCAGAACAATTTTTGGATTGACAATTCGATGTTCCCTTTAATACAGACACAAGAAGGTATAAAAGGTCGAGAGTTTACATGTAGACAGACGGACAGAATCATTTTTTAACATTAAAAAAAAAACATCTGAAAAAAACATTACTCTCCATGGTATAAGATGGAAAATATAATTTAACACGTAAAATAACTTTCATCAGTTCGATTCTTAGATTTTTGGTCGAAATGTTGGTCCATAAAGAAGTCATACGGCCTAAACTGGTGTGAGAAATACCGGGAATTCTTTGTTAGGTGCTCCAGCCTCCGCGATATAGCTGAAAAATTGTTGAAAGCGGCGTAAAACCCATTCCAACAAATAAAGCAACCTTTTTATTTCCGAATTTCGATATCTAGCCGACCTCTTGTACAGTTAGAAACATCATTGAATTTACGCTTATCCCATTCGAAAGGATTTTTACACTTTAACTGAAGGTTGCATTACAATACAATACAAATTCTTTATTTGCTATTGAAAGCGTCCAAATATGAGCAGAAAATTTTACAACCAATAAACTTTAACAAAACATCAAACAAATGAACGTGTCAACGGATAACACATTTAGGTACACATTGCCGTTGGCTCACAGATAGCTACACACAATGGTTTGGAGAGAGGGATAAAAATATATAAATAAAACTATACTAAAATTATTTTCCTTTTATCAACGAGTTTAATGAGTAAGTTACTAATATTTCTTAGTATAAAAACGTCTTCTGAGCTCATCAACCAAATAAAAAGTTCATATGTAGTAAGGTTTGATAGGTTTTTGTATTTGGAAAATATTTTCGATAGTGTACAAGGCCTTTCTTCTTCAAGAATGGGGCATTTAAGGAGAAAGTGAATTTCATCCTCTCGAAATATCTCACTCAAACCACCAAGAAACGCCACAAAACTTTTAAAAAAAAACACAGAATCGGTTACAATGCATCATAAGAATGGATGTTTTTATTAGTTGGTGTTGATTTGGAAGCATCCGCAAAGACACACAGATCTTTTTTCATAGAAAAGCAAGTGCATTTATGAAAATGCCCAATGTAGACGAAATTGCGATATTGTATTACCTCCCTTCGATATCATTAAAGACCCGTTGAAGCTGCGGATACATAGACAGGTGAGCCTGTGCGCGCCATTTCCAACAATTTCAGATGTGCGCTTAGAAAAGATTCTGGCCAGCTGTGCAGTCGCACAGTTTAACCAGATTCTGCACTCTGCACTATATAGATAGATAAAGTCTTAATACATATTCTGGCTGTCAGCATATATTAGTGTTGGACTATGTCTCCGTCAACGCTGTTGAACGTTTATACCCCGTGCAAGTGTGAAATTGTTGGAAATGTCACGCACAGGCACAGATGTCAGTGAAAGAGAGACCGCACAGTTTCTCACAAATTTTAAGGTATATTTCATTAAAAAACACACAACTTCGAAATGCCTGTTTTTAGGTCAAGCATATTTAAAGCAATTGAATTCAAATTTCAATAAATTTTTAAATGGGTCTACAATAATCGGTTTTAATTGAACCAATTAAAAGCGACAATCAATAATCATACAATTTTGGTTTATTAAATGGTTGTAATGGGATACTTCATTGGCATTGTATCATATTTAATTTCGATCGGAACGCTTAACAAAATGATAAAAACACCACTTTCCGCGTGCTAGATAGTTCATAAAAAATAAGTCTAAAGCGGGAGATAATTCTTACAAATTGCACCCAGAGTTATTTAGTTAAAGTGTGTTTCAAGTGAATGCCTTTTGTGGAACACAAAATCTTGGTACAGTATTTCGTTTTGTGTTTTTGTGTGTGGCTGTGTTTTCTTTTTCTTTTTTTTTTCGCCACCGTTTAATTTTCGCCAAATTTGCCATCTTTGTTTAATGGTGAAATTGAATGTACCAAAATATCTATAATATTTTGAAAACTTGCCATCCATACATATAACCTGTCAATCGGGAACCCTCGGCGATTCAACGGAATAGACCTCGGGAATAATACGGGCGCAGCCATGAAAGCGCGTCATTTTTCACGTGGGTTTATATGACGTCACAAACATCAACGATCCCGCTAAGGATGACGTTGCATAAAACAAAGTCAACGTAAGAATAAAGAGGGGCATATTATAATTTAATGACAAAACGCAGTGTATTTCTGCGTTTTGTCATCAAATTATAATATACCCAAATGATCTCCATAGACATTCTGAAAGAATTAACAAAATGTTATTTTCTTCAAGCGTATTAAATGACCGAAGTACCACCAGAACCGGATTACCCAAAAAACGACCTAAAATTACTACACTTACGTCCGAGGTACTTTCCAGTTTACGGAAAAGACCGAGCGATGTTCCGAATGATAACCTGTAGGAATATAACATATTCATCCATATACCTCTCCACATGAGGTGTCAATTACACTTTCCGTTACGGATTTAAATTTCATAAATTTATAGTTATCAAAATGTGTAAAATTTGGCACATCTTTATCAGATTGAAATTGGATTAACACCGCAGCTGAAAAATGTTGTTCAAGATAACACTTGTTGGCCTAAAAATAGTTGATGCAGTTAGCCCCCCCCCCCCCGTAAATCCCTGCTTGAACATCAAGAGAAGTTCCCCGTAGTAATCTTTCAAAAAGGACCGACTGGTAACTATTTTTATGCGTCCTATTTTCGCCATCTACGCTAGGTGGCGACATAAGACACATTAAAATAAAACCACTACATTTTGGGTAGAAGCGGCGAAAAAAGAGCACGCGAAAATATACCAAATTACGGTATCATAAAATTTTTAAGTTTTCGCACGATGACAACAACGATTCCAGTGGTGACGCCAAGGTGATAGAAATATATGGAGAATAACATGTTAGTGTCTTAAAATATAAGTGTTTTCTGGTTGAGGTTGGGAGAATTTATCATGACGAAGCTATGCCGCGGAAAAATCCGCAACCGCAGAAAGCTTGTTGGTAAACCGTACATAACCGTAAAAGAAATAATCCGGACCAAATCTTAGACTTTCAGTTAACAAAGGACAATAACTCCTTAATATGCAATCAAGAGTTGTGGTTCTTATACCCTGCATTTCTCATCAATTAGATCTGCCCATCTTTGAAATTACAAGTTGATGGCTGTATAATACCGGTACTCTTAGAGATATGCTCCGGAAAAATCTACGAGGGTTGATCCAAAAGTTCGTAAAATGAGGTTATAAATCTACAGAAAATGTTACTATCAAAATAAAAAATATACAGTCTTTTAATTCATCCTTTGCGTAATACACGTGGAGAACTTTAAATGTTTACGTTCAATAGCGACCATAAAGTGCATAAATTAAGAGAGAGACCCCTAAGAAGACGGGGGAGCGAGAACGTCAAATGCGACGTCATTATTAACTCTCTTCTACATAGTCTCCAGCAATTCTCATGCCTTTCTGTGTCTGATACATCAACATGCAGAATCTATCTGCATACCATTTGGAATCAAATGTGTGTACAATTTCTATATGCATGGTATTTCTAGTAAAGTGCAGGACCTTTATTTGAGGAAAATAATGAGAATAAATTTCACATCAAGTTTGTTCGCTGAAACTCTATTAGACCATTTCTCCGTTCGGTCAATCCAATCCAAACACTTACCAAACCATTCAAAATGCTCCAAAATCACTTAAAGAGCTCAACAAATACCGGTACATTAAATTCGCTAGTAAAATTCTATGACTTCACTGGCTTGCTTGTCTGGTTTCGGAAAGCCAAATTAATCTATTTGTAGAATTCGCATCATATTTTATGAGAGGGAAGTAACAAATATCGCTAAATTCAATAACCTGGAACGAAATTAGCGATATTGTATTTCCTTCCTTTAATTTCATTCGAAAGTCGATCATCCTGCCGATGTATCCGTATTATTCATGGAAGCACGTCCTATTTAGCGTGTGAACATTAAGTAGACATTTGGACCATGCAGGATCTTTTTCCAGTTGTCACAATTATGTTATCCAAAAACCTCATAGAAAATGTCTGTAAAACAATATTTTTATCTGATAAAACACGCATTCGCGGGCCATTTCGATACAGGTAATTTTGTCAAATTATCAACACCCAAGCAAGTCTTATATGCCGTAAATCCATATGACTGTAGTAAGTCCACGATTTGTTGTCCGGAGGGCTTAGGTCGATGATGGATAATCTCAATTTGTATGAATTTTACATTGACGTTCTTTAAGAATTTACGCGCCCCTTTGAGAGCCAAAAGTTCGGAAGATTCAACGTCTATTTTAAATGCTACGTTTCTATTTTTGAACAAATGTTCTATATCGTTGATTAGCATCGATTTTACAGAACTTGAATTTATAGACGGCCAACCATTTTCTATATGAGCACAAGCAATACTTTCTGGAAAATGAAGAAGTGTGACGTTGGTGTACACGTCAGACACGGCGTTCCATATCAACGTAACGTTGTCAGTAAGGTTACCAAGAACTAATGATTTTGATAGTACTTTGAGATTTTCAATGTTTGCGTCGATTGCGACAACACGTTTACGTAGTTTGGCAGCTCTTAGGGTATATACACCAATATTACTACCGACGTCTAGAACGTCAGTGACGTCATAACGTCTAAGTGCTTCTTCAAACTCGTTTTCCATTCCTGGCTCCCATATTCCTTGAGTGTACAATTTCTTTGATAAATATTTATCATCTTTTGGATCATGAATACAGATTGACATGTTATGTGAATTTTTCCACACAATGCACGCGTATTCACGACTTTGCTTCCATAACGTTTTCGGGTTAACCATGCGTACACACGGTTTATTTTTATTAGAAATACCTGGAATACAATTAACTTCATTGTTGTCTGATCCTTGCCTGTTTCTCGTTGTACGGTTAGCCCGTGTATAGTCGTCTTTAATGGCGTTATGTTGAACGACTACTTTTTTACTGTCCGATTTAGTCTCTTTCGCTATGAACTTATTAGTTAGACTATGGTTTTTGTCATCTAGAGGGATTTTATTTCGAATATCCACGTATTTTTTGTTTCCTGGAGGGATCCTATTTTGAGCATTTTCAGATTTATGGTCCTCTTGAATAATCTTATTTCGAACATCCTCACGATTTTTGTCTTTTGTAGTGTTCTTATTTTGAATATCCTCATAATTTTTATCTTCTCGGGTGATCTTATTTTGAATATCCATATACTTTTCGTCTTCTCGGTGGATCTTATTTCGAATATCCACATCTCGAGATGTATTCAATATGTTTGATAGGCTTTCATATGCGAAAAACACTTCATAAAGAAAAACGGTGGTGATAATAGTAAGAATAAGCCTTATATATGCTCTCTTATCCTTCAACATCATTTTGATCAATTAAAATGAATTATTAATATTTTGTAAATTTACACATTTCGTCTTTGGTCAGACAAAACATCGTACCTACAGCTTTTTAAAGCTGTAGATACGATATTTTTAACGGTCCAATGACGTTTTATTGAACGTCCTTATTGAAACTCGATTATTTATCAGGAAGAGAAAATTTATAAGCCTGCAGGGGCTTTGTTGTATCTGTTTAAAAAGATTTTGTTACAGTAAATTTAAGCGCTCATGTGATATTAAGATTCAATAAGAATTTTGTCCAGTAAATTTAGAAAATAGCGTGGTAAAGGGGATAAAATACTGCAACGCTCGGCTGCAGGTGCTGGATAATGCAACACTTTAAGCTGAATGTAATTTTGTTTGTCGTTTCAACCATTTAAATTAAACAAGAGCACCGCCTGCGTTCGGCTTTTAAGTGCTGGATTGTAGAAAAAAGGACATAATTTGCACAAAATGTAATCCCCCTTGATTACAAAGGTTGCTCTTTCGATGGTGAAGATGTTTGCCAAGTTTCAAGTAAATAAGGCAAACCAGAGATATAATAAAAAGTCAAAGTTATCGCACGACGACAACGTCAACAACGACGACAACGACGACGGCACTTAGGCTTAATCAATACCTCTGGTTTTCTCCGAAAACAGCCGAGCTTAAAAAAAAAAAAAAAAAAAAAAAAAAATGAAACACTTTGTTCAATTTTTACTTTTTAGATTTGGCAAACTCTTCGTCTTCTTTTCGAGTTTTTTTCTTGATTTTTTGAAAGGTGGTTTACTTTTTGGCTATCCTTTTGAAGGACCCATTAAATAAACAAAAATCAAACGCTGAAAATTGTTTATCTTTCGGGAGTTCGGTTTGATTATCGCTAAATAACGGCAGATTATCATTTGATAATCTCACGTTTAAATCAGCGAAAGTATCAAAATATTATATCCCGCTTTCGATCATTTTACAATAATTGGCATTTTCTAGGCGAAGTCAAATAAACAAATGGCGCCACGACGTTGTTAAGAAATCATGCGCAAAATGACGCGCTGTAAGAATACATGTCCTAAAATGTTTTCATTTCGCCTTATTTTAGCACCAAAGAAATAGAACAACCGTTTGCTTGTCGTTTAAGATCGACAAATCTTTCATTTCGTGAACAATTAAAGCTATTTTTTTGACCCGTGAAGATAATAATTTTGTTGTTTAAGAAATGAAAATGAAAAAGACATTAACTATAGTTGAACCTCGGTATTTGTAAACGCGGGAAAATGCCGTATGGCCAGGAGTAGGAGTTTACTCAACTTATATCCAAACAAGAGGCCAAAGAGGGGCTGTATTCCTTCCCTGGCTTTAATAACCCGAGACTTTCATTAAACAAATTGAACTTTGACCGAAAACAATACTTTGAAGTCCTTTTTGAACTACATTGAAATGATTCACTGGAAGGCATTGCCAATACTGCACCAATATACTCAATCACGAATAACCTGCATAGCCTATACCAATACTTTATAACCAACATAAAGGGGATTTCAAAGAGGACCATTTAAAACACATTTCCAGGAACAATTTAAATTCAGGAACATTCATACCAAGTTTAAATGATATAAGTCCAATTGATTGGAAGAGAAAACTTTTTTTGAGATTTCAAAGTGAAAATTGACCATGCCCTGCCACACCCACATTAATGGACCCATCAATATTTTAATTAAAGGTACATGACATAAAATATTCATGCCAAGATACCTTGAAATCAGTCCAACTTTGGAAGATGAATTTAAAAAAAAAAAAAATCTAACGTGAAAAAAATGCCCCGCCCTGTCGCGCCCATATTTGTTGGTCAATCATTTTTTTTAACAATTTAGTAAAGGGTCATCCAAGGAACATCGATGCTAAGTTTCATTGAAAACGACTCAACGGTTTGGAAGGGTGAGATTTTTAAAGACTTTGACGTGAACAAATGCTACGCCTTGCAACACATACGATAATTGGGGATCAAACGGCAATATTTCTTGAACAATTTAAGTAAAGGGTCACCAACGGAACATCGATGTTAAGTTTCATTGAAATCGGCTTTACAGTTTTGGAAGGAGAAGATTTTCTCTTTTTTTAAAAAAAATAATAACGTGAAAAAATGCTTTCCTATATTTGGGGGTCAATCATTTTTTAACAAAATAAGAAATGTTAATACATGGAACATTCATGTCAAGTTCATTGCACTCTGCCTTATGATTTTTCAAGATTCTAACTGGAAAAAAATGCCCCGCCCTGCCACGCCCATTTTTGGGGCCAATCAAAATTTCTTGAACATTTTAAGTAAAGGGTCACCCAAGGAATATCCTTGCCAAGTTTAATTGAAATCGGCCCAATGGTTTGGGAGAAGATTTTTTTTTATAGATTTTAACGTGAAAAAAGCCCCGCCCTGCCCCATCCATATTTGGGGGTCTATCAAAATTTCTTGGACAGTTTAAGAGGGTCCAAGGATCCTTTATTCCAAGTTTCGTAAAAATCTGTCCATTGGTTATGGAGGAGAAGATGTTTAAAGAAAGAGTTGACGCACGGACGGACGGACTCTTTCGTCTCATTTACTCCTCCGAGCACATCGTGATTATCAGTCGCTGTTGGCTAACGGTCATCTTCCGTTTTGACGGAAACTCATTTATATCTTATAAAACACACATTCTTCGGCCATGTTTGTATGGGTTCCATTGTCAAATTGTCCTCAATCAAACACGTCTTAAATGCTTTATAACCGAGAGATTGTAATAATTCCACAATTTGCTGACCGGAGGCTTTACGTCGATGATGCTGTATTTCAATCTGTATAAACGTAACGTTGACGTTCTTCAAGAAAGACCAAGCCCCTCTCAACGCTTGAAGCTCCGATGATTCGACGTCCATCTTTATGGCAACTGTTTTGTTTGTGAACACATGCTCAAGATCATTTATCAACATAGTTATAACGGAAGTTGAATTATGCGTTGGTCTACTTTTTCGAATGTGAGCACAAGCAATACTTCCTGGAAAGTCCATAAGAGTGACGTTAGTATACACGTCAGACACAGCGTTCCATATCAACGTTACGTTTTCAGTCAGATTACCGAGAATGAGTGATTTCGCCATTAACTGAAGATTTCGAATGTTTGCGTCAATAGAGACAATGCGTTTACGTAGTGTAGCAGCCTTAAGTGTGTATAAGCCGATGTTACTACCAACATCAAGAACGTCAGAGACGTCGAAACGTCTTAGTGCTTCTTCGAATACTTGCACCGTTACTGACTCATATTCCCCGTACATGAATAGCGTCCGCGATACAATCCTATCTTCTTTCGGATCGTGTATACAAATTGGCGTATTCGTTGCAAGTTTTAGTGCTACACACGCGTATTCTTTACTTTGGTTTGACAACGTTTTAGGGTTTACCACTCTTATACAACGTTTAGCTTCTTTTGGCAAACCCAAGAGACAATCAGTCTCAACTTTTTCTGATCCTAGTATTTTCACTGTTTCATTGTTAATTAAAACACTGTGAGATGACGCGTTAACTCGAGTGATATTATTTAAATAATCATAAGACTTTATGTCTTTTCTATTGGCATTTTGTAGAGCATCCACAGATTGATTGCTCTTTCTAGTCTTCTTATTTCGATTATTCTCAGAAATCAAGTCTTCTCGGGTTATCTTATTTCGAACAGACACAGATTTTACGTTTTCTCGATAAATCTTATTTCGAACATCCTCAACTCGAAGAAGAACCCGGCTGTTTAAATGGCTGATATATCTATAAGAAACTCCATAAAGATAAAGGATGGTGTAACATGTAATAAGAAGTATGCACACCATGAAGACTTTCATATCCTTCGACGACATTTAAAATATATCGAAATAGTATACTAATTAACTAAAGACTTGTCTAAATCAAATAAAAATGTATTAAACTCTTGTTTAGAATTCGATTTCGGTTAAGAAAAAAACTCAACTTGAGTAGCATCTGTTTTTGTATTTACAAATTCTAATATTCTATGTTAAATTTGAATTATTTCCACTAATTTCATCATCCTAAACATATACGCAAGTAATACAAATCATGTCGCGGTATTTGGTTGAAAATTATCAAAGTTTAAATCAAACTGTATTTTTCGTTGTTTAAATACTAAAACCTCTTAACTACAGCTTTAATCAAAGTGTAATTACGAGGTTTAAGGATTAAATTGAACGTATGGGGGGTTCTGACGCCCGTCACATATTTAATAAAGCGTAAATATGCTGAGTGTAGATGTATGTTTTTGCCTATCGATGATTCTCAAATAAGTGCACAAATTTAGTTATATTTGCGTATTCGAGCATTAAAAATGAACTATCTTTGAAAAAGATCAAACACTTTATGAACTGTATTACTCTTGTTCACATTTTACAGCACTGCTTCTCGCGAAACGTTTGGGGAGTGGTACCCATTTTAACTTTTACTCATGTGCAAAGCGGGATGCTTTTTTAAATATTCGCATATGTTTTTACATTCTAAATCATGGGCTTTTTTGTTCAGGAAGGTGGTAAACAAGAGGCCCAAGAATGCCTGTATCGCCCAAATGGCTTTCAAATATATCTTTGGGAAACTCAGTTAGATGTGAAAGTTTGCAAGGAAATTTGTGAAGAGACCAAAAGATGTACAGAAAAGTTGATTTTAGAGAAGGCTAAACGTTATATAGAAAACCGTTCTTCAAAAGAAACACTCGTGTCATGTTTCATTTATATTGGCGCAATTGTTTGGAAGAAGATGATTAAAACTTTGATAGTGAAAATACCCCCCCCCCCCCCCCCCCTTTGCAACATCCTTTTTTCTGGGGCCAATCAAAATGTCTTTAACAGTTAAAGAAATCACTGACCGGAAACTGAACTCGGATACTCAAATTTCACCCGAAATCCGCTATTTTTGACCACTTAAATCATTATCACAGATAACTAAAAGCATATTTCCTTTTATCCTTGCCTCTTATAGCACCAATCAAACTATTTACAAGACTTGAACACCATAATTTATGTTTGCTATTATAATACATACTCAAATTCCTTGCTTTTTCAGAAAATTTTCTTAACTACGGGTCGTGTACGAGGAAAAACATGTACCCCTCTCCTTCATTCTACATTTGTAAGAAATATGAGAATCATTTTTAAAATAAATAAATAAATAAACACTTTAAAGATTTTTGATCTAACTTGAGGTCCCGAAAATTTCAGCCTCCTACATTCAAAACTGAATGAGATATGAACAGAAATAGGTGGTCGCGTTAGGATGCTGGGGATTGAAAAATGTGTACTGTGGATTGCATTTGTCAGCAATTTATGTACTGGGTATTGACAATCATTCTGAGGCTTCAAGTAAAAAATCATTCAGACTATTCTTATGACCTGGCAAACATTTCGACCAAGTTTCATAAAGATTGGAACATATTTGTGGCGTCTGGAGCTCTTACAAGAAAATTGTCATTTAGGCCCCTTTTCCCCGGATATGGCATGGATCCTTTCCACTTTCAATAGGGTTCATCCTTGTGACCGGATAAACATTCAGACCAAGTTTCATGAAGATTGGGCCATATTTGTGGCCGCTAGAGTGTAAACAAGAAAGTTGTCATTAAGGCTTGAGCTTTTGTGAAATTTCCCATTTCCCGATGCCATGGAAACAAGAGATTTTCATGGATTTAAATTCTTTTAGCAATTCTTACAAGGGACTACCCAAGAAATATTTCTGCCAAGTTGGGTTGATTTTGACTCAGAAGTTTAGGAGGAGATGTTGTTTAAAGAAATTGTTGACGCTGTGATGGACAGACGGACAGACAGACGCTGGACATTGATAGATCACAATAGCTTCCTGGAGCACTTCATGCTCAGGTGAGCTAAAAACATATGATAAGAATTGAACGCGATCCCTCCTTTTCAACCTTAATAGTAAATGAATGAGTAAACCTTACTATCTTAGACAAGCAATACGTTTCATTTGATTCATTTAATTTGTATCATTTTTAGGTATTGTTTAAATCTGTTTTATCTATTTTGAAAGAATAGCACACAAATTTTACCGTTAAAACTAGATTCCACGGCTCACAATGCAAAATCATCCTATATCAGTTATGATAAACTAGAAGGCCATGAATGGCTTGAGTTGCTCCACAGGCTTGAAATTTTTATAAAAGCAAATAAAAGTTTTGACTAGATTTTTAAATATTTTGGGTTCTACTGATGTTGAAATGATTTCCAAAGTTTCCACTATGACAGAAAAATGACCTCCGCCCATAAAAGACATATTTTTCATCAAATCACATTAATTTTTGGTAGACTGATAAAGGGTCACTCAAGGATCATTCCAGTGAAGTTTGATTGATATCCATCAATTACTTTTCTGAAAAGATGAATTTCAAAGTTTCCACTAAATAACATATTGAGAAATGACCTCCGCCCATAAAAGACATATTTTTCATCCAATCACAATAATTTTTGGTAGACTGATAATAGGTCACTCAAGGATCATTCCAGTGAAATTTGGTTGATATACATCAATAACATTCTGAGAAAATGATTTTCAAAGTTTCCACTATATAACATATTGAGAAATGACCTCCGCCCATAAAATACATATTTTTCATCCAATCACGATCATTTTTGGTAGACAGATAAAGGGACACCCAAGGATCATTCATGCTAAATTTCATTGGTATCCATCAATTAGAATCTGAGAACACTCACTTTTACCATATTTGGAAATTAGCCTCGCCCATTAAATCCATGCTTTTCATTGGATCCAAATTTCTTGAACATTTTTGAAAGAGGTTCACCCAAGGATCATTCCTGTGAAGCTTGGTTGAAATTCATCCAATAGTAGTTTCTGAGGAGAAGATTTTTAAAGAAAAAGTTTAAGACCTGACGCACAGACGGACGCACGACGACCACAATGCCATGACCTGAGCCCCAGTGGCTTTCAGCCAGTGGAGTTAAAAATTGACATTGGCCTTCAGTGTGACCTTGGCCTTTGAGATACAGAAAAATATCTTTCTCCTGACACATCTACTCTCTGTTTGGATAATAGTGTAAAGTTATTTTGAAGACTATTAATAAGTATAGAAGGTATGCCCCTGAAAAAAATCAAGCAGGCAAATACAGTAACACACAAATGCCAATTTGTCACTGTGACAACTACGCATCACAAACCGCAAGCAACAAAAATTATCAAGCCTTTATATAGAGAATAACATGCTAGTGTCTTTAAATATCATTGCTATCTGGTCCATGTTGGAAAATTTACAATGATGAGCTTTGCTGAGTCATGATAATTTCAAATTTCTTGCAGCCAAGGCCAGATGATATTGACATTTTAAAACACTTATGTGTTATTCTATTTATCACGCAATAATTTTTCAAAGCTTGGTAAAAATAAACCCTTAAAAATCAAAGAAATTCAGGTGAAAGTATATGTAAATTGTTTCTTAAAAAGACTGTCTGATATCATGTTATGTTATCAGACTAATAATATCAGGTCAATATAGGCTTCATTGCATGACTTTTAACGTCGCTTTCCAGTTTATTGCAGTAGGCTAAGCAATTGCTTTGACCAAGATGCCCAAGTGAGAAACATGATGTGTTTGTAAAACATTTATGCCCCCCCCCCCCCCCACAGCATTTTTTTTAAAATTTGTCCATAATAGATGACAATTATTTAATTTTAGTTGTGTTCTGCAAGATTTGTGCATTCTGATTGGCTGAAAATCATTTTCATTACTCATGAAAATAATTTTGATTACGAAGCCTTTTTGTAAGCTACCTTGGAAAGTAATCCCATAAGAAATCTGTTTTTCAAAGCCCTCATGCTTTATACTCGGGCGTTAAACCATTTTTCAGATCACTGCAAATGTTACGACCCTCAAAAACGTGAATTAACCCTGCAGTCATTTTCCATCACAGGGCCATAACTCTGTCAAAGACAATGGATCAAAACCACAATTCCACATGCACATCTCTGCTTGAAACTGATCACATCTGTAAGTCTGAATGAAATCCATTATTTGCTGAGAAAATGAGCAGACACAAACAAGAGGGCCGTTGGCCCTGGGTCGCTCACCTGAGAAAAAAGCTTCATTACCTAGGTATGTCCATGCTACCACAGAAAAAGAGATTTTCACTTATTCAATCAGATAACATTTGAAATAATCATTCCCCCACCCCCCCTCTGCTCCTCCCCTGAACATTATTTATTTAAGCTTTTTCCATAAAAGGTCTGTGATCAGCCAATCTATGCCAGATATACAGGCTGAGTCTGAGACTTTTAAAGTTTTCTTTAATGAGTTGATCAATCCATGTCAAATATAAAGGCTGTAGGGATTCAAAATTCTAAACAAAGCACTCTCCCCTCCCCCAAGATGCTCTGCACCTGGTGAATCTACAGTCATGATTTTAGCTTATTCAATATATGTCCATATGCTGATAATCCATACCAATTTTCAAGTCTGTAGGACTCCTGGCTCATTAGAAGAAGTTTAAAGATTTCAAAAATGATCATAAGTACTACCCCCTCCCCAAGACACTCAGCACCTGGTGACCCTACAGTCATGATTTTAGCTATTTTTATTGATGTCAATATATTGATCACCCATGACAATTTTCAAGTCTGTAGGGTTCCTGATCCAGGAGAAGAATAAGGTTAAAGATTTCAAAATTGATCCAAAGAACTACCCCCTGCCCCCTAATGCTCCGCATCTGGTGGCCCTACATTCATGATTTTAGCTATTTTATTTTAGATCCATATGCTTATCATCCATGCCAATATTGAAGTCTGTAGGGCTCCTGGTTCATTAGAAGATGAAGATTAAAGTTACAAAATTTTCACAAAAGTACTACCCTCTCCCCCCTGGTGCTACGCACCTGGTGGCTTTACAATCATGATTTTACATATATTTATTAAGGTCTATGAGCTGATCCTCCATGCCAATTTTCAAGTCTGTAGGGCTTGTGGTTCAGAAAAAGAAGGTTAAAGATTACAAAATTTTCACAAAAGTACTACCCTCTCCCCCCTGGTGCTACGCACCTGGTGACTCTACAGTCATGATTTTAGCTATTTTTATAAAGGTCCATATGCTGATCATCCATGCCAATATTCAAATCTGTAGGCCTCCTGGTTCAGAAGAAGAAAAAGGTTACAGATTACAAAATTTTCATCAAAGTACTACCCCCTCCCCCTTGGTGCTCCGCACCTCGTGGCCCTAAGAAATAAGATTTTAGCTATTTATATTAAGGTCTATGAGCTGATCCTCCATGCAAATTTTCAAGTCTGTAGGGTTTGTGGTTCAGAAGAAGAAGAAGGTTAAAGATTACAAAATTTTCACAAAAGTATTACCCTCCCCCCCCTGGTGCTACGCACCTGGTGAATCAATAGTCATGATTTTAGGTATTTTTTATAAAAGTACATATGCTGATCATCCATGCCAATATTTAAATCTGTAGGTCTCCTGGTTCAGAAGAAGAAAAAGGTTAAAGATTACAAAATTTTCATCAAAGTACTACCCCCTCCCCCCTGGTGCTCCGCACCTGGTGGCCCTACAGATATGATTTTAGCTATTTTCATTAAGGTCTTTGAGGTGATCATACATGAAAAATTTTAAGGCTGTAGGCCTTCATGATCAAAAGAAGAAGAAGGTTAAAGATTACAAAATTTACCCTAAGTACTACCCCCTCCCCCCTGGTGCTCCGCACCTGGTGGCCCAACAGATATGATTTTAGCTTTTTTTATTAAGGTCTATGAGCTGATCATCCATGCCAAATTTCAAGGCTGTAGGGCTGCTGGTTCGGAAGAAGAAGAATTTTAAAGATTTTCTTAAATTTTTAACTTTGGTTGCCATAGCAACCAGAGTTTTTTACCGATTTCAATTCTTTAGGCAATTCTTAAAGGGGACCACCTAAGGAACATTTCTGCCAAGTTTGGTTAAAATTGGCCTAGTAGTTTAGGAGGAGATGTCGTTTAAAGAAATTGTTGACGGACGACGGACGACGCACGACGCACGGACGCCGGACAAAAGGTGATCACAATAGCTCACTTGAGCACGTTGTGCTCAGGTGAGCTAAAAAGCTACAGATGGACGGACAAACGGAGGGACTGACCAACCGACAAGCTGACTCCTATAAACCCCCCAAACATAGTTTTGAAGAGTATAATGACATAGCAATACATTGAGTCTCCTCCAAAAAACAGCTAAGCTGAACAAGAGCACCGCCTGCAGGTGCCTACGCTCGGCTGTTAAGAAAAAATCTTAAGTTGAAAAAGGGGCATAATTTGCACAAAATGCATCTAGAGTTATCCCCCTTAATAGTATAGGTTGCTCTTTTGATGGTGAACATGTGTGCCAAGTTTCAAGTGAATGCCTTCAGTAGAACCAGATATAACAAAATGTCAAAGTTTTCGCATGACAACGAAGACAACAAAGACACAGAGGCTATAGCAATACCTCGGGTTTTCTCTGAAAACAGCCAAGCTTAAAAAGTATATCTACAAAATAATAATAACATCTTGGAATTTTCCAATTATTTTACTTTAATATTCATAACAACATTCTTATCAAAGCTTTCAAAACATTATGTACCATGATCGAATGGTAAGACAATGTCTGGCATGCCCAACTATTGGACTTTAATCAGAAATGAATACAGCTAGACCTTTTATCACACAATTAATAATTCAATCAAGTGACAGTCATCACTCAATGTATCATCAAAAAGAGGTTGTCTTAGGGAATGACCACTTAACACAATTATTGGTCAACAAGAGGGCTAGAATGGCCCTAATAGGCTCACCTGAACTTTTTTAATTTCCAATGTATTGAATTACATTTTTCCGATGTGGAATGGCTTTCAAGTTTCTACAACACAGGAATTGTAGATTGCAAGGGGTTCCTGAAAGACCTTTTGCATTTTATACAGAAATAATGTGCAATGGATTACCCGACATGATGCAATTTAAACCAATCAAAATTTTTATTTTACTGGATTGCAATTATAGAGTAAATATATGGCCTGTGTTGTTCACAGGATTGAAAATCTATCATTATTGGACAATTTCTCTTGAAGCATGTCTTTTTTTCTCGTGACAACTAGGTAATGCTATATATGACACAAGTATAATTAGCCTCACTTAGATAACATCAAATAGACTGAAACGAACAAAGGCAAATTTAGTGTGAAAATTAAAATCCAGAAACAAGAGCACCACTTATGGACTGTTGAGTGATGGATTGTGGATAAATATCTAAGTGGAAAAAGGGTAATAATTTGCACAAAACAAGATGTGTTTGTGAAACACGAATGCCCCCGGAACGGCATTTTTTTTCAAAGTTTGACCTTGACAGATGACCTTGACCTTGTCACATGACCTTGACTTTGGTACCAGCGGATGCGGATCATTGAGATCTATCATCATGCCAAATATTAGCTTTGTATCTTGAATAGGCTTGAAGATATTGGCAAGGTTAAGTTTTCAGGTTAAGTTTTCGGACAGATGGACGGATGGACAGACGGATGGACAGACAGACAGACAGACGGACACGAGTAAAACAATATGCCCCCGATCTCTCGATACGGGGGCATAAAAAATCATGAGTTATCCCTATTGTTAGTAAAGATAGCTTTTTTAAAGATGAACATGTATGCTAAGTTCCAAGTAAATGCCTTCAGTAGAACCAGAGATATCACAAAATGTTAAAGGTTGTGCATGACAACAAGAACAACAACTCCAAGGCTTTATCAATACCTCTGGTTTTCTCCTTAACCCTTTCCTGTTTTACAAAATTTTGGACCTGTCTAAATTCAAAGGTTTTGCAGACGAAAATTTAAAGTAGATTTAATATGAAAAATAACCGTTCAGTAGGGTAGAAAATAGTATGGAAAAAGAAGAAATTGCTTGTCAGAAGCAATTTCTTCTTTTTCACAATGTTTTCTCAATCATAAAATCACAGGCACGTAAAAACCAGGGATTAAACAGGAAAGGGTTAAACAGCATAAAATTTCAAAATTCCATATTACTCCCCTCCCATACTTCAACGTCCCTACACTTTGATTTCACTAATTCACGTCGTATTTCTGTCGTAAGTTCAGGATGTTTATGAGCGCGTAACAAGTCCATCATCGAGTCCTTTTGTTCACTAGATATGTCCTCCTTATATCGTTGTACGAATGTCAATAAACACTGATGCCATAACACGGGTAGCTCCCTCTGATCTGCTGTAAACCTGGAATATACATGATTTTGAGAAAACATAGTTTTTAAAGAAGAAAATGCTGAAACTCAACTCTTTAGTACAAACAATAAGCTTATCAATGCCTTGATCTATAGAGTGTCATTCTATGATTTACCCTGCTATTTACTTGTCTATGGACTAGTGAACTTTCAAAATGTACTTGTCCTCAGGTAGAAAAGACCATGTCGGGCATGGAAATACCACACCCCTGCTTTTATTTATTTGGAAGGGGCTGGTGCAGCTTACAATGGATTCCTGGTATTTCTCATATCAGTACTACCATACACCCTTTCCTACTCTATCGCTGCTATGAGTATTCCACGTAGGTCTATACTTACCAACCCAGAGAAAAACAAAGTTTGATTGGATGAGTGCCATCATTTGGACCTGGGACCTTTACATTGACAGTAAAGGGATGGAGTTCCGATTCTAGTAGATAAGTGCTGGATCTAACTTATTTTTCGAAATTTCCTTGCTTTGTTAGAAATTTAGCCTTGTCATATCCAGCTTTGGCAGCAGGTAAAGACAAAGATCAGCGATCAGCTTTGATTTTCATGTGATTTTGTCAAGGTTTTTATTCATAATTACTAGAGTAAATTGCCATTTTTAACGGAAATTTTTAGCAATATCCTTATGGTCAGAGTATCTAATCATAGCTTCTTTTTGTTTTTTTTTAACTCTAGTACAATTTCAATTTTCATCCGGGCCACCAGCTAATTTTTTTTCAAGTGACCATGAAGCCGTTTTGATATGTGTCAATTGTTTCTCACCAATAATTAACACAAACTCTGTGAGCAAATGGTTTAATCCCGATTCTCCCACATTTGAAATTGTCGATAAAAATGATACAGGTGTAAAGGGGGGTGGTATTACTAACTATGCAATCATTTCAGCTCTATCAAAGTTTGTTCGTTTTTATTCAAATTTAACAAGTAAATGGAATAAAATCGTTATTTAACAATTTTATTCAATTTAGTGGTTAATCGAAAATTCAAATCAAAAGAAACAAACTTTAACAAAGAGATAATCAAGTCATCATAGGTTTGGATATGACAGTATTATAATCACATTTTACCCCTTACCACCCAATTCAATACACCATGAAAATAATTGCAGATTTTGAAATGTGGGAGAATCAGGAAGACACCGGGCTAATGCAAGTACCTCTATTAATGAATTCTTTTAAAAGCCAAATATTTTCAGGTGTTATTTTTCTTTATATCATGCCCAAACACAGATGGTCACAAGGCATCCAAAACCTTGTAACTACAGCTTGAATACATCTTGGCCTGAGGTTATAAAACTTTCCTCAAGCTCAACTGAGAATTTTCTCAAATTTTAAAGTAAAACAAGCAAATTCGTTGAATTGATATCCCCCGCCGAACAAAGTTTCATTGTCAATGAAGTTAATATCAAACTTAGGTACAGGTTATCTTTTATCTACATCAACCTATAGTTTTCAAGAAATAGCGCGGAAACCAATATCACAATGTATGTATATGGCTTAAACAGTCAGGGGGCAGTAACTCTAAAATTCACAGTTGAACCAGGTAACCCCGACGATATGCGCATGTCCTCATTGTAGTGAAGCTGTGTGCCAAGTTTCATTAAAATCCAGTCTACAGTTTTCAAGAAATAGCGCGGAAACGAATATCACTATGTATGTATATGGCTTAAACAGTCAGGGGCATTAACTCTAAATTCGACCATCGAACCGGGTAACCCCGACGATATGCGCATGTCCTCATTGTAGTGAAGCTGTGTGCCAAGTTTCATTGAAATCCGGTCTACAGTTTTCAAGAAATAGCGCGGAAACGAATATCACTATGTATGTATATGGCTTAAACAGTCAGGGGCAGTAACTCTAAATTCAACCGTCGAACCGGGTAACCCCGACGATATGCGCATGTCCTCATTGTAGTGAAGCTGTGTGCCAAGTTTCATTGAAATCGGGTCTATAGTTTTCAAGAAATAGCGCGGAAACGAATATCACTATGTATGTATATGGCTTAAACAGTCAGGGGCAGTAACTCTAAATTCGACCGTTGAACTGGGTATGTCCGACGATATGCGCATGTCCTCATTGTAGTGAAGCTGTGTGCCAAGTTTCATTGAAATCGGGTCTATAGTTTTCAAGAAATAGCGCGGAAACGAATATCACTATGTATGTATATGGCTTAAACAGTCAGGGGCATTAACTCTAAATTCGACCGTTGAACCGGGTAACCCCGACGATATGCACATGTCCTCATTGTAGTGAAGCTGTGTGCCAAGTTTCATTGAAATCGGGTCTATAGTTTTCAAGAAATAGCGCGGAAACGAATATCACTATGTATGTATATGGCTAAAACAGTCAGGGGCAGTAACTCTAAATTCGACCGTTGAACTGGGTATGTCCGACGATATGCGCATGTCCTCATTGTAGTGAAGCTGTGTGCCAAGTTTCATTGAAATCGGGTCTATAGTTTTCAAGAAATAGCGCGGAAACGAATATCACTATGTATGTATATGGCTTAAACAATCAGGGGCAGTAACTCTAAATTTGACCGTCATACCTGGTAACCCCGACGATATGCGCATGTCCTCATTGTAGTGAAGCTTTGTGCCAAGTTTCATTGAAATCGGGTCTATAGTTTTCAAGAAATAGCGCGGAAACGAATGTCGGACGGACGGACGGACGGACGGACGGACGGACGGACATGGCAAAAACAATATCCCCCCCGAAAAATTTTTTCGGCGGGGGATAATAAATGTATGAAAATAAAAGATAATACAGTATTAATAAGTTGTTGTTTATAATAATTTAGATTATAACAACTTATTCATATTATCTTTTATGTTAATGCATTGAAATGAGTATTAAAACAGAATGATGGCTTTTATCACAAATTGAAATTTGAGAAAGTTTTGAATTGAGAAAAAGAAAAGTTTTATAATCTCGGGCCCTGAAGGTACAAGGTTTTGGTTAGCAATATTAGATATACAATTAGCAACTAACCCTAAGAAATGAAACACCACAGCATCTATCACTCTATACGGTAATGCATATTTTTTGTCCAATAGTGTCTTTAGAAATATACTGTTTGCACCATTATAGTCCATTTCAGCTATTTTCAAAATGGCTGCGGCGGAGTGTAACATTGGTATTGAATTCTTCACTAAAACACTGGATATAATAATGGCTTCTCTTAAAGTACAATCACCAGCCTGAAATAATTAAAAGGACAATTAAAGAGCAATTTTCAAAATGGCTGCTGCATAGTGGAACATGAGCCCTGTGCTCAGGATGACAAAACGGAGCAAAAGCTTTTCCAATTATACCCGATAATTTGCATGCATGTGCACATGCAAAGGGGGGTATAAATGGAAAATTGTTATGTGATCCTGAACGCAGGGCTGTATTTAATTCTTCACTTAAACACTGAACATAATAAGGCATTTTTTAAGTACAAAAGCTTACCTGAAATAAGTAACCAGATAACAATTATATATGTGAAATTTCAAGGACATGAGTTTTAATAACAAAGAAAAGGTGTTGATCTTCGTTCTTTCCTAAGCCCATTCAGTGTATCTACCTTATGTAGGTTCCTTTATAAGAGTAGAATTAAGATTCATCTAAGTGAAGAGAAAATTTATTAAAATCCATGTAATATGAACAATAGCAACACAAACAGGTGCTAAAACTTGACTGTTGGGTGCTTGATAGTGAATAAAAAATCTTAGTCAATAAAGGGATATAATTTTCATGAAACATACCTAAAGAATCAGTTACTCATTTGATAGTGAACACGAGTGCAAAATTTCAATTGAATACCTTCAGTAATATGAGAGAAATTACAAAACACCAATGTTTTTGCACAATAACCCTCACCAGCACAAGAATAATGACACAAAGGCTAGAGCAGTTTTTCGGGTTTTCTCCAAAAACATTTGAGCTAAAAATGAACTAAATAGGAATCATGCCTTTATGTGAACAAGTACCTTTGTCAAATACATCAATTCTTGTATTTCAACAAAAGGACAGAGCTTTTAATGAAAATCGAAAGTGCTTTGACTTTCCAACAATTTGAATCGAAATTGTTTTAAATGATAAATAGAACTGATTTTTCATCCAAATAAGCATGCCCAATATCTCGATTCACTTAACTAAAATTCAATTTTTTAAAGTGAATGAATAAGTATTAAGAAAACATTGTTTTAAATAATAAAATTTTCTTTATCAATACAGTGTTTTCTACCCTTGGATGTAATCATTAAGATAATCTATTTTGAGACCTTTTTTAAAAACAATCCTGGATTTGCCCTGGTATTCACTTGTCAACACACAAGAGGCCTAGTAAAAATTAGTTGTCCACAGGTTCAAAAACCTGGGTTGGACAAGTAAGGCATAGGAATTCCACAGCCCTCCGGCCTGTTTTACTTTTTTTCTTACAAAAATAATTATTTGTTAGTTAAAATCACTAATCATACACGATGTTATCATTCATTGTTAGAATCTGCCTTGCAACATCTCATTTGAATCGTCATTAGAAGACGATTCCAATGAGATCATGAATGGCAAAATTCCTTATTAAGTAACTTTATTAGAAACAACTTTTATTTTTTACTTACCCCCAAAATGATCGTAAGATGTTAAGTAAAACAGGCCCCTGAGCTTACCCAAATAATGATTTTAAGATGTTTGGTAAAACAGGCCCCTGAGCCCCTGCATCTGGACAGTCTGACTAAAGTCTTCACTTCACACTCAGTACATGTCTACCAACCTATAGGATCTTTTTACAATCCCTTAAGCTAGCCTACCTCTAATAGTTCCACAATGGTTTGGAAGTAGATCTAATGAATTTTAACAGTATTAACAGAGGTTTCCTAATGATGTTCATTCAGTAACCTTAGTCAACATATTGAAAGATCTTGAGGTCCGAAATGTTACGGATCTCTTACAGGTCCACTACCTTAACATTTTCATTGTATTGTTTCACTATTCAGACTATTTATTGTCTCTCAATATTTTATAAACATGAAATTGTTGGAAATATTACACATATGCTCATATCTTTGGATCTAAGTTTAAAGAAAACCTTTGGGTTGTCCCTCATAATTTAAAAAAAAACATGAAGTAAACATGCATTACCTTGGATTCAGGGAATCTTTCTTTGTATGTATAGAGAAATATGTATTTCAAAAAAAATTCAAACAAGATGTGTTTGTCAAACACAAATACCTTGTAACAGCAAAGTTTTCAAAGTTTGACCTAGACAGATAACCTTGACCTTTTCACATGACCACAACCTTGGCAATTGAGTGTTGATGAGATCGATAAAACTACCAAATATGAGCAAAGTACCTTGAAAAAACTTGAAATAATAACATTGTTAAGTTTTGTTGGTTAAGTTTTGCAGATAGACAGACAAGTTGACAACAGTTAAACAATATGCACCAATCTTATCGATTCGGAGGGCATTAAAAGTTCTGGGCCCAAGCTAATTAAACTTTTCTCAGGCTCAACTGAGAATTTTCTCAAATTTTAAATTTAAATAAATGTATGAAAATAAAAGTTAGTATAAATAAGTTGTTATTAATATTATCTTTTATGTTTATACATTAAAATGAGTATTAAAACAGAATTAGGGCTGTAATCTCAAATTGAAATTTGAGAAAATTTTGATTGAGAATGAGAACAGTTTTATAACCTTCGGCCCTGAATTACATAAAATAATCACAACAAAGATGTCATCATTTCCTAACAATATTTGATAATCTTTAAAAACTTGGTAAAACTTACATCACAAAGTGGTAGTAAAATTCCTTTGAAGAATGCTGCTGGTTTGAAAAGAGATTTCTTTAAGGACTGAAAAAAAGAATAGATTTACACATTACCCAACCAACACAATTTGAGAAACAGTTTTAATTTGTCCAAATGTTCCATGTGAAATTTTATTACAGCTTTTCGGACGTCTACATAAACAACTCTAATTTTATAGGTGCATGTTTAGCAACATTTCAGATTTTTTAAATAAACATCCAAGCTATATTTTTGGTAAAAGAGAAATTATAGATAAATGCCTATCAAACTATTATAATTTAACTGCTTTCTTTAGTTTTTGACAAGTCTACTTTCTATTTATCATTTCTCTGTTATATCATATTCATTGACAAACACTAGCCATAGAAATTGTGAATGGCAGATAACTTACTAACTTACTTAAAAATATAAGGCAAAGAAAATGTAACATCAACCAAATCATTGATCCTTGTCATGCTAAACCCAGAATATTCCTGCTTTGGATACATTCTTGTGAGGGTATAGACAGACCAGGGTTTGACACTATAACTTTTTGCCACCAGCCTGATGGACCTGTAAACTTAAAATATTACAGGTCCTCCCTGATAACAACAGATCCTGCATAAAAACCATGATTTATTTTTAGCATTTTAGGGGATACATTGCTAGGAAAAACATTATTTTAAAAGAAGAAATTGCTTATGACAAGCAATTCCCTCTTTTCACACAATGATTTCCATATGGTAATTGAAATTTAAGTATTGGGAAGGCATGTATGTTTCAAAACTTGAAGGATTTGAAATACTTAGTACTGCCATTAACTACAGGCCTGAAGGACCTGCAGAATGGTTACATCTACCCTTCCTTCCTAAATTCTACAGGTCTTAGGCCCAAGGACTGGTGTTAGTGTCAATCCCTGCAGACATCAGCCAGCAAATATGTGCAGTCTGATCTTATACCATCTAGTGTTACTTTGTAATCAAGATAAATTTAAAAAAAAAATATTTTCAAAATGAATTATTCAATACCGAAGAACAACTAGTGCATTCAGTAATTTTAGCAATTGGATTTTATATGAGCTTGTGCATGACATTTCAAACAATTTGAAATGTGCGTGAGGTGCAAACATTAAGCAGCCTAGGTAGCCACTTACTGTAAATATAAAGTTACCTGATGGTCTACAGATACCTTGAGACCTTATCTATCTACCTACAAAACACATAGTGAGGACTCTGGACAAACTGTGCGGATGCACGGGCTGGTCAGAGTCTTTGCTTTGTGGTTATGTGAAATTGTTGGAAAGCTCACCCACAGGATATTACAATTTTGCCAAGGCTTTTATTATGCATGACAAGGGTTATAATATTAACTAGAATTTCACTTACCATATATAAATGGTAATTTAGTCGTTTGTATTCCATTATATCATCTCTAACTCTTGGTAATAACACAAGATTGAAAAATCTAAAATAGATAAGTCAGACTGTCAAAGAAAAGCATGATACCGAAGAGCCTTTGCAAATAAGGTTCTCAAACAGAAATTAAGTATTGTGGAAGATATCAGGGCTATAATTAAAATACAGCGTTCCCACTCCTTTTTCAATCTGGGGGTAAAAATGGGTATTTTACAGTGTACATGTACCCCCTCTATAAAACACTAAGAAGGCTGGTTGCAAAGATGGGGGGGGGGTACAAGCTTCAATTTAGGGTTTTTTTGGGAACACTGAAATAGCCAAATGAAAATGTAAATGATTTCTTCAAAAGTTTTTGAAAAGACACCATTAACAGGAATGGTGAAATACAGAGTTTCTTCATCTGTCCCTGGACACGTAAAAGCTGATCTCTTACATGTCTAGGTTCAAATTGAACCTGTCCACAAAAAAGTTGGTAGATGAATATTGAAAAAAATTGTTTATAATGAAGAAAATGCTGTAACCCAGCATTTTCTTCATTAAAAACAATGATTTCTTCCCTTTGATACAAACAAAAAGGATCACTTTACTCCTAAATCTTTTTAGTGCTGTATAAAGATTTGCTCTGGTATCTACTTGTCCATGGACAAGTGGCCTAGATAAATGTACTTGCCTGTGGAAAAGTCTGTGTGGGACAAGATGGGCTTGAGAATTCCAAACCCCTGAACAAGGGCTCAGCGCAAAACTGTTGTAACTGGGTGTATATTCATTTGAAATAGATAAAAATTTGACTGTAAGAAAGTTGTTTCAATTTACAGACCTTTGAGCCATTCTGGCGTTCATATTTGAAGCAAACAGTCTAGTGGCCTGATAGACAGCGGCTGCGGACCACATCTCCGGCTCTGTTATATACAAAATCTACAAAATATGACAAGGCATGTTCTTAAAGATATTTACAATTTCAAAATAGCTAAATTTCAGATGTATGACCTTGTTTGATGACTTTGACTCTTATGTATTGTCATTTGGCAACCAGATGAAATGAAATTTTGGTCACCAATGAAGAGACCACGAAAAAGCAGTCGTAAAAATTACAGTTGGATAGATATACATTGGTTGATTGAATGGAGTTAAGACCGCTTTCAACATTTTTTCAGTTATATCGCAGGGGCTGGAGCACCTAATAATGGTTTCCTGGTATTTCTCTCACCAGTACAACCACAACATCCTTTCCTAGCCTCCTGCTGCTATCTCAAATAGGTTAACGATTATCAACCCATTGGTGAGAGACAAATTGGATAGATATACAAGAGCATCACCTACAGGTACCTACGCTCGGCTGTTGAGTGGATGATGGTGGAAAAAATCTAAGTCGAAAACGGGGCATAATTTGCACAAAATGCATCTAGAGTTATCCATTGTTGGTAAAATAGGTTGCTCTTTTGATGGTGAACATGTGTGCCAAGTTTCAAGCGAATGCCTTCAGTAGAACCAGAGATATCACAAAATGTCAAAGTTTTCGCACGACTACACCAAGGCTATAGCAATACCTTCGGTTTTCTTCGAGAACAGTCAACCTCATAATATACATACCTATTGTTTTGTATGAAAAAAAATCTAAAGAGGTTTTGGGAATTGATAATTGTCGAGGCTCTGCCGAGACAGTTATTTATTCCCAAAACCGAGTTCAATATTTTTTTCATGCAATACACTAAGTATGTATTATAGTTATCTTATAACCTCTATTTGCCTTGTTTTTTTCAATGTTTTTAACAAAAATGCAAGTTTCTAAAAATGACCACATTATGTCATTGTTCTCAGGGAAAATGACAAACAATCTTAACTTAGGGGTCCAGGCTTCAAAAATTCAATATTTAACATTAGAGGCATAGGGATTTTCCCAAAAAATCTAGGGGCCCAGCCTAAAATCTAGCGGACATGGGCGACTGGGCCCCTGCTAGTCTTTTTCCCTGGTTCTTAAAATAGCCATGTGATATCAAAAATTATCATATGGGATGTTATCACACTGATATGTCTATAGTTATAAGATAAAATAAGTTAACAAATTAAAATGACACCTTTGATTAAATATGTAATTGCCTAATTCTCAATAATCATATGTTTTTCAAACTAAAGAGAATCAACTCATGGAAACAATTTCAATGTGATTAAGAAACAAAGGATGCATTTACAATTTTTTAAGACCAATATCATTTACTTTTTAAGATATTTTGTTTCAAAGAAGGTGATTTTGAAAAAGGTTGCTTAATATAAATGGTCTTTTTATAGACAAGGTCCCTTCAGCAAAGTTGACTGTACTGTAATGGGACCTGCAACATTTTTCTTCAAGTAGGTAACTTTTTTTTAATTAAAGGTAAAAGTTTTAAGGGCTGGACAGGAAGGAAAACAATGAACTTTTTCAAATAGGGTAAACATCTGTGTCAGAATATTTTTTTTAAGGCAATTTCAACTTCTTGAATTGAGACACAAATTGTTTTCACCATTAATTTTTAAGAGCACATCTCATTTTGTGACATTAACAAGATGTATTTTGAAACACGAATGACCCAAAATGGCAATTTTTCAAAAAGTTGGCCATAACAGATGAAATTGACCTTGTCACATGACCTTAATATGTTCAGTTGCAATATGAGTACTGTATAATGAATAGCCTGAAAATATCTGGCAAAGTTTTACCTTGTCATGCTGATCCCCGACTATTTCTTTCCTTTGGCAGTAGTGGTAAACAAACATCAGCCTGCACATATGTGCAGACTGATGTAAGTCTACACCACCTGTTTCTCACTTTCAACCCATAATTGACAATAGATTTAGTTTTTCAAATAAAAATTGACCTACAGTTGGTACTTTCAGTGCTTTTGCCCTTTGATTTTGATGAAAATTTTTAGCGAAAAATTATTCAGCATGACAAGGGTTATGATCTTTGATTAAGTTTTGAATAGATAAATGGACAGACAGACGATGGTAAAAGGTAAAAATACCCCCCCCCCCATCTTTAAATGCAGGGACAGAAAAATTCATCATTATCTTCTAATAAGTTAAATATTAAACAAACAAAGCCATACCTGTTCCCAATTTTTCAGTGAAGGAACAATTTTGAAAGCCTTTGGTAATTTCCCGCTGCGATATTTACACAGAATTTTCTTGATACTCGAGTACATGTTGACGACTCGTTCATCTAACTGTTCCATTTGTACACTGGCATTGTCTGCATAAAAATACAAGGAAACAATGATGCAAATTGTCACAAGATATGACTGTCACACTGCTGGATATCTAATGAAAAAAACAAAGGGATATAACTAAACAAGAGGCTCTAGAGGGCCAGTATCGCTCGACTGGCACTTAATGCCTAACAGATTTATGAAATTTATGAAAATTCATTAATAAATTACATTGAAAGTTTCAAGCTAAGCCATTTGTAAGTAGATAATCATCTTAGGCCAAGGAAGGTGAAAGCATGAAATGAAAAAAATCTTTAGTCAACAAACAATCTAACACAAACGTCCCTTTTTTCCATGATACAGAAAGAGCTTTAATTAGTGCATTGTCTAATGATAAGTGACATATTATGGATGTTTCATGAAATCTATCACTAAATGTACTAGAAAGCCATGAATGGCTTGTGTCGCTCCACAGGCTTGAGATTCTTGTAAAAGCAAATAAAAGTTTTGACTAGATTTTTAGATATTTTGGGTTCTACTGATGTTGAAAATGATTTTCAAAGTTTCAACTATATAAAATAAAGAGAAATGACCTCCGCCCATAAAGGACATATTTTCATACAATCAAAATATTTTTTCGCTGCATGATAATGGGTCACCCAAAGATCATACCAAAAAAAGTTTGATTGAAATCCATCAGTTACATTCTAAGAAAATGATTTTCAAAGTTTCCACTATATAACATATTGAGAAATGACCTCCGCGCATAAAATATATATTTTTCATCTGATCACAATAATTTTTGGTAGACTGATAAAGGGTCACTCAGGGAATATTCCAGTGAAATTTGGTTGAAATCCGTCCATTACATTCTGAGAAAATGATTTTCAAAATTTCCACTATATAACATATAGAGAAATGACCTCAGCCCATAAAATACATATTTTTCATCCAATCACAATTATTTTTACAAGACTGATAAAGGGACACTCAAGGATCATTCAAGTAAAATTTAGTTGATATCCATCAATTAGATTCTGAGAAAATGATATTGAAAGTTTTCACTATATAACATATAGAGAAATGACCTCCGCCCATAAAATACATATTTTCCATCCGATCACAATCATTTTTGGTAGACTGATAAAGGGTCACCCAAGGATCATTCATGTAAAATTTGATTGGTTTCCATCTGTTAGAATCTGAGAAAACTCACTTTTTACCATATTTGGAAATAAGCCACGCCCATAAAATCCATGTTTTTCATTGGATCAAAATTTCTTGAACAACTTTGAAAGAGGGTCACCCAAGGATCATTTCTGTGAAGTTTGGTTGAAATTCATCCAGTAGTTTCTGAGGAGAAGATTATTAAAGAAAAAGTTTACGACCGGACGCACGGACGGACGCACGACGGACACAACGCCATGACAATAGCCCCAGTGGCTTTCAGCCAGTGGAGCTAACAAGTTGTGGTAAAACAAAGGCCCCCTTTTCCATGACACAGCAACTTCAGAGAGAGTTTTATCCAAAGAGCAATTATTTGCATTCAAAAATCCATTTCAGCGAAGAAGATATATTTTGTCCTATGGGAGTTTTTTTTTTTATCTGGCTCTGATCATAATTTCAGGAGGAATGATCGGGCAGATGAACACCATTCGTACCTGTCATTTGTGACTGTATTTCTGTTTGTTTTTCTGTAATTTTCTCCATTATAATGTCTGCAAATGTCTGTCGTGTTGGCTGTTTGTGTGACATAAACAGGGATTATTTCTAGAACGAACATTTATACCTGTCATTTGTGACTGTATTTCTGTTTGTTTTTCTGTAATTTTATCCATTAAAATGTCTGCCAATGTCCATCGTGTTGGCTGTTTGAGAGACATAAACAGGGATTATTTCTAGAATGAACATTTATACCTGTCATTTGTGACTGTATTTCTGTTTGTTTTTCTGTAATTTTCTCCATTATAATGTCTGCCAGTGTCCGTCGTGTTGGCTGTTTGTGTGACATAAACATCTCCAAGGCTTTCTCATCTTCTTCATTTACCTCCTGAAATTTGTTTGTATGTGGGGTTAACGCCACTTTCAATATTATTGCAGTTATATTATTATAAAAGCTGGTGCATCTTTCAATAGTTTCCTGTCATTTCATACACCAGTACAGCTTTGTCAGAAAAAAGTTTTTTGTTTGTTTTTATGGGGATTAACACCACTTTTGACATAATTTGTAGATATATTTTAGCGACTGGTGAACCTGTCCACTGTTTCATGGTGTTTCGCACACCAGAACAAGAGGACCATGATGGTCCTTTATCGCTCACCTGAGTAAGTCAACTCATAACTTGACAACAATGTTATAAATACCAGAAATTATCTGATGTACATTTAGGGTGGATTTAAAAGAAACAGAATTTAATTTCCTCCTACTGCAATTTGATTTTCTTTTTAATTGCAAACAAAGTTATTAATGGAATTCAAGTTTAGTAGACCTAAACCTTAAGAATATCCCTGCCATGTTTAAGATATGCCAAATAGTTAAGGCGAAAATTAACCTTCTCTGATATTTTTGGCAATATTTTGACAGAGATTTTGATTGAATGAAATTGTTTTTACAATTTTGGAAGAGCTTCACCCAAAGAACATTCCTACCATGTTTCAGCTTAATTAGCCCTGTGGTTTAGGAAGAGAAGAAGTTTTTCTAAGATTTTCAGTAATTTTCGTACATTTCTCAGCCTTTCTGGTACCATGGAAACCATGGTACCATGGAGTTTTTGATGAAATTGAATTCTTTTATCAACTTTTGAAGAGCTTCACCCAAAAAACATCTCTGCCAAGTTTCAGCTTGATTGGCCTTGTGGTTTAGGAAGAGAAGATTTTTTCTAAGATTTTCGGCCATTTTCAGCCATTTTTCAACCTTTCCGTTGCCATGGAAACCAGAGTTTTTCATGAAATTAAATTCTTTTAACAAATTTTGAAGAGCTTCACCCAAAAGACATCTCTGCCAGGTTTCAGCTTGATTGGCCTTGTGGTTTAGGAAGAAGATTTTTTTTCTAAGATTTTCAGCCATTTTCGGCCATTTTTCAACCTTTCCCTTGCCATGGAAACCAGATTTTTTTAATGAAATTGAATTTTTTTAACAACTTTTGAAGAGCTTCACCCAAGGAATATCTCTGCCAAGTTTCAGCTTGATTAGCCATGTGGTTTAGGAGAAGAAGAGTTTTTTCTAAGATTTTCGGCCATTTTCAGCCATTTTTCAACCTTTCCGTTACCATGGAAACCAGAGGTTTTGATGAAATTGAATTCCTTTCACAACTTTTGAAGAGCTACACCCAAGGAACATCTCTGCCAAGTTTCAGCTTAATTGGCCAAGTGGTTTAGGAGGAGAAGAATTTTTTCTTAGATTTTAGCGATTTTCAGCCTTTCTGTTGCCATGGCAACCAGAGTTATTTATAGAATTAAATTCTTTTCACAACTTTTGAAGAGCTTCACCCAAGGAACATCCCTGCCAAGTTTCAGCTTGATTGGCTCAGTGGTTTAGGAGGAGAAGATGTTTAAAGAAATTGTTGACGGACGGACGGACGATGGACGGACGACGATCGGTGAGTGATCACAATAGCTCACCTTGAGCACTTTGTGCTCAGGTGAGCTTAAAACACAATATTTCATCTGAGCCACCAACTGCTCATCCCTCTGAGATGTACTTTTTATCATACATCCATTCCTCCTAGACAATATTCATGATTTTTGTCATAATCACATTTGCCAGATGTCAGTTGAAAGTTGGCCGAGCCAAAATTTGGTCCCTTACAGGATTTGACACTAACTACTTTTAACTTGTACAAGCAATTCTTTCTTTTTCCACTATGTTTTCCATAGGGTATGAGAAAATCTGGTATTGGAAAGATATATTCTATAAACAAGAGGACCATGATGGTCCAAGATCAATCACCCGAGTCTCTTTGACCCCTGGGACATCCCATCAATTAAATAGGGAGATGTCAACAAAGAGATAATTTCTACATAAGATCAATACCATGGAATATTTTCAGCCAATAGCAAGAAGGATATACCTTTTTGCTCTTTGATTCTATGTAAAAAGGGATGCGCCTGAGTGGAGCCCAAATTGACCCGAGGGTCTTGATATGAACAAACTTGGTACAGTTGGACTGGTGTTAGAGTTGATCCCTGCTTTACAAAAATTATTAAAAGTAGATAGCACCAAGTCAAACTTTCTTTAATAAATATTGATTAAAAAAATCTAATTCTTCTTTTTTTGCATGAAGGTCAGCAGTAAGTTAATAAACTGTCATATCTGTGGCTCAGCAAAAACATTTGTAACTGCCTATATGCTAATATAGGCAGTTATAAATGTTTTGCACTGAGCCATTGCTATAACTCTAAACCTCTCTCTCTTACAGATCTTTAACATGATTGGTCACACAGGTTTATAGGAAGTTACAACTGTTTCACACTGAGCCGTATATATTACACATTTTCTCTTTTGTACAGAATTTCTGGATTATCTTTTTTTAAAATGACATGTCGCAAAGGTTTAAAATACTTACAATATTCTCATAGAACTCTTCCCTTTCATCTTCATCATCTTCAGAATCATCATCAGAGTCAGAGTCACCTCCCTTAGCTCCTAGCTGGACAAAGTTACTTCCCTTCTTCTCCTTACCTTGCCTAATATATATATATATATGTCCTTGTAAGGCAAAATGTGTTTGTTTAGCACCAATGCCCTGTCCACAGTCATTTTTTCAGAAATAGTTTTCTTAATTTAATATGGTAGTCAACAGCAAAGCTAGAATCAATTCAGTAATCAGTAGCACAATGACTTTGTATTCAACACCACATCGAAATACAAAGTGAATTTTAGATTTTCCAAATATTTGACCTTGAAAAAAATGACCTTGACAAGGATTGACACTAACCTGCGTGAATAAGGAGTCCATTGCACTCCCAACTCATAAAATCATGGAGTTCAAGCTCAAAGTTGGAAATCCCATTTTTTAAAAAGGAAGAGCATGGTGGTAAAGAAGAAATTGCTTGTTACAAGCAATTTCTTCTTTTCCACAAGATTCTCCCCTATAAATGATGGTTTCTTTCAAAATACTACTTAGATGTAAGCAAATGTTATCTTTAACTACTTTTGTAGTGAAAAAATCCTCAGGTTTGACGACAAAGTTTGACAGGAAACTGCCCTGTGTATTTGTTCCTTAAAATATTCTTATAGAATCCTTGGAGTCCACCAGACTCTTTACTTTCAAAATGAAGGGGTCCAAACTTTTAAACAAGGGGTCTTGGACTCTTGAACTCCCCTTAGTGTCCAACCATGCTTGACAGACTGATAATCTTGAAATTGGTACCAACAGAAAGCACTTGTCCAAAGCAAAACACAAGTGAAGTATACAGGCTCTATCAATAACTAATCAAAAGTTATTGCCAATGTACGGATAATTCTTGCTCAGAATTTCATATGCAAAAATAAGTTATTTAGAAAAATCTAATGAGAAATTAAGAATTTTTGGTAAGAAATTTTTCCAATGCATTCACTGAATTACTTTCTGCTTTGAAATTTATCTCTCATTTAGGAATCTTCAATGAGATTTCTGGTAGAAAAAACGGGAGAATCTCTCAATATCTAATCCCAAAATGATCCCTGCTGGCATTGTGAAAGTTTTTAAGGCACAAACACACAGGGCAAAAACAATATGCCCCCATCCATCAATGCAGGGGCATAAAAAATGTACATGTATATACATGTACACTTCTCATATACTAAATATAAGTTTAGGCTAACAGGTCCTTAAGGCTGATGGCAAAAATAGGTTAGTGTTGAACCCTGTGAGTTACGCCAATTTGCACCCAAAAGCTGAGCATTTGAACCGAAATGTAGTGTTGGGCAATCAGTTTCAAATCACAATGGATAATCGTTTTTTAGTAGGAAGGGTAAATCAACTAATGATCGATTGTACTATAGTTTTTTATAGAAATTAATAAAGCACTCAAAGTATCATCCTTTGACAAATAGAATGTGAAGTTTAGTTAAAACTCATGACCTAAAGATTCTTTCTGCAGATTTTTCTACCAACTTCATTGCTCAGCATGAAACAGTTGTAACTGCCTAAAAAAACATATAGGCAGTTACAACTGTTTCATGCTGAGGCATAAAACTGATGTCAGTTTCTAAAAACAATATACAATGGCTTTTAATTTATATGTTAGGAACTGATTAATCGATTAAGAAATTTTTTAGTTGATAATGACAAAGCCCAAACCAATTAATTATTTCAATCGATTTATCTGCCCATCGCTACCCAACAGCTGAGCATTTGCACACAAATGTAGGGCTCTTATAAATAAAGGTGCATACCCTGTAACTCCATGTTCTTCCTCCAACTCCTCTTGCTGTTTTTTGGCCTGGGCCAGAATTTTTCTTGACAATCTGTCATCAACATACTGAAATTTGAAGACAATTCAGATAAATATTAACTCGTTACAACAAAACACAATTTTGGATTGATTTGGTTTGAACCTATTTTTCTCTTTTTTTCATTGAATGGGATACAAGCTTTCTTACAACTTCCATTAATCCCTCTTGATTTCCTGTGTGGGCAAAGGAAAGGACCAAGATCAATATGGGAATCAAACTCAGAACCGTTTCATCAAGAAGTGGATGCTTAACCCTTTCCTGTTTTACAAAATTTTGGACCTGTCCAAATCCAAAGGTTTTGCAGATGACAGTTAAAAGTGGATTTAATTTAAAAAATAACCATTCAGTAGGGTAGAAAATAGTGTGGAATAAGAAGAAATTGCTTGTCAGAAGCAATTTCTTCTTTTTTCACAATGTTTTCTCAATCATAAAATCACAGACACGTAAAAAGCAGGGATTAAACAGCAAAGGGTTAAGTAGACTGCTTGGTGCAATAATGTACCCATCTCTCTAATATGCAGACGGTTCCGCATCAGATTATCAAAGGACTTAGGAGGGATATGTTATCGTATCTATTAGACTACCTCTGAACTTAAACCTTACCCAAATAGAAAAAGTTGGAGACAAAAACTTAAATTTCATTAAATCTTATATTTTTCATCTTTTGGGTTAGAAAACATGGTGAGAAATGCAGAAATGGCTTGCTTCAAGCATTTTGATTCCATTTTCCATAAGTTTTGACTAACTGTGTGAATATATTATATGATGACTTGGCCTCCTTCAGAATCAAAATTTCTCATAATGACAGAAGCACAGTTAAGAGGGGTAGACTTGAGTTTCCCCTATTCGAGCAGGCTCCTGTATTCGATCATTCTTATTTTGGGGGATATTCTGATGTCTTATGATTTTTAACAATTTGCAAATTGTCAGAAATATTTTTCAACAAACTTATATGGGTAGACAATGCCACAAAAGTGCTAAATTCTCTTTAAATAACGACTTTTTCTGCTCTACTATTTGTTTGATCAGCCATTCTTAAATTGTTTGGGGCCCTTACATTGAAATTTGTGTTGTTTTACTGGCGTCATGTAATTGGCTATAAAAATGATTCTAGGTTAAAAGAAAGACATCTCTTTGATTTTGTAAGTCATTTTCAATAGTGTGTAATATGCGAATTTGATCTCGGGATGAAAATTGTCAATTATGGGAGACTGTTTTTGGGTCTTTCTAGTCAGTTTACCTTTGCGCAAACATCACACGATGTAACTTGGTTATGTAACCAATCTTATTTTTCTTCACATGGAAATATCACAATTAAGTTTGTGCTACTTTCAGTGTAATTTACAGGGAAAAATTGCAATATTGGAGTGTGCTTCAGCAAATTATCAAAGTGGGCTTCTATGGGATTATATCGGGATAAGCCAGAGTAAGATATGATGTTCATCCTTTGTATCCTTGAGTTTCCCCTATTCGAGCAGCCTCCTGTATTCGATCATTCTTATTTTTGGAGATATTCTGATGTCTCATTATGTTTAACAATTTGCAAATTGTCAGAAATATTTTTCAACAAACTTATATGGATACACAATGCTTCAAAAGTGCTAAATTCTCATAAAATAACGACTTTTTCTGCTCTACTATTTGTTTGATCAGCCATTCTTAAAATTTTGGGGGCCCTTAAATTGAAATTTGTGTTGCTCGACTGCCGTCATGTAATTGGCTTTAAAAATGATTCTAGGTCAAAAGAAAGACATCTCTTTGATTTTGCAAGTCAGTTTCAACAGTGTGTAATATGTGAATTTGATCTTGGGATGAAAATTGTCAAGGTGATAGATTATGGGAGACTGTTTTTGGGCCTTTCTAGTCAGTGTACCTTTGGGCAAACATCACACGATGTAACTTAACCATGTAACATATCTAATTTTTCTTCACATGGAAATATCCCAATTAAGTTAGTGCTACTTTCAGTGTAATTTACAGGGAAAAATTGCAATATTGGAGTGTGCATGAGCAAATTTCATAGCTTAAGGTGCTCGAATATGGGAGACTACAGGCTAACTAGTAGTATCCGAATATATGTCTACTTAGATAAATATGTCACAAACTAACACTGTCGTCTTTATCGTCGTCTTTCTCTCGCTTCACCCGACCAGATGGTCGAGCAATTTTATCTTCCAGTACTTGATCGGCAAGAGTGACTCCTCCTCGAGCGCCTTTCGACTTCTTACTCTTCCCCATTACGTTTTCTTAACCCCTTAAAAATTTTGTAATGTTTTGATTTTTCACGTGGCGGAAGTGCGTGATAGGGGTAATATTTTAATTTTATTTTTGATAATTCACATTATATAAGGATATAAATCAAATCAAATATAAAAAAATATTTTTATCTAATTGTATGTTTTTTATCATAAATTTAGTAAAGATACACATACCAATAAGTATAATTTTTAATTAAATCATTATGAGATAAAGGATATATCCCTGCAAATCGAAACTAGGAATTTTTGGTCGGACAGAGACGTGCCGTTTTACCTTTTCTTAAATAGCTCAGGTCAAATACTGGGTAACATCATGTGATATAAATACAGAACATATCAGGTCAGCTTTTATGATTTATATTGTTGTCAGATTTGAACTATATTTATTTTGATTGTAAAAATACAAGATTCTATGATAGAATCTTGTATTTTTACAATCAAAATACTATGGTCGGCATGGACTGCTTCTACAAAACCAAGGAAAACATTGATGATGGAATACGAAAGTTTGATTGAATTTTTTCATCATGAAACTGACTTTTCACACATAGGAACTTGTTCTTTATACACGCTTTGGTTTGTAAGAATGAAATATTCATCGATCTTATTCGAAAACAAACGATTAATCTTATTTCTTTCATGAAAAATGCCACAAAATGTGCAATTTCTAGGACATATTTTCTTAAAGTGCGTCATTTTGCATGTGATTGCTATGCAACCTTCAGGGTGACGTCACTTATTTCGACCCACAAAGATGACGTCAGATAGGATGAAATGCACAAAAGCAGGGTATAAGTTTTTGATAATTTCACTGCTTTTGCGGTGAGATTATCAAGTGATAATCTACCATTATTTCTTGATAAACCAACAAAAAGCATTAAAGAAAATGAAATATACCAGGAATTCTCTGTATGTGCGCAATTGCCATATATGACTGACAAATTGTATCTAAAGAATAATGCAGGTTTTGAAGCTATTGGGTGGCTTGGACTTTTTGTTTACCAGTAATTACTTATTGCTCAATAAAATACTTTGATTTGGGATCTCATAAAATTCCAATGAGTACCACTGGGTTAATTCTGGCTCAGAATATCGTGAGCAAAAATGTCTCATTTAGCCAAATCTAATGAGATTTTTTTTTTTTTTTTTTTTTTTTGCGAGATATTCAACCAAATCCTTTTATAACTTACATTTTGCTTTAAAATTTTTCACTCATTCAGCCAGTTTCAATGAGATTTCTGTCAGAAAAGTGAGAGAATCTCGCAACAGCTCACCCCAAAATGATCCCTTGTACCAACAACATAGGGTTTGTGCTATAATTATAGAAATATTTTGATCTGAATTTTTGAAATTTAAAATCCCCCTTTGTAGCTGTATTAGTCCCACCCCCTTCATAAACCAACCTTAATAACCTAATATTTCAGATGTACAGATTGAGGGGTAAAGCCAGTCTTAAATTTTTATTTCTCAATAAAACCCTATGATGTGGGTTCTCATTAAATGCCTCTTGATTCCAATGAGTACCAATAACATAGGGTGTGTGCTATAATTATAGAAATATTTTTATCTAAAATACAAAATACTCTTGCTATTCACTATTTAATAGATTCCTTAAACTGGAAATATTTTTTATCTAAAATAAAAAATACTCTTGATATTCACTATTTAATAGATTCCTTAAAATGGAAATATTTTTATCTAAAATAAAAAATACTCTTGAAATTCACTATTTAATATAGATTCCTTAAAATGGAAATATTTTTTATCTAAAATAAAAAAATACTCTTGATATTCACTATTTAATAGATTCCTTAAAATGGAAATATTTTTATCTAAAATACAAAATACTCTTGCTATTCACTATTTAATAGATTCCTTAAAATGGAAATATTTTTTATCTAAAATAAAAAATACTCTTGATATTCACTATTTAATAGATTCCTTAAACTGGAAATATTTTTTATCTAAAATAAAAAATACTCTTGATAATCACTATTTTAATAGATTCCTTAAAATGGAAATATTTTTATCTAAAATAAAAAATACTCTTGATATTCACTATTTAATAGATTCCTTAAAATGGAAATATTTTTATCTAAAATACAAAATACTCTTGCTATTCACTATTTAATAGATTCCTTAAAATGGAAATATTTTTTATCTAAAATAAAAAATACTCTTGATATTCACTATTTAATAGATTCCTTAAAATGGAAATATTTTTATCTAAAATAAAAAATACTCTTGAAATTCACTATTTAATATAGATTCCTTAAAATGGAAATATTTTTTATCTAAAATAAAAAAATACTCTTGATATTCACTATTTAATAGATTCCTTAAAATGGAAATATTTTTATCTAAAATACAAAATACTCTTGCTATTCACTATTTAATAGATTCCTTAAACTGGAAATATTTTTTATCTAAAATAAAAAATACTCTTGATATTCACTATTTAATAGATTCCTTAAAATGGAAATATTTTTTATCTAAAATAAAAAATACTCTTGATAATCACTATTTTAATAGATTCCTTAAAATGGAAATATTTTTATCTAAAATAAAAAATACTCTTGATATTCACTATTTAATAGATTCCTTAAAATGGAAATATTTTTATCTAAAATACAAAATACTCTTGCTATTCACTATTTAATAGATTCCTTAAAATGGAAATATTTTTTATCTAAAATAAAAAATACTCTTGATATTCACTATTTAATAGATTCCTTAAAATGGAAATATTTTTATCTAAAATAAAAAATACTCTTGATATTCACTATTTAATATATTCCTTAAACTGGAAATATTTTTTATCTAAAATAAAAAATACTCTTGATATTCACTATTTAATAGATTCCTTAAACTGGAAATATTTTTTATCTAAAATAAAAAATACTCTTGCTATTCACTATTTAATAGATTCCTTAAACTGGAAATATTTTTTATCTAAAATAAAAAATACTCTTGATATTCACTATTTAATAGATTCCTTAAAATGGAAATATTTTTATCTAAAATAAAAAATACTCTTGATATTCACTATTTAATAGATTCCTTAAACTGGAAATATTTTTTATCTAAAATAAAAAATACTCTTGCTATTCACTATTTAATAGATTCCTTAAAATGGAAATATTTTTATCTAAAATAAAAAATACTCTTGAAATTCACTATTTAATAGATTCCTTAAACTGGAAATATTTTTTATCTAAAATAAAAAATACTCTTGATATTCACTATTTAATATATTCCTTAAACTGGAAATATTTTTTATCTAAAATAAAAAATACTCTTGCTTTTCACTATTTAATAGATTCCTTAAACTGGAAATATTTTTATCTAAAATAAAAAATACTCTTGATATTCACTATTTAATATATTCCTTAAACTGGAAATATTTTTTATCTAAAATAAAAAATACTCTTGATATTCACTATTTAATAGATTCCTTAAAATGGAAATACAGGGACCTACTTAGTTAAAAAAAGCATTCAAACAAAAGGAGATGCTATTTTCTCCCTTTCTCAATCTGTTTCTGTAATTTTTTTTCTTAAACTTCTAAGTAGTTAAATTTTTTGGTGTCTCAAAAAAGTGTGGTGATATAATAATCTGCACAAAGACCTGTAATGGAAGAAAAACAGGGAAGAGAAAAAAGTTCAACCTTGAATGATGATATATGATGTAATATTAACAATTGAAAAATGGACCCTTAATGAACTTTAATTTCCTTCTCAACCCTTTCCCAGTTTCCTAAATGATTGTATATTGTGTTATTAATGAACTGGCAGGGTGGGGCTTAGCCATGACATAATTTGGCGAGTTTACTTTAAAAAAATTTGGGTTCACTGAAAAGTTAGTAGGCAATAATCATGGACGCCTGCAAATAACTGTATCCCAAAACCAAAAGGATTCATGTGCTTAGAGAAAATGAACACATTTCATCGTTGGTAACCAAAGCCTTGTAACTTCAGCTTGGACAAGCTGAAGTTACAAGGCTTTGGTTACCAACCTGCGCTTTACGGCCTCAAGTTAATTATGTCGACTATCTTAAGAAGTAAATAATAATGAATAAAGGCTGATTTACCCTAACCTTAAGTGCATTGACCCGTTACTTAGACTTCACCCTGCCAGGGGAAAAATCGTGGATTATAATTGGGTGCTAATTGGTTCAAAATTTCGATTCCTTGTGTCCAATATTGTACGTAACACTTTATCAAGGCTGCAGATATGAGATAGAGGAGGCATTTTGGATTTAAGATCAAAGTATTTTAATTATGAAAGTACAAACTCTATGTTGTGGGTACTCATTTGAATTGTCTTGCGGAGACAATTCAAATGAGTACCAACAAGATAGGGTTTTCGTTTGGAAATAAAAAATTCCAGACTTGCTTTACCTCCTTTAGTTGTACCTCTGCCAAATAATAGTATTTAATTCTTTTTATCTTAAACATTGAATAATGTATTTCTCCAAATAAACACCCCCGGGAGCTATACATAATATACTCAGGGAGCTTTTATTTGCTATCATAAAAATGCCATCATACCCAGTTATTCTATATAAGAATTCTACCACATTTCGATGGGTCAGCATGAAACAGTTGTAACTCCCTATAAACATAAAGGGAGTTACAACTGTTTCACGCTGACTAATCAATTTCTTTTTGTCAGTGCTAAACCATTGTTTGTGCCTTCACTAGTACACATATATATCAGTAAATACTCGTGCACTAAAACAAAAGTCTTGCACTGTCTTCTCAAATTATCTTTTCACCCCTGAATGATAAGTGTCTATCTCAATTAAGATTATAGCTATAATTTTATACAAAGAACAAAAATATCTTCCTTTCATATATAGTTATAGTTATAATTCATATGAAGAACAAATATATCCCCTTGATAGAGTAGAATCAGGATGTATTAGTCAATATATTAATTAGTACTAGAATAAGGATATCTGTCAAGGAATGTTATCTGTGTGTTTCATACAGGGGTGTGAAAATACACATGTTTGCATTTTCTCTGCTTGTCCCTGGACAAGTAAAACATGATTTTCTGCTCATCCAGGATCAACACAAACTTGTCTGCAAAAAATAGATAAGAGAAATTATTGTTTTAAAGAAGAAAATGCTGGAACCCATTGAAAACAATATCTTCTACCTTATGATACAAACATTTGGATAATTAATCTCTTACCTCTATCAAGCACCATTTCAAGATTAAAATTCCTGGATTTACTTGTCCACGGACAAGTGACATAGAAAATGTACTTGTCTTCGGGTAACTTTTTTAAACTTTTTTTTCAATTTTTGCAAATTCAAAGGCTTCAATTAAAATTTGTCTTATATTTTGTAAATAAACAGTACAAGGTTCTATTTAAAATAATCAAATATCAGTTTTTAACATACCTTCTGCTTGCTAGTCTTCCCTATGTGCAAGAGAATAATGCAAAAAACATTTCAAATGGATTCACGGTCACTTTTAGACTAGTACTCTGGGCCATGACTTTGTATTTACAACTTATTCATGGTTTGTCTCATGGGCATAAATCTAAATGAAAATAGTTAAAGCTTTAATTCTGTATTTAATTTCTCATTTGTAAATACCCATTTCAAATAATGTAAATGGCCATGAATGAACGGATTAAGAATTCAACAGCATATAAATGGCCAGAATTTAATGTCAGAATTTTTTCAATGCCAATTAATGACTTGAATCTTTTTTTATTATTGCCATTATCTATCATGTTTGGTATTTAATTACCATCATTCTTGGGTGATTAGCTTTAAGAAATGTTCATGGAAGGAACTGGGCATGAATCAAAATGAAAAAGAAGTTAAAACTTTTCTGTATTCCTTTCATCCCCATTACAAACAAAGTTAATGGTCATGAATTATCTGATTCATAATTCTATGATATATTAATGGCCACAAACAATAGACAAGATTTTTTACATGCCAATGAATTTTTATAATGGCCATTATTTATTACTGTTTGGTATTTAATGACCGTCTTCAGTGGGTGATTGATGGGCATGAATAGATGTTCATGGTAGTAAATGGGCATGATTCAAAATTAAAGAAGCAAATGGTTTTTAGCAATTTTTATACGCCCGAAGGGTCGTATTATGTTATGGCCTCGGTCGTCCGTCCGTCCGTCTGTCCGTCTGTCTGTCTGTCCGTCCGTCTGTCCGTCCGTCTGTCCGTCCATCTGTCCGTCCGTCTGTCCGTCCGTTAGCAATTTTTTGTGTGCGCAACTCCTCCTAAACTATCAATGGGAATAAGCTGAAACTACACACAATTACTCCCTATGATGTCTAGTTGTGCATAAGACCTTTGAAATTCAAATCGCTCCAGTCATTCCTGAGAAATCTTGAATTATCTGCCCTTTGATATAACCAAAATCACTGTTTTTTTTGTGTGCGCAACTCCTCCTAAACTATCAATGGGAATAAGCTGAAACTACACACAATTACTCCCTATGATGTCTAGTTGTGCATAAGACCTTTGAAATTCAAATCGCTCCAGTCATTCCTGAGAAATCTTGAATTATCTGCCCTTTGATATAACCAAAATCACTGTTTTTTGTGTGCGCAACTCCTCCTAAACTATCAATGGGAATAAGCTGAAACTACACACAATTACTCCCTATGATGTCTAGTTGTGCATAAGACCTTTGAAATTCAAATTGCTCCGGTCATTCCTGAGAAATCTTGAATTATCTGCCCTTTAACATAACCAAAATCACTGTTTTTTGTGTGCGCAACTCCTCCTAAACTATCAATGGGAATAAGTTGAAACTACACACAATTACTCCCTATGATGTCTAGTTGTGCATAAGACCTTTGAAATTCAAATTGCTCCGGTCATTCCTGAGAAATCATGAATTATCTGCCCTTGATTTTAACGAAAATCACTTATTTTGTGTGCGCAACTCCTCCTAAACTATCAATTGAAATGAGCTGAAACTAGACACAATTACTCTCTATGGTGTCTAGTTTTGCATAAGACTTTGCAATTCAAAATGCTCCAGTTATTCTAGAGTTATCTTGGATTATCTGCCCTTGAGTTGATGAAAACCAAATTTCTTGTCGGCTCATTTTCTCCTACATTATGGATGGGAATGATGAAAGGAAACTCGCCTTGATGACTCTGTAGGTTGTCTTTTTGTGCTTAGGACTTAATATATTTTCATATTTAAATGTGATGGCACCAGTTGTCTGTCTGTCTGTTTACAATATTTTTAGCTATCATTCAAGCTCATGTTACTGACAAGCCAAGGTTACTGACAAGCCCCTTCGGGCGTATATGCGCTGCTCTGCGAAGCTCTTGTTATAATGGCCATTATTTTTTACTGTTTGGTATTTAATGGCCATCTTCAGTGGGTAATGATGGGCATGAATTAATGTTCATGGTAGTAAATGGGCATGAATCAAAAGAAGTTTTGAAATTTTCAGTATTTCATTGATCCACATTACAATCAAAGATAATGCCCATGAATGGTATGATTAAGAATTCAATGATATATTAATGGCCATGATTAATAATCATAGTTTATTTTAATGACAGTGACTTTTAGCAATCTTTATTATGGTCATTATTTGTACTTTTTTTTATTTAATGGCCATCATTGATGGGTGATGGATGGCATGAAAAAATATTCATGGTAGTTGATAAGTTGATAAGCATGAATAAAGCTGAAACAAGAAGTAATGGACCATTACTATTTTAATGCCAATACTTTTATGCTGGCCCATTATATTAATTTGCATTTCATGTTTTTTAATGGTCAAATGGTGAATTAATGGCCATTAGTTAGTATTTTAATGGCTAAAAGTGTTACCCATTATTATTTTTTTACAAGGACTAATGGCTCATTTTAACGGTTTTCCTTGTTTTCATGGGCCATTGATGGTCTTTTAATGTAATTTTAATGGGACCCTTTTGCAGTATTGAAAATTAATGTCAATGTCATTTATAAAGGTGAAAGTCAAGATGGGGGAATGTCAAACTGTACCAAACACTCTGGTAGATGTGTTGTTACTAATTGGAATGGATGATGACACTAACAGCCACCAGCCAGTATCAAAGGTAAAGAACAGAATTATTATTTAAAAGATTTCTAGACAAGAATATTATAAACTTGTCCAAAAAAGGTTGAGGTTAAAAGTTATAAGTCAAGGTCCTTATCCAAGACAGGGAAATGTTCAACTACATCAAATACTCTAGATGATGTATTGTTGTTAATTAAAATAGCCAATGAAACTAACAGTCACCAGCTTATATCAAAGGTAAGGTACAATTATTTAATCCATTTACAGATAAAAATATTGTAGAATGGCACAATAAGGCTCAAGGTTAAAGGTCAGATCACTATCCAAGATTGGGAATGTCCAAGTACACCAAACACTCTTGTAGATGTGTTGTTTCTAATTTGAATGGACTATGAAACTAAGGGCCACCAGCCTGTAAACAAAGGTAAGGGAAAAATCAAGACAAAAATCATTTCTTTTTTTTTTTACCTAGAAACATGTGCCGTTTCCACTCAGATAGTTTTCCCCTAAAATACTTTTCCCCCTATTAAATCAATTTTCCCCAAAGAAACAAACTGATGTGTTGAAAAAAAATACTTTCTCTTGCTTAGAATTGTTTATCTATTCTTTCTGAGTTTACTTTTCAATCTAGAAAGAAAAGAATCTGAACAGACTGTGTGAGCCAGGCTGGCTAGGTTGAAGCTTTGTTTTGCCTTCATTTGAAATGGTTGGAAATGTCTTGCACAGACTGATTTTGAAGCATTATTAATCCTTGTCATGCTGAACCCAGAATATTCCTGTTTTGACAGAAGATGTAGACAAAGATCAACCTGCACATAAGTGCAGTCTGATCTTAGTCTACACCACATGTTTATTTTATTTGAGCAATGTGTAAAGAATTGTAATTTTCAATGAAAATATTGGCATACAATTTCGTCTTTCAGAGCCTTCAGCACTTTGATTTAAGTGTAATTTGTTCAACATTTTTAAATCAGCATGACAAGGGTTAAATATAAGGCACTGTAGTAAAAGTCAGAGATCAATCTAAATAAGTAACATTAGTGTTCTTCTAGGGAGTGGCAGAGTTACTTTATTCTAGAATTTCAAAAATGCAGTATCTATTCTAGTGTTTGAAAAGTAAATTTTTGTTGAAAATCGACAACATTCTAAAAGGATCTTATTTTTTTGCTCATTCTCTATAATAAAAAGAATCCCCCATCACCCATCGTCCTCAAAATCAGGGGTATTTTTAGCTTGGCTGTTTTCGAAGAAAACCCGAGGATTTATGATCACTTTGGCGTTGTTCGCGTTGTCGTTGTCGTTGGCGTTGTCGTTGGCGTGAAAAACTTTAACCTTGGTCATAACTTTCGAATGGTAAGCTATAGAGCCTTCATATTTCACATGATGATTGCTTGGAACAAGACCTTTCTGTAGGTACCAAGTTCAAGGTCATCTGTCAAGGTCAAGGTCATTTGTCAAGGTTAAATTTCTTTGAAAGATTTAACCTTGGTCATAACTTTTGAATGGTAAGTCATAGAGCCTTCATATTTCACAGTCATTGCTTTGGACAAGACCTTTCTGTAGGTACCAAGTTCAAGGTCATCACTTAAGGTCAAGGTCATTTTTCAAGGTCAAATTTCTTAAAAAATTTAACCTTGGTCATAAGTTTTGAATGGTAAGTCATAGAGCCTTCATATTTTTACATGATCATTGCTTGGGACAAGACCTTTCTGTAGGTACCAAGTTCAAGGTCATCACTTAAGGTCAATGTCATTTTTCAAGGTCAAATTTCTTAAAAAATTTAACCTTGGTCATAAGTTTTGAATGGTAAGTCATAGAGCTTTCATATTTTTACATGATCATTGCTTGGGACAAGACCTTTCTGTAGGTACCAAGTTCAAGGTCATCAGTCAAGTATAAGGTCATTTTTCGAGGTCAAATTTCATTTGAAAAATTTAACCTTGTTATAACTTTTGAATGGTAAGTCACAGAGCCTTCATATTTCACATGATCTTTGCTTGGGACATGACCTTGCTGTAGGTTATAAGTTCAAGGTCATCAGTCAAGTTCAAGGTCATCTTCAAGGTCAAATTTGTTTGAAAAAATTTAACCTTGGTCATAACTTTTGAATGGAAGGTCGAAGAACCTTCATATTTCACATGATTTCACATGATTATTGCTTGGTACAAGACCTTTCTGTACATTCCAAGTTCATATATTTGCATTTGCCAAAGCAATAATTAACTGGTGAGCGTTGGCACCCGCTTGCGGTGCTCTTGTTCAAAAGTATGTGTTGAAATGAACAATCCCCTCTCCCAGAATAGACACTGACAATGTAGGGATTTGATTGCAAAATTTATTGGATTGAGAAATGTTTAATACTTCATGCTCTTTGTTAAAAGAAGATCATAATCCCTGCCAATTATTGTTGGGTTATAGGTTTCAAATCACAATCGATAATTGTTATTTAGTTGGAAGAGTAAATCAACTGATGATCGATTGTACAATCGTTTCCTTGGAAATTAATTCAGCACTTCCATTATCATCCTGTGAAGAATAGAATGTGAAAAGTCTAGTTAAAACTCATGACCTAAAGAATCTTTCAGCAGATTTTTCTTCCAACTTCATAGTTCAGCATGAAACAGTTGTAACTGCCTATAAACACACTGAGCCATCAAACTGATGTCAGTTTCAAAAACAAAGGCTTTCTTTTATGTGTTAGAAACTGTTTAATAGATTATGAAATTTCTAAGTCGATTATCACAATCAGAAGCCCAAACCAACTGATTATCAATTACAATGGATTAATCTGCCCATCACTAGTCAATAGAAGATCATAATCCTTGCCAATATGAAAATATGGGAATTTTTTATATTAAATGTTACATCCCACCCTTGCTTAGAATAAACATGGAGGGATCGTTTGAAGAAGACTTATTTCAGTGTCTGAATATTACAGATAGACAAGAATGATAATTTGACTGTACAAGATATAGATCCAGATCCACAGGTGCTAGTGGCAGCGTCAGCGACTGACATGGTGAAGTTCTTCCCCTTTCCTCAACGAATAAGCGGATATCCACCCGACATTCAGGTATGTTGTTTGGTCACCTCTTTGTTTAGGATTCAAAGCAAAATGGTTTAATATCTTTGGTTTCCATTTATTTTTGTGCCTTCTGATTGGCTGAAAAAATGGTTTTATTCCTAAATGAAAATAAATTTCAGTATGCAACCATTTTTAAGCTTGTGCCCAAAGTTGTCCCCTAGAAATCTGTCTAATTAAGGAGAAATCTTCCATTTTGCTTCATGATATTAAATTATAATATGTGAAGAGAGGATATTTTAATTTCATGGAAGTATGAAACTAAAAACTAATCACATTCATGTATGAATACACTTAGCATCCTTAGGCACTGCTCTTGTTAACATTTAAAATCTTCTGCATGAAATATATCTTGATTTCTAATTTTAGAGTACAAATGAACCAAAGAAAAAACACAAAGATCAAAAGAACCAATTTCGGTGAGTTTGAACTTTCTATGTTTTAAAATTCTTCAGGTTATTTTTTAGCTCCACAGGCTGAAGGCCAGTGAGCTATTGTTATGGCGGAGTGTCCGTGTGTGCGTCCGTCCATCCGTGCGTAAACTTTTTCTTTAAACATCTTCTCCTCCCAAACCAATGGGCGGATTTTAACGAAACTTAGTAGAAATGATCCTTGGGTAGCTGTCTTCTTAAATTGTTCAAAGAATTTTGATGGGCCCCCAAATATGGGCGTGGCAGGGCGTGGCATTTTTTCACTTTGAAATCTTTAAAAACCTTTTCCTCCCAAACCATTGGGCCACTTTCAATGAAACTTGGCAAGCATGTTCCTTGGGTGACCCTTGACTTAAATTGTTCAAGAAATTGTGATTGGCCCACAAATATGGGCGTGGCAGGGCGGGGGCTTATCTTGAGCCCGAAATTTTTGAATGACATTTTCTCCTGAACCATTTGGCTGATTTCAATGAAACTTTACCAGAATATTCCTTGAGTGTCTCTTTTTTAAAAATTATTTGTTAAATTTTGATTGGCCCATAAATATGGGCATGGCAGGGCGGGGCTTATTTTGAGCCCGAAATCTTTGAACGATATCTCCTCAGGAACCACTCAGCCAATTTCAATGAAACTTTACAAGAATGTTTCTTGGGTGACTATTTGCTTAAATTGTTCAAGAAATTTTAAGATATTTTGATTGGTCCATAAATATGGGCGTGGCAGGCGGGGCCTATTTTGAGCCCAAAATCTTTGAACGACATCTCCTTCTGAACCTTATGTTTTAATAAGATGGGTGAAGGGTTGCAGGTTCATTGTGATTGAGTATTTTGGTGCAATATGGACAGGAACCAGTTAATCATTATGAAATAGGTCTTAGGATATTTCGGAGTGTTAATGTATTCATTTAAAGTAAGTTTTATTTAATGAAAGTCTAAAGATTTTAAAGCCAGTGGAGCGATACAGGCCCTCTTGGGCCTCTTGTTTAATTTATCAAAATCGTTAAAGCAATACTTTTTTTTTCATACTTTCAAAAATCTCAGTAGAGAAAAAATTTGACTGTATAGTCTTTTAAACAGTTATTCATAGACAGTTTACAAGTTACAACTATTTAGTGGTGAGCCACTGTGGCAGGGTGTAATGTTTCCAAAAATTTACAAATGAAAGTTGTCAGTAAGTATTTAACATACAATGTTTACCATGATGTGGAAAGGCTAATTAATTAAAAAATTAATTTTTTTTCCTGTCCCTACAGATCGCTCAGAAGTACCTCATTAAAACCGTCAGTATTAATACGTCAGGCGTCCGTCAGGAGACCTGGAAGTGTCAAGTCTGCTCCGTCCACCCAGCCTACAGCTATCCCAGAATTCCCCATCAGTGAGGAAGTGATACGATCCCTACCTTCACTCTGCTTTCCAGGTAAGTGTATAGAGGAAATAAGAAAAGGTTGAAAAGGGTTTTTAGCTCCACTGGCTGAAAGCCACTGGGGCTATTGTCATGGCGTTGTGTCCGTCGTGCGTCCGTCCGTCTGTCCGTCCGTGCGTGCGTCCGGTCGTAAACTTTTCTTTAAAAATCTTCTCCTCAGAAACTACTGGATGGATTTCAACCAAACTTCACAGGAATGATCCTTGGGTGACCCTCTTTCAAAGTTGTTCAAGAAATTTTGATCCAATGAAAAACATGGATTTAATGGGCGTGGCTAATTTCCAAATATGGTAAAAAGTGAGTTTTCTCAGATTCTAATCAATGGATACCAATTAAATTTTACATAAATGATCCTTGGGTGACCCTTTATCAGTCTACAAAAAATCATTGTGATCGGATAGAAAATATGCATTTTAGGGGCGGAGGTCATTTCTCTATATGTTATATAGTGGAAACTTTGAAAATCATTTTCTCAGAATGTAACTGATGGATATCAACCAAATTTTACTGGAATGATTCTTGGGTGACCCTTTATCAGTCTACAAAAAAGCATTGTGATTGGATGAAAAATATGCATTTTATGGGCGGAGGTCATTTCTCTATATGTTATATAGTGGAAACTATGAAAATCATTTTCTCAGAATGTAACTGATGGATATCAACCAAATTTTACTGGAATGATCCTTGAGTGATCCTATATCAGTCTACAAAAAATTATTTTGATTGGATGAAAAATATGCATTTTATTGGTGGAGGTCATTTCTCTATATGTTATATAGTGGAAACTATGAAAATCATTGTCTCAGAATGTAACTGATGGATATCAACCAAATTTTACTGGAATGATCCTTGAGTGATCCTATATCAGTGTACCAAAAATTATTTTGATTGGATGAAAAATATGCATTTTATTGGCGGAGGTCATTTCTTTATATGTTATATAGTGGAAACTTTGAAAATCATTTTCTCAGAATGTAACTAATGGATATCAACCAAATTTCACTGGAATGATCCTTGAGTGACCCTTTATCAGTGTACAAAAAATTATTTTGATTGGATGAAAATTATTCATTTTATGGGTGGAGGTCATTTCTCAATATGTTAAATAGTGGAAACTATGAAAAACATTTTCTCAGAATGAAAATGATGGATATCAAGCAAACATTTTTGGCATGATCTTTGGTTGACCCATTATAATGCAGCCAAAAATTATTTTGATTTGATGAAAAATATGTCTTTTAATAGCAGAGGTCATTTCTCTATCTGTTATATAGTTGAAACTTTGAAAATCATTTTCAACATCAGTATAGAACCCCAAATATCTAAAAATCTAGTCAAAACATTTATTTGCTTTTACAAGAATTTCAAGCCTGTGGAGCGACTCAAGCCATTCATGGCTTTCTAGTTATAATATGACCTACGTCGCCGGAGTGAAATAACCCCGTTGAATATTTTTGATATTACACGGGTGTTATTACACTAGTGAAATCACTATGCAAATTAGCTCAGAGCGAATAGCAATCCTATTTTGTAACTGCGAACATGACGTCATAATCTATGTTTTGTGCATCATTTTTAAACGACGTTAAAAGTTTCGCGGAAAATGGAAACATTGAATTTCAAGAATTTTGACGATTTTTCGCTAAAAATTTGGGTCATATTATAAACAGAATATAAAATTTGTGCTCATAAAATACAGAATTATTAAACTCATTATCTAAAACAGATAAAAACTCGGCGCAGCCTAGTTTTTATCTGTTTATAGATGACTTGTTTAATAAATTAAGTATTCAATGACCACTCATTCAATATCCTCTATGTGCAGAACTATTGTACGTGCCAATATAGATGTATTTTCTCCTAAAATTTACTCTGGTGTTTACTTGTCCACGAACAAAAAGCCTAGAAAAATGTACTTGCCCACAAATGGAAACGCTTGTGTCGTACAAGTTTGGCATTTGAATTCCACACCCCTGTCTAAAGCGTGTTTCAAATTTTGAGCAAGCTTGTGCTTCGATATCCTAAATGTAGGGTAGCCCTGCTCTGAGGATAACTAAAGACCTATACACAGCTCATAAATAGAACCCTGCATCACCCAGTGAAGCGTATATAGAGGATATTGTATGAGTGGTCATGGAATACCAAATTTATCTAACAAGTCATTTATAATTAGATTAAAACAAGACTCTGCCAATATTTTATCTGCTTAAGATAACAGTTTGATAAATTCAGAATTTTTTGATTACAAATTTGATATTCTATTTATATTATGAATTGATCTTTTTCAATAAATAGACAACTTTTGAAATTTGTTGATATGGATTAATGTCTGCAAAACATATAATGCAGTTTGTAAAATGATGTCATCAATTATGATGTTATTTTCACAACCACGTTTCAGCGTTGGTATTAGCTCTATGCTCATTTGCCTTCTTTTTCTACTACATATAGTGTAATATCAAAAATATTCAACTGGGTTATTTCACTCTTGTGCCATATGTCATATCATAAAATGAATGTTTCTAGGATAAAGACACTCATGAGTACTTTTCTATTCTAAATGCAGGGCTTAACTTAAGGATAAAATCAGTTTTGACTAAGAAAATTACTTAATGAGGGGTCAGCGCAAAACCATTGTATTTATAGGCACTTATAATAGAAGTGTTGTGGACACGTCAACGTCTGTATGTTGTTCCCGCGTTATGTTAACGTCGTTTCATCTTTCCTGCGTCTTGTATACATTCCCATATTTTACGTCTGTGTTGTCTTGACGTTACGTTGTTTATTAGATATGTGTTTGTTTATTATTGTAACTATTGTAATTTGATTTATCTGTCAGTTGTAATAAAGGATTAAACCTGAACACAAGCAAAGTAGTTTATTCAACCAACAACTCAAACATTTTGGTGCCAAGACCAGGATGTTTGAGTTGTTGGTTGAATAAAATACTTCGCTTGTGTTCAGGTTCGTTCAAGACAGCCCTCCATTTACAGTAACTGGCGTTGATTTTACCGGCTCGCTTTCGATAAAGGACAAAACTGGATACCAGTCAAAAGCCTACATTTGTTTGTTCACATGCGCGACTTCGAGAGCAGTTCATATTGACGTAGTAACAGACTTAACGGAGCAATCGTTTATGAACACGATTTATCCGTCAGTTGTAATAAAGGATCGAACCTGAACACAAGCGAAGTAGTTTATTCAACCAACAACTCAAACAAGAAGTGTAAGAAGTGCTATTTTGTAAAAGAAAAATGAGCATGTTTTATTCTTATTTCTACAGATGGAATGACCTTGTATACAGACAAACCTGAGAACAGTGTACATTATTTGGTCTTGACAGACATGGCAGGGACAAAATCATACGCATGTTGTATTACCTTCTCAAGGAAGTTTGTTGCTGAAAAGGTTCGTAGTTTGTAGGTTGTTTTTGCACAGCAAATGGAAGTCATAATTGGATTATTTTTGGTATGGATTTTTGTAACAAATGTTGTAGGAACACTATTTTATCATCAAGACTAATATAACTAGCTTTTTGATTAAGAGTATTTAAGAGAATGTTTTTGATGTATGTAAGTATGAAATATCTTTGTATTTTGTAAATGATTTTGTAAATTGTTTATATATTCACAGAGGCCCACAGGGAAGACTGGGTTTCACCCAACTGTGTCTTTATTATTATTATTATTATTATTTTACTACAAAATTCACTTGTAAAAAAGACATGTTTTAAGAAATTTCATGTACAACTTCACATTTTTGTCTCTTTTTGCATAAAAACAAAAAAAGAACAGCTGTTGCTTTTACTTCTGAAAATATTTTGTTTTTGATGTTCTCTCAATAAGAGAAATATTAACTTTTCACTGACAGGTTCATCCACTATACATTCCATTTTTAGCTCATCTGTTTTGGAATAACAAATTAAGGTATCATGGATGTATTTTGTGTAGTGCATTTGTAGGTCTTGTTGTAGTTATACCCTCAAAACCTATGTTTTGGGGGTATATAGGAGTCAGCTTCTCTGTCTGTCGGTCTGCCCATCTGTATCTATTTTGTGTCTGCTCATCAACTAATGGGCGGATTTAATCCAAACTTTACAGATGTGATCAGTATCAAGCAGAGTTTAGCATGTGAAATTTTGAATACGATCCATTGACTTTGATAAAGTTATGGCCCTTTGATGGAAAATGTGTTTTCATTATTGAGAAGCACTTGTAGAGGCTATTAGTTCGCTCTGCAAAAGTCTAGTTTTAGAAGGCATGATAACTTTAATTATGAAATAATTTCCTTTTTGTGTTGATGTGTCCATGATTATATTCTGATTGAGGTGGAGATATATGCAAAACGTAGAATCCGTGGACAGAGCCCGAGTATTTTGCTTTGTATATAACTCCTCCCATCATCAGACTTAATTCATGAAGACATCATAAGAACTTGAAATTATATCCATTACAACACTATCACAATTCTGAAATTAGTTTTGTTACCCTTTTCTGGATGAAAAAATCCAGGGGTCAGTGCATCACTATTTTAAATGCCTTTACACTAGTGTTGCACTGACCCCACACATTAGTTTGATAACATTTTTCTTGTTGTAAAATCAATGAACAAGTAATAATATTTGCGTTGGGAACATTTCAGAAAATTAGAGAGCGCGTCAATAAGCATGTAGGTTATATGACGTTAAAAGCATCAATGTTCCCGCTAAAGATTACATTGAGTAAAATAAGTGGGTGGAGCTATCCGTGTACACAGTGAAACACATGACATAGGAATTTCATTGCAAATTAAGTTCTTTGTATACGTAGTTTCTTCTTATTTCATATATCGATGGCTCAGCTTGAAACATTTGCAACTCCCTATAAATATATAGGGAGTTACAACTGTTTGTGCTGAGCAATCGATATGCATTTTAAGCCATTGTGTTATAATCTTGGTTACATGTCTATGACAATGTGAAACTTGATAATTTTGCTTCAAAAAATGTTTGTAGTTTAATGCATGCAGCCTTGTTTGCAGGGATTTTAAGTTTGTATTAATTAGGGGTTAAAAGGAATTGACTGTCTAGGTTGCTCAACATTTGCAACTCACACACATGTCAAATTGTTGGAAACGTCATGCACAGGCTTATATATCCTTGAAATATGGAATGTATCTTTTTCATTGCACAAGTTTGCAGTGCCTTTGTTTCTCTATCCTTACACCAGGGGTGTGGAATTCCCATGCCCGACCTGTCCTTCGTTGGCTTTTCTACTTGTGGCAAATACATTTTTCTATGCCGCATGTCCATGGACAAGAAAATACCAGAGCAAATCTTGATACAGGATCTAGGAGAAAGGCATCCTTTTGTTTGTATGAAAGGGGAGAAAACATTGTCTTTAATGAAGAAAATGCTGGTTTACAGCATTTTCTTGATTAAAAACAATGCTTTTCTCAATAATATCATTGCATTTTTTGTTAGCAATTTCATTTTGATCCCGGACAAGAAGAAAATTGACTTTTACTTGTCCATGGACAAGTGGAGAAAAGTTGTATTTCCACACCCCTGCTTACACCTTAAATTGGTAGGCTTTCGATTATGACAAAGATAATGTCTCCAAGGTCAAGGTAATGTCCCAAGCTCATTCTCCAAGGTCAATGCGCATATTGAAGGACCTCATTGTCTTTCTTTCCTTTGAATGAATTGAAATTCTTCTGTAATTTACCATATTTCCTCTTATGAAAGTGCCCTCCCTAAAATAGCCCCCCTCCCTCATTTTTTACTTAAAAAGATACACAGTTGAATTATTTGAAAATGCCTAAATTTTAAGAGTTTTGTAAGAGTCTTCTCTTTTTGAGGTTAATTTTATCTAAACAATCATTTTACAAAATTAGCAAAATCTATAATTAGTTAACATTCTTAAACAAAATTTGTTCAATGTTGTCTTATATGCTGTTGGGATCCATTGGATTAGTCTCAATGAGGCGATTCTAATGACTTCAGGCATCATAGGATTCAGTAAGAACTATGCAATAATAAATATTATTGCATAAAATCTTCAAATTTGGGTTGTTATAGACATACGTTATGGGACAAAACCCGGGCATTAACAGGAGAAAATTGGATTAATAAGTAAATTCATGTTCCGTTAACACCTGGTTTTTTTTGTACTTTATTACCCTCAATCTTGGCTTGTATACTTTATCATTTTCTATGTTTAACATTGATATGTGGCATAAATAAAGACGTTGACCTTATTCCCACGTTAAATTTTGTGATGTAATGAATTTACCAAGCAACATCAGTATAAACAAAAGAGACGGTGCAATACATAACATCATTTTTACGACACATTTGTCGGTTTTGAGCTAGTTTCAAAGCATTCCAATAAATTATTTCACAATATCTGTTTAAATAAATACTATAGTCTTTTATATCATGCAATAATAGCGTCAATTCACATTTTTTCAGGCGTTAACATTTGCACAGACTCTCAAAAGATATAAGTCCCAAGTGCGAAGCACTCATCTGTTAAACCACTTTCAGGTCTCTGCAAATGTTAACGCCCTAAAAAATGTGAATTAACCCTCTATAAGCTATCAAAATGACCTTACTTTATTAATCATGAAAAATTGTGTCAAACAATCATGCCCCATAAGCAACCACTTTTTTTGCCCCCTGAGTGGTTGCTCAATTCAAGTTTTATTGGACTCCTTGATTGCGTCAGGTAAAAGTTCACTGGACACTTTACTAACATAATTTAACCCTTGTCTTGCTGAACCCGGAATATTCCTGCTTTGGCAGGAGCTATACACAAACATCAGCCTGCACATATGTGCAGTCTGATGCTAGTCTACACCTCTGGTTTTCTCACTTTCAAATCAAAATAGTAAATAGATTTAGTTTTTCAAATACAAATTGACCAATAGTTGGTACTTCCAATGCTTTTTGCCCTTTGATTTTGATTCAAATTTTTAGCCAAAATTTATTCAGCATGATAAGGGCTAAAAGTGTCAAACCCTAAAAGGACTTTTTTGATTGAAGCAAATACTTCTTTTCTTTTCATCCATAGGATGATCAGGGTTACTTATACTTGTCTCTTGAGATGGAAAGACATACAGACACACAGACAGACAAACTGTGTATCTACATTCCACATTGTTGTATAACTATCTCACAGTTCCCTTACTATACCCAGATGAAGGAATGTCTTTCTAGGTAAGTGTACGGACAGAGAGACAGACAGACAGACATACAGACACACAGACAGACAAACTGTGTATCTACATTCCACATTGTTGTATAACTATCTCACAGTTCCCGTACTATACCCAGATGAAGGAGTGTCTTTCTAGGTAAGTGAATGGACAGAGAGACAGACACACAGACACACAGACACGCAGACAGACAAACTGTGTATCTACATTCCACATTGTTGTATAACTATCTCACAGTTCCCGTACTATACCCAGATGAAGGAGTGTCTTTCTAGGTAAGTGAATGGACAGAGAGACAGACACACAGACACGCAGACAGACAAACTGTGTATCTACATTCCACATTGTTGTATAACTATCTCACAGTTCCCGTACTATACCCAGATGAAGGAGTGTCTTTCTAGGTAAGTGAATGGACAGAGAGACAGACACACAGACACACAGACAGACAAACTGTGTATCTACATTCCACATTGTTGTATAACTATCTCACAGTTCCCGTACTATACCCAGATGAAGGAGTGTCTTTCTAGGTAAGTGAATCGACAGACTGAAAGACCGATGAACACATGGTCAAGGGCAAACTCACATCAATATGTAGATTTCTCCCATAGTTACCCTTGTCTCCTGTAACAAACAGCCATCAGAGATATCCTTGTCTTACACATCTGAAGGATAATATTCGAAATGACGTCATCATTGTGTTATTGAAGGAAGTGGAACCGTAATAGTCTTGCAATGTTTCAGAAGTCATAAATTTTAACAGTGCTAACTGAGTTTTCCTAATTAGGAAACCTTGGTTAACATGTTAAAGATCATGATTTCTGAAAGATGTGGAACTATTATGGGTCCATCACCTTAACACACATTTATGCAGTATTTCTGTAATCTGAGTGTTATAAGAAATGGTCTAAACATACTAAAATAAAGTTAATATGAGAAAAAGAATCGGTATGTTGATTTTTAGTTGAGACAAGCTGATCTAAACCTCATCTAGTATAGAAAAAATTAAGGCTCACTTAATAACTTTTCAATTCTTAACTCGGTTAAGATCAGTTTGTCCGAAATTAAATCTCAAAACAGATCCTCTAGATCTATATCTCACAGTTTTCTAGCTACTTTAGGATACAGGCGATGAGGCATTCATATCATGACTTGGACTTTTCTGTAAACTTGGAAGTACCTTGGACGTAAATGCATTAATTTTATAATCAACTTTGCTTCTGTTTGTTCTTTGGCCAATATGCTTGAAGAATAACAAATTCCTTTAATGCTTTCCGATCATTCTGTGGAGTTCTATTTTTCATGTTATAATTTGATAACAAAACGCAGTAAATTCCTGCATTTTGTTTTGAAAATTATGATATACCTAATAGAATCCCCGAGGGTTCCCCATTTGAGATGAGTCTGGTTAGCTAAGTTGATTGGGGTGTCAATCCCGGGGTAGTGATCCTCACTTCAACCAACTTCCATTCAACATTTGACTATTGTTATTGTGACATTAACAGGTCAGTGCAATGCTAATGTAATGAACATATAGGCACTTACAATAGTATTGCGCTGAACCCTTCATTTGTTAATTGAAATGAGTCTTCTATAAGATCAATTGGAAAAATGAATTGCCAACAATTGTTAGAAATGAAGTTTTGCTTGCTTTTTCAGTTTGATTGTTTGTATAGACAAGGACCCTGAAGAACTGTACACTTTTCTGAAAGAATACTCTCATATCTTGATGAATACGCCAGTACCTCCGGCTGGGAATGTTGCTGTGGTAATTATATTTGAGCCAGTGCATGAAATTTCCAACAATCGTACTTTTGTGCAAGTGAAAGACTCCAGTCAGCAAATTCTACCTTCTTTTACACTCTGTCTTCTTTGATGGTCAGAGTGTTTGTACCTCACTCACTTATTAAATAATTATACCCTTCAAAACTTAGTTTAGGGGGTATATAGGAGTCAGCTAATGTTGAATGGGTGGATTTCATTCAAACTTGAAAGATGAGATCAGTAGCAGGAAGAGATGTACAAGTGATATTCATCCAGTGACTTTTGACAGAATAATGGCCCTTTGATGGAAAATGGGTTTCATTATTGACAAGTACCATAGTTTTTTTTACACAAATTTACGTTATTTGAATTGAGTGGAAAGGCTAAGAAGGCACGCTTAACTATTTTTTCAATTTACAGTATCGCCAATAATCTCCTTAAGGTAAAATCCGTTGTTTGACATCCAATAATTCTTGTTAATTTGATAGCCGCTTGGCTTATTCCAATCACACCCCATAAAGTTATTCTACAATCATCACTACATAAAAGGTTTAATTATCTACATTTGGAGATATGGGCTTATGCACAGAGATCTTTTGTGGGCTGCATAAGTGACATATAGATTGATTTACTATTCACTATTCATAGGTAACTTTTAATGAATAATTCTAACAAGAAATGTGAGTTGGTTAGCCTATTAATTTTAAATCTTGTCCTAACAATATCAGATTTGCTGTGATCACAGAGAATAATACATGTAATGTTGGAAACAAGACCCTGTCAGAAAATAAGCTGTTTTGGAAAGTCAATATTTCTTTTGATTATTTAACTTGTATAATGTGTGAATTTGTGTACATTGGCTGAAACCCAGGTCAAGTTCATCTATCATGGTCCAACTTATGAAAAAAATTCAGTTTCCAGTCCAATTCTTATCAAAACAACTGCTACATCAATTATGGGTGGATTTGTATTAAAAAACTATCACAGAATGTTCCCCATCATGTGACCATGAGTATATCACCATTTTTGGCTCACCTGAGCATGAAATTCTCAAGGTAATCTTTTGTTGTTGTGTGATGTCCATCATGTGTTGTTAATATTTACCTTGTAGACACTCTAGAAGCGATAGTCTTTGCTAAATCAATCTGAAAATTGGTCAGATTGATTGTCTTTCTGGAATCTTGGTCAAGTTTGAAATTGGGTCTAGTGGGGTCAAATCATAGCAAATCTTGTAGACACTCTAGAGGCCATATTTTTTTGCCCAATCAACCTGAAAATTGTTCAGAATGATGGTCATGATTAAATCTAAGTTAAGTCAGAAATTGGGTCAAGTGGGATGAAAAATACAGTCAAGAAGTGAAATGATAAAAAAAAACCTCACAGGCACATTTGATGCCATATTTTAAGCTCAAATCAATCTGTTAATTGGTCAAATTTATTGTTTTGTTTACATCTCAGACAGAATGCTCAGGTGAGCGAATTAGGGCCACTATTGCCTTATGCTGTATCTTTGAAAAAGGGGCCTTTGCTTAAAATTTTCTTTAAGTTAGAAATTGGGTCAAGTGGGATAAAAAATAAGGTCAAGAATAGAAATGATAAAAAACCTCACAGACACATTTGATGCCATAATTTTGGCTCAATCAACCTGTTAATTGGTCGAATTTATTGTTTTGATTACATCTTGGACAGTAAGCTCAGGTGAACGATTTTTGGCCACTATGTCTCTCTTGTGTTGAACTATGCTGTATCTTTGAAAAAGGGGCCTTCGCTGAAAAATATCTTGTAGCTGTGCATATGACTTTTGCACTCTTGTTCTCATTAACAATTTTCATTTTCAGGAGTTAAACCTGAACCAGTTGCCTGTGATATTAAGACCTACAAACCATCCAGATAAGCCTGTGATAGATTTTCCCCTTCACCTCATTTTCCTATTCTTCAAAATTGAAGAGTTCATGAAGATTATTGCATACATACTACAGGAAGAGAGACTGGTGTTCCTGGCCTCAAATTATTCTTTATTAACTGTGATCATGGAGGTAGGTCTTCCAGACTATTTGATTAACGCTTGTTAAAAGCTTAAGTGTAGTGTAAAAATATTGTTTCTAATTTAATGGATGCTTGCAATTGTAACGCACTGACCTCTTGGAAAATGATTGTTCAAAAAATCATTAGTGCAGTCTGACCAGGATTATAGTCTATCATAAATAGCCCAGGACATTTGCAAATGCAATGACCCTGCCTCATTGATTTCTTTAAGACACTTGACATATGGAAACATTAATTGGTCCCTTCTTAAGGTAGTGGAACCAAAATAGATCCGCAACATTTCGTCTCTCATGAGCGATTACAATGTTGACCAAGGTGTCCGAAAATCATTAGGAAACCTCCATTAACACTGTTTAAGTTCATTAATCCAGAAAAGTTGCGAAACTATTAAGGGTCCACTGCCTTAATTATCCCCATTTTCTAAGATGAATATGTATTAATCACTACAGCTTTTGATTTGAATAAGGTTATGCAGTGGTATATTCCTAAAATATGATTATCTTCTTCTATAGTACATGTGTATTTAACGATTGCTTTTTATATTGCATTTACTAAGAATTTGATTCAGAATGCACAAATTGTACCTGATTTTTTAGAGTGTTGGACAATATTTTTTATTGTTCAACATATGTATGGCTCAGCATAAAACAGTTTTGCTTATCTATTTATATCAAATCAATGGCTCAGAGTGAAATAGTTGTAACTGCCTATATGTTTATAGGCAGTTACAAATGTTTCACCGTGAGCCATCGAAATGGTTATGAAAAGTGACAAATACAGTCAATATTGCTTGAGCGACCATGTGTATTCAGAGACCTTTTCTGTTAAGCGACCACTTTGAGGTCCTCCCGTAGGCTTTTACTATAAATTGTTGCTCTATTAAGCGACTTTTGTCAAACACAACTGGTCGCTGACATTTTGGGGTCACTTTCATCCATTTGACAGTCTATTAAGCGACCATATTGTAAGATCTCAATTCATTACCTGTCATAAACGTGTGGAAATCATTGATAAATACTAGGCAGACAATGCAAACGAATTAACTGATGATAATCCTCTATTTATCACACCTTCTCGCTGGAAGATGAAATGAAACTGTCAATAGAAATACTTGATTGAAAGCTTTAGAGTACTTAGGTAGAAATAAAATCGGCAATCTAGAACATCTGTAATTTATATCATTTAACTTTTCTTTTGGATCACTATGTCATAATGAAAGCTGCAAGCATGTTGAAAACATATCAAAAGTGATTTAAATATAATTACAGCTGATTCTATAACATTGATTCTATAACCAAATTTCTTGTTCGATTAAGTAGTGAAAAATAGATATGAATCAAACACGTACGTGTTAGGTAAATATAAACATTGAACATGTAAACAAATCAGCAGACTCACGATCTTTAGCAGGTGATGTTAAAGAAATAAATGGCCTAGCTTTAATAAGATATACTTTTTAAATGATTGAATTAGTAATATCACTTAAGTAAAGCTTTGATTTTGTTGTAATACTATGATGCATGTATGAAAATGAAATGAAAATACTAATAAGTTGATATGAATAACTACATAGTAATGCATGTATTATCTTTTATGCTTAAACAATATATATTTATTCAAATTCTAAGTGTGCGAAAATGTTCATTTGATATTGGAAAAAGTTTTATAATGAACGTCAAAGTTGGGATTAAGGTATGCTCATGTCCTTCAAATTGTCTTGAATATTGACTCATCATTCTGTCCAGGGGTGTGGAATTACAGATTTTCTCCACTTGTCCCTGGACAATCAAAAGATAATTTTTTACTTGTCCAGGATCAAATTGAACTTGTCCACAAAGGAGAATGGATAAATTTTCAGAAAGCATTGTTTTTTAGAGCAGAAAATGCTGGGCTCCAGCATTTTCTTCATTAAAAACAGTGTTTTCTAACCTTTGATACAGACGTTAGTCCAATTAATCTCTTTAATCAATCTAGTACAATTCTAAGGTTTTCTCGGATATTAACTTGTCATTTGACGAATGGCCTTGAAAATTGCACTTGTCCACAGGTAGAAAAGCCTATGTCGAACAAGTCGGGCATGGGAATTGCACACCACTGATTCTATCTATCATTTATTTTTCAGAGTGTTCGCCATTTAATTTTACCGTTTGAGTGGAGATTTACATATGTGACAGTTCTTCCGTCCAATGGTTTGGGTTACCTGCAGGCTCCTGGCACATTTATGTTTGGTTGTCACTCGAATCATAAGTATGAAGTAGAACAGGTAATAAATGTTTGTGTAAATGTTGTTTGTTGAAATGTGGGTGCTTTGACAGATTTTAAAATGTTTCTCATGCTGAACTGAGAAATTTTCTCAAATTTTGACTTGGGTTTAAAACTTTTAAAAGTCTGTTGTAATAGCTAAATATATGTTTGGACATGAAGAATAATATTAATAGGTTCTTAAAGCTGCTCTTTCACAGTTCTTCATAGAAAAAATACAAAACTTGTTCTTAGATTTGGAAATTTGTGCATTTCCAATGTTAAAGAATTGCACATGGGTATGGCACTAACAACAACTCCTTTAAAAAAAAATGAAGCTTCAATGTTTGTAGCTGCAAGACAGTGACAGAACCAGTCTATTTATATCTAGTCTATAAATTACAAAATTGTTTTTTTTTCATGTATAATGTTTCATTTTTTGCACATATTGGTATGAAGTTTCCCAATTGACAAATACTTTGACCTTGACCTTTGATAGAAGGGGACAAACAGGCAGAATTGAGTGCATAAATAGTTGGCTCATAATTTAAGAATAATCTGAAAGGCCTTAGTAGTTACTTTTTTTTCAGAATGGATTTCCACTAAATTCAGGAATATCTGTCTTTTATTCCTTGCCTTACCAGAGTGAATCTTATCATTGTATAGTTTTCTACAAGATGAACTCATAATTTCTGATTAATTTTGCAAAAAAATAAAAAAAATCATTTTCACAATCTGTGAAAGAGTAGCTTTAAAACTAACAACTTATTGATATTTTCTTTTAATTTCATACCATTATTCTAAATGCCAAGTTGAGAATGACAAAAGTTTAATAAACTTGGGCCCTGACGTAGAGAAATTGTAAAATAATATTTAAAAAAATCTTCTACACCTAAACTTTATGGCCATTTGTACAAGCCCTGCGTTCAGAATGAAAAAACATTGCAAACTGTTTTAAAATCATATCCAGCTTTGCACATGGCTTTGTGTGCAAATCAGGTATAATTAAAAAAAACAGTTTGCACAGTTTTGTCATCATGAACCTAGGATAAGCAGTAGGTAATAAGATTCCATGGAAGATCCTTTCAAAGGATGTTAGTGAAACCTTGATTTTTACAAAAATATAGGCATGGCAGTAAGTATGGCAGAGCTTGTCAGACTAAAAGAAATGTCAACTTTAATCCAAGAAAGTTTTTTCACTGAAGAAATTCATTTATCAGAGATGAAAAAGAAAAAAATTCAAATGAGCAATCTTGGTAGCATTTGATTGATTTCCTTTTGTTTTCTTCACTTCAGTCATGTATGTATTCCAAACCCACATATCTAGGGTTCAGCGCAAGACTGACCTTAGTGTATATACAATAAACATATATTATATACTTGGTGTAGTCTTGTACTGAACCCCTGATATGATTTAAGATTGGAGATTTAATTGATTTATAATGTCAAATGTTTAAAAGATTGAAAATTACTCACTTTGAATGAACTTAATTATTTATCTATCCTTCTGATAAAGGCCAGTAAGCTATTGTCATGGTGGTGTGTCAATCTTGCTTCGGTCTGTCCTTTCGGAAATAACGATTGACTCCTAAATATGGGGGTAGCAGGGCGTGGCAATTTTGCATTTGAAAATCTTTAAAAATCTCTTCCCAAACACTTGGACCAATTTCAATGAAACTTGGCATGGATGATCCTTGGGTGACCCTTTATCTACATTGTGAAGAAATTTTGGTTGACCCCCAAATTTGGGCGTGGCAGGGTGGGGCTTATTTTCACTATATAATCTTTAAATAATCTTCTCCCTCCAAACTATTGGGCCTATTTCAATGAAACTTGACATGAATGTTCCTTGGGTGACCCTTTACTTAAATTTTGAAAGAACTTTTGATTAACCCTCAAATATGGGCATGGGGGGGGGGGGGTACATATTTTTGAAATGAAATCTTTGAAAATTTTCTCTACCAAAACCATTTGGCAGATTTCAATGAAACTTGGCATGGATGTTCTTTTGGTGACCTTTCACTTCAATGCTTATTTTAACTGTTAGATTCATAGAAATTTTCTCCTCCCAAACCAATGGGCAGATTTCAATGAAACTTGGCATGAATGTTTCTTGGGTGACCCTTGACTTGAGTTTTTGAGGAAGTGTTGATTGCCACCTCAATATGAGCAGGGGGGGGGGGGGGCTGGGCAGGGGGCTAATTTTCACTATTAAATCTTTAAAAATCTTCTTCTCCCAAAACTTTAGTCAGACTCAACAAAACTTTGCGTTGACATTCCTTGGATTACCCTTTACTTTAATTGTTCAATAAATTTTGATTGCACCCTTTATATGGGATAGGCAGGGTCATTTTTAGATATTTTAAATTCTTCTCCTCCTCTCTCATTGGGTCAATTTTAATTAAACTAGGGATGAATATTCCTTAAGTGCAGTTTTGATTAAATTGGTCATGAAGTTTTGATGGGCCCATAAATGCAGGTGTGACAGGGCAGGGCCAATTTTCACTTTAAAATCTCAAAAATCTTCTACTAATTAATTAGACTAATTAAAATGGATCTTGGCATGCATGTTCCATGAATGGCCCTTCTTAAATTGTTCCTGAAAATGTGCTTGGAATGTTCTAATAATGCAATTACCTTAATGTTTTAATTGGATGGGTAGAGGGATGCAGGTTCATGGTGATTGAGTATTTTGGTGCAATGTGGACCAGACTCAGTTAATCATTATAAAATAGGTCTTAAGATATTTCAAAGTATTGTTTTCATTCAAATTAAGCATTATTCAATGAAAGTGTAAAAATGTTTAAGCAAGTGGAGCAATACAGGCCCTCAAAGCTATAAGAAAACTGTAAATGAACAGAGATTTATTTTATTGAACTTGTGAGATAGTAATTTCCTCTGTATCGTTTTCCAGATAGATGGGCTTGTATTGGTAGATATAGATCAAGGGGAGGTTACTGTAAATCCTGATACTATGACCAGCAATGATAAGCCTAGTTCTGTCCCTTGTTTGCCTGCAGATGCCGCAAGATTGCTAACTGAAGCCTCTTCAAAATTCAGGCTTTTAATTGACACAGAGTTTTTAAGCAGGTAATTTATGAGCTTAAGTGGTTGACTTGGGCCATGAGATCAACATTACTAAAAGAGAAGCATCTTCTTAAATGATTTTTGGTGCTGTTGAGAAATAGCATTGTATGATCACTTGATAATCTCACCACAAAACCAGTGAAATTATCAAAAAATCATACCCACTTTTGGTTCATTTCACTCTTTTTTATTTTTTTGAGCAGGTAACAATGAACAAATCTTAATGACATCATAATGTCTTCGCCTGGAATTCAGGGGCCCGTTTTACTAAACTTCTTACAAAAAAATTAATTGTAAGTCAAATTCACAAATTGTACCTGGTGTCTTCATTTATATTTAAATTCTGTCTTGCAATATCTCATTTGAATCGTCTTTGGAAGACGATACCAATAAGATATTGAATTGCAGAATAATTAATTCTATATTAAGTTACCACTGTAGAAGCAACTTTATTTTTTGACTTAATCAAAACACTATCATATGATGTGTTGCAAAACAGGCCCCAGATGGTCTTCTACTCATGAAAATAAAGCATTTGTTAGTTTCTCTATGAAAGAAATCTTAATTTTACACTGAAACAAATGTTTTTCCTCCATGTATTTATTAGCAGAGAATATTAAGTGAGTGATCTTAAATTGCCTCATGTATAAAATATTTCTTCTACACACCAATAAAAACAAGGTCCTTCCAAGTATTAATCTTTTATGTATAATGAGTCTGATAAACAAGGTATTTTACAAATACATGTAGTTGTACAGGTCTTATTTTCTTTTTATGATATGACCTATAGTTTGTAATAAACCAAGAAAATTCTAGACATTCATTGATAAGAAAAAATTAGTAAGTTTTGTAATGTTAATTGTTTAATGAATCATTACATGCAATAAGACTTTTTATGCACTGGCATCAAAAGATTCAAGGCACATTGTTTTACTGTTGTCCATCTATCTGTCTGTCTGTCTGTCTGTCTGTCTGCAAAACTTAACAAAATAACTTTATCTTGCCAATTACTTTAAGGCTATTCAAGGTACATTGCTCATATTTGGCATGGTGATATATCTCGATTATGAATATCTACAGATACCAAGGTCATGTGTCAAGGTCATCTGTCAAGTTCAAGACTTAAAAAAAATACAGTTTTGAGGGCATTCGTGATTCACAAACACATCATGTTAATAGTAGCAAAAAGGGCAAATCTGTAGGTTTTCAGCTCATTAGCAATGAGCCATGTTGTATTGTTACATATTTTGACAGGCCAAATTTTCACAACTTTTACAGGCCATGTTTCCACAACTTTGAAGAACTAAAGGAGTTCCAGGCTAGAAAGGAGAAAGAAGTGAATGAGACCATAACACAGGGATGTCTAGAGCTAATGGTTAATCTCTTTAGGTAAAGATTTAAATCTTCAAGTATTTCAAGAGACCTATCTTCTGTTAGGATGACAAAATGGTCCAAACTGTTGCAAATTATACCCTTCTTTGTACCTGAACTTGCATGCAAAGCAGGGTAAGTTTGTAAACAGTTTGAACCATTTTATTATCCTGAACACAGGGAAAATCAAACGATCATCCAGAGGTCAGATTTCAAAGAGAGTATGTAGGAAGAGAGAGGGACGAGTTCAATAGTAAAAAGATTGGGCTTCTGCTTTCAGGAGTAATTGATCCTTTGACTGTATTTTCTGGGGTCGAACCTTCTAGTAGAAAATTTAAGAGTTGAAAAAGAATATTTTTCATCCTTTTTTGAAACCCTGGTTTATATATATTATTGTCAATGTCATAAATATCTATCATTTATCAGAGATTGTGTTTGACCCTTAAATCAGGGATTTGACCCCAAAATCTGAAAAAATCCAATTTTGACCGTTAGAAATTTCACACAAGGGGTCATTTTGACCCTTGTGAGAGAAAATTCAAAGGGTCAAAACTGAGTTTTATCACTCGAATTTTCAATGATGTATCGTGTATACTATTTAGATTTCAACTTATTCTACTTTTCCTTTATATTAAAACAAAAAAAGGTCAACTCACAATGAAACCTGTAAAATTCTACTCACGATTTGACTTTTCTGTTCTTATGACTCCCTTAAAAACAGTTTTGACCCTTAGAATTTTATGGTTAAGAGATCAATGACTCCTCAATTTCAAACACTAGCACAAAGCCCTGCATTAAAGAGCTACTTTAATCTTTGTCATGTTAAACTGGACATATTCCGTCTTTAGCTGGAGGTATAGACAAACATCAGCCTACAAGCATGTGCAGTCTCATGTAAGTCCATACCACATTATCGGGGCTCCAGGTAAGAGGGGTAAAGCCGGTCTAAAATCTTAATTTCCCAATGAAACCCTATGTTGTGGGTACTCAAGTCCTTTTAAGATGATAAACTATTAATGGTCCCTGTAAGATGATTATTGATTAATGGTCCCTTTTAGATGATTATTGATTAATGGTCCCTTTAGATGATTATGGATTAATGGTCCCTTTTATGGTCCCTTTTAGATGAATATTTGTAAATTGCCCCTTTTAATTTCCAGATAAACTATGCTTTCAGATCTGTGATAAGCCATTTACGTGTAGAGCAGCGCTACTTTAACAAAGAAGCTTTCCTAAACCAGTTTGGTGGAACAGACAGAAGCTTTTATGAAAAGGTTAGAAGTTCATTGTTCTGTTAATTTTGCTAGAGCTACCACCTATTTTAAGGTTGTGGACCCCTAATAGTTCCACAACGTTTGGGAAGTCATAAACTTTAACAGTATAAACTGATGTTTCCTAATGATTTCATTACGAAATCTCTGTAAATATTGTGAAAGATGATGAAGTCAAATATTTTGCGGGACTTCTACGGGTCCACTACCTTTAACCTTGTCATGCTTACTAAAAGACCATGGCAAAATTTCATTAAAATCAAAATTGCTGGTAGCACTAGATGCAGTGATTGTGAGTCAGTAATTGGTATGAAAACATAATTTCTGAAATTTTCTGGTTTTGAAAATAAAATCAGGTGGTAAAGACTAAGATCAGACTGCACATATGAGTAGGCTGATCTTTGTCTTTACATTCTGCCAAAGTGGGAATATTCCTGGTTCAGCAAGACAAGGGTAAAGTGACCATTTTAAACCTGCTTTCTACATAATTTTTGGCTACCATCAAAGCGGTGACAAAAGGGGTTGATAATTGTATACCTATGTTGGATAGGAGCTGAAGGTTAGGAGAGGATGGTATGGTGGTACTGGTGTGAGAAATACCAGGAATCCATTGTTAGGTGCTCCATCCGCCGGAATATAACAGAAAGATTGTTGAAAGCAGTGTAAAACCCCATTCAAGCAAACAAACAAAACATTATTTCTTTAGAGAAAATCTTCTGCTTGTCAGGTTATGATGTCAAAAAAAAAGGTAATTCTATAGAAAGAAATTTGAATTCAGCAGGATAAGGGATAAAATAATTGTGACTAGATTCTTTTTCAAATACTAAAACATTTGATTTTAAATTTCAAGGATTATAATTCATCTATTTAGGCAAGGATTTTTTTTACGGTGACTTTCATTTTACTGACTAATATCTTATAAGAAACTTCTTTACCACCAAAACTTCTTTTGAAATATTGCACACTAATTTTAGACAATACCTTGAGTTTGTATGCCTTTTGAAAGACATATTTGATTACGCTATGCATCCAGGCAAGGCCCTCTTCTTTGTCCTGAGCATAACTCACCTTAGGTTGATTGACTTGAAATTGACAGTTTTGCTTCTCAGGTCCTTTTATGATAGGACAGGCTAGATCAATTGATTCATTTCAGGTTCTAAGTACAGACATGTTTAAACAGTTTCTTGAGGACAGAATGAATGAAAAGAAGGATTATTGGTCGGATTTAGAGCGCAAGACGAGAGATTCATTACGCCGAGGTTCCGTTCAAATACCTGCAAGGTCAGTAGATCTTTTTCAAGAATCTAATTATTCCCAATGAACCATTATTATTCATTGGATTATTTAGAAAAAAAGTAGATTATCACTTGTTAGATTCAACACAAACCAGTTAAATTATGAAGAAATTTTCCCTGCTTTTATTCATTTCACTCTTATAGACATTATCTAGGTGATGCTCAATAAACAAACCTTAATGATGTTATGGTCACATTGCTGAGTAATCACATGCAAAATGATATTTTCACGTAAAGTCCTATTTTTATGCCCCACATCGAAAGATTGCGGAAATATTGTTTTACCGTTGTCTGTCTGTTGGCCTGTCTGTCTGCAAATCTTAACCAAAAAACTTAACATTGCCAATTACTTCAATGCTATTCAAGATACAATGCCATATTTGGTATGATGATAGATCTCGATGATATGCATCTACTGGTGTCAAGGTAATGTGACAAGGTCAAGGTCATCTGTCAAGGTCAAATTTGTTAAAAAAAAGCAGTTTTAGGGGCATTCTTGTTTCACACACACATCTTGTTTCAATCAAGAAATATAATGAATCTTTCTTTTTTGTGTAAGATTGATAAATCTTTTATTTCATATTGACAAACAAAAGCTATATTTTCACAAAAATATAGCTTTTGTGGATTACTCAAGGATAAATCAATCGTACAAAGAAACAAATGATTATCCTCTGTTAATTCTTGTTTGATTATCGATTGATCATTTTTGACTGGCACACCAATTAAATTATCAACAAAGTTTACACACTGTTTGAAGGCATTAAGGCCTATTCTAAAATCATTCAAGACTTTGGACTTCATATACCAAATTTTAGTTTGCTATGCTAGTTACTCATTGTTGTAGTATACCGAATAAGCAAGTGCTCAAAACAAGCACACCGTTTAGGAAAGGAAAGCAGGAAAGTATTCTCTGATGTGTGGGTATTCCTTTCCTTATCACATGACAGATATTCCTTCTCTGTGTGTTGGCAAACAAATGAGCCTGTGTGTGACATTTACAACAATTTCACATGTGCGCACATTGAGACTATGATACGCCTATGCTGCTGCACTGTCTGATCAGAGCCTTAGCTATGCGTTCATTAGATGGCTACTGACCTAAAATCGCTATTCACAACCCAAAATAAGTTTTAATGCACTGTGTGATTGTCAAGGCTACTCAACATCTTTTCATCATGCACGTGTGAAATTGTTAGAAATGTCATGCACTGGCTCAAATGATATTTAATAAGTAGGGTAGGAAGTCCTGAAATTGGAATGGAGGTATGTGAAGGCTGATCTTTGGTAATGCTTGATCTGCTAAAGCTTTGACAAATGCAAAATTACGCAGATCAAGCATTGAGGACTTTGGTTGTAAATCTCCACCCTCATCCCCATCCCCACCTACCCTGGAATTTCAGCAAAAATATGGCTATCAAGTAGGAAAAATCCAAAAAATTAATTAGCCAGTGACCAGGTGAAATGTTGTAACTACAGCTTGATTCAAGCTGTAGTTACCATATTTTGCTTGTGCACAGGGAAATATAATGATAGAAAAATCATATTTGTAGTCAAATCCCCCCCCCCCCTCATTTTGCTTGTGCACAGGGAATATAATGATAGAAAAATTATATTTGCAGTCAAATCCCCCCCCCCCCTCATTTTGCTTGTGCACAGGGGAATATAATGATAAGAAATTTTATTTGAAGTCAAATCCCCCCCCCCCTTCATTTTGCTTGTTCACAGTGGAATATAGTGATAAGAAAAATTTATTTGCTGTCAAATCTAACACCCCCCCCCCCATTTTGCTTGTGCACAGGGGAATATAATGATATAAGAAAATTTTATTTGCAGTCAAATCCCCCCACCCACCCCCTTCCCTCTGAGATGTAATTCAAGATATGCATCTAATTTCTATAAATTCATTTCAATATCTCCGTTCCCATATACACAGGATATCTGAAATGTTATATAGACGCCCATCCAGCGCCATGGTTATAAAAAGAGAATTAAGCGTGTTTAAACTGCCAGACGTGACCAATACAAGACACTATGTAGAGGACTGCTGTAAAACACTGAATAATAGAATACAGGTAAGTTATGTTATAGTTTGTAGTTTTAGAATTTATATAATAATGATTAAGCACAAAACAGTTATAACTGCCTATAAAGATATAGGCAGTTATAACTGTTTTGCGCTGAGCTTGCTGTAAAACACTGAATGATAAAATACAGGGAAGTTATATTATAGCTTGTTGTTAATTAATATTTCAATGACTTAGCACAAAACAATTAAAACTGCCTATAAAAATATAGGCAGTTATAACTGTTTTGTGCTGAGCCATCTATATGAGCCTTTGTTACTTGATGTGTCTTTTACCAAATATGTAGTCTTCCTGTCAAAAAGTTATCGTAGAAAACAGTGCTTTAAGAAAATTATTTGGTCAAATTATGTTTCTGAGGGCTTTCAAATATGCAGTGTTCCAAAAATGATGGCACTCATGTTTTTAAGCATTTTGAGGGTCTCTGCATATGTTAACACCCCAAAAAGTGTGAATCTCTATTTTCAAACAGAGAATGCAAAACATTAATAGAAACCCTTCAAGATACAAAGTAAAATAGCTTCACATTTCTGTTTTTCTCAGGAGTGTCCAGATTATAATAGCTTCACATTTCTGTGTTTTTCTCAGGAGTGTCCAGATTATAATAGCTTAACATTTCTGTGTTTTTCTCAGGAGTGTCCAGATTATGATAGCTTCTCATTTCTGTGTTTTTCTCAGGAGTGTCCAGATTATGATAGCTTAACATTTCTGTGTTTTTCTCAGGAGTGTCCAGATTATAATAGCTTAACATTTCTGTGTTTTTCTCAGGAGTGTCCAGATTATAATAGCTTCACATTTCTGTGTTTTTCTCAGGAGTGTCCAGATTATAATAGCTTCACATTTCTGTGTTTTTCTCAGGAGTGTCCAGATTATAATAGCTTAACATTTCTGTGTTTTTCTCAGGAGTGTCCAGATTATGATAGCTTAACATTTCTGTGTTTTTCTCAGGAGTGTCCAGATTATAATAGCTTAACATTTCTGTGTTTTTCTCAGGAGTGTCCAGATTATAATAGCTTAACATTTCTGTGTTTTTCTCAGGAGTGTCCAGATTATGATAGCTTCTCATTTCTGTGTTTTTCTCAGGAGTGTCCAGATTATAATAGCTTCTCATTTCTGTGTTTTTCTCAGGAGTGTCCAGATTATGATGATCGGATGTCCTATGTCTATCTTAGGGCAATGTTCAACATGGCAGCCAACAACAATATGGCTGCCATGGAGGACTTCATCACCTTATCTAGTAGCATTATGAGAATACTTCCAATAAAGTAAGTATATAAAAAATTCTGCCCCACTTTCAACTTAGCTTCCTACATCAAAATGGCTGCCATGGAAGATTTAAATAACCTGACAAGGTACATGTAAGTACATTTATAATATGACCTAGATCGCAGGAGTGAAATAACCCCTTTGAATATTTTTGATATTACACAGATGTTATTACACTAGTGGAATAACTATGCAAATTAGCTCAGAGCAAATAACAACGCTATTTTGTAACTGCGAAAATGACTTCATCATGTATTTTTTGTGACGTCATTTTTGAATGAAGTCATAAGTTTCGTGGAAAATTGAAATAATGAATTTAAATAATTTTGACGATATTTCGTAAAAATGAGGATCAAATTATGAATAGAACATAAAATTTGTGCTCATAAAATACAGAATTTATTAAACTGGTCATCTTTAAACAGATAAAAACTCGCCGCAGCCTTGTTTTTATTTGTTTATAGATGACTTGTTTAATGAATTTGGTATTCCAAGACCACTCATTCAATATCCTCTTTTTACTAGTCATTTTACAATTTTCAAAATGTCTGTCAACAGCAAGAGACGAAGTGAATGTCTACCTTTCAACATGGCTGCCAACAACAACATGCTTGGCTGCTATATAAAACTTAAGCACTTTATCTAGTATCATCATTAGAGTACTCCAAATTAAAATAGTACATTGAAAATTCTATCATTTATTATAAGTAGCTGTGAACACAACATGACTACTTTATAAAATTTTATCACCTTATCTAGTATTTTCCTAAAAACTCTCCCAACAAGGTACATTTTAAAGACAATTTCTAATTTTCAATATGGCTGCGAACACAAAAATTTATGGCTGCCATTGAGAACTTCACCTTATCAAGAAATAACATGAGAGATTTTTTCAACAAAGTAAGGAAATTTTGTATAGCAAGTAAATTGTAAATTCAAGCACAATGGCAATACAGCAATATGGCTGCCATGATTTTTTTTCTCTTTTTGAAGTTGTACTTGGAGAATTCTTCGAACAAAGTACATTTTAAAGTCACAAACAAATTCCCTTCTAGGCTACCAACAATTAAAGGCTATGTAAAAAGTAAACACATTGATTAAAGCCTTTCTCACATGCAACATGGCTGCCAACAGCATAAATATATAATTGATTAAAATTGTTTCTAGTATTAAACATGGCAGCAAGCAACAAATGTAAACTAGTATCAAAAATACTAAAAAGAAAATAGAAAAAAATAGAATGTTAAGTCATAGCCATATTTTCAAGTTACCTAAACAAAACATTAAACCAAGAGCGTTTTGTAAACATTGAATGCTGAGAGCCCATTATTTTTATTCAGCACTTTGTCTGTTCTCATCTTTGATGAAACTTTGCCAGCAAGTTCTCAAAATTATAAGAATAAGCTGTCATGAAATTTTTTCATCCATAGGATGTTGCTATTCAACATTCAAAGGGTCACCACGAAACTGCTGTAAGTGCCACATAATTCAGAGGTACTAACAATTATAGTTCTGTGCTGTCCCAGCCGCGACAATATTGCAGTTGGTAGAGCGCTGGACTTCTAATCCAGGGGTCTATATTCGCACGGGTTTGATCCCCCGCCACAGCACTTATCCTTTCCGACATTTGTCTTCCACCAATGGGTAGATAATCGTAAACCTATGTGGAATAGCAGCTTGAGGCTAGGAAAGGGATGTGGAGGTAGTACTGGTATGAGAAATACCAGGAATCCATCGTTAGGTGCTCCAGTTATCGCGATATAACTGAGAGATTGTTGAAAGCGATGTATAACCCCAATTCAAATCAAATTAAATCAAATCAAATCAAATCTGTGCTTGCCTATGTACATTGAAATGCAGGGTTTGAGACTGACTACATTTTACTATACGAGCTGTTAACCTAAATATTACAGATGCTCCTTGATAACAACAGGTCTTGCATGAAAACCATGTTTGAATTTTAGCAATTTAGGGGATAAATTGCTAGGAAAAACATTGTTGGAAAAAAAGAAATTGCTGTTGACAAGCAATTTCTTCTTTTCCTAGAATTTTTTCCATTTGGTTATGCAGATTTTGGTATTGGAAGGTCAATTATTTTTAAAACTGGACAGATTAATAGATAATAAGTACTGCCTTTATCTAAAGGCCTGAAGGACCTGTAGCATGGTTTCATCTACCAGTCCTCCCTAAGCTTCACAGGCCTCGGGCCAAAGGACTGGTGTTAGTATCGATCCCTGTGTAAACGATTATGCTCTTTTTCAAGACATCTTGTAGAGACCTACAAAAGACTAGACAGTAATAGGCCTCAGGCCAAAGGACTGGTGTTAGTATCGATCCCTGTGTAAACGATTATGCTCTTTTTCAAGACATCTTGTAGAGACCTACAAAAGACTAGACAGTAATAGGGCTCGGGCCAAAGGACTGGTGTTAGTATCGATCCCTGTTTAAACGATTGTGCTCTTTTTCCAGACATCTTGTAGAGACCTACAAAAGACTAGACAGTAATAGGGCTCGGGCCAAAGGACTGGTGTTAGTATCGATCCCTGTTTAAATGATTGTGCTCTTTTTCCAGACATCTTGTAGAGACCTACAAAAGACTAGACAGTAATGAGAAGTCTCAGTTCAGTAAGAGACCGGGTCACGAAGGTTTGCTGGACATAATAGAGGCTTCTGAGTCTGCGGACGAACACACGGAACACAGGGTACAGAAAATTAGAATGGATCCCATACCCCTGCCTGATAGAGATTTGAGTAAGTGGTTCTAGGCTATACAGTTGGGGTGTTTTTTTTAGGAGATAGGAGATATTTAGGAGGTACATTTTAAAGATGAAAAGAAATTTTTTGCCCCCGCATCAAAAGATTAGGGGTCATATTAACTGACTGTCATGCATCTGTCTTTTTGTCCATCTTTCTATCTTTCTGAATGTCTGTCTGCAAAACTTAAGCAATAAACTTAACATTGCCAATTACTTCAAGACTAATCAAGACAGACTGCTCATATTTTGTTTATTGATAGATGTAGGCCAAATTATAACAGTCTTTTACCAAAATGAATTACAATCAAAGTACTGAAATCAATGGTAGTGCCATTAGTGAGAAAGTACTTATTTTGGAAATACAAATTTGAAACTTTTCTGGTTTAGAAAGGTAAATCAGACGTTATTGACTAAGATCAGACTGCACATATGTACAGGCTGATCTTTGTCTCTATCTCCTGCCTAAGCCAGAAAATTCCGGGCCCAGCATGACAAGACTTAGTGTTAATAAAATATTTGTTTTCAATTTCAGGATATGATGAATTTAAAGAGTATATCACCTTACAAAACATGAGTGATGATTTCGATACCATCAAGAGATTGTTTGAAGCATTAACAATTTCTACAAAAAGCCAGAGTGAGTAATTATTTCATATTATTGCACAAATTGTAAGTTTTCTGAGTGTTATGGACGTAAGTAAATCAACAAAACATGGGTGTTTGAACAACAGGAGAAAGTGTGAATTTATTAGTAAATCTGTGTGCCATTGATGCCTGGCTTTTTTTTACTTAAACATCCTCGATTTGTGTCTATACACTTTGATCACATTAAATGATGCTTACTTTTTCCTGCATTATTTGTTTCTCCCAAAATGAAGAAAAAAGCAATGCATGATGTTCAAATTACTATAAAGATACAATTTCAAAGAGTATGGGCATTGATTAGCAAAATGCCAAATATTATTCATGTCTACATCAATATGAAGCAATATGAAGCAATATGAAAGTGTTGATTTAATATCTGCATTTAGTTTTGTGACATGATTATTTAGAAAGCAAGGTTGGTCTTAACAAAACTGACTGAGCAATGTTTAACACATTGTCTGGCATATCCCCTGGTTTGGAGATAGTTTTTAAGCATTCTATGAATTGATTCGCAATTTATGGCTGAATTAATACCTTAGTCTTTCTTTTTATGAAATGAAAGTGATTATTCATTTATTTTAAGTTGTTAACATTTGCAGAGACCCTCAAAATGTTTAACACCCGAGTGCTTTGATCTCTGCAAGTGTTAACATAACCAAATTATATCTATATTTTTGCACCAATTCTGTGATTCAAATGCTGTTTTAAACATTTAAATCCAATATTATTACATTTGTAGATGAGATGACCTGGACCTTTTAGGTAGAACACTGGATCAACAACAGGCACCAATGTAATCATGTCCAGTTTGATGAAGAATGGATTAAATAGATATATATATATACAGTAATCATGTTAAGGTTGATGAAAATCATCTTTTTTTTTTGATATTACAGTTGTAGACCAAGTGACCTTGACCTTGTGTGTTGAGCACTGGATCAATAACAGACACCAGTGTAATCATGTCAAGTTTGATGAAGAATGGATTAAATTGATATATATACACTACTGCAAGATCAACCATGAATCGGCCATGAAAAATTCATGGCTTGAGCCATTAACCTCACCCATTAAAAGCGACATTGTGCTGGGCATTAATAAACCATCAAGATGCCATGAATTTAACATTAAATTATTTTAATGGGAGAGTTATGGCCATTAAAAAAGTCATTCATGGCCATAAATGGAGAAAGGACACCATTAGATTTTCAGATGTAATTACTGGGGAGATAATGACCATTACAAAAATGAATTATTGATGGGCATTGTTTTTTTAATGGTAGCCATTATTAATATTAATGGTAGCCATGAATTTATATAATTGCTAAATTCATGACCCATTAATATTTTTCATGGCACATTTTAATGGGCAGTGGCCATTAAAAGCGACATTGTGCTGGGCATGAATTTAAATTAATGGGCAAGAATTTTATTTTCACTGCTATACCATGCCCATTATCCATAAACCCTGAAATAAATGTAATGGGTATTAAAAATAAAATGACAAATTAATGGTCAAAATATCTACCAAGTAATGGCCATGAAAAAGTACTTAACTTTTTTTAATAGACAAATTATGACCATTAAAGTTTACCCATTAAATATTGTAAATGGGCATTAATTTTCTAATGGCCAAACAATGGGAAGAAAATACCAGTCATGGACCAAAAATGATGGCCATGGAAAATTTTTATGCCTATTATTTTAATGGCCATCAATACAAATCATGCCCATTATTGTTTCCCCTTCAATGTTGGTAATCTTTAGTTTCCTAGAGTTGAAAATTCATAAGTACGAATCTACAAAGATTAAACAACTTGACAGGTCTTATTCATACAATTCTTCTATAAAATTGATGCAATAATGTTTAATTGGGGTTTGAGAATATTTGCACGAATGATTTATTGCTAAAATCTTAAAAAAAAATAAAATCTTATTTTCTTCAAATTTTGCAAATTCAAAGGCTTCATTTAAAATTTGTCTTATATTTTGTGAATCAATTGTTTTAAGTCCAACAGGACAAGATTCTATTTAAAATAATCAAATTTCAGCTTTTTACATACCTTCTGCTTGCTATTCTTCCCAATGTACAAGAGAATAAGGCAAAAAACATTTTAACTGGAAATTTTGTTTGAAAACAGCAGCCATGTTGGATTTCCATAGACTGGATTCACGGTCACTTTTAGACTGGTACTCTTGGCCATGACTTTGTATAACGACTTATTCATGGTTTGTGTCATGGGCATGAATCTAAATGAAAGTAGTTAAAGCTTTAATTCTGTATTTAATTTCTCATTAATTAAAACCCTTTTCAAATAATGTAAAGGGCCATGAATAAACTGATTTAGAATTCAACAGCATATGAATGGCCAGAATTAATTGTCATAATTTTTTTTGCGATGCCAATTAATGACTTAATTTTTTTTTATTATGGCTATTATTTATCATATTTGGTATTTAATTATCGTCATTTATATGGGTGATAACCTTTAATAAATGTTCATGATAGTAACTGGGCATGAATAGAAAGAAAAAAAGTTAAAACTTTTCTGTATTCCTTTCATCCCCATTAAATAAAGTTAATGATCATGGATTATCTGATTCATAATTGTATGATATATTAATGGCCATAAGTAATAGTCAAGATTTTTGTCATGCCAATGAGTTTTTTTTATAATGGCCATTATTTGTTACTGTTTTGTATTTAATTGTCATCTTCAATGGTTGATTGATGGGCATGAATAAATGTTCATGGTAGTTAATGGGCATGATTCAAAATTAAAAGAGCAAATGGTTTTTAGGAATTTTTATAATGGCCATTATTTGTTACTGTTTGGTATTTAATGGCAATCTTCAGTGGATAATGATGGGCATGAATAAATGTTCATGGTAGTTAATGGGCATGAATCAAAATAAAAGAACTTTAAAAAATTTCAGTATTTCTTCGATCTTATTACAATCAAAGTTAATGCCCATGAATGGTCTGATTCAGATTCAATGATATATTAATGGCCATGATTAATTGTCATAATTTATTTTAATGCCAGTGACTTTTAGCAATCTTTATGAAGGCCATTATTTGGCCTTTTTTTATTTAATGGCCATCATTCATGGGTGATTGATGGGCATGAAAAAAATATTCATAGTAGTTGATGGGCATGAATAAAGCTAAAACAAGAAGTAATGGCCCATTACTTTTTTAATGCCAATATTTTTATGCCGGCCCATTATATTAATCTGCATTTTATGGTTTTTTAATGGTCAAATCATGAATTAATGGCCATTAGTAAGCATTTAAATGGCTAAAAGTGTTACCCATTATTATTTTTTTACAAGGACTAATGGCTCATTTTCATGGTTTTCCTTGTTTTCATGGGCCATTAATGGTCTTTTAATGTAATTTTAATGGGACCCTTTTGCAGTAGTGATATACAGTAATCATGTTAAGGTTGATGAAAATCATCTTTTGTTTTTTTTGATATTATAGTTGTGGACCAAGTGACCTTGACCTTGAATGCAGAATGGATTATATAAATATCTTTACAGTTGTAGACCAAGTTACCTTGACCTTGTGTGATGAGCACTGGATCAATAACAGACATCAGTGTAATCATGTTAAGTTTAATTAAGATCATCTTTTGTTTTTTGTTTTATTAGTTGTAGACCAAGTGACCTTGACCTTGTGTGTTGAGCACTGGATCAATAACAGACACCAGTGTAATCATGTTAAGTTTGATGAAGATCGTCTACAAGAGGAGGAAGTTATTCTGAAGATGTCGGACCTTATCAAAACGGATTTAGGTCTAGGACGTATTGGTCTTACAGATAAAAGGTAGGCTGCTTTCAAAACCAGCCCTGCGTTAAGGAGGACAAAAACGAAAAAAAAAACAGTTTTCCAATTATACCCCTCTTTGCACATGCACCATGTGCAAAGTGGGGTATAAATGGCAAACTGTTTACACCGTTTTTCATCCTGAATGCAGGGCAGTGTTAAGCAATTCTGTATTATAACCTGTTTAATAACAAACATTATGGCTTAAAGAAGTTTCATCCAATCACAATGATTTTTGTTAAAAGAAGTTTATCCCCTTTGCAAATGTGTGTCCAACCCTCTTTGACAAGAAACAGTTTTTATTATTAGCTCACCTGAGCACGAAGTGCTCATGTGAGCTATTGTGATCACCTTTCCTCCGGCATCCGTCCGTCGGTCGTCGGTCGTCGTCCGGCGTCCGTCAACAATTTCTTTAAACGACATCTCCTCCTAAACTACTAGGCCAATTAACACCAAATTTTACAGAAATGTTGCTTAGGTGGTCCCCTTCAAAAATAGCTAAAAGAATTGAAATCCATGAAAAACTCTGGTTGCTATGGCAACAAAGGTGAAATTTTAAGAAAATCTTTAAAATTCTTCTTCTTCTCAACCAGTAGTCCTACAGACTTAAAACTTGGCATGGATGATCAGTTCATAGACCTGAATAAAAATAGCCAAAATCATATCTTTTGGGCCACCAGGTGCGGAGCACCAGGGGGAGGGGGTAGTACTCTGGGTAAATTTTGTAATCTTTAAGCCTCTTCTTCTTCGGAACCAGGAGCCTGACAGATTTGAATATTGGCATGGATGATCAGCATATGGACCTTTATATAAATAGCTAAAATCATGACTGTAGATTCACCGGTGCGGAGCACCAGGGGGGAGAGGGTAGTACTTTTGTGAAAATTTTGTAATCTTTGACCTTCTTCTTCTTCTGAACCACAAGCCCTACAGACTTGAAAATTGGCATGGAGGATCAGCTCATAGACCTTAATAAAAATAGCTTAAATCATGACTGTAATGCCACCAGGTGCAGAGGACCAGGGGGGAGGGGATAGTACTTTTGTGAAAATTTTGTAACTTTAACCTTCATCTTCTAATGAACCAGGAGCCCTACAGACTTCAATATTGGCATGGATGATAAGCATATGGATCTAAAATAAAATAGCTAAAATCATGAATGTAGGGCCACCAGATGCGGAGCACCAGGGGGGAGGGGATAATATTTTGGATCAAATTTGAAATCTTTAACCTTATTCTTCTCCTGGATCAGGAACCATACAGACTTGAAAATTGTCATGGGTGATCAATATATTGACATTAATTAAAATAGCTAAAATCATGACTGTAGGGTCACCAGGTGCTGAGTGTCTTGGGGAGGGGGTAGTACTTTGGATCATTTTTGAAATTTTTAAACTTCTTCTAATGAACCAGGAGTCCTACAGACTTGAAAATTGGTATGGATGATCAGCATAATTATGGACATTAATTGAATTAGCTAAAGTCATGACTGTAGATTCACCAGGTGCAGAGCATCTTGGGGGAGGGGGGTTGCTTTGTTGAGAATTTTGAGTCCCTATAGCCTTTATATTTGACATGGATTGATCAACTCATTATAGAAAACTTTAAAAGTCTCAGACTCAGCCTGTATATCTGGCATAGATTAGCTGATCACAGACCTTTTATGAAAAAAGCTTAAATAAATAATGACCAGGGGAGGAACAGAGGGGGGAAGGATTATTTCAAATGTTATCTGATTGAATAAGTGAAAATCTCTTTTTCTGTGGTTGCATGGACATACCTAGGTAATGAAGCTTTTTTCTCAGGTGAGCGACCCAGGGCCAACAGCCCTCTTGTTTTTAACTCGCTATGAAGTGTCATCTACATCCTTTTGGCTCACCTGAGAACAAAGTTTAAAAATGAGCTATTTTGATCTTTTACCTGGTCTGTCATCCAAAGACTGTTTGACATCTGTCATCATCCATCACAATTTCTTCAAAGATCTCCCTAGCCAGGTAGCCAAAATTGATTAAACTTGGCAGCAAGGTTACATCATCTAGTGGACACTTTGTTCATTCCATGTCCTTTGGATCAAATTTTTTCTCTGCACAGGCATAACCCATTTTGTATACACTTAAAAAGGGGTATCTCTAACATTTTCATCTCTCATAACTGAAGGCAGACAGGTTTCTTATTTTTGTATGTAACATCAGCTAGTGGACCTGTTTCAAGTTTGTTCATATAATGCATGCTCCAGGTGTCAAATTTGGCTCTGTCTGAGGATATCTTATAATTTTGCTTAGCCCATGAGCATACCATTTTATATAAAAATAATTGTAACAGTTTAAAGGAAGGTTATTTGCTGTGAATATGCAAATTTGAAATACCTGCCTTGGTATGAATGGCTAATGATAGGCTATATCACGACAGAGTCAACCGATTGTGGGTTGAGGATCCATTCTCTGAATGGATCGCATCTGTCTATGCTCATTACACAAAGTAGGAAATCTATCACAAAAAGATTTCTCTGAAAACATTCTAGAGTACAAATAACGTGTATCTCTTAAGAAGTGGTCATCCGCAATTTTATTCTTGTGATACCTCAGTTGTCAAGGAGACTCAGACTAACAGTATGGGACCATTGTTATCTAACAGAAGTCTAGCAATACTAATCTTTGAATATCAAATCCGTCACGCACAAAGGAACCATCTCCGTAGTATTTAAAGTGTCAACCCTAGTCAGACTGTGCGGGCTGTGTAGACTGACTGAAATTTCTTGCACTTTGAACAATTACCTTCCTTTGAAAGAAATTTTGAAATGTGACCTCTGGTTTACTATAATGGACACAATCTCTTTTTCATATATTTGTTTTACAAAGTTCCCAGATGGTCCCTTTTTGTGTGATGGGTCACAAATGTAAAGCTCATGTGTTCCATGAAGCCTTTGTTTTATTAAGCTTTTCTTCCTTGTGAATCAAAGAAATTAAGCAGTAGTTTATATGTTTAAGTCATCCATCTATGAAAGTGTTTGAAACAAAATGGCAAAAAGCTTAGGAGGTCTACATTTTTCCCATTTTAATCCTTTGCTGTTTAATCCCTGCTTTTTACGTGCCTGTGATTTTATGATTGAGAAAACATTGTGAAAAAAAAAGAAATTGCTTCTGACAAGCAATTTCTTCTTTTTCCACACTATTTTCTACCCTACTGAATGGTCATTTTTCAAATTAAATCCACTTTAAATTTTTGTCTGCAAAACCTTTGAATTTGGACAGGTCCAAAATTTTGTAAAACAGGAAAGTGAAAGTTGATTGTTTTGCATGGTGATTTGATTATTTGATTTGCAGTAGCAATCTGTTTATTACTATGTATCATTTGGAACACCACTTGGCCAATTTTATAATCAACCACGGAATTAGGGTAAAACCTTGGAAAAACTTGAAACTTTGAATGAAATAATCAATGTTGCCAAACACTACTTGTTAAAGTCACTGACGTGTAATCATCGTATCCTTATATAGATATCTTTAGATTCTTAAGGTGTCAATGGACAGCGGCCTCTCGACTCTATAAACTGGAAGTGGGTTTTGGTTTATTTTACGGCTCTTTTTGCGCGTTGTTTAAAAAGACCGGTTTTCGTAAGATTCTACTTATGGAAATAACGTAGAATATTGATGGTAAAACTTCATAATTTAGCTTCTTTTCAACATTTGATATCAATTGAATGACTGAATCATTAAATCTAACAATAAAAATGGGTTAAAACCGTCATTTAATCAGGAGGGTCACTGTAAAATAACGAAAATCTTTCTTATTTGCATGGAAAGGTATGCTGAATTTTTTACCAAATAAAGGAAAAATATGGGTTATAAACATATCAGAAAATAAGAAAAATTCATTGGGTAATTTCTTCAAAAAATAGGTTTTTGTGGCATTTTTTTCTATAAAATTACAAAAATTAGTGCATTTTTAACTTTTGAAGGCAAATAGTGCAAATGCAATTGATCAAAGAGAAATTTTCTTGGCAACAGCCATTGTGTACATGTATAAGATCTATCAAAATGTATTTGTTTTATAGCTATAATCTAGTACAGAGTTCATACTAGACCTAAAACGAATATAACCGTTTTACTGAAAAATGGCCTATACCACTCAAGAGCAAATAACTCTAGCATGAAAACGAGCATGGAAAGGTACCTTCAAATTTTGATATAATGACTAAACAATGTTAATCTACAACATTATGTGACCAAGAAAAAAATTCATTGGGCGGAAAAAAATGACGCCATGTGTCCATTGCTACCTTAAATAACAACTGATCAATCTTAATTTTTGAGATTGATTTGTCTTGACCAATTATTCTCTTAAATGAAGATTTTTCAGCCGCTATTTGAAGATTTTTCAGCAGTTATTTTCTGTAAAAATAAAAATCTTAAGATAGCGCATGTTGTTTCAGCGCTAGTTTTTCTTACACTGTATCTGCCTAACAAAATGCACATTTTGTTATATACCCTTCCACCTTATACACGTCCAAGGTCTGTTGCTATTTGTGGAAATGGCCAAGTGATGTTCCGTGTGTACTATGTATTAGTACCAAAGGTTGTAATTTTCTATTCCAGATTATTTTTCCTGGTGAATGTCACAAACAAATACTCTGAGATTACAAAGTTGAAAGATATTGTAAAGCTAGAGAAGTCTCAATATTATGGTCTGTTTAAAGGTGGAATAGATACACTCATCATTCATAAAAAAGGTAAGATATACAGACAATCTTACTCGAGCGAACACGTCTGTTAAGCGACCATTTTTGTTAAACGACCGTTTTCAAAATCCCCTTCTTTAAATCAAAATATCTTTAAAAGTAGTTAGAGCTCAGTTTTAAAAATTATCAAAAATGAATATTATTTTGTTAAAAATCACTAGAATCAATGAGACGATTCTATTGAGTTTTAACAACATATATTACTATTGAGAATATTGGAATAATATGCATATTAAATCAAAAGGTATGTTTCTTATTTGTAAACGAAATGTGTATTAGATGGCCATTTCCTTTAATGACCTCTTTTTAAGGGTCCCATTAGTGGTTGCTCTGTATTGTACTCTACTGTACATAATACTGTGAATATAACCATGGTCCAGCTACTGAGAAAAAATCATTTATACATCAGAATAATATTTTAACAGATGTATACAGAGTTCGCCACTAAGGTGAGTCTGGGAGTCCTAGACTCCTTATTTTGTGGGAAGGACTCCTTTACTTTGCTATGAGTCTGATGAACTCTCTGGTCATGGAATATTTCCTCAAACAAATGATCTAAGAAATATCCTTCAGGTTTCTAAACATAAACTCTATTTGTTGTCAAAGTTTCAGATCTTTTTGATCTAAAGGATGTTACATACATTTATAACATTTGGTTGTATCTACTGATTTTTTCGAAAGAAAAAGATCTAATGATTGCGGTGAAATGATTATGGAAAAAAAAGAAATTGCTTATTACAAGCAATTTCTTCTCTTCTGCAATTTTCTCCCATAAATATGAAAATTTGGACTCCCCCAATCATTAGCATGGACTCCTTGATTTCACAAGTTGGGAGTCTGTTGGACTTTTTTTCCTACAAGTTAGTGTAAAACGTAGATGTTTATGAACATGGAACTCATTAATCCACAAAATGTTTGGTATAAAATGAAAGAGGTCAACTTTCACCTAATAATGAATAAGTGTTTTGAAAGTTGAAGGAAATGTCAATTGATTAATAAAATGATTTCATTTTTTACATTGATCATTCAATGATACAAGTCTTATGGGGGAGGAGTAATATGCAAAAGTTAAACTCTCAGGGTGGAGCCCCAGGATTTTGCTTTGCTAATTACTCCTCCCCCATCAGACTTAATTCATGGACATGTCACACGAAAAAAAAAAAAAAATTCAATCATAAAACAATCACAATTCGGAATTTAGTTTTTTTACCCTTTTGTGGGTGTAAATTAGTTTTTAAGAATTTTTCTGGCTGTAAAAATATCAAACAAGTAATGTTAGTGATGTTGGGAGAAATTCAACATTGACATTTAGTAAATTGGTTTTATGACACCAAAAGCATAAAAGTTTCTGCTAAGGATGACATTGAGTGTAATAAATGGGCAGAGCAATCTGTGAACACAGTAAAACACAAGAAATATTTCTTAAATTGCAAATAAAGTTCTATGTAATTTCTCCTTATTTCTCCTTATTTCCAATATGCGTTGAATGCCATAGTGTTATAAATAGAGGATATTAAATGAGAGGGCGCAGTTAAAAATGAGGGTTCGCTGAGTTGTTATCTATTTTAGATGACAAGGTTAATAAACTCTTTATTTTATGAGCATAGATTTTATATTCTACTTATAATATGATCCAATATTTTGTGACAAATTGACAAAATTCTTGAAATTCAACATTTCAATTTTCCACGTCTCTTTTAACGCTGCTTAAAACTGACGTCATGATATATATATTTTGACATCATATTCGTGTTTTCAAAATGGTGTTGGTATTGGCTCTGAGCTCATTTGTATAGTTATTCCGATAGTGCTATAACACCCATGTATATCAAAAATATTAAATGGGGTTATTTCACTCCCGCTACGCAGGTCATATGATGATGTTTGATTGATAGCAGATTCATGAATTATTTAAAAATTCTCTTAAATCTATAATTAATTGTTTTACAGACAACTCAATGTTTACAGCCTATTTAAAAGAGGAGAGAAACTGGTGGTGTTTACTGATTTATGAAATGTGGGCAGGAAGGATAGTGTTTAAAGAAGCCAAAGACATAATGGCAGTCCAGCTTGCTGCACAGAATACATTGTTGATAGATGCTGTAATTGCTAGGTATAGACTTTATAGTTACTGTATTTCCTCTAATAATAGCGTCCCCTCTAATAGTAGCACCCCTACATTCTTTACTAAGAAACCCCACTTCAAAAGCCTAAATTTTAGGAATTTTTTGAGACTTCTTCTCTAATTTGAGATGAATTTCCTCTAAACAATCATTTATATGATTGTTTAGAGGAAATTCAGCTCGAATTAAATGAAAAGGGCATAAATTCATCAAATTTAATGAATTTCTAAATCAGAAAATGTATACAAAAATAGCCCCACTGACCATGTTATGTATAGCTCCTGGGAGCATTTATTAGGAGAAACACGGTATCTTAGTATTTATTGATATTTACTAGTCTATCAAATGTGGCCTGGAAGGATTGTGTTTAAGGAAGCCAATGATATTACAGGGATTGACTCTAACCTCTGTGGATAAGGAGAGTATCAGACTCCAAAATGTGAAATCAAGGAGGTCCAAACTCCAATTAATGAGTCTGGATTTACAGAATGGGGGGAAAATTGTAGAAATAAAGAAATTGCTACAAGCAATTTCTCCTTTTCCACAAGTTTTTACCCCCCATAGAAGACATTTTGTTGCAAAATACTGCTAAATGCAATCAAATATTATCTCCAACAACTTCTGTAATATAAAGATCTAAAGTTTGACCAGGATTGTAAAGGAAACTGCCCAGAGCATTTGTTGTTCTCAAACAATCCTTGGAGTCCACTGCCCTCCTTACTAACAAAATGAAGGAGTCCCAACTGGTAAACAATGAGTCTTGGACTCTCAGACTCGCCTTACTTGTGAACCCTATTTTTAGCAGTCCAACTTGCTTCACAAAGGTTAAGTTTTTATCCTATAATGTTACAATGTCTGTGTGATGACATCCCATAAGTGGATTCATACATGAGTGTGATTAAATTTTTAGTTTCATTCCTCCATAAAATCAGCAAATATTTTCTTCATCTCTAATAATTTAATATCAAGAAGCAAAAATGTAAAGATTTGTCGGAAAAGAAACATATTTCTAATGGGACTATTTTCTCTGGATGCTTACAAAATAGCTACATACTCAAGACTGTTTTCATTGATAAATAAAACAGATTTTTCATCTAATCAGAATGAACAAATTTTTATTAAAATTGAAAATTAAATTATATCACTTTGAAAGCCTATTTGTTAAAAATTGCAAATAGTGGGTTGCTGTCTACTATTATAGCTAACAATTAATTGAGGGGAAATGCATTAGGGAAATTAAGTTACAAAAGCAAAAGAATAAAATGACATAAAGCAAAAAGAAATTGTCTAAATAAAAGATTTGGTGTGTCAAATAATTGTTAAATTGGTATTACAATGACTCAGTGCAAAACAGTTGAAACTGCCTATATGTTTATAGGCAGGTCAATCTGTTTTGCTCTAAGAAATCAATTAAAGGTACCTTACAATTTTTCAGTGGTCAAGAGGATATATCTGTCCACTCTAAATGTCCATCAGAAGCTGCGTCCAAGTTATGTTATTACACAGACTACGTTGACGAGGGAAAACACGTGTTAACACAGAACACGAAACAGAAACTACAAACCAAGATTGATCCAAATATAGGTGAACAGGACAGGAAAACTGTACAGACATTGTTATACACAGGGGGTGATGGTAGGTTTAAACCTTATTAATAGCACAGCTGCTTTTTGGAGAAAAACCTGAGGCATTATGATCACTTTGGTGTCGTTGGTGTTAGCGTGATAAACTTTAACCTTTGTCATATCTCTGGTGTAAATGAAGATATCTTTCTGAAACTTGGCATGTGTGTTTAGACATCACAAGAGCTACCCAGCCTATCGAGGGGGGTTATTTGTACTCTGGTGTCATTTTTGCAAAAGTTATACCCCTTTTTGGACTTGGAATTTTTACATTATCTAGCACTTTTATATTGGTTTGGAAATAGGTTGTTACAACTCGGATCAGAGGTACAGATAAGAGGGGGTAACTCCAATACAGAATCCTTATTTCTCAATGAAACCCTATGTAGTGGGTTCTCATTTAAATTGTCTCGTTGAGAACCTACAAGATAGGGTTTGTAGGATTAGTAGGATTAGTGAAATATTTAAGTTTGAAATAAAAAATAACCCCTCTATCTGTGGCTCCGCTTAGATGAATCCATCTTGATTTCTGGTTCCTGGAAATTCACTTGTATTTGTGAGGAATATGCTGCCAATGAAAGAACCTAGATTGATAGCCCCTCGTGGGAATTGTTCTCTGGACCTTTGAGGCAAGAGGCAGAGGCTCTACTTTTAGACCATGGACACTATTAAGATTGAGATGGTTAGATGCTGAATATCTGAAAAATTTAGATTTTTTGTTATAAATGGCAATAATCACTCCTTTTAGACTGGTAAAAGTTATGAATTTTTTAATAATTGCTCATGGTTTATCAGTTTCAAAGTGACATAATAGGATCTGTGATGAAATTTTATTTGTGACAATCAGTTACTATAAACCAGGATTGATAAAAAAAGGGGGTGATGGTAACATTCTTATCATCTGAAAATTTGAGATCTATTGCTATTAATTATTAATGTTATTAATTTTATGGCAATATCACTCACTTTAGACTGGTAAAAGTCATGACAAGAAATGGAGAAAATTCAGTTGAATTGAAAAATGTTAAAGCCACAAAGCTACTATGAGGTCCAACTAAGTTTTTGCTTATTTCCAAAATATTGTTCCCTGAGAACATAAGTGATTATAATCAATAATCATTTTGTTTGGGCTTCTGATTGTGAAAACAGACTAAGAAATTTCATAGTCGATTAATCAGTTCCTAAATCATAAATGAAAGCCATTATATATAGTTCTCAGAACTGACATCAGTTTGATGGCTCAGCGTGTAACAGATGTAACTGCCTATATGTTTATAGGCAGTTACAACTGTTTCACGCTTAGACATGAAGTTGGTAGAATAATCTGCAGGGAGAGTCTTCAGGTCATGAGTTTAAACTAAACTTTCACTTTCTATTCTTCAAAGGGAGTGCTGTATTAATTTTTTAAGAAAACGATTATACAATCGATCATAAGTTGATGTACTCTTCAAACTAAAAACAGATTATCGATTGTGATTTGAAACTGATTGCCTAACACTATACTTCAGACGGAGCTGTGCCGCCAAAGTTATGGTGCGGTCTGAGTGACGGTAAAATTAAAGTTTTTAATGCCACAACTTGGATGTTAGAGGGAAACCCTTTACAAACCAAACAGTCTGTGGTGAGTTATTATGCTCTTGGCAAATTTGGGCTTGCGCCCTTAGTAAATGTACTGGTGTCATCCATTACTGCCTAACTCTTGTGTGCAAAAAACAATAATTTTCTTTTGGCCTCTTTAAAGACTGAAATTTTATCTATATATCTGATATGTTAAACCTACCATTTTGAAATTTCTAGGGTAGGTAGTGCTTATTGATAAGGTGTGTAGTGTACAAAATAGAAGATATTTAATGAGTGAATACCGAAGTTATGAAAGAGTCATCTTTAAATTGATAGAAACGAGGCTACGGCAAGTTTTATATGATAAGTTTGATAAATTTGGTATTCAATAAGCACTAATTTGATATTCTATTTATAATATGACCTGAAATTTTACTTTTAAGGGAGGAAATTACAGAAGTTCATGGATTCTAGTTTTTCTGCGAAACATGTAACGCTGTTTGCGAAATAACATGAAGCAAATGCATCATAATGATATTTTCAGCATGAAAATATATAGTTGCTATAATGTTAGCTCATTTGCATAGTTATTCCACTAGTGCAATAACACCTGTGTAATACCAAAATTTTAACAGGGTTATTTCAATCTCACGACAAAGGGCATATTATAAAACCTTTATTTTGATGGCTTCATTTCGCTATCAAGCTTTCACAGCAGCAGATGGCCATGTCCACCATGACTCTTGTTCTGACAAATCACAATTTTTATGCCCCTGCATCTAAAGATCAGGGGCATATTGTTGTACTGTTGTCTGTCTGTCCGTCTGTCTCTCTGTCTGCAAACCTTAACCAAAAAACTAAACATTGCCAATATTTTCAAGGCTATTTAAGATACAATGCTCATATTTGGTATGATGATAGATCTCAATGATACGCATCTGCTGGTACCAAGGTCATGTCACAAGGTCAAGGTCTAGAATGATCAATCTACTTTCATTTAAAGGAATTTTGGAAATGCGACCTCTGGTTGAGCTGTGCTAGCCCCAATCTCCTTTTCAAATATTTATCTTACAGAGTTTCCAGATGGCCCTTTTTGCGTGACAGGTCACATATATAAGATTCATACAAAAATATTGATTCTTTTCACACAGGCCTGTTTAACTGCTGTAGATGACAGCCATGTTTGGGCTGGTTCACATGGCATTTACATCATCAATACAGAAACCATCACCTGTACGAAAACACTTATGGAACACCAAGATCTAGTTGTTGATATTGTATTGTATGGAAACAATAAGTAGGTATTTGAAAAAGAAGAAGCCTTGAAAAAAAGAAACACAAAAGATCTGAGATTCAAAAAAACAATCAGTCGAATTTAATGTCTTATCTAAATTTTATTGGAGGGGATGTCGTGTCTTGGTCAGACATAACCCAGCCTTTAAAATCAATCTATGGAATTGTAAATAACAGCTAATTCTTTAGTGCTTTTCGGTGGTTTATGAAGAAATAACAGTAGATTATCACTTGATAATCTCACCACAAAAGCAGTGAAATTATCAAAAACTTATATCCTGCTTTGGTGCATTTCATCCTATCTGACGTCATCTTTACGGAGCGAAATAAGTGACGTCACAATGCATATTGCATAGCAATCACATGCAAAATGACGTGCTTTACAAAAATATGTCCTAGACACCACCACTCGTGAAAATATAGTTTTGTTGTACACTCAATGAATTTATATCGATCTTACACTGAAACAAATGATTATCCTCTATTTATTTAAGTAGTGGTTTTATGAAATGCACCAACTTTGTCCCACTTTTGTTAATTTGTCATTCCATTTTGCTGTTATTGAAAACCTACTCATAAACAGGACCAGCAAATTCAGCATTCAGAAATGCAGCATTTACAAAATTTGCCATTTTCAATGCTGTATTTCTTCTGGTTTCCTTTGTTGGACTTGGCTGGACCAAGTCCAGTGTAGCTTATGTCATGGCAGGTCTTCCATCATGAGTCTGTACATCAATGCTTAAAATTTTACTTTAAACATCTCCTCAGGGCAGAATTTCACCAAATTTCACAGGAATGATCCTTTTGACATGCTATCTCAGATTCTTTCATTTAATTCTGATCGGTTTGATAATTTGGGCCTAACGGCTGTCAAGACACAAAAAAGGGGCCCCAATGGTGAAAGATAAAAAACATTCTCCTCTGAAACAACTGATCAGGATTCAACCAAATTTACAGAAATAATCTTCAGGACATACTCTTTCAGATTCCTTCATTAAATTCTGATCGGGTCGATAACACAGGCACTATGGGCTGACATGTCACAAATAAATGGGCATATGGTTAAATATAAAAATCTTTTTCTCTTAAACCATTTGTCTGAATTTAACCAAACCTCACCTGAGGACACGCTCTTTCAGATTCCTTTGTTAAATTCTGATCGGGTTGATATTATGGGCTCTTTCGGCTGACTTGTCACAAAAAAAGGGCCCCTAATGGTGAAATATAACAAAAACTTCTTTACAGAGGATTTACTATACAAAAATGATCCTCAGGACATGCTCTTACAGATTCCTTCATTCAATTCTGATAGGGTTGATAAAATGGTCGATGCAGCTTTTTATGTCACCAAAAAAGGGCCCCAAACATTGAAATATAAAAAAATCTTCTTCTCTAATACAATTGTACAGACTTGTACAGGCAACCTTTAAAAATATCTCAGTTTGTATGCAAAATGATCATAATAATAATTGAGCCAGTGTGTGACATATCCAACAATTTGACATTTGTTTGAGTTGCAAATATTGAGCAGCCTAGATAGTCAGACTTTGTGAAAAGATTGTCTGTCTGTCTAAAGATACTTTTAGACCTTATCTGTGTGGTGTCTGTGGTCTAGAGGTAGAGCGTCAGCCTCTTGACCTAAAGGTCCTGAGTTCAATTCCTGGAAGCGGCTATCGATCTTGGTTCTTTCGTTGACCTACACATTCGGCACAAGTACTGGTGAATTTTCCAGGAAGCAGAATCGAGAGGGATTAATCTAAGTTGTAAGAACTTGTTTCCCAATTGATGTAAAATAAGTAGGTTTAAACCAAACCAGACCCTTACCTACCAATGAAGCGCAAAGAAAGGTCCTGGACAGACTGTGCAGATGCACAGGCTGGTCAGAGTCTTTGCTTGGCGCAATTTGAAATTGTTGGATATGTCACGCACAGGCTCAATTATATTTATAAAAATGATGATAATAAAAGGAGTAAATGCTTACCTGTTAGTGGCTGCTCAGTTTGGTGAAGTCCAGTTCTCCTGGGGCCTGTTTTACTAAATCTATTACGAACAAAATAATCGTAAGTCAAAATCGCAAATCGTACCTGCTGATTTCATTCATTGTTAGATTCTGCCTATCAATTTTGACTTACGAAAAAAATGATCGTAAGTTGTTTAGTAAAACAGGCCCCTGATACTTGTCATTGTTAGACAATTTCATAACTGTACAGCGATATTGCTCGAGCAACCATGCCTATTAAGCGACCGATTTCATTAAGCCACCATCATAAAAAGGCCCTTCACCGTAAGCAAAATCTCTGAAGAAGTGGGCATTTTTTTTTTGAAAAATTGTTTCTTATTGAATTTCATGTGTAAGAACCCATTAGAATTGTCTCAACGAGATTATTCTGATTGTATCTTACAGCATAGAATTCAGTAAGACTAAGGAGACTATGTATATATGCTATCAATGATCTGTCTTGTATATCATGAAATTTTGTAAAAATTGACCATTCCCTTAAGCGACTGCTTTTTGGCAGCGACCTAAGTGGTCGCTGAACACAAGTTGCACTGTAATTGTAGATATGTATACAGTGCTAGTCTAGAAGGCATGATCATCAAGTGGGATGTTAAAAAATTGACATGGGTTCCAGTCATCAATCTTCAAGGTCATGTCAAGTGTCTAAGGTCACTGAAAATACATGATGAGAAAATGTTCTGTGGTAAGTCAGGGTTTGTTATTGTAGCTGTAAAACATACAATGTGTACTAAACTTAATCTTATTTAAATTTTCTCTGGTAGTGCCGCCAACTTGCAATCTTAAGGTCCCGGGTGCAATCCCTGACAGCACCACTCATCCTTTCTAACTACAGTCAAACCTGCTTTAGCAGCCACCTGTATTAAACAAGCAACCTGTCTTAAGCAAGCAACCATCGAAATTCCAAATGAACCAATTGTACTGATATTGACCTGTATTTAGCAAGCACCTGTCTTAAGCAAGCACTTTTTGAATGTCCCTTAAGGTGCTTGCTGTTTGACTGTATTTGTCTCTCACCAATGGGTAGATAATGGTAGCCCTATGTGGGATAGCAGCTGGAGGTTAGGAAAGTATGATATATTTGTCCTGGTGTGGAAAATACCAGGAAACCAATGTTAGGTGCTCCAGCCGCCATGAAATAACTGAAAGATTGTGGAAAGCAGCTGATCTCAGCCTACACTGTATGCTTTCTTCTTAATTATAACAAACCAAAACTTTTAAAGGAGTCAGTTTGTCAGTAGGTCCATACGTCCTTCTGTCAGTCTGTCTGTATCTTTTTCTTTTCTGCTCAATTTCTCAGCAACTAATTTGGCGGATTTCAGAAACTTTACAGTTGTTATCAGTATCAGGCAGAGATGCGCAATTGATATTTTGGTAAGAATCTATTGACTTTTGACAGAGTTATGGCCCTTTGATGGTAAATGGCTTTTCATTATTGACAAGCACTTGTAGGGGGCAATTAGTCCACTTTGCGACAGTCTAGTTATTGTGGTAAAACCCGAGAACAAAACAGGGAATTTGTTTGAAACAAAATGTGTCTATATGTGACATTCCAACAATTTCAAATATGCACCAAGCAAAGAATCTGGCCAGCCTGTGCATTGGCACTGTCTGGCCAGAGTCTTTGCTTTGTCCTCTGTAAATAAATAAGGTTACATGGTGTCTTCATCCATTCAGGCAACCTTATTATTTATTGAGTGGCTGTGAAGGCCAATGGCCTTTCTCCCATTACGCAATTTACGCAAGTGCGTAAAATGAATAATCCTCTGTTGAAAATTTATTGCTTGATGAATGATAATAACATGGAAACTATGGCTTATTCAAGCTATAGCTACTATGTTTTGATTATTCAGCAACACTCAAATCATATAATGGGAGCGGACAGAGGACATATATCTCTTCTCACAGTCCACATATCACGTTTTTCCTATATATTCTTCGTTGATTGCCTTCTGACTGCGTAATAATTTCACAATCCTAGTTAAGCCTATGAAGACTGCTCAATGTGTGCATTACATGCACATTTCAATTGTTGGAAATGTCACACACAGGCTCAAATAAAAAAATCCACAGGACAAGGATTTAAACTTGAATTACAATTGAAGTGTTTGTGATAATATATTATTTGTGGAATTTTAAGACTGAAAATTTTAAAATTGCATATATATTTTCGAAATCATGTTTAAATCAGAATTGCCAGATTGGAGAGGAAGTTGAAAGGGTTTTTTGATTGGTAAAAAAGATGCTGTATTCTCCTTATAAAAGCTCCCAGGAGCTATACATAACATGATCAGGGAGCTTTTATTTAGTGTGCATTTTCTGATTTAGAAAAGTCATTGAAATTATGTCATTATGCCCTTTTCCCTTTTATTCAAGGTGAATTTCCTCTAAACAATCATATAAATGATTGTTTAGAGGAAAATCATCTCAAATTAAAGAAGAAGTCTAAAAAAATTCCTAATATTGAGGCATTTGAAGTGGGTTTTCATAGTGAAAAATGTAGGGGTACTACTATTAGGGGGGGCGCTATTATCAGAAGAAATACGGAATGGTAAATGAAGATATTGCTTGTTGCACTGAAAGTTTCGGAAAAAAGAGTTGGAACAACCCCAACTACTTCTGTCTTCCGTATTTGCTCTTTCAACCTTTTTCACTCTCCCAAACTTTCTGCAGGCTCCTGGTCTTGTATTCTGATGTGTAACCTTAAAGGGGAGATAATTCATGAGTTCCAAGCAAGGGAAGGAACTAGGATTAAAGAACTGGACAGCTTTATAATTCTACCAACAGGGGAGGTAAGTGAGTGTATATTAAGGGAGACTAATATATTTTATAAATTCTGCCCTGCATTCAGGATGACAAAACATTGCTAACTGTTTGCTAATTTTACTCCACTTAGGTTTCTTTGAATGGAGTTTTACGCCGCTTTCAACATTTTTTTAATTATATCGCGGCAGCTGGAGCACCTAACAATGGTTTCCTGGTATTTCTCACACCAGTACTACCATCACAATCTTTCCTGGCCTCCAACTGCTATCCCACATAGATCTTCGATTATCGACCCATTGGTGGGAGACAAATAGTCTAAAAGAATGAGTGCCGCTGCTGGAGATTGAATCCAGGACCTCTAGATTGCAAGTCCTATGGATTACCAACTGCCCTATGACAGCAGCTTTATACTTGCATGCAAAGCAAGGTATAATTTGCAAACAGTTTGCACTGTTTTTTCATTCTGATCATAGGGCTGATTTGGATTCTCGGTCATGTTTTCAAATGCACAAACTAAAAGGGTTGGCTTTCAGATCTCTGAGCAAAAGATGGAAACAAGGATCAAAGAACTCAGCCTTCAGGGTGTGTAAGCCATCATTATCTGGGGAATCAAAATATTATGATGATGATTAATTATAAAAGGTGTTTGTTCCTTGTTTGACCTGTGACTCTAGCAATCTGAGGGTAACACCCTTTTGTCTTAGTAGTATTTCTGCCATCCATATGTGCATCCATTAAGCCTAACATAAAATCTTCTTTCTTAAAGTTACTTATTATCAGATTTCAGCCATTTTGCATGAATATTCTCCTAAATTCAAACTATTAGAGTGCATCAGGGATTTTTGATTTTATGTGAATGTATATTTTATGTATGTGACCCATCACACAAAAAGGACCTTCTGGGTAGTGCGTAAAATGTCAACCCTAGTCAGACTGGGCAGGCTGAATTGGGTCAACACTTTTCACTTTTTGCTTATTTTGTGAATCCAGAATGATCATTCTACCATTCTGTGAAAGAATTTTTGAAATGCGACCTCTTTTTTGGCCTGTACTAGAATAAATCTATATTTTAACTATTTATTGTACAGAATCCCCAGATAGTCACTTTTCGAGTGAGACGTTACACATACTTAACATTCTGAATTCGCATTTCACCTCAAACCAATTACAGATGTAACAGGCTGTAGAAAAGAAAGTTTAATATACATCTGGGACATTAGTACAAAGGAGAGAGTTGATGAGATCAAACTACCTGATGAATATCAGGGTGTAAATGTTATGTAGCAGATACATGATTCATCCTTATTTTTATATATTTCAGATGTTGACAGGCTGCAGAAGAGAAAGTTTGATATACATCTGGGATATTAGTAAGAAGGAGAGAGTTGATGAGATCAAACTACCTGATGAATGCAAGGGTGTTGGTGTTATGTCACAGACACATAATCAGGTTTGTAACTACAGTCGAATCTCTTTATGTTAAACTTCTTGGGACTTACAAGAAAACTTTGACGTACTGAATGTTCAATGAAGGCAATGAAGAGATAAGCTTCCATCTTTACACTTGGTTACGACCATAACCAGTTACGATATAAGGGACGTAAACATTTTAAGATGAGTGTGATTTGAATATGATGAATTAATCGAATTATTTTTTTTATTAACATTTTTTTTTATTCATTTATTGAAATCATGTCAAAGCAATAATTTAAATCATACAACATGATCACACAATTTGCAATGTGCTTCATCTGTAGAGTATTTTTTGATAAAAGTCTTACAAAATTTTCTCCTCCCCTACAAAGCCAGCTTGCTAATCGTGATGAAAATGTTCATGATTTAATTTCAAAGAAAGCTATTAAAGTATTGAAAATTCTCTGAACTCTAGTTACCATCACAACAAATAATGAAAAATAGGGTAATAGAATATTTTTTCTTTGAAACCAGACAGCTGATATCTTCTATATCAGTGCCTGAGGTTATAAACCTTTTCTCATTCTCAATGCAAAATTTTCTCAAATTTCAATTTTAGATTCAAGCCATAATTCTGCTTTAATACTCGTTTTAATATATCAACATAAATGATAATTTTAATAAGTAGTTATAAATAACAACTTATTAATTATATCTTTTATTTTCATACATTATCTGAATTCAAAATTTGAGAATATGATCTCAAAATTTGAGAATATTCTCAGTTGAACCCGAGAAAAGTTTTATAATCTCGTGCCCTGGAATGAAGAATCATCTAGTAAGTTTGTCAAAATTTTGCTCTTTGACATGAGTGAAAGGTGCAAAAATTGAGCAGTCTAGATACTCCTATAGTACAATTAGAATATTGTCTGACTGTCTAAAGATACTTTAAGACCTTGACTATCTACCAAGTGCAAAGTGAAGTCTTTGGTCTGACTGTGCAAATGCACAGGCTGGCCAGAGTCTTTGCTTTGCACTCTTTTGAGATTGTAAGAAATGTCATGCACAAGCTCATTTGAGCTCACCACATTTATCAAAGATATGAAGAAATACATTATTGATCATTTTCTCTAAAGCAAGCAGACAAACAGCTATTATAATGTGATATGTAGACTCATCTAGAACACCTCTCTCAGTTAATCATATCATACTCCTTGCGTCATATTTTGGCTGTGTCAAATCATTTCCCATTGACAAAAAGACAAATGAAACCTAAGAAGATCTTCTCTGAAGTAAAATGGCAATTAATAACTTATATTATTTCACACCTAAACAATTTAGACCAATGGCATCGCTTATTTTGCATCACGTGAGAGTGAAATATCTAATTCCATATTGTACAACCAGAACGAGGCTACTGTGCAATACGGAATTTATTCCAAAACGAGACAACCTTTATTGTACGATGAAAGTGAGACAAGCTATATTGTACGGTGAAAGCGAGGCTGCAGTCCCGAATATAGATATCACCACTTTTCGCAGCCTTTTCAATGTATCAAACCCTCTGTTCGGAGGTATTGAAACAAGTTTGATTTTGAGAAGATCCTCGATTTCTTCATTTGTTACATTGTTTAGCATGTAAAAGAAGAATTCAGTGACATAGAGGGACACGAAATTATTGTTGTTTCTTGATTTTAGAATATCATTTGTTTTCAGGAAAATGTACATTTCAAGCGACGACGGGAAGTCAACCTGTTTTATGTTAATTACATATTATAATCAGTAGGCACTTATCGACTTGACACATGAAATGAACATTTCACGTGGAATTCTTTTTTTAGAACATATGTTTGTTTCAATTTCAACATGTTCATTGTGACTTGCATTTGACGCCCTTATCCGGATTATTTTGGGTCTATTCCCTTTGTCTCTCTCAAATGCTGCAAATCGTTAATTGTGGACATTTCAGTGTATGGTGTGAAATAAAGATGTCATTTAACATGATCGAGTACAATACTGAATTAATTGGATTCGTACCCTGCAGAACCAGTCTATATTTTGACTCGGCTATCGCCTCGTCAAATATAGACTGTTTCTGCAGGGTACTCATCCAATAGAATTCAGTATTGTACACGATCATGTTAAATAACCTCTTAATATTTGGTATGTGGTATCATCTGGCATCTGTCTGTCAATCACGGCGTCAACAATTTCTTAAAACGACATCTCCTCCTAAACTACTGAGTCAAAATCAACCAAACTTGGCGGAAATATTCCTTGGATGGTCCCTTGTAAAAATTGCTAAAATGGAAAGGATCCGTGCCATATCATGGGAAAAGGGGCCTTAATGACAATTTTCTTGTTTACACTCTACAAGCCACAAATATGGTCCAATTGTCATGAAACTTTGTCAGAATGTTTGTTAGGTCTCAAGGATGAACTCTATTGAAAAGAAAAGGATCCGTGCCATATCAAGGTAAAAGGCGCCTTAATGACATTTTTTTTGTTAACTCTGTAGAAGCCACAAATATGGTCCAATCATCATGAAACTTGGTCAAAATGTTTGCCAGGTCACAAGAATGAAATCTGTTGAAAATGGGAAGGATTCATGCCATATCACAGGAAAAGGAGTCTTAATGATCATTTACGTGAAATAACTCTAATGGCTGCAAATATGGCCGAGACTTTGTGAAACTTTGTCAGAATGTTTGTTAGGTCTCAAGGATGAACCCTTTCGAAAAGAAAAGGATCTGTGCCATATCAAGGGAAAAGGGGCCTTAATGACATTTTTTTTTGTTTACACTCTAGAAGCCACAAATATGGTCCAATCATCATGAAACTTGGTCAAAATGTTTGTCAGGTCACAATAATGAAATCTGTTGAAAATGGGAAGGATTCATGCCATATCACAGGAAATGGAGTCTTAATGATAATTTACGTGAAATAACTCTAATGGCTGCAAATATGGCCCAAACTTTGTGAAACTTTGTTTTATGTAGAAATTATCTTCTTTATGACATTTGCCTTTTTATTTGATGTGATGTCCCAATGATCAAAGAGACTCTAGGACCGTCCTCTTGTCTCACTTTGTACTACTAAATGATTGATTGCATTTGATCTTCTTGTCCGGGACATTTGACATTATTAAAACATTACTCAGGTGAACGATTTAGGGCTCTCAGGGTCTCTTGTTTCATGCCATTTCCCTAGTTGGAGTCATATTTCCTTTGCTGGTGTCTGTGGTCTAGAGGTAGAGCGTGGGACTTTTGACCCAAAGGTCCTGAGTTTGATTCCCTGGAGCAGCCATCAATCTTGGTTCTTTCATTGGCCCACACATTCTGTGCAAGTACAGATGAATTATCCAGGAGGCAGAATCGAAAGGGATTAATCTAAGTTGTAAGAACTTGTTTCCGAATCAATGTAAAATAAATAGCAACATTTCGGCACTCATGAACTTTCAGCATGTTGACCGAGGTTTCCTAATGAAAATCATTAGGAAACCTCTGTTAACATGGTTAAAAAATCATTACATCCAAAACGCTGTGGAACAATTACTGATCCACTACCTTAAACCATTTTGAAGGGTTTTCGTAAAAAATTGAAATGTTTTTGAGTGACAGAGTGATATTTTTTAATGCATTGACTTGAACCCTTATCGAGTAATTTTGAATAGTTTTAATTGAGATGAATGTCAATTTTACATTAATAACTGTATCTAGGCTGCACTTTATCTCTCCATCATATACAACTAAAATTATTTGAAATTATTGGAAATGTTTGACACAGTTTCATTTTCATTAAGCTTGGACAATTAGCAGATTGTCTGCCCTATCCCTTGACTTCCATCATGGCAAACTGTCTGAGAAATTAAAACTTTATTATACCCCTGCTAAATGAATGTTTTTGGGAAACATTCTGTCTATCTGTGTGTCTGCCTGTCTGTGTTCATGATACTACCAATTTTGTTTTGAGAAATCCTCCTTCATTTTTGTTTCAACACTAGTTGAACTTTATTCAAAGATTTATCACAGTTTTGCAAGTTGCATTTTTAAAGTCTCAACTTGTTCAAGATTTGACCCTTGACTTAACCCTTTGCTGTTTAATCCCTGCTTTTCACCTGCCTGTGATTTTTTGATTGAGAAAACATTGTGAAAAAAGAAAAAATTGCTTATGACAAGCAATTTCTTCTTTTTCCACACTATTTTCTACCCTACAGAATGGTTATTTTTCAAATTAAATCTACTTTAAATTTTCGTCTGCAAAACCTTTGAATTCGGACAGGTCCAAAATTTTGTAAAACAGGCAAGGGTTAAGACATTGTTTACTCTTTGCACACATATATACTAGCAGTTTTGTGTCACAGACTCCTTCTTCAGTTTTACTTTAACATTAATGCATTTGATACAATCATTTATCACTTATTGAGGTAGTCTGGAAGCTCCGCAGTTCAAGAATTATCTCCCCTTGAACATAGGCATTATTTACCCTTTTTTTTCTACATATACAGCTAGTATTGTGTCACAAACTACTCCTTCAGTTTGACTTAACTTTTTTTGTTGCCAACTCCTCCTTTAGATTTGCTTTTTTGTCTCTAAAATATATGATCACGGACATGAATAAAACATGTCATTAACAAAATTGACAATGATGGTTCAAAAAACTTTCTAACTAATCCTTATTCAAGCAATAGTTACAATCTTTAAGTCATCCTCCTAAAAAAATTCACATTAGGGAAGGCAAAATATTATTTTTATGCCCTGGTATATTGTTTTTGCCCTTTGTGTTTGTATGTTTGTCCCCTAAAATCTTTAACATTGGCCATAACTTTTGATTGGTAAGTGAAATAGGCTTCATATTTCATGTGTGTATTGCCAGTTACAGGACCCTTCTGTAGGTATTTACTTCAAGGTCATCAGTCTAGGTCTTTTTCAAGATCAAATAAATGTAAAATGAAAACTTTAACATTGACTATTATACATGTATTGCAATAGTAAGAGATACAGCTTTGATCTATCACTTATGTATTGGTTGTAACAAGATCTTTTAGTAATGGTACCAAAGTCAAGTCTATGAGTCAATGTCACATTTTCTAGGCCACTTCATTTAACAGAAAAACTTAAACATTATCGGCCATAACTTTACATTTGTAAGTGATACAGTTTTGATAAGTCACATGTGCATTGCTTGTGGCAAGACCTTTCAGTTGACAACTGTATCAATGTCACCAGTCAAGGTCAAGGCCATTGTATGAACAGGGTTCCCATGGTCAGGGAAAAGTCGGGGAGAAATGGAAAAATTCAAGGCCAGGGAAAAGTCATGGAATTTTTGAAATCAGTCAGGGAAATTTAGAAATGAGGCAAAAGTCAGGGAAAAGTCAGTGAATATCAGAATCAGAAGTGGAATTTTTTAAGGAAAGTAAAGGAAAAACGAACATGTATGGCAATTTTGTCTGAAAAGGCATGGATGGGTTTGTCATTGTACTGCATTAGACAGCATAATATTATTTTGTTGATGAATTTGTGTTATTTATGATCCCCTATTTAGGGCTCAGTGCAAAACATTTGTAACTCCATATATATTTATAGGAAGTTAGAACTGTTTCGCGCTGAGCCATCAATATGCTTGGTAAATACCAATGATTTTGGTCAGGGAATTTTTAAATTTAGTCAGGGAAAAGTCAGGAAAAAGTCAGGGAATTTTACTGAATGATGTTTGTGGGAACCCTGATGAAGGTCACTTTTTCAACATCAAAACTTTAATATTTACCATAATGTAGTTGTATTATTTTACTAGTCTATTATTTGTGACAAGATATTTAAGTTGATTTCATCTCTGTTTCAAAACAATTACATTTGATGGGGCATTTCTGAAACATGTCTTGTTTTTAATCTACAATTATCATTCAAGAAAATCTTATTTCTTAGCCAGAAACTCAACCCCAAATTCCTCACTTGGATCAACTTTAGAGAATCAAAACAAGCACTGTCTAGAAATGTATAATAAATCATATCATTTCACACGTAAAGAATTTAAACTTATGGAATTGCTTATTTGCATCACATGAGGGTGAAATAATTAGATCTGTATTTTTTTCCAAAACAAGGCAATCTATATTGGACGATGTAAGCGAGGCATGTTACATTGTACGATGAAAGTAAGTCTGCAGTTCCAAATATCAATATAACCACTTTTTCCTGGCTTTTTCAATGTGTCAAATGCTCTGTTTGAAGGTATTGAAATAAGTTTGATCTTGAGAAGATTCTTGATATCTTCATTCATAACATTGCCTTGCAAGTAAAGGAAGAATGCAAGTGACATTGAGAGACACAAAATTTTTTTTTTAGAATATTGTTTGTCAGCATGACAATGTATTTTTCAAGCGATGAGGATAGTCAATTTATTATATGTTAATTACATATTACAAGAGTGGATCATGCTATGACTGTGGCGTAAAAAATATAACATTTGATATTCCTGGGTAGGCGCCACCGGCTCAACCCATTTTGTAACGTTACTTCCTAGCGTTACTACCCGTAATTGTCACAGAACATCATCAGTTCAGTATCGTTTACACACATTACAAATTTAAGTTCATCAATTTGGATCAGATGGATATGAAAATAGTACCAATCTAATGGATAGGCGATGCAGAAATTGTGTTTACCGTTGAGTTGAGTATTTTTAAAAAGGGCTGACTTTCTACAGAAGTAATCAATACCGTAGCGTCATGTTGACGTCGTTACTGTGCGCCGGTACCAAATGACTACATGTTTTAGAACGGTTGCTACAGGTGACCAACTTGTTGGATTTCATCCAAATTTACACGACAAAAAGATAAATGCCGTAGATTAATAACAATGTAGTTTTCTTTTCAAAGTCTTTGACATCAAAATTTCTGCAACGCTAGTCTACGTAATTTTTGATTCACCCTCGTACAATCAGTAAGCACTTACCAACTTGACACTTGGAATAAACATTTCATGTGGATTCCTATTTTTAGAACAACTGTTTGTTTCAATTTCATCATGGTCATAGTGACTTCATTTGATACCCTTTTACGGATCATTATGGTTGTATTCCGTTTGTTCTCTCAAATGTCATAAAACATTCAATTGTAGAACTTACAGAGTATGGTGTGAAACAAAGATGTCATTTGACATGATCGATAACAATACTGAATTCATTGGATTTGCACTGTGCAGAACCAGTCTATATTTTGACAAGGCTGTTGCCTCATCAAATGTAGACTGGTTCTGCAGGGTACTCATCCAATAGAGTTCAGGACTGTACTCGATAATGTTAAATAACCTATTAATATTGACAAACTGTTTCTGTTTGAAGGTTTGGGTAGGCTGTAAGGAGGGATCCATTAGAATCTTCAATCTAGAGACAAAACAAGTGCAAACAACTCTTAAGGTGCATGAGGATGCTGTAAGGGTCTTATGTCCTGTAACTGATAGGTAATCTCCTTAAGTTCATAGTGATACTTCCATGGTGCTATGTTCTGTTAATATAGGTAAATGTAACATAGATAACAAACAAAGTGAGAAAAACTTCAAAAGAACACTTGGATTCTGTATACTTAAAGGTAAGTAAGTCATAGAACTAACAAAGTACAAACAACTCTTAAAGCACACGAGGTTTCTGTATACTGAAAGGTAAGTATAACATAGAACAAACAAAGTACAAGCAACTCTCAAAGGACATGAGGATTCTGTATACTGAAAGGTAGTATAATACGGAACAAACAAAGTACAAACAACTCTTAAAGAACTTGAGGTTTCTGTATACTGAAAGGTAAGTATGATATAGAACAAACAAAGTACAAACAACTCTTAAAGAATATGAGGTTTTTATATACTGACATTTAAGTATAACATAGAACAAACAAAGTACAAACAACTCTTAAAGAATGTGAGGATTCTGTATACTGAAAGGTAAGTAAGTCATAGAACAAACAAAGAACAAAAATCTTTTAAAGAACATGAGGATTCTGTATACTGAAAGGTAAGTTACAGAGAACAAACAGAGTACAAACAATTTTTAAAGAACATGAGGATTCTGTATACGAAAAGGTAAGTACAGTCAAACCTGTCTTAGCAGCCACCTGTATTCAGCAAGCAGCCTGTCTTAAGCAAGTGGCCAACAAGTTTCCAAAAGAACCCTTTGCACTAAAATTGACCTGTATTAAGCAAGCACCTGTCTTAAGCAAGTGCTTTTTGAATGTCCATTGGGTGCTTGCTTAAGACAGGTTTGACTGTATAACATAGAACAAACAAAGTACAAACAACTCTTAAAGAACATGAGGATTCTGTATACTGAAAGGTAAGTATAACATAGAACAAACAAAACACAAACAACTCTTAAAGAACATGAAGATCCTGTATACTTAAAGGTAAGTATAATATAGAACAAACAAAGTACAAACAACTCTTAAAGAACATGAGGATACTGTATACTGAAAGGTAAGTAAGTCATAGAACAAACAAAGAACAAAAATCTTTTAAAGAACATGAGGATTCTCTATACTGAAAGGTCAGTTACAGAGAACAAACAGAGTACAAACAATTTTTTAAGAACATGAGGATTCTGTATACGAAAAGGTAAGTACAGTCAAACCTGTCTTAGCAGCCACCTGTATTCAGCAAGCAGCCTGTCTTAAGCAAGTGGCCAACAATTTTCCAAAAGAACCCTTTGCACTAAAATTGACCTATATTAAGCAAGCACCTGTCTTAAGCAAGTGCTTTTTGAATGTCCATTTGGTGCTTGCTTAAGACAGGTTTGACTGTATAACATAGAACAAACAAAGTACAAACAACTCTTAAAGAACATGAGGATTCTGTATACTGAAAGGTAAGTATAACATAGAACAAACAAAACACAAACAACTCTTAAAGAACATGAAGATCCTGTATACTTAAAGGTAAGTATAATATAGAACAAACAAAGTACAAACAACTCTTAAAGAACATGAGGATACTGTATACTGAAAGGTAAGTAAGTCATAGAACAAACAAAGTACAATAAACTCTTAAAGAACATGAGGATTCTGTATACTGAAAGGTAAGAATAACATAGATAAAACATGAGAACTCTGTATCATAAGATCAGGGGCAGGTTAGTTTTAATTTGTCTGTCTGTCTGCACAAATTCAATATAAAAATATTGCCCTTTTCTTCAAGCCGTTTCAAGATACAAGTATTTTATTTGACATGATGTTAGATCTCAATGATATGTATCTATAGATACCACAGTTAAGGTCATGTGACAAGGTTAATGTCATCTGTGAATTTGAAGTTTTGAAGAAAAGTTTTGTTTTGGGGGCACATTATCTGGTTGGATAATTGTTAGCTGGAGTATCTCTCATGTGTAGAATTGTTTTCTAATTTGTTACATCCAAAATTATATATCACCAGTGGACTAGAAAATTGTCATAAATACAACATGAATTATAAGTTCATGTAAGTACTACATTTAGGGCTCTGACTAATAACATAGTACTTTGTAATATCATTTTGCTCAGTGCCAAATAGTTATAATTAGCTATAAACCTGATGTTGATTGAATTTGCTCCTCCCACTTTTTGTTTACCTCAATTTAATTAATGAATGTATGAGGCTACAAAAAATGAATGACATCATTGATTGACACCCAACTCAGTTGACCTAGCATTATTCGATGAAAAAATAAGTCAATCAGCAAAACAGTTTCAGTTCACATTCCCTCAATTTACGCATATAACCATGCATTCCGCTAATATTCCGCTTAGGTCATATTGCATAAATTGTCAGAAATGAACTATAACTATTACTTATAATTTGAATTGTAGGTATATGATTTCTGGTGGTGGAAGTATAGATGGAAAAGTTTGCATGTGGAGTTTGCTGGCTCATAGCACAGACTTGGGGCAATTTATGGAAACACAGGAGTAATGGAAAACGTAAATAATCATGATTAATGGTATGGAGGGTTCATGGTGTTTTGTGGTATGTCACATTATTCTTTGCTATGCTGGAGTTACAAAGAATACATGAATAATAGCAACGGGCATAAAGTTTACTTGTAAAATAGTATGGAAAATAAAGTTTACATATATAGATTTTGAGCACATGCAAGTAGTGAGCTATGCACACACAGGAATGTTAAAGAGTACACGGTGGACTGTATAGATAGAAAAGTATGCATGTACAGTTTTCAGGCACAAAGCAAAGACTCGGGGCAATTTATGAATATGCATACTCGGGGCAATTTATGAATACGAAAGACTCAACAATTTGAAAATACACAAGACTCGGGGCACTTCTACGGTCAAGCCTCTACAAACAAAATTTCAAGGGAATATCTATAAAAATGAGTGGAAATATAACATCTAAGAGAAGGAGAAGAAAAATAGTTTGTAATAATTGTTAAACTAGTATTGTTTTTAACCTAATTTTGGGTTATTCACCTTGTATCTTTTTGACTTAAATTTTGTCTGAAGCATTAAATAGAAAACCTATTATCTTCATACATGGTTATATGGACCTCACTTGAATTATGTTTCTTGTAGAAAAGCATTTGTTTGAGGAGCATAATCCATCTCTGACAGTTTTTGAAACCTTGGTAAAAGCTGTAGTTATAATATAAAGTCAGAATTTGGTAATGCTATTAAGAACAATATTATGCAACAAAGTTAAGAAAACACTCATTATGGTTTGGCAAGGATGCTTATGTGGGTAAATATATCTGTAAGGGTTAAAAAATTGCATACCGTAAATAATCCTGGGCTTCTTTAAGAATCAATATATTTTAGAGAGGGATGGGCTTTTATAAGAGGCTATGCTACATATCAATGGCTCAGTGGGTCACACTTGTAACAGCCTATAAACATATACGCAGTTGCTACGGTTTTGCATTGAGCCATTGATATTTGTTGAGACTGAAAAAATGGCCAAAAATAAACATAATCCACTCAACATTTGATTGGGGAAAAGGTGCATTAGACCTCTGTTGAATTTTATAGGTATGAGCCTGTATTAGAGGCTTCAATAGTTTGTAAAATCACACCAAAAATTGTAGGTTTGAAACTCTGAAAAGAGGATTGGGGGTTTCATCAGAGCAATGGGCTCTATTAGAATTTTTACAGTAGTATAGGCAGGTTATATCACATGAATGCTTTGTACAATGCTGAGTCAAAAGTTCGATGATTTTTTAACCATACTATTTGAAAGTTGAAGACTGGTCTTCTTCTGGAGACTGTTTTACTAAGCATCCTACGTTCATTTTTTGCGTAAGTCAAATATTTAAGTTATTTCTACAGCAGTGACTAAATATGGAATGTTGCCATGCAATATCTCATTGGAATCGTCTTCTAAAGATGATCCCAATGAGATATTGCAAGGCAGAATCTAACAATGAATGAAAACACCTGGTATGATTTGTGATTTTGACTTACGATCATTTTTTTCATAAGAATTTTAGTAGAACAGGCCCTAGATCTTTAATTCACAAACATTGTTACTGTTGAAAATTTGTTACATGGTACTAGTTATAACAATACAAGGTCCCTAAGAATGAATTAACAATAAATATATTGGTTTACAAACATGAAATAATAAAAGCAAAGAATAGTCTTCAAGGCATACACACATGAACATATCTGTAATTACAGAACAACGATGGGCGATCAAGACAGCTTAAATAAACTGCTGTTACAAGGTTTTGACAAGGGTGGACACTTTTCGCACTTCCCAGGTGGTCCCTGTTTGTGTGATTGGTTACCTATAAACATTATTGTACATGTATAGGAAAAACATATCAGCATTCATAATGTACTTTTAATTGTATATGATATGTTTAAATAGAAATCATTTTCTTTGATATTATTTATCGCATTATTTTGTATTAGTCCAATTTATAAATATTAAGTCATTGATTTTGATAATTCTGTATTTGTTCTGGATTTTGTATGCGGCCCTGCATCGAAAAAACCAGGGTCATATTGTTTTACCATTGTCTGTCTGCAAATCTTAACCAAAAAAGTTAATATCGCCAATTACTTCAAGGCTTTTCAAGAAACAATGCTCATGGTTGGAATGATGATATGTCTTGATAATGTGCATCTACAGATACCAAGGTCATGTGACAAGGTCAAGGTAATCTGTCAAGGTCAAAACTTAAAAAAAGTGCTTTTTGGGGGGCATTTGAGTTTCACAAACACATCTTGATTAAAGAAGTGTGTTGCTTACTTTAAACATTCAATGCTTATCATAGGGCCTGTACTTAGAATATTTTATCAAATTACAATTAATAACATCATGAAATTGACAAGGTGATTTAGGAATTATTTTGGAATGACATTGAATGAGTGGGAGGGGCAAATATTGTATTGAAATTAAAGGGATGTAATATGATATCTCCAAATTAGATGAAAATAGCAATATTTAATTGATTTGAATGAAATGCTGATCTCTTTGGATGATTTCGAAGTGGATTTAATAGTTTCTTAGCTAGAGTCTTTGAGTGAGATCCACTAGACCAATAAAATTCAGGTGAGCAGTTTGTTAACTCTTGTCATGCTGAACCCGGAATATTTCTGCTTTGGCAGGAGCTATAGAAAAACATCAGCCTGCACATATGTGCAGTCTGATACATCAGCCTGCACATATGTGCAGTCTGATGTTAGTCTACACCACCAATTTCTCACTTTCAAACCAGAATTGTCAATAGATTTTGTTTTCAAATAAAAATTGACCTACCGCTGGTTCTTCAAGAGCTTAGTGGAGACAGTGTTTTGAATGCATTGATTGAGGGAGTATTTTAGAAATGTTTTTTGATCAAGCTGAATGTCAATTTCACAATGTTACTTATTTTACAGAAGTTTCGAGGGCTTAAATTACATGTTAGTCTTTTTTTTTGCATTTATATTGGCATTAAGGTAGTGGACCTGTAATAGTTTTGTAACCTCTCGGTAGTAATGAACTTTAACAGTGTTAACCGAGGTTTCCTAATGATTTTCATTAGGAAACCTTGGTTAACTTTGTGAAAGAATATGTTGTCCAAAATGTTGCAGAACTATTACGGGTCAACTACATTAAGGTCAAGGTTATTAGTTTTCTGTGCACAAGTTACCTTTAATTTAGACAACCATTTTAGTAATTCATACAGGAATCTTTTTTTTTCAAGGTCTTTTGTCATTGCACTAATTTCAATTTAGCTACATATCAATATTTGAATATTAAGAATGTGGACCCCTAATAATTCTGCAACGTTTCAGGAGTAATGAATATTAATAGTGTTAACCGAGGTTTCGTAAAGATTTTTATTAGGAAACATTTGTCAACATTGTGAAAGATCACGAGTTTGGATGTGTTGCAGAACATAACGGTTCCACTACCTTACGGCCTGTGTATGTCAGTGTATTTGCATAAATGCAACTGTTCGTCCATCTATACTTTTCTGAATTTTTCTGAATTATTAAACCTTCTGGCTTCAATTTCTTCAAATTCAAGCTCTTTAATTAGACTGTTAAATTTTATGAGTAGATCTTCTACTTTTATAATAATTTTCTGTATATAAAAAAATTACTAGGACACAATCATAATTTAGGGGATTGTGTTTTAAAAGAAAGGGCCCATACATTTTTTTTTTGTAAAAAGAAAATGTGTTCAATTATAGTGTTCCTTACCACTTTTTGTTATTTATCTTTTATTTACAGAACGAATATTAATATGGCGTAGGACAATCAAATATATTTTTATTATGTTTTGTTTTCATGTTGTATGAAGAATCAAAAGGAGTCTTTTTTTATTCAAATATATTTTGTTTTATAAAGTATTGCATCAGTAATGATACACATACCTCAACCTGAAAACGACAGTAGCATGAGGAGACTTATTCTTATTTGTGACCCTTCAATCAAAAAGGGACCATCTGGGAACATGGTAAAATATATATTTGAAAAAGAGATTAGTTCTCGAACATGCCAACTAGTGGTCGCATTTCCAAAATTCTTTCATGGGAAGGCAGAATGATTATCCTAGCTGCAGCAAATTAGAAATGTGCGAAAAGTTTCGACCCTTGTCAGTCTGCGCACTCTGTGCAGTCTGACAAGGGTCAACATTTTACGCACTTCCCAGATAGTTCCTTTTTGTGTGACAGGTCACATTTCTTTCACTGTCTTAATCATACAAGAGGTGTGCTTTTTTCACTCGGCTGTTTCTGGAAAAAGCGTAGGTATTGTCATCGCCTTAGCTTCATCCTGTTGAGGCCTTTGTCTTTTGCAACTGCAGCAAAGTGGGTGGTGCTCTTGTTTTAGAATTTGAGATGGTTAGGTCTTTAATCAGAATATTTCTTTTGCTTCAGGCTTATTAAGGATATCTAGGAAGTATCTGTGAGAAAAATACCAGAAATCCATGGTCCAGCTGAAAAAAAGTATCATAATCTTCATTTAGATAGTGGACTCGTAATAGTTCTGCAACATTTTGAATTAATGAACATTAACAGTGTTAACAGAGGTTTCCTAATGATATTTAGTTGGAAAATTCCGACAACATTGTGAAAGATCTTAAGTTCCGAAATTTTAGGAACTATTATGGTTCCACTATCTTAAACCTCTACCCAAACAAACAGACATCAAGAGTTTGCATAGAGTCTAACTCTTGAGTATGAAACAAAGTGCAATTCTTTTTAAGGCAACCTCATAGTCATAGCTACAGGTGAAAGCTATACCCCAACTACGAAATAGAGGCCCGTCAGGGGCAGCATTGGTTTCTTCATGAAATTTAGCATATGTGTTCACCATAACAAGAGCTTTCCAGAAAATTAAGGGGATAGCTCTGAAAGCATTTTTGTAAGAGTAATGCCCCTATTTTGAGTGTTGCACCTATAGGCAGTGCTCTTGTGATCTTAAGTGCCATACAATGTGTAAACGTGTGCATTTTATTGTTGAAGTTACATAATATCGATGGCTCAGTGCCAAACAGTTGTAACTGCCTATAAAGAAATAGGCAGTTACAACTGTTTCCCGCTGGGCCATTAAAATGTGATCAGTCCGACAAAAAGTGACCGTCTGGTTTGTTTGTAAAGTGTCAATCCTATTTAGACTGTGCAGACTACAGATGCTTACTAGAAATGAAACTGTTAGCACTTGGCTAATTTTCTGAGTCTCTATTGATCACTCTACTTTGCAGCTTAAAGTTGGAAACATTGTGAAATTGACATGTTGAATGATTTTGAATGATATTGAATGAGTCTGTTGAGCAAATTTTGAAAATAATTGAAGGGAGGTAATATAAATCGTTAATTTCATCCATATTTGGTGAAATTATTGTTATCTTATTACCTTCCATTGAAAAAAACAAGTTTTGTGTCTTAGCGGACATTTCCAAATCAACAGCATCTAATAAAAGCAAAAATCATTTGTTTGATTTAAATGAAGTTTTGAAGCATTGGGAACGATTCTTGATCATTTGCGATTTCGGAGTGTTGCTGAATGCCTTGAGTGAATGAGTAGAATCCATGAATTCAGCATTGAGTGAAAGATTTGGATTGGTCTGGAATGGGATGAGTGTCATTTTCATGATGTTTTTATGAGAATTTTGAAAATTTGATCCTTATTTCGATGTCTGTGTGAAACAGTCCTAACTGCCTATCTGTTTTGCAAACATTTATTTTACGGATTTCCCACATGGTTTCTTTTTGTGTGACGGGTCTCAATTGCATTTTATTGTTTGAATTGTATGCATGTTATGTATTGCAATATTTTAGATGAATTTATATACTGTTACTTTTATACAGAAATAAACGTTATATTATTCCTTATATTGATGTTATTTTTTCAAATTGACGGAACTCAATGTGGATTGACGGAACTCAATGTGGTATACCCCCTCATTTTGGTTTGGCTGGAGATTAAATAGAGGATATTGATTGAGTGGTCATTGAATACCCATTTTATTAAACGAGTTATTTATAAACATATAAAAAAAGCCAAGCTTTGCGGAATTTTTATCTATTAAAGATGATGAGTTTGATAAATTTGGTATTTCATGAGTACAAATTAAATATTCTATATATAATTTTACCTGAATTTTTGCAATAAATCTAGGAAATTCCAGATATTTATGAGTTCACTTTATTCCACAAAACATATAATGCCGATTGCAAATTGACATCATAAAATGTCATAGTCCACATATTGTCTTTATTCTATATATTCTATGTTGGTTGCCTTCTGCATGCTTAGAAATTCGAAATCCTAGTTACGCTTACGTGCTATGCTGCTCTTCCTGTTAAGAAGTACTGCTTAATTTATCTATTGATAGAAACTATTTTCATGGCAGTGTTTGCCTCATTTCTTCCATACATTTTTCTTAAAACATCTCCTCCTACACTGATGGGCAGATTTTAACAAAACTTGGCAGTATGTTACTTTGGTGACCCTCTTCTAAAGTTGTTCAAGAAATTTTGATTAACCTCCAAATATGGGCATGGCAGGAGGAGGGGGGAATATTTTCACTATAAAACTTCGCCTCCCAAACCATTGGCCCAATTAAAATGAAACATAGCATGAATTATCCTTAGGTAACCCTCTTCTAAAGTTGTTCAAGAATTTTTTATTAACCCCCAAATATGGGTGTGTCAGGGTGGAGCTTAATTTCACTTTAAAAACTTTATAAAAATCTTCTCATCCCATAAAATTGGCAGGATTTCATTGAAACTTGGCATGAATGACCCATTGGAGACCTGCTTCTAAAGTAGTTAAAAAAAATTTGATTGACCCCCAAATAATATGGGTGTGGCGTAGAAGGTTGGGGGCTTATTTTCAATACAAAATCATAAAAAATCATCTCCACCACAAAGATTGTCCCAATTTCAATGAAACTTAGCATGAGGGTTTCTTTGGTATCCCTCTTCTTAAGTAATTCAAATAATTTGATTGACCCCAAAATATGGGTGTGACAGGGCTGGGCTTATTAGCTCACCTGAGCACAAAGTGCTCAAGGTGAGCTATTGTGATCACTCACCGTCCGTCCATCGCCTGTCTGTCCGTCTGTCTGTCCGTCCGTCCGTCAACAATTTCTTTAAACATCTTCTCCTCCTAAACCACTGGGCCAATCAAGCTCAAACTTGGCAGGGATGTTCCTTGGGTGAAGCTCTTCAAAAGTTGTTAAAAGAATTTAAATCTATAAATAACTCTGGTTGCCATGGCAACAGAAAGGCTGAAAATTGTGAAAATCTAAGAAAAATTCTTCTCCTCCTAAACCACTGGGCCAATCAAGCTGAAATTCGGCAGAGATGTTCCTTGGGTGAAGCTTTTCAAAAGTCGTTAAAATAATTTAATTTCATCAAAAAACTCTGGTTTCCATGGTAACGGAAAGGTTGAAAAATGGCCGAAAATGGTCGAAAATCTTAGAAAATATTCTTCTCCTCCTAAACAACAAGGCCAATTTAGCTGAAACTTGGCAGAGATATTTCTTGGGTGAAGCTCTTCAAAAGTTGTTAAAAGAATTTAATTTCATCAAAAACTCTGGTTTCCATGGTAACGGAAAGGTTGAAAAATGGCCAAAAATGGCTGAAAATCTTTGAAAAAATTCTTCTCTTCCTAAACCACTAGGCCAATCAAGCTGAAACTTGGCAGGAATGTTTCTTGGGTGAAGTTCTTCAATAGTTGTTAAAAAAAATTAATTTCATCAAAAACTCTGGTTTGCATGGTAACAGAAAGGCTGAAAATGGACGAAAAATGCTGAAAATCTTAGAAAAACTCTTCCAAAACCACTGGGCTAATTAAGCTGAAACATGGTAGGGATGTCTTTTCGGTGAAGCTGTTCCAAAATTGTAAAAATAATTGTATTCAATTAAAATCTCTGGTTTACATGGTATTGGAAATGTCAATATATTGCCAAAAATATCAGAGAAGGTTAATCTTCGCCTTAACTATTTGGCATATCTTAAACTTGGAAGGGATATTCTTAATGTTTAGGTCTACTAAACTTTAATTCAATTCCATCATTGATAACTTTGTTTGCAATTAAAAAGAAAATCAAATTGCAGTAGGAGGAAATTAAAGTCTGTTTCTTGTAAATCCACCCTAAATGTACATCAGACAATTTCTGGTGTTATAACATTGTTGACAAGTTATGAGTTGACTTACTCAGGTGAGCGATATAGGACCATCTTGGTCCTCTTGTATTTTTCTGTGAAGTCTTTAAAATTATTTTTGTCCTTAACCATTTGCTTTGTTTCAATGAAACTTGGCATGAATGTTCTTTGAGTAAAACATTTCATGAATTATTTTAGAAATTTTGATTGACCCCAGAAAAAGGGCATGGCAAGGTTTGGCTTATTTTCACTATGCAAGCTTTATGAATTATCTTCTCCCAAATCATTACACCAATATAAATGAAACATGGCATGATTGTTTCTTGTGTAATCCTTTTCTAAAGTTGTTTAAGAAATTTTGATTGGTCCCCAAATTAGGGCATGGCATGGTAGGGCTTATTTTCACTATAGAAATGTTCTCCTACCAAACCATTGGGCCAATTTCAACCAAACTTTGCAGGATAAAGTTCCTAGAGTAAATCTCCTCCTAGCAGAACTTTTATTGGCCAATATATCGGTGTGGACTGCCAGGCCCTAATGTTCACAAAAATGATTGTCATTTTCCCATGCTATATACATATAGTATTGTTTCATTGCTAAAAATCCATCAAAACATATCTAGCTTATAAAAAAAGAACGTTAATAATCAATACCAATATATATTTTGAAAAACATCTTTCCATATTTATAAGGTTTAGCCTATACTCTCTGTCCATCTTTTGGCCTCTTCACAAATTTCCTTGTAAACTTCCATATCTTGGCCTCTTAATTGTTTAAAGTTAAGAAAATTATAAGAATTCTTCTTCTCCTGAACCAGAAGCCCTACAGCCATGAATTTTGGCATGGATCATCAGCTTATAGACCTTTATCAAAATGGCTAAAATTACGACTGTTGGGCCACTGGGGGAAGAACACAGGGAGAGGGGCTTGGGTTTTGGATTAAATTAGCCAATTTCTAAGATCTTCTTCTTCTAAAGCAGAAGCCCTAGGGCCTTGAAATTCAGCATGGACCATCAGCTCATAGACCTGTATAGAAATAGCTAAAATCATGGCTGTTTGTACATCAGGGACAGAGCACCAGGGGGAGGGGGTAGGACTTTATCAAATTAGAATACTTTGAAATCTCTTCTTTTTCTTCTTCTGAACCAGAAGTCCTGCAGCCTTGAAATCTGGCATGGATCATCAGCTCATACCTTTTAATACCACAAAAAAACGAATGCTTTTGAGTGGTATACTGGAATCACTGTCCGTCCGTCGGTCTTTCTGTGAAGACATTTATTAATAATTTTGTGTCACAACCCCCCCATACCCCCCCACCAGCAATTTTCCTTCAAAAGCTATGGAATTTTATACAAACTTTTATCACCTGTTTGAGTTTTGCAAGACGCAATTATGAGGTCCCAACTCCCACTAGTTCAAGAATTATGTACCCTTGAACTAAAGACATTTTTTTTCTTTTGGTACACGTATAGGCCCCTACTAGTTAGTTTGTGTTACATTCTCCTCCTTCAGTTTTCCTTTAATAGCTTTAAAACTTGTAACAAATATTTATCTCATTTTGAAGTTTTGCAAGACACAATTTCGAGGTCTCGAATTCCTCAGGTTCAAGAATTATCTGCCCTTGAACTTAGCTTCTCCTTCGGGTTATTTTTAAAAGTTTTGAAACTTTACCTCCATTTTATGCTAAATCATCGTTACTGTAGCTAGTTCAAAGCGGTAGTTACGATGTTTTGGAAGAAAACCGACGATTTATATTGATCATACATTCAAATTTTCCATTCCATTGAACAAACTTTGTTTCCTTAAAGATACCATAGTCAAAAGGTATCTTATTTATATCTTCCACTATATCACGATGACGTCTGATGGAGGAGATGTTCTATGCAAAAGGTAAAATTCGAGAGCGGAGCAGAATGTTTTTGACATTATTAGTTATACGGTTTCTTGCCGGGGTATATGACGATTTATTCCCGGCTGGAAAAATGATGTCACCCGAGCCGTAGGCGAGGGTTGACATTATTTTTACTTCCGGGAATAAATCGTCATATACCCAGGCAAGAAACCGTATTACGAATTTATTATACTTCATAGTTTTAGGGCTAAATATCTGTCTTTTGCCTATTTTAGGCGTTCGTATAAACCGATTTCTTTTAAACCACCAATATCCCTTAATGCGCCCCTATGAAAAGTAAACATGTACAAAGTGACGTCATATATAATTGTGACGTCACACTACTACACTCTGCGCTATTGTGTTATGGAAGCTTTTGACGGCTGAAACTGCGAGAAACTTGGCACTTTAAATGGACAGATTTGTACAAAATTAAGGTATTTATTGACATCTATATCATTTTTTATTTGCACATTATTAACTGACATCATTTTCAACTGTATCCTAGTGTGTATATTCGGGTCGTGTTATCAGCGAAGCGAGAGAAACATGGCTGCCATTACTAGTTGCGATAACGTACCCCAATCCCTTTTGATAGTCTGATGTGGGATGGGCAGTATATCAGAGAGAGGGGTACATTATTGCAGCTAGCCATTACCGTTTCGATTTTTTGTTTATGTTCACGTCGAGGCGCCTTAAGGAAACATTAGAAGTAATACCGGAGCGGCCGTAGCTATCAATATTTGTCAGGTAAGCATTAACCAATGAAAATGCTAGAATTTTCTTTGCAGTATAATAATATATAACGCACATGCGAAATAACGCGTTTTGCTTTCAGTGAAATTCTATATAGCCAACTAAACGTGTAGAATGTATACATATAATTTTGGGTTTTATGAGAGGCAAGAAATTTGTCTGACCATTTCTGTTCGTATCTTAAACTATAGCCTTCAGTATCATGGAATTTAGCCTAGTTTGTCAAGATCACTCGCTTTGGATTTTAACCTCAAAAGCGTCAAATTTAATCATAAACTATCGTTAACAATGCAATTTTATTTAAAAAACTTATCACCTATTGATTCTCCAACAACTTTCTTTGAATCCATATCTAACTTTTTCCCTGAGATGAAATATAAAAGATATCCGACTCGAAAAATGTGATCCCTACTTTAACGAATAAGAGCCGCCATCTGTACAGTGTTATCCGATGGCAGTTGCAGTATACGGAAATGGCCTAGGGATTTTCCGAATGGGAGTTAGCAATCGGGAACCCTCGGCGATTCTACGGAATAGACCTCGGGAATAATACGGGTGCAGCCATGAAAGCGCGTCATTTTTCACGTGGGTTTATATGACGCCACAAACATAAACGATCCCGCTAAGGATGACGTTGCATAAAATAAAATCAACGAAAAAATAAAAATTGGCATATTATAATTTGATAACAAAACTTACTGCGTTTTGTGATCAAATTATCACGACCAACACGATCTTTCACTTTGTGCATCATGATTGTGGAAAAGTAAGCCTATGTGATATTTTGACCGAGCAGTATAAGTTTCTTTGTGAAACATGTTATCTTTTTACAACAGCGTTTTTTTTTTTTTTTTTTTTTTTTTTTGTTTTGTTTGCACAAGAAATATTCATACTTAGGAAATATTAAATGATAATACATGTAATAAATAGATAAATACGTCGTATTTTGTAAACAGCACAGAAAGACCAGTTCGTGTTATTTATCGTGTAGGGGTCATATTTCTAATACTCCATTAGAATCGTTGAAATATTTTAGCACAAGTCCCTTGCAGCACTGTTGTTTTTGAAATCGCTTGAAAAAACTTAAGTGTGAAAAAAACATTAGGGTTGTCTTTAATCTTCATGAGAGTTTATGATTTTAGAAAGGGTTTTTCAATATACCATAAACCCCAGATCAAAGAGCGGTAAAACACTAAAGCAGCAGTCATAAGTTGCAACACGTGCGCTAAATAAACATTGTGCTGGTGACAATTAAGCGTCCTATGTGACATATGGTATTACGTAATCGTATTTAACTTCTATCACATCTTCATGATGAAGATATACTCATAAAAGGTGTTTTGTTGCATTTAATAATTCATGAATTTGGAAATTTAATTGTATTCGTAAGAGGTGAGTGTTAAAAAAAAGGGCTTCGCGAAAAGAAGGATAAACTCAGTACTACAAAATACAAAATCATTAATTTCGAAACAGTGAAATGCACGTTTTAAATGTATTTAAAAGCCCTTCCCAATATAAGTATTTTTTTTTTTAAATTTGAATCAACATCAAAATGAAATAGCAACTCGTAATAATAAACCTGCGATTGAATTTTTTCTCCCCTTTTCACAATACCTTTATCTCTCGATATGTTTTAGCTTTTTTTTTATTTTTCGTAAGAGTAAAAATATAAACATGTGTCGAAATTGCATTCTGTCGCCTGTTGTCGTTTGTTGTCTGTTTTTTATAATCTCTTTATTTTAATTCTAATTATTTTTTTGTAATTTTGGTTAATTAATTACGATCGACAAGTTGTGAATTAATGAAAATGAATAGTCAAAATGAAAGAAATCCAAACAAACTATCGTATCAAAGTGTTTTCTCAAAACGGTAGATTTTCAGTGAGGGATATCTGTTTCGACCAAAAATGATATAAATTCATCAAGTAGAAAAACACTGAAGATTTATCTCTGCAATTTAATCCACCCAACTAAAATCAAACGTCGCTTTTTTCAATGTTCAAAAATAAAAATTCCTAAAAGCGGTCGAAGTAGTTTCTATAACATTTAAGTATTGTTTTGAAATATAAAAGTTTGATGATCTATTTTATTAATAGTTGTAATCGACTGATTAATTCGGATAAATTTCAATGAAATAAAGAGTGGGGAAAGAAGGATGCCCCCTCGTTTGCATTGTTATGTCAGTGTGACTGAAGAGTACACAAGGGAGATAATTACGTGAAATACCTCTATTAAAATGGCGTTAGCCCTCGAAACTTTTGAGTGAAAACATTCGATGTCGCCAACGCTACTCGTTTGAGTCACTGACGTGAATTAATCGAATTCTTATATTCTCGAAAATATTTTCCAAATACAAAAACCTATCAAACCTTAATACATATGAACTTTTTATTTGGTTGATGAGCTCAGAAGACGTTTTTATATTAAGAAATATTAATAATTTACTCATTAAACTCGTTGATAAAAGGAAAATAATTTTAGTGTAGTTTTATTTATATATTTTTATCCCTCTCTTCAAACCATTGTGTGTAGCTATCTGTGAGCCAACGGCAATGTGTACCTAAATGTGTTATCCGTTGACATGTTCATTTGTTTGATGTTTTGTTAAAGTTTATTGGTTGTAAAATTTTCTGCCCATATTTGGGCGCTTTCAATAGCAAATAAAGAATTTGTATTGTATTGTATATTAATATCTTTAAATAGATTCTTAAATAACGGCTGAAAAAAATCTAAATTTTTGAGAATGATCGTCATTTTCAAAAATTAAGATTTTTCAGCCGTTATATACTGTAAAAATATAAATCTACAGTGCTAGTTTTTCTTACACTGTTTCCGCCTAACAAAATGCACGATTTCATTACATACCCATCCGCCTTACATACATCCGAGGTATGTTGTAGTTTACGGAAATGGCCGAGTGATGTTCCGAATGTGTGGAACCTGTGGAAGCTTTCTTTTCTTATTGACAAGACAACCACGTCATATTTTACGTCATTGGACACATGTTTTCGCTAGCTTAATTTAAGCAAGCACGACGCACTTACTGACATATTACTGAAACTTGTCCACAGAATTTTATTTATCTGGTATCTCGTACCAGTCTTGGCTGTATTTTGTAACTTTTGTCACATATCAAAACAAATTTGCGAATATCCTACAGCCTTGCTATAGTAAGAGGCTTTAACCCCCTGGAATTTAAAGATTATTTTTAATAACAGATCCTCCGTAAAAACTAAGGAGTGCATTGTATAGAAAACACTGCGGGAAAAGAAGAAATTGCTTTTTTTCAAGCAATTTCTTCTTTTTCCACAATGAAAGATTTTTGTCTTTGAAAGGCAGTTTTTTTCAAAACTTGATAGCCTAGACACAATATGGTTATTAACTATACAGGCCTTAAGGACTGCAACATTGATTCTTCTACCAGTCCGACCCTTAAATCAACAGGTCTCGGGTCCAAGGACTGATGTTAGTGCCGATGCCTGGTCTACTAAACTTGATATGAGAGTTTTGGCTTTTCTAGGCCAGTATATTGATACATAACCTTGCCTTTTGCTACAACAAATGATATAGATCTATCATCATACAAAAATGAGGACTGAAAGAATTTCAGAAAGTAAGAAGCGTTTTGTTTGCTTTTCGCATGTTGGTTTTTGTTTTTATTGAGCTATTTATGTACTTATTTCTTTTCTTTTTTTCTTTCCTTTTTTTTTTTTGGGGGGGGGGGGGTGTAAACTAACAAAAGCCAGAAGGCCTGTATCGCTCCACTGACAAATTCTGCTCAGCCTGTGAGATTAAACTGCTTCATAAAGTTAGACGCTAAGATATAGTTTATTGTAAGGAGATTATCCATAAAGGTCTTAGTGAAAGCTTAGGCATATCATAGAACTAAGATAATTTTGAAAGGGTAACCCAATGATGATAATTGATTCTGTGAAACTTTAATGTAAATTCTAAACAAAAGTTTCAAAGGAGAAGACTTTTCACATTTAATCATATGACATCATTTTTCAGAGACGCGACAACCCAAAGAGCCATAATGTCATCTTTCCGATAATAATCCAAAAACAAATCTGAAAATGTATGTTCTAAGCTTCATTTCTGTGACGTTTGGTTGGATACTGAACAGTAGTTTCAGAGAATAAGATCATGTTTATATTTCATCATAATGGATCATTATTCATTACGCGGCATCCCGTAGAGGCCATGTCATCTGCCCGATCAGAATTTTACGAACAAACCTTAAAGAACATGTCCAAAGGATTATTCATGTGAAGTTTGTTTGAATTCTGAACTTTAGTTTCTGAGAGAAAGATAATTAAAGAAAAAAAGTTAACGGACGGACGCCCGCAATCACGACGGACATCAGGCCACGACACAAGCTCCACTCAAGTTAGCCCTGTGGAGCTTAAAACTAGTTAGACAGATGGCCATTCAGGCAGATCAGTCGAGTATCCATTGGGCACTCAGAAAGAATGAACAATAAACAGTTTTAGCTACGCCATTCCCCACCCGATGGGTCTCGATAGATCAATCAACAAGTCGTGAAAGAATTGACAAATACATGTTTACTTACAGCCTTAACAAAATATAACGCTACTTAACAATTGCAAGGAAAGTACATACATTTTCTTCTGTAGTTTTTCTACATAGCATATGTCTAATTTAGGACTTTGTCCCAAGCCAATAAGTTTATTTAAAGATTTAATTTACCGAGTTGAAAGTCTACCAGTTTTCAGATAATATCATTTATCATGTAATGAAGCCTGCATTGACCTGATATCACCTGTCTGATAACATAACATGATATCAGGCAGTCTATTTTTAGAAACAATTAGCATACACTTCCACCTGAATTTCTTTGATTTTTAAAGGTTTATCATACTCAAGCACTGAAAAATGATTGCATGATAAATAGAATAACATGTAAGTGTCTTAAAATATTAATGTTATCAGGTCTCGGCTGTGAGAATTTATCATGACTCGGCAAAGCCTCATCATGATAAATTCTCCCAACCTTGACCAGATAACATTGTTATTTTTAGACACTAACACATTATTCTCTATATAACTTCATAATCTTTCCTTGCAACTCTACTTTTTCTGTATGTAATTATTTTCAATAATTGATAATCCATTCTGGACGACCAAATCCTGAGGAAGAAGGGAGAAGTGCAGGTAAAAATGAAGTCGCTGAATTGAAAATATTTAGAAAAAAAATGAGAAATTATTCAGAAAACTGAAAGTATTTTTCTTCCATTTCGACAATTTCACAACTAGTATGGACCAGGCCATCTTCACGAGTCAAGGGGTATCGAATCGATAACTTCTTCTCGATTAAGATAAGTAAAACGTTCGTAACCCTTGGTTCGACAAGATGGAAGAATGCCTACCCAAGGATAGTAACTGAAAATTTGCACATTGATAATAGAAAGAATCGACTGTGAATAAGAAAATCACTAAATTGAGCAAACGTTTCTATCTCTCACCCGTCACGCAAAAAAGGAACATGTAGGAACTACGTATAATAAATATTTAAATAAAGAGATACATTACAGGTCACCTAGAGGTCGCATTTCACAAATTCTTTCTCAGGGAGGTAGATTGATTATTCTAGATTCAGAAAATGAGCCAAGTGCGAAAAGTTTCGAACCTAGTCAGCCTGCGCAATTCGCGCAGTCTGACTAGGGTCGACACTTTACGTACTACCCAGATGGTCCCTTTTCGCGTGACAAGTCACATTTATCAACAAATGATCCGTTATCCAGAAAAGCCTGCCTAAATGATGTCCCTCGGTAATTTCAGCTGTCTTACCCAGATTATACAAACATAAAATGATGGACTTCAAAGAAAGTCGATCTTCAATTCAATGTTAGATGAAATTGAAAAGAGACCGGAAAATAGTGTAGAAAATATTAAGAAGAAGAGAAATAATGCTTGAAACAAGCGACTTCTCCTTTTCCTTCACAACTTCCGCTTAATTTCCGTCTATACATGTGACCCGTCAAGCAAAAAAGGACCATCTGCGTAGTGCGTAAAGTGTCGACCCTATTCAGACTGCGCGGACTGCGCAGACTGACTAGGATCGAAACATTTTGCCCTGTGCTTATTTTCTGAATCTAGAATGATCAATCTACCTTCCAGTGAAAGAATTTTTGAAATTCGACTTCTGGTTGACCTATGCTGGATCAAATCTCTTTCAATAATTCATTTAACAGAATTCCCGGATTGTCCCTTTTCGCGTGACGGGTCACATGTATAAACAGGAACGAAGCATACTATCCTGTTTTTGAAAAGATAAAACCAACACACATACACGTACAAAAAAAACATTATTCTTATTTTATGAAATAAACAAGAGGACCGTGATGGTCCTTATCGCTCAGCTAAGTAAGTCAACTCATGTATTGTCAACTATGTTATAAATACCAGAGATTGTCTCATGTACGTTTTGAAAAAAGACTTTGATTTTGTACTACTGCAGTTTGATTTTTTTTAAAAAAAAATCTTAAATTTTCAACCAATCTGTTACCACCATGGCAACCAAAGTTATTTATGGAATGGAATTCTTTTAACATCTTTAGTAGACCTACACCTCAAGAACATCCCTGCCAAGATTAAAGCTGATTGGTCTAATGGTTTAGGAGGAGAAGGTTTTTTTCTTAAATTTTCTGCCTTTCTGTTACCATGACAACCATAGCTTTTGATAGAGTTAAATTCTTTTAACAACTTTTTGAGAGCTCTGACAGGTTTCAGCTTGTTTGGCACAGTGGTTTAGGAGGAGAACATGCTTTAGAAATTGTTGACGGACGGACAGACGATGAACGGAAGACGGACGGTGAGTGATCACAATAGCTGACCTTGAGCTTGTTATATAGAACCATCTTTGATTTGACGAATCAACCACAGCTGCAGCATGACTTTGATAAAATGATAGAGTTGTCATAACCTGGCTCATATGATTTAATGAAAAGAAATGTCAACTTCTTAGAATTACAAGACAGTAAAACTCAATACTCAATTGACAACAATTACATACATAGGCGTATCTAGGACTTTGAAATATATACGCACTCAGAAGGCGACAACCAAGGAATATATAAGATAAGGGCAATATGTGGACTGTGACAAAAGATGAATGCCTTCCGGCCGCTCCCTTTTTAAGATATGAGCGTTAGTGAATAATCAAAACATCGTAACTACAGCTTGAAAAAGCTGTAGTTTCGATGTTCTGATCATTCAAAAACGATATTTTTCAACAGATGATTATTTTTTTACGCACTTGCGTAAATTGTGTAATGGGAGTGACATATAGCTAGAAAAAGTACCACATCCTCACCTCATACTCACCATCACTATTAAAACAGAATATAAAATTTGATAAGGGATATCTGTATAGTTTGTAACCAAGATGTTAAAGCAAGGACATTTTCTACACTTTTTCGCCCTCACCTCCGATATTCCTTGACTGTATCCTTAATGAGGACACAATAGCACGTCGTCGCCATATAGTCACATTCACTGTAAAAAACTAACAGAATATAAAATTTGATAAGGAATATCTGTACAGTTTGTAACCGAGAGGTTAAAGCAAGGACATTTGCTACACTTTTTCGCCCTCACCTCGAATATTCATTGACTGTATCCTTAATGAGGACACAATAGCACATTGTCACCATATAGTCACCATCACAGTAAACGCTAACAGAATACAAACTTAGATAAGGGATATCTATACAGTTTGTAACCAAGAAATTTAGGCAAGGAAAGTTTTCTACACTTGTTCGCCCTAACCTCGAATATCCCTTGACTGTATCCTTAATCAGGACAAACTAACACATCATCACCACTTACTCAACATCACTGTAAACGTTAACAGAATATAAAATTTGATAAGGGTTATCTAAACAGTTTGTAACCAAGAAGTTAAAGCAAGGACATTTTCTACATTTTTTCGCCCTAACCTCGAATATTCCTTGACTGTATCCTTAATCAGGACAAACTAGCATTAGAAACGACCAAACGTAATGTTGCTCGTTTCGTACCTGGCAAAAATTCCAAACAATAGAGCTTTATTTATATAATTGGCGAATTCAATTTGCCATCACTAGAAAATGCATAAACTTTAATGAGATCTGCAACAACAACTCGAGTACTACCTGACTATGCCAAACTATCTAACATCAGAGTTACAGCCTGACCAACACTACTTGTGAACAAAACAGGAATAGCTTTAAATATATCACGACCATCAAAGAGTGTACAGCCCCCCCCCCCCCCCCCCCCCGACCTGGTGCATGCAGCGTCTGTAAACGTTTTCATTGCCCGACTACAGATCTTCAGAGCATAGATTTCAACTCTGTTGTAGGTTTTTAATCCTCGTAAACTATCATTATGGATGTTTTAACAGTCTTAATGACGCCACTTGCCCATGGTGCTTTGTGCCCTGGACATGAACCAAGAAGTAGTAATACAATTTTGGTCAGAAAATTTGAAATGTTGAAAATTACGATAGAATAATGTCTCGCAGTCTTTGTCCTTCAAAAGCATTTCTATTCTTCAACAAGGACATTTTTTTAATTGTTGCATATGACTGAAAATCAACTTACCAATCAATCCATTTATTTAAACATGATTTAATAAATCCCCTTCAACCTTTTTAGTTTTATTTGCCTAATGATCTTGTGAATGTCTCAATAGCTGACTTCTAATCTGGGGAGAACCGTCAGTTCACTTCTCTTAAACAGTTCTTGTCATCCTTCATTGTATAAACGATGTTCTTCAGAAGCACAGACCTTGATACATGTATACTTGTGCAAAATATAGATAGATTATTAATAATGTTGGACTCGAGTTTTGGCCTTTCTTAATTGAAAATTTGTTTACCCGGATGCACATTTCAAGGAATTTAAAAGTCAAAGATTCGAGAAGCTATGTTTTCTCACTCCGTTGGTAAATATAAAAAAACCCGGATGTGTGAAAACTAGTCCACACCATTTAGATAGTGTAATCAAGGATGGTCCATTTTCACGTTGCCTAGAGATCATAAAAAATCAGAATTGATTAATTTAAAGATAGATCTTGGTAATAAATCAATCAACATGCTGAATGCGGGGTTGGTCTTGGTAAATTTCCAACGTCTTTGTCTTAACCTTTTTGATGTTAGGCGACTTGAGGTAGTGGACTCGTAATAGTTCCACAATATTTTGGCGCTCATGAACTTTAACAATGATGACCGAGGTTTCCTAATGCAAATCATTAGGCAACCTCTGTTAACACTGTTGAAGTTCATTACTTACGAAACATTGCGGAACTATTACGGGTCTACTACCTTAAGCGACATACCAACATGTTACAAAGTTACGACGTTTGGCTCTCCCATCAACGATTAGCTTTTCGTACACAACCACATAATTTGCAGACGAATTGCCTTTCACGATTTGATGTAATCAATTATATCGAAGGTCAAAGGGCGGGGCCAGTGAACTATTAATTACCATACCGATTTACGATTATGGTGGCTACTATAAATAGATCTAACATGCACGCAAACATTAAACCTCACCTAGGATTGTGCTTCCCAATGCCTATGTTTTATTGTTCACGGCATATTTTCCTCCTTAGTCCTTTAAGTAAATCTTTTACAGATGTCTTCAGGGTATCATTACGGAGAACCGAGACGACGGGGTTAATTCCAGAGTTAATGATGAATAACGACATCAAATTCAATCTAGCATCCATGTTTAAACCTTTTGGACCCCAGGCGAGAAATGCAATTGTTAGGGGTAGCGTAAATACGTTGAAAAGGATCAATATTATTCCAACAGATTTTAGCACTTGCTTGTGATATTGTGTTCGCACACGCAGTACCGGCGCTAAAACCGGCATTGGAATTTGTTCTTGAGATTTAGAGTCTTTGTCTTCGTTACTAGATGACGGTATTTGAGTATTTCATAATGGCTGAATTACGGCTGAGTTGGTTTTTTGTTCTTGTTTTTGGCCAGCGGGTTGTGTCAGCAAAGGTAATTCTTCCGTTGGCTCTGAGTGGTAAGTCATGTGAGTATGTTTGTTTTTTGTAGAGGCGTTGATGCTCTGAAAGGATACTTTCTGACCTTGGCAATCAAGAACAAGTTTTGGATCACTATTTGCTGATTGTTCAACCTCGGGTTTCGTATCTCTAGTAAGAGATATAGTCCTATTTGAATTGGTCCTAGTACTAAATGTAGAGCCTTCATTGGACCCATTGTATTGGAAATTGTTTCTTTTCTGACCAGTATCACCTGCAGATGTACTTGGTAATGGTGTTATGTTTTCTTGAATTTTCTTATACTTTGTAAGTATTGGCTCGGTGTTTGGTGAAGATTTTGTTTTAGATACAGGCACGACCGTTGCAGGCAAACCGGTCTGTTTATGTTCTTTATCATTCTCTTTTGGGCATGGTATCTCTCCGCCGTATGCTTGATTAACCACGCCCTTAACATGGATTCTTTTAACATTACTTGGAGTCGGTACGGTTTTCCTTATGGCGTGTCCTAACCGGAGACATATGATGGTATATAGAATGTTTGTCAAACTCTGTGGTACTAATAGAACTACTCCAACATAAGCTATTTTGTTATCATCTGAGAAAACGTTATCCATACTGCATTGCATCTGCTTCGTCAAATCCTCCTTCCAGATAACTATTGGCAGTAGAGCTACGACCATCGCAATACACCAGGAGGCGATTATAACGTAGTTAGTGTGAAACACGTGCTTAACTTGAGATAGTGGTTCAAACAAAGATTTTAAATTAACATTTCTAAAGAGGCATATCCCGAACATGTGGTAAAGTGTCACAAGGTGAGTTGAAAATTGCAAATGAGTCGCAGCAATGCAATACATGTATGATACATATTCACCTCCAACTGCTACCATCAGAAACATTTGAATTGCTGTCAGGCCCACTAGTAAATCACTGACTGCCATACTGCATGTTTGTTTGCTAAAGTCTGTCCAAGCCTTTCGTCGATTTTGATAAAAACAGATGAGGACGCCAACGTTTGATAATAAAGTCCATAAAGTTGAAATAAAGAATATTGAAAATGACACGCCACTTGGTGAATATGGTTCCTCTACTGTCGTTAAATTTGGGACCACTCCTTCGTAGCTCGTGTAGTTCATTGTCCTGTAATTAAGTTAATAATGTAGTTAATACTCGTTTTTCAGAGCGTTAAGATTTTCAGGAACGGAAAAACAAATTAAATACCAGGTAATACTTTATAGCTTGTCAAGAGTAACAACTGAGCCATTTTTTTAAATCTGGTCAGAAAGAAAATATGTAATGAATTTGACAAGCTAAATTTTAGCTGATTTTACCTTTGACCTTGGTACGTTACCTTGAAATTGGCCTTTTACATAAATTTGATTTAATCACAATTTAGTTCATGTGTCTTAATGAATGTGCTTAATTTCACAAATCCATTCGACTCTGTCATGAAAAGGCCAGTTTAAAGCTAAATTTTGCTAATATCTCATAATCAGGGGCAGTTTATCCCAAACTGCTTTCTACAATAAAAACTTCGGGCAATGGTTATGTATTTTCTTTGCAAACAATAAGATAAATTTGATATTTAGGGCTATTTTAAACGTGTTGTGCAGACTGGCAAACTTGGTGGGAAATAAAACAAAGAAATTCCCGTAAGACCAAAAAGGGGAGATAATCACAAAAGAAAATATGATATGTCAAAATAAATTCCTGAAATCAACTTAAGGGACAAGTAATTCATGTAATATGTGGTAGCCCCAAACTCTAATCTAATTTATATGGGTGATGTAATTTTTTTTAAAATGAAACTCAAGTTCGTAGTAAATTACCCCACCCGCTAAAAACAAGGCACAGAACCAATGAGTTTGATAAAGATGCTAATTTTTTGTAAGTAGACGCAGATTATATCATAGTATATATATTGCAAAAATGTAGAAGAAACCTAATCTAGCCACAAAAAGGTTTTAATGAAGACCCGTCCTTTCATCCTCTAGCTTTTCTATAACATTATAACATGTCAATTTAATGCTTGGATTATTGATTTAAACAATAACTTTAGGCTAAAAATACTATACTATAAGTAGGGTGATTATGAACTACAAAAAAAAAATAAAAAAGAAATAATTAATTATTTGCACAGAAAAGTATGATGATTTTTTTACCATTAAAAGGAAAAATATTTTTATTAAACATATTGGAAAATAAAAAAGAATCATTGGGTAATTTTTTCAAAAAATAGATTTTTGTCGCAATTTTTACCCTTTAAAAATTGCCAAAATAAAAGTTTTTTTTACTTTTTAAGGCATATTATGCAAATGTTGATTGAATTGTTTGAGTGGAGTTTTATGGAGTTTTCAGTTATACAACGGCGGCTGTTGCACCTAACAATGGAGTTTTGGTATTTCTCTCACCAGTACAACCATCACATCATTTCCTAGCCTGCAGCTGCTATCTCACATAGGTCTACGATAATCAACCCATTTGTGAGAGACAAATAGTCGGAAAGAATGATTATGCAAATGTTATTGATTAAAGAGACACTTCTTTTGCAACAGTCATTCGGGCTGTATGTACCAGGGGTCAAAATACCAACGTAATATAAAATGATGATCCATTACTTAAACAAAACGATTTCTCATCTTTATATCTATATGTATGTGTTTTATAGCTATCAGCTGGTACTGAGCTTTTGTTAGACCTAAAACGAATATAAACATATATGTTAATCTACAAGAAATGAGAATCAAAGCACTGAAAGTACTGATGCTGGCCGTTTCTGTTGGCATACTAGAGTGATCCTTCCATTTGTTGCGAAAAGAGAAATTTTACATGTAAAATTACGATGAAAGGAAAATGACCTGACCCAAGTTCGCATCTTGCTTCAGATACACATTTCTCAACATATCTCGTCGATCGTCAACCAGAGCCCTGTATTTTCAAGGTTTCGATAACTTTCGACATTATGCCGGGTGTAGTTTAAAAAGTGATTGTCTAATCCATTGGGTATAAAAGGAAAGAAATGACAGTAAGATGACCTAGGTAATTATTATTATTTTGTAATGCTTATCGATTCTCCGTTATCTCATAATTAAAATGTTGGTGTTATCTGATAAAAAATCTATTATAAAGGATAATGATTAATAGTTCCGCGATTTTTATTCTCAAATAAAGAAAGAAAGGGTAAGTCTTTATATAAACACGTAAAAAATGCAGACTCTCGTCTCGAGATTGGCTGTCGCGTGTTGAAAAGTAAAGTTAAACCCGTTTGCATAAACCTTTATCGCACGACCTGAATGTTTTACTTTACCTGCTCGGACTGTATCGGTAATCATGTGTTTTCGGTATTTCCATTTATTGGCCATTGTTTTATTCATACATAAGTAGTGTCAGGGGAGGTAACCATTCCAGTTATTCCATTCACCAAAGTTTCATGAGTGACCTCCAATAGACCTTTTGGAAACTCGGGGAAAATTACTCACACATCCTGAAAAAGTAGTTCTACGCAAGCAAAACTTTCACCGATCTCAGAATTGCATATGATTTCGTACTTGAAAGATGTCTTTGAGGTTTCAACAAGTGTATGTAGAATCCTTGTTTCACTCCATTTTTAAAATGCATAGTTGTCAGACGGATACAATTCTTGGAAAAGAGTAAATAAAATCTAAGTGAGCACTACTGTTTTGAAAACCTATTAACATCTGACAGGATTGTTCTAAAGCGGTAACACTGGTGAACGTAAACGTCCACCAAATATAAAAAATAATCATTTGGCGGAAAAAATGACCTCATGTGTCCATTGCTATAAACATTTTTCATATCAGACACAACCAGTTGATTATCCTCTATTGATAGTTTGAATGATTTCTTAATTCTCTGAAACATATCAAAATTAGATAACAACGAAAAGCAAAGTAGGTTTTTTAAGTTATCTAAGTAACCGATACCTTGAAAAAATGAGTAACGACAAAAGCCCGGGAATGGACGGTTTTCAGTAGATTTCTATAAAGTTTTGTGGGCAAGATAGGACACTTTGTTGTAAGGTCGCTTAATTATGCTTTCAACAATAACTCTTTATCGCAAAATATCAAATAAGAAACAATAACTTACATCCAAAAAGACAACAAACCAAAACAATATCTAAAACATTGGAGACCTATTACGCTTTTAAGCGTTCTTTACAACTTGCATCGGGCAGCATTGTGAATAGAATTAAATTAGTTTTGAACCGAATCATATCAAAAGAACAAACGGGTTTTCTGAAAGATCGATACATTGACGAAAATACTAGATTAGTGTATGATATTATGCATCATTGTGAAATTAATAAAATACCAGGTCTTTTAATGTTATTTGATTTTGTAAAGGCTTTTGACTCCTTGTCATTTAAATTCATTGAACATGTGTAAGATTTTTTCAACTTCGGTGAAATGTTCATTAAGTGGGTGAAATTATATCTGCATTACACCGAAGTGTGCGTGCAAATAAATGGTTATCTTTCGGAGTTTTTTTTTAAGTAAAACGAAGTTGTCGCCAAGGCGTTCCTTTGTCATCTTATATTTCTTATATTATGCGCAGAAATTCTCAATATCATGTATGAAAATGACAACGACATAAAGGGAATTAATGTCAATAACAAAGAATTTATACTATCTCAGTTTGCAGACGCCACGACAATTCTCTCAATAAAAGATGAAATTGCTAGGCATTAATTTTCACATTTACTTATATAAAATGAAACAATAAACTTTGAACCGAAACTACAACGCTTGAAAAAAACGGTATATTATTTTGGAAAAGAAGAATTTTAACACCCACTGGAAAAATAACTGTCATAAAATCAATTTTAATTCTACTTCTTTCACACTTGTTTATAAGCGTACCATTGTCCTAAAATGATTTTATGAAAGAAATCAACGATATATTTTTGTACATAAAATTTGTATTTATATTTTTATAAGGTAAATGTTTTATTTCAAATCACAACCAGAAGGTCATAGACCCATGAGGTCAAAAACATACATAAAATACAATATGACGAACATTAATACTGACAATAATGAAAACATAAATACAAATATTTATTTTAGCAAACCAATGTATACTCAATTCCTGTCAGTCCATAACAAGCTGTCTTGTTCGAAAAGAAAAGCAAGACAGTCATATGGATTGTCAGGAAATCAATTTCAAATCATATTTTTATAATTCAATTTTAACTCCTTTCTGACTTTAAATCGAAAAAATGAAATTGCTTGAAATTAAGCGAGAAGAACAAAATTATAAGAATTATATTTTTCATTTTGGAAACGGCGCTGGAATACTGCCGGCATGTCTGTCTTGTAGAAATGTACCAATTTAAACAAATTTTATGACTGTTTTCTTTAAACAAATGTGCTATTCACACACACACACACACACACACACACACACACACACACACAAAATGTTTAATTTATAGCAAATATATACAAGAAATAAATCTACTATTATCGAATTGTGTATAGAAAATATAAGCTTACTTGAAAACATAAACATAACACAAATTCAGAAAATGTGCACATACAAAAAAAAAAATAAATTAATACATAAAAAAAAAACAAGGCACGTGGACAAGATGTTGTTTTTGTTTTCGTATTTGGTCTTTGGGCGACAAACATTCCGTACCCACAGCTTAAATAAAGCCGCCGATACGATACCTTGATCGTCCACCATCGACACCAGAGCTCGAATGCAGATGGGGGTCATTAATATTTAAATTTGTATATATATTTTATATATACTTTGTTTGGGATGGTCCCGCTGGAATTAAAAGAACGGTGCTGAAAAAAGTTTATAATGAAAGGGGGGTTAAAAATGATTGACATCGAGAATTTTAACACAAATTTAACACAAGTTGTTAATATTGTAGGCTGTGTAGAAGGATGCTCCCGACCCTCACATACCTATGGTCGTGGAGAAAGAAAGCAAAAAAAAAGCTTGAAATTCCCAAGCAAATAAATAAAAAAAAAGTCCTAAACATGCATTTCTCGGTTGGCTGTTTCCTACAGAAGAAAATGAAAGCTATATGAAATATATATAGAGATAAAGAAGAAAGAAAGATCTTGAAAAGAAAATCAAGCGCGCTTTTTCCAAAATTTGAATTATAATACGATGGCGTAAAACATATAGTATGAAATAAGAAGAAAGTACACAGAACTTTAGGTTACAGGGAACCATTACAAGGTCTTGCCACAAGCAATGCACATGTGACTTATCAAAACTGTATCACTTACAAATGTAAAGTTATGGCCGATAATGTTTAAGTTTTTCTGTTAAATGAAGTGGCCTAGAAAATGTGACATTGACTCATAGACTTGACTTTTGTACCATTACTAAAAGATCTTGTTACAACCAATACATAAGTGATAGATCAAAGCTGTATCTCTTACTATTGCAATACATGTATAATAGTCAATGTTAAAGTTTTCATTTTACATTTATTTGATCTTGAAAAAGACCTAGACTGATGACCTTGAAGTAAATACCTACAGAAGGGTCCTGTAACTGGCAATACACACATGAAATATGAAGCCTATTTCACTTACCAATCAAAAGCTATGGCCAATGTTAAAGATTTTAGGGGACAAACATACAAACACAAAGGGCAAAAACAATATACCAGGGCATAAAAATAATATTTTGCCTTCCCTAATGTGAATTTTTTTAGGAGGATGACTTAAAGATTGTAACTATTGCTTGAATAAGGATTAGTTAGAAAGTTTTTTGAACCATCATTGTCAATTTTGTTAATGACATGTTTTATTCATGTCCGTGATCATATATTTTAGAGACAAAAAAGCAAATCTAAAGGAGGAGTTGGCAACAAAAAAAGTTAAGTCAAACTGAAGGAGTAGTTTGTGACACAATACTAGCTGTATATGTAGAAAAAAAAGGGTAAATAATGCCTATGTTCAAGGGGAGATAATTCTTGAACTGCGGAGCTTCCAGACTACCTCAATAAGTGATAAATGATTGTATCAAATGCATTAATGTTAAAGTAAAACTGAAGAAGGAGTCTGTGACACAAAACTGCTAGTATATATGTGTGCAAAGAGTAAACAATGTCTTAACCCTTGCCTGTTTTACAAAATTTTGGACCTGTCCGAATTCAAAGGTTTTGCAGACGAAAATTTAAAGTAGATTTAATTTGAAAAATAACCATTCTGTAGGGTAGAAAATAGTGTGGAAAAAGAAGAAATTGCTTGTCATAAGCAATTTTTTCTTTTTTCACAATGTTTTCTCAATCAAAAAATCACAGGCAGGTGAAAAGCAGGGATTAAACAGCAAAGGGTTAAGTCAAGGGTCAAATCTTGAACAAGTTGAGACTTTAAAAATGCAACTTGCAAAACTGTGATAAATCTTTGAATAAAGTTCAACTAGTGTTGAAACAAAAATGAAGGAGGATTTCTCAAAACAAAATTGGTAGTATCATGAACACAGACAGGCAGACACACAGATAGACAGAATGTTTCCCAAAAACATTCATTTAGCAGGGGTATAATAAAGTTTTAATTTCTCAGACAGTTTGCCATGATGGAAGTCAAGGGATAGGGCAGACAATCTGCTAATTGTCCAAGCTTAATGAAAATGAAACTGTGTCAAACATTTCCAATAATTTCAAATAATTTTAGTTGTATATGATGGAGAGATAAAGTGCAGCCTAGATACAGTTATTAATGTAAAATTGACATTCATCTCAATTAAAACTATTCAAAATTACTTGATAAGGGTTCAAGTCAATGCATTAAAAAATATCACTCTGTCACTCAAAAACATTTCAATTTTTTACGAAAACCCTTCAAAATGGTTTAAGGTAGTGGATCAGTTATTGTTCCACAGCGTTTTGGATGTAATGATTTTTAACCATGTTAACAGAGGTTTCCTAATGATTTTCATTAGGAAACCTCGGTCAACATGCTGAAAGTTCATGAGTGCCAAAATGTTGCTATTTATTTTACATTGATTCGGAAACAAGTTCTTACAACTTAGATTAATCCCTTTCGATTCTGCCTCCTGGATAATTCATCTGTACTTGCACAGAATGTGTGGGCCAATGAAAGAACCAAGATTGATGGCTGCTCCAGGGAATCAAACTCAGGACCTTTGGGTCAAAAGTCCCACGCTCTACCTCTAGACCACAGACACCAGCAAAGGAAATATGACTCCAACTAGGGAAATGGCATGAAACAAGAGACCCTGAGAGCCCTAAATCGTTCACCTGAGTAATGTTTTAATAATGTCAAATGTCCCGGACAAGAAGATCAAATGCAATCAATCATTTAGTAGTACAAAGTGAGACAAGAGGACGGTCCTAGAGTCTCTTTGATCATTGGGACATCACATCAAATAAAAAGGCAAATGTCATAAAGAAGATAATTTCTACATAAAACAAAGTTTCACAAAGTTTGGGCCATATTTGCAGCCATTAGAGTTATTTCACGTAAATTATCATTAAGACTCCATTTCCTGTGATATGGCATGAATCCTTCCCATTTTCAACAGATTTCATTATTGTGACCTGACAAACATTTTGACCAAGTTTCATGATGATTGGACCATATTTGTGGCTTCTAGAGTGTAAACAAAAAAAAATGTCATTAAGGCCCCTTTTCCCTTGATATGGCACAGATCCTTTTCTTTTCGAAAGGGTTCATCCTTGAGACCTAACAAACATTCTGACAAAGTTTCACAAAGTCTCGGCCATATTTGCAGCCATTAGAGTTATTTCACGTAAATGATCATTAAGACTCCTTTTTCCTGTGATATGGCATGAATCCTTCCCATTTTCAACAGATTTCATTCTTGTGACCTGGCAAACATTTTGACCAAGTTTCATGATGATTGGACCATATTTGTGGCTTCTACAGAGTTAACAAAAAAAATGTCATTAAGGCGCCTTTTACCTTGATATGGCACGGATCCTTTTCTTTTCAATAGAGTTCATCCTTGAGACCTAACAAACATTCTGACAAAGTTTCATGACAATTGGACCATATTTGTGGCTTGTAGAGTGTAAACAAGAAAATTGTCATTAAGGCCCCTTTTCCCATGATACGGCACGGATCCTTTCCATTTTAGCAATTTTTACAAGGGACCATCCAAGGAATATTTCCGCCAAGTTTGGTTGATTTTGACTCAGTAGTTTAGGAGGAGATGTCGTTTTAAGAAATTGTTGACGCCGTGATTGACAGACAGATGCCAGATGATACCACATACCAAATATTAAGAGGTTATTTAACATGATCGTGTACAATACTGAATTCTATTGGATGAGTACCCTGCAGAAACAGTCTATATTTGACGAGGCGATAGCCGAGTCAAAATATAGACTGGTTCTGCAGGGTACGAATCCAATTAATTCAGTATTGTACTCGATCATGTTAAATGACATCTTTATTTCACACCATACACTGAAATGTCCACAATTAACGATTTGCAGCATTTGAGAGAGACAAAGGGAATAGACCCAAAATAATCCGGATAAGGGCGTCAAATGCAAGTCACAATGAACATGTTGAAATTGAAACAAACATATGTTCTAAAAAAAGAATTCCACGTGAAATGTTCATTTCATGTGTCAAGTCGATAAGTGCCTACTGATTATAATATGTAATTAACATAAAACAGGTTGACTTCCCGTCGTCGCTTGAAATGTACATTTTCCTGAAAACAAATGATATTCTAAAATCAAGAAACAACAATAATTTCGTGTCCCTCTATGTCACTGAATTCTTCTTTTACATGCTAAACAATGTAACAAATGAAGAAATCGAGGATCTTCTCAAAATCAAACTTGTTTCAATACCTCCGAACAGAGGGTTTGATACATTGAAAAGGCTGCGAAAAGTGGTGATATCTATATTCGGGACTGCAGCCTCGCTTTCACCGTACAATATAGCTTGTCTCACTTTCATCGTACAATAAAGGTTGTCTCGTTTTGGAATAAATTCCGTATTGCACAGTAGCCTCGTTCTGGTTGTACAATATGGAATTAGATATTTCACTCTCACGTGATGCAAAATAAGCGATGCCATTGGTCTAAATTGTTTAGGTGTGAAATAATATAAGTTATTAATTGCCATTTTACTTCAGAGAAGATCTTCTTAGGTTTCATTTGTCTTTTTGTCAATGGGAAATGATTTGACACAGCCAAAATATGACGCAAGGAGTATGATATGATTAACTGAGAGAGGTGTTCTAGATGAGTCTACATATCACATTATAATAGCTGTTTGTCTGCTTGCTTTAGAGAAAATGATCAATAATGTATTTCTTCATATCTTTGATAAATGTGGTGAGCTCAAATGAGCTTGTGCATGACATTTCTTACAATCTCAAAAGAGTGCAAAGCAAAGACTCTGGCCAGCCTGTGCATTTGCACAGTCAGACCAAAGACTTCACTTTGCACTTGGTAGATAGTCAAGGTCTTAAAGTATCTTTAGACAGTCAGACAATATTCTAATTGTACTATAGGAGTATCTAGACTGCTCAATTTTTGCACCTTTCACTCATGTCAAAGAGCAAAATTTTGACAAACTTACTAGATGATTCTTCATTCCAGGGCACGAGATTATAAAACTTTTCTCAGGTTCAACTGAGAATATTCTCAAATTTTGAGATCATATTCTCAAATTTTGAATTCAGATAATGTATGAAAATAAAAGATATAATTAATAAGTTGTTATTTATAACTACTTATTAAAATTATCATTTATGTTGATATATTAAAACGAGTATTAAAGCAGAATTATGGCTTGAATCTAAAATTGAAATTTGAGAAAATTTTGCATTGAGAATGAGAAAAGGTTTATAACCTCAGGCACTGATATAGAAGATATCAGCTGTCTGGTTTCAAAGAAAAAATATTCTATTACCCTATTTTTCATTATTTGTTGTGATGGTAACTAGAGTTCAGAGAATTTTCAATACTTTAATAGCTTTCTTTGAAATTAAATCATGAACATTTTCATCACGATTAGCAAGCTGGCTTTGTAGGGGAGGAGAAAATTTTGTAAGACTTTTATCAAAAAATACTCTACAGATGAAGCACATTGCAAATTGTGTGATCATGTTGTATGATTTAAATTATTGCTTTGACATGATTTCAATAAATGAATAAAAAAAAATGTTAATAAAAAAAATAATTCGATTAATTCATCATATTCAAATCACACTCATCTTAAAATGTTTACGTCCCTTATATCGTAACTGGTTATGGTCGTAACCAAGTGTAAAGATGGAAGCTTATCTCTTCATTGCCTTCATTGAACATTCAGTACGTCAAAGTTTTCTTGTAAGTCCCAAGAAGTTTAACATAAAGAGATTCGACTGTAGTTACAAACCTGATTATGTGTCTGTGACATAACACCAACACCCTTGCATTCATCAGGTAGTTTGATCTCATCAACTCTCTCCTTCTTACTAATATCCCAGATGTATATCAAACTTTCTCTTCTGCAGCCTGTCAACATCTGAAATATATAAAAATAAGGATGAATCATGTATCTGCTACATAACATTTACACCCTGATATTCATCAGGTAGTTTGATCTCATCAACTCTCTCCTTTGTACTAATGTCCCAGATGTATATTAAACTTTCTTTTCTACAGCCTGTTACATCTGTAATTGGTTTGAGGTGAAATGCGAATTCAGAATGTTAAGTATGTGTAACGTCTCACTCGAAAAGTGACTATCTGGGGATTCTGTACAATAAATAGTTAAAATATAGATTTATTCTAGTACAGGCCAAAAAAGAGGTCGCATTTCAAAAATTCTTTCACAGAATGGTAGAATGATCATTCTGGATTCACAAAATAAGCAAAAAGTGAAAAGTGTTGACCCAATTCAGCCTGCCCAGTCTGACTAGGGTTGACATTTTACGCACTACCCAGAAGGTCCTTTTTGTGTGATGGGTCACATACATAAAATATACATTCACATAAAATCAAAAATCCCAGATGCACTCTAATAGTTTGAATTTAGGAGAATATTCATGCAAAATGGCTGAAATCTGATAATAAGTAACTTTAAGAAAGAAGATTTTATGTAAGGCTTAATGGATGCACATATGGATGGCAGAAATACTACTAAGACAAAAGGGTGTTACCCTCAGATTGCTAGAGTCACAGGTCAAACAAGGAACAAACACCTTTTATAATTAATCATCATCATAATATTTTGATTCCCCAGATAATGATGGCTTACACACCCTGAAGGCTGAGTTCTTTGATCCTTGTTTCCATCTTTTGCTCAGAGATCTGAAAGCCAACCCTTTTAGTTTGTGCATTTGAAAACATGACCGAGAATCCAAATCAGCCCTATGATCAGAATGAAAAAACAGTGCAAACTGTTTGCAAATTATACCTTGCTTTGCATGCGAGTATAAAGCTGCTGTCATAGGGCAGTTGGTAATCCATAGGACTTGCAATCTAGAGGTCCTGGATTCAATCTCCAGCAGCGGCACTCATTCTTTTAGACTATTTGTCTCCCACCAATGGGTCGATAATCGAAGATCTATGTGGGATAGCAGTTGGAGGCCAGGAAAGATTGTGATGGTAGTACTGGTGTGAGAAATACCAGGAAACCATTGTTAGGTGCTCCAGCTGCCGCGATATAATTAAAAAAATGTTGAAAGCGGCGTAAAACTCCATTCAAAGAAACCTAAGTGGAGTAAAATTAGCAAACAGTTAGCAATGTTTTGTCATCCTGAATGCAGGGCAGAATTTATAAAATATATTAGTCTCCCTTAATATACACTCACTTACCTCCCCTGTTGGTAGAATTATAAAGCTGTCCAGTTCTTTAATCCTAGTTCCTTCCCTTGCTTGGAACTCATGAATTATCTCCCCTTTAAGGTTACACATCAGAATACAAGACCAGGAGCCTGCAGAAAGTTTGGGAGAGTGAAAAAGGTTGAAAGAGCAAATACGGAAGACAGAAGTAGTTGGGGTTGTTCCAACTCTTTTTTCCGAAACTTTCAGTGCAACAAGCAATATCTTCATTTACCATTCCGTATTTCTTCTGATAATAGCGCCCCCCCCTAATAGTAGTACCCCTACATTTTTCACTATGAAAACCCACTTCAAATGCCTCAATATTAGGAATTTTTTTAGACTTCTTCTTTAATTTGAGATGATTTTCCTCTAAACAATCATTTATATGATTGTTTAGAGGAAATTCACCTTGAATAAAAGGGAAAAGGGCATAATGACATAATTTCAATGACTTTTCTAAATCAGAAAATGCACACTAAATAAAAGCTCCCTGATCATGTTATGTATAGCTCCTGGGAGCTTTTATAAGGAGAATACAGCATCTTTTTTACCAATCAAAAAACCCTTTCAACTTCCTCTCCAATCTGGCAATTCTGATTTAAACATGATTTCGAAAATATATATGCAATTTTAAAATTTTCAGTCTTAAAATTCCACAAATAATATATTATCACAAACACTTCAATTGTAATTCAAGTTTAAATCCTTGTCCTGTGGATTTTTTTATTTGAGCCTGTGTGTGACATTTCCAACAATTGAAATGTGCATGTAATGCACACATTGAGCAGTCTTCATAGGCTTAACTAGGATTGTGAAATTATTACGCAGTCAGAAGGCAATCAACGAAGAATATATAGGAAAAACGTGATATGTGGACTGTGAGAAGAGATATATGTCCTCTGTCCGCTCCCATTATATGATTTGAGTGTTGCTGAATAATCAAAACATAGTAGCTATAGCTTGAATAAGCCATAGTTTCCATGTTATTATCATTCATCAAGCAATAAATTTTCAACAGAGGATTATTCATTTTACGCACTTGCGTAAATTGCGTAATGGGAGAAAGGCCATTGGCCTTCACAGCCACTCAATAAATTATAAGGTTGCCTGAATGGATGAAGACACCATGTAACCTTATTTATTTACAGAGGACAAAGCAAAGACTCTGGCCAGACAGTGCCAATGCACAGGCTGGCCAGATTCTTTGCTTGGTGCATATTTGAAATTGTTGGAATGTCACATATAGACACATTTTGTTTCAAACAAATTCCCTGTTTTGTTCTCGGGTTTTACCACAATAACTAGACTGTCGCAAAGTGGACTAATTGCCCCCTACAAGTGCTTGTCAATAATGAAAAGCCATTTACCATCAAAGGGCCATAACTCTGTCAAAAGTCAATAGATTCTTACCAAAATATCAATTGCGCATCTCTGCCTGATACTGATAACAACTGTAAAGTTTCTGAAATCCGCCAAATTAGTTGCTGAGAAATTGAGCAGAAAAGAAAAAGATACAGACAGACTGACAGAAGGACGTATGGACCTACTGACAAACTGACTCCTTTAAAAGTTTTGGTTTGTTATAATTAAGAAGAAAGCATACAGTGTAGGCTGAGATCAGCTGCTTTCCACAATCTTTCAGTTATTTCATGGCGGCTGGAGCACCTAACATTGGTTTCCTGGTATTTTCCACACCAGGACAAATATATCATACTTTCCTAACCTCCAGCTGCTATCCCACATAGGGCTACCATTATCTACCCATTGGTGAGAGACAAATACAGTCAAACAGCAAGCACCTTAAGGGACATTCAAAAAGTGCTTGCTTAAGACAGGTGCTTGCTAAATACAGGTCAATATCAGTACAATTGGTTCATTTGGAATTTCGATGGTTGCTTGCTTAAGACAGGTTGCTTGTTTAATACAGGTGGCTGCTAAAACAGGTTTGACTGTAGTTAGAAAGGATGAGTGGTGCTGTCAGGGATTGCACCCGGGACCTTAAGATTGCAAGTTGGCGGCACTACCAGAGAAAATTTAAATAAGATTAAGTTTAGTACACATTGTATGTTTTACAGCTACAATAACAAACCCTGACTTACCACAGAACATTTTCTCATCATGTATTTTCAGTGACCTTAGACACTTGACATGACCTTGAAGATTGATGACTGGAACCCATGTCAATTTTTTAACATCCCACTTGATGATCATGCCTTCTAGACTAGCACTGTATACATATCTACAATTACAGTGCAACTTGTGTTCAGCGACCACTTAGGTCGCTGCCAAAAAGCAGTCGCTTAAGGGAATGGTCAATTATTACAAAATTTCATGATATACAAGACAGATCATTGATAGCATATATACATAGTCTCCTTAGTCTTACTGAATTCTATGCTGTAAGATACAATCAGAATAATCTCGTTGAGACAATTCTAATGGGTTCTTACACATGAAATTCAATAAGAAACAATTTTTCAAAAAAAAAATGCCCACTTCTTCAGAGATTTTGCTTACGGTGAAGGGCCTTTTTATGATGGTGGCTTAATGAAATCGGTCGCTTAATAGGCATGGTTGCTCGAGCAATATCGCTGTACAGTTATGAAATTGTCTAACAATGACAAGTATCAGGGGCCTGTTTTACTAAACAACTTACGATCATTTTTTTCGTAAGTCAAAATTGATAGGCAGAATCTAACAATGAATGAAATCAGCAGGTACGATTTGCGATTTTGACTTACGATTATTTTGTTCGTAATAGATTTAGTAAAACAGGCCCCAGGAGAACTGGACTTCACCAAACTGAGCAGCCACTAACAGGTAAGCATTTACTCCTTTTATTATCATCATTTTTATAAATATAATTGAGCCTGTGCGTGACATATCCAACAATTTCAAATTGCGCCAAGCAAAGACTCTGACCAGCCTGTGCATCTGCACAGTCTGTCCAGGACCTTTCTTTGCGCTTCATTGGTAGGTAAGGGTCTGGTTTGGTTTAAACCTACTTATTTTACATCAATTGGGAAACAAGTTCTTACAACTTAGATTAATCCCTCTCGATTCTGCTTCCTGGAAAATTCACCAGTACTTGTGCCGAATGTGTAGGTCAACGAAAGAACCAAGATCGATAGCCGCTTCCAGGAATTGAACTCAGGACCTTTAGGTCAAGAGGCTGACGCTCTACCTCTAGACCACAGACACCACACAGATAAGGTCTAAAAGTATCTTTAGACAGACAGACAATCTTTTCACAAAGTCTGACTATCTAGGCTGCTCAATATTTGCAACTCAAACAAATGTCAAATTGTTGGATATGTCACACACTGGCTCAATTATTATTATGATCATTTTGCATACAAACTGAGATATTTTTAAAGGTTGCCTGTACAAGTCTGTACAATTGTATTAGAGAAGAAGATTTTTTTATATTTCAATGTTTGGGGCCCTTTTTTGGTGACATAAAAAGCTGCATCGACCATTTTATCAACCCTATCAGAATTGAATGAAGGAATCTGTAAGAGCATGTCCTGAGGATCATTTTTGTATAGTAAATCCTCTGTAAAGAAGTTTTTGTTATATTTCACCATTAGGGGCCCTTTTTTTGTGACAAGTCAGCCGAAAGAGCCCATAATATCAACCCGATCAGAATTTAACAAAGGAATCTGAAAGAGCGTGTCCTCAGGTGAGGTTTGGTTAAATTCAGACAAATGGTTTAAGAGAAAAAGATTTTTATATTTAACCATATGCCCATTTATTTGTGACATGTCAGCCCATAGTGCCTGTGTTATCGACCCGATCAGAATTTAATGAAGGAATCTGAAAGAGTATGTCCTGAAGATTATTTCTGTAAATTTGGTTGAATCCTGATCAGTTGTTTCAGAGGAGAATGTTTTTTATCTTTCACCATTGGGGCCCCTTTTTTGTGTCTTGACAGCCGTTAGGCCCAAATTATCAAACCGATCAGAATTAAATGAAAGAATCTGAGATAGCATGTCAAAAGGATCATTCCTGTGAAATTTGGTGAAATTCTGCCCTGAGGAGATGTTTAAAGTAAAATTTTAAGCATTGATGTACAGACTCATGATGGAAGACCTGCCATGACATAAGCTACACTGGACTTGGTCCAGCCAAGTCCAACAAAGGAAACCAGAAGAAATACAGCATTGAAAATGGCAAATTTTGTAAATGCTGCATTTCTGAATGCTGAATTTGCTGGTCCTGTTTATGAGTAGGTTTTCAATAACAGCAAAATGGAATGACAAATTAACAAAAGTGGGACAAAGTTGGTGCATTTCATAAAACCACTACTTAAATAAATAGAGGATAATCATTTGTTTCAGTGTAAGATCGATATAAATTCATTGAGTGTACAACAAAACTATATTTTCACGAGTGGTGGTGTCTAGGACATATTTTTGTAAAGCACGTCATTTTGCATGTGATTGCTATGCAATATGCATTGTGACGTCACTTATTTCGCTCCGTAAAGATGACGTCAGATAGGATGAAATGCACCAAAGCAGGATATAAGTTTTTGATAATTTCACTGCTTTTGTGGTGAGATTATCAAGTGATAATCTACTGTTATTTCTTCATAAACCACCGAAAAGCACTAAAGAATTAGCTGTTATTTACAATTCCATAGATTGATTTTAAAGGCTGGGTTATGTCTGACCAAGACACGACATCCCCTCCAATAAAATTTAGATAAGACATTAAATTCGACTGATTGTTTTTTTGAATCTCAGATCTTTTGTGTTTCTTTTTTTCAAGGCTTCTTCTTTTTCAAATACCTACTTATTGTTTCCATACAATACAATATCAACAACTAGATCTTGGTGTTCCATAAGTGTTTTCGTACAGGTGATGGTTTCTGTATTGATGATGTAAATGCCATGTGAACCAGCCCAAACATGGCTGTCATCTACAGCAGTTAAACAGGCCTGTGTGAAAAGAATCAATATTTTTGTATGAATCTTATATATGTGACCTGTCACGCAAAAAGGGCCATCTGGAAACTCTGTAAGATAAATATTTGAAAAGGAGATTGGGGCTAGCACAGCTCAACCAGAGGTCGCATTTCCAAAATTCCTTTAAATGAAAGTAGATTGATCATTCTAGACCTTGACCTTGTGACATGACCTTGGTACCAGCAGATGCGTATCATTGAGATCTATCATCATACCAAATATGAGCATTGTATCTTAAATAGCCTTGAAAATATTGGCAATGTTTAGTTTTTTGGTTAAGGTTTGCAGACAGAGAGACAGACGGACAGACAGACAACAGTACAACAATATGCCCCTGATCTTTAGATGCAGGGGCATAAAAATTGTGATTTGTCAGAACAAGAGTCATGGTGGACATGGCCATCTGCTGCTGTGAAAGCTTGATAGCGAAATGAAGCCATCAAAATAAAGGTTTTATAATATGCCCTTTGTCGTGAGATTGAAATAACCCTGTTAAAATTTTGGTATTACACAGGTGTTATTGCACTAGTGGAATAACTATGCAAATGAGCTAACATTATAGCAACTATATATTTTCATGCTGAAAATATCATTATGATGCATTTGCTTCATGTTATTTCGCAAACAGCGTTACATGTTTCGCAGAAAAACTAGAATCCATGAACTTCTGTAATTTCCTCCCTTAAAAGCAAAATTTCAGGTCATATTATAAATAGAATATCAAATTAGTGCTTATTGAATACCAAATTTATCAAACTTATCATATAAAACTTGCCGTAGCCTCGTTTCTATCAATTTAAAGATGACTCTTTCATAACTTCGGTATTCACTCATTAAATATCTTCTATTTTGTACACTACACACCTTATCAATAAGCACTACCTACCCTAGAAATTTCAAAATGGTAGGTTTAACATATCAGATATATAGATAAAATTTCAGTCTTTAAAGAGGCCAAAAGAAAATTATTGTTTTTTGCACACAAGAGTTAGGCAGTAATGGATGACACCAGTACATTTACTAAGGGCGCAAGCCCAAATTTGCCAAGAGCATAATAACTCACCACAGACTGTTTGGTTTGTAAAGGGTTTCCCTCTAACATCCAAGTTGTGGCATTAAAAACTTTAATTTTACCGTCACTCAGACCGCACCATAACTTTGGCGGCACAGCTCCGTCTGAAGTATAGTGTTAGGCAATCAGTTTCAAATCACAATCGATAATCTGTTTTTAGTTTGAAGAGTACATCAACTTATGATCGATTGTATAATCGTTTTCTTAAAAAAATTAATACAGCACTCCCTTTGAAGAATAGAAAGTGAAAGTTTAGTTTAAACTCATGACCTGAAGACTCTCCCTGCAGATTATTCTACCAACTTCATGTCTAAGCGTGAAACAGTTGTAACTGCCTATAAACATATAGGCAGTTACATCTGTTACACGCTGAGCCATCAAACTGATGTCAGTTCTGAGAACTATATATAATGGCTTTCATTTATGATTTAGGAACTGATTAATCGACTATGAAATTTCTTAGTCTGTTTTCACAATCAGAAGCCCAAACAAAATGATTATTGATTATAATCACTTATGTTCTCAGGGAACAATATTTTGGAAATAAGCAAAAACTTAGTTGGACCTCATAGTAGCTTTGTGGCTTTAACATTTTTCAATTCAACTGAATTTTCTCCATTTCTTGTCATGACTTTTACCAGTCTAAAGTGAGTGATATTGCCATAAAATTAATAACATTAATAATTAATAGCAATAGATCTCAAATTTTCAGATGATAAGAATATTACCATCACCCCCTTTTTTTATCAATCCTGGTTTATAGTAACTGATTGTCACAAATAAAATTTCATCACAGATCCTATTATGTCACTTTGAAACTGATAAACCATGAGCAATTATTAAAAAATTCATAACTTTTACCAGTCTAAAAGGAGTGATTATTGCCATTTATAACAAAAAATCTAAATTTTTCAGATATTCAGCATCTAACCATCTCAATCTTAATAGTGTCCATGGTCTAAAAGTAGAGCCTCTGCCTCTTGCCTCAAAGGTCCAGAGAACAATTCCCACGAGGGGCTATCAATCTAGGTTCTTTCATTGGCAGCATATTCCTCACAAATACAAGTGAATTTCCAGGAACCAGAAATCAAGATGGATTCATCTAAGCGGAGCCACAGATAGAGGGGTTATTTTTTATTTCAAACTTAAATATTTCACTAATCCTACTAATCCTACAAACCCTATCTTGTAGGTTCTCAACGAGACAATTTAAATGAGAACCCACTACATAGGGTTTCATTGAGAAATAAGGATTCTGTATTGGAGTTACCCCCTCTTATCTGTACCTCTGATCCGAGTTGTAACAACCTATTTCCAAACCAATATAAAAGTGCTAGATAATGTAAAAATTCCAAGTCCAAAAAGGGGTATAACTTTTGCAAAAATGACACCAGAGTACAAATAACCCCCCTCGATAGGCTGGGTAGCTCTTGTGATGTCTAAACACACATGCCAAGTTTCAGAAAGATATCTTCATTTACACCAGAGATATGACAAAGGTTAAAGTTTATCACGCTAACACCAACGACACCAAAGTGATCATAATGCCTCAGGTTTTTCTCCAAAAAGCAGCTGTGCTATTAATAAGGTTTAAACCTACCATCACCCCCTGTGTATAACAATGTCTGTACAGTTTTCCTGTCCTGTTCACCTATATTTGGATCAATCTTGGTTTGTAGTTTCTGTTTCATGTTCTGTGTTAACACGTGTTTTCCCTCGTCAACGTAGTCTGTGTAATAACATAACTTGGACGCAGCTTCTGATGGACATTTAGAGTGGACAGATATATCCTCTTGACCACTGAAAAATTGTAAGGTACCTTTAATTGATTTCTTAGAGCAAAACAGATTGACCTGCCTATAAACATATAGGCAGTTTCAACTGTTTTGCACTGAGTCATTGTAATACCAATTTAACAATTATTTGACACACCAAATCTTTTATTTAGACAATTTCTTTTTGCTTTATGTCATTTTATTCTTTTGCTTTTGTAACTTAATTTCCCTAATGCATTTCCCCTCAATTAATTGTTAGCTATAATAGTAGACAGCAACCCACTATTTGCAATTTTTAACAAATAGGCTTTCAAAGTGATATAATTTAATTTTCAATTTTAATAAAAATTTGTTCATTCTGATTAGATGAAAAACCTGTTTTATTTATCAATGAAAACAGTCTTGAGTATGTAGCTATTTTGTAAGCATCCAGAGAAAATAGTCCCATTAGAAATATGTTTCTTTTCCGACAAATCTTTACATTTTTGCTTCTTGATATTAAATTATTAGAGATGAAGAAAATATTTGCTGATTTTATGGAGGAATGAAACTAAAAATTTAATCACACTCATGTATGAATCCACTTATGGGATGTCATCACACAGACATTGTAACATTATAGGATAAAAACTTAACCTTTGTGAAGCAAGTTGGACTGCTAAAAATAGGGTTCACAAGTAAGGCGAGTCTGAGAGTCCAAGACTCATTGTTTACCAGTTGGGACTCCTTCATTTTGTTAGTAAGGAGGGCAGTGGACTCCAAGGATTGTTTGAGAACAACAAATGCTCTGGGCAGTTTCCTTTACAATCCTGGTCAAACTTTAGATCTTTATATTACAGAAGTTGTTGGAGATAATATTTGATTGCATTTAGCAGTATTTTGCAACAAAATGTCTTCTATGGGGGGTAAAAACTTGTGGAAAAGGAGAAATTGCTTGTAGCAATTTCTTTATTTCTACAATTTTCCCCCCATTCTGTAAATCCAGACTCATTAATTGGAGTTTGGACCTCCTTGATTTTTTCAAGCAATTTCTTCTTTTTCCACAATGAAAGATTTTTGTCTTTGAAAGGCAGTTTTTTTCAAAACTTGATAGCCTAGACACAATATGGTTATTAACTATACAGGCCTTAAGGACTGCAACATTGATTCTTCTACCAGTCCGACCCTTAAATCAACAGGTCTCGGGTCCAAGGACTGATGTTAGTGCCGATGCCTGGTCTACTAAACTTGATATGAGAGTTTTGGCTTTTCTAGGCCAGTATATTGATACATAACCTTGCCTTTTGCTACAACAAATGATATAGATCTATCATCATACAAAAATGAGGACTGAAAGAATTTCAGAAAGTAAGAAGCGTTTTGTTTGCTTTTCGCATGTTGGTTTTTGTTTTTATTGAGCTATTTATGTACTTATTTCTTTTCTTTTTTTCTTTCCTTTTTTTGGGGGGGGGGGGGTGTAAACTAACAAAAGCCAGAAGGCCTGTATCGCTCCACTGACAAATTCTGCTCAGCCTGTGAGATTAAACTGCTTCATAAAGTTAGACGCTAAGATATAGTTTATTGTAAGGAGATTATCCATAAAGGTCTTAGTGAAAGCTTAGGCATATCATAGAACTAAGATAATTTTGAAAGGGTAACCCAATGATGATAATTGATTCTGTGAAACTTTAATGTAAATTCTAAACAAAAGTTTCAAAGGAGAAGACTTTTCACATTTAATCATATGACATCATTTTTCAGAGACGCGACAACCCAAAGAGCCATAATGTCATCTTTCCGATAATAATCCAAAAACAAATCTGAAAATGTATGTTCTAAGCTTCATTTCTGTGACGTTTGGTTGGATACTGAACAGTAGTTTCAGAGAATAAGATCATGTTTATATTTCATCATAATGGATCATTATTCATTACGCGGCATCCCGTAGAGGCCATGTCATCTGCCCGATCAGAATTTTACGAACAAACCTTAAAGAACATGTCCAAAGGATTATTCATGTGAAGTTTGTTTGAATTCTGAACTTTAGTTTCTGAGAGAAAGATAATTAAAGAAAAAAAGTTAACGGACGGACGCCCGCAATCACGACGGACATCAGGCCACGACACAAGCTCCACTCAAGTTAGCCCTGTGGAGCTTAAAACTAGTTAGACAGATGGCCATTCAGGCAGATCAGTCGAGTATCCATTGGGCACTCAGAAAGAATGAACAATAAACAGTTTTAGCTACGCCATTCCCCACCCGATGGGTCTCGATAGATCAATCAACAAGTCGTGAAAGAATTGACAAATACATGTTTACTTACAGCCTTAACAAAATATAACGCTACTTAACAATTGCAAGGAAAGTACATACATTTTCTTCTGTAGTTTTTCTACATAGCATATGTCTAATTTAGGACTTTGTCCCAAGCCAATAAGTTTATTTAAAGATTTAATTTACCGAGTTGAAAGTCTACCAGTTTTCAGATAATATCATTTATCATGTAATGAAGCCTGCATTGACCTGATATCACCTGTCTGATAACATAACATGATATCAGGCAGTCTATTTTTAGAAACAATTAGCATACACTTCCACCTGAATTTCTTTGATTTTTAAAGGTTTATCATACTCAAGCACTGAAAAATGATTGCATGATAAATAGAATAACATGTAAGTGTCTTAAAATATTAATGTTATCAGGTCTCGGCTGTGAGAATTTATCATGACTCGGCAAAGCCTCATCATGATAAATTCTCCCAACCTTGACCAGATAACATTGTTATTTTTAGACACTAACACATTATTCTCTATATAACTTCATAATCTTTCCTTGCAACTCTACTTTTTCTGTATGTAATTATTTTCAATAATTGATAATCCATTCTGGACGACCAAATCCTGAGGAAGAAGGGAGAAGTGCAGGTAAAAATGAAGTCGCTGAATTGAAAATATTTAGAAAAAAAATGAGAAATTATTCAGAAAACTGAAAGTATTTTTCTTCCATTTCGACAATTTCACAACTAGTATGGACCAGGCCATCTTCACGAGTCAAGGGGTATCGAATCGATAACTTCTTCTCGATTAAGATAAGTAAAACGTTCGTAACCCTTGGTTCGACAAGATGGAAGAATGCCTACCCAAGGATAGTAACTGAAAATTTGCACATTGATAATAGAAAGAATCGACTGTGAATAAGAAAATCACTAAATTGAGCAAACGTTTCTATCTCTCACCCGTCACGCAAAAAAGGAACATGTAGGAACTACGTATAATAAATATTTAAATAAAGAGATACATTACAGGTCACCTAGAGGTCGCATTTCACAAATTCTTTCTCAGGGAGGTAGATTGATTATTCTAGATTCAGAAAATGAGCCAAGTGCGAAAAGTTTCGAACCTAGTCAGCCTGCGCAATTCGCGCAGTCTGACTAGGGTCGACACTTTACGTACTACCCAGATGGTCCCTTTTCGCGTGACAAGTCACATTTATCAACAAATGATCCGTTATCCAGAAAAGCCTGCCTAAATGATGTCCCTCGGTAATTTCAGCTGTCTTACCCAGATTATACAAACATAAAATGATGGACTTCAAAGAAAGTCGATCTTCAATTCAATGTTAGATGAAATTGAAAAGAGACCGGAAAATAGTGTAGAAAATATTAAGAAGAAGAGAAATAATGCTTGAAACAAGCGACTTCTCCTTTTCCTTCACGACTTCCGCTTAATTTCCGTCTATACATGTGACCCGTCAAGCAAAAAAGGACCATCTGCGTAGTGCGTAAAGTGTCGACCCTATTCAGACTGCGCGGACTGCGCAGACTGACTAGGATCGAAACATTTTGCCCTGTGCTTATTTTCTGAATCTAGAATGATCAATCTACCTTCCAGTGAAAGAATTTTTGAAATTCGACTTCTGGTTGACCTATGCTGGATCAAATCGCTTTCAATAATTCATTTAACAGAATTCCCGGATTGTCCCTTTTCGCGTGACGGGTCACATGTATAAACAGGAACGAAGCATACTATCCTGTTTTTGAAAAGATAAAACCAACACACATACACGTACAAAAAAAACATTATTCTTATTTTATGAAATAAACAAGAGGACCGTGATGGTCCTTATCGCTCAGCTAAGTAAGTCAACTCATGTATTGTCAACTATGTTATAAATACCAGAGATTGTCTCATGTACGTTTTGAAAAAAGACTTTGATTTTGTACTACTGCAGTTTGATTTTTTTTAAAAAAAAATCTTAAATTTTCAACCAATCTGTTACCACCATGGCAACCAAAGTTATTTATGGAATGGAATTCTTTTAACATCTTTAGTAGACCTACACCTCAAGAACATCCCTGCCAAGATTAAAGCTGATTGGTCTAATGGTTTAGGAGGAGAAGGTTTTTTTCTTAAATTTTCTGCCTTTCTGTTACCATGACAACCATAGCTTTTGATAGAGTTAAATTCTTTTAACAACTTTTTGAGAGCTCTGACAGGTTTCAGCTTGTTTGGCACAGTGGTTTAGGAGGAGAACATGCTTTAGAAATTGTTGACGGACGGACAGACGATGAACGGAAGACGGACGGTGAGTGATCACAATAGCTGACCTTGAGCTTGTTATATAGAATCATCTTTGATTTGACGAATCAACCACAGCTGCAGCATGACTTTGATAAAATGATAGAGTTGTCTTAACCTGGCTCATATGATTTAATGAAAAGAAATGTCAACTTCTTAGAATTACAAGACAGTAAAACTCAATACTCAATTGACAACAATTACATACATAGGCGTATCTAGGACTTTGAAATATATACGCACTCAGAAGGCGACAACCAAGGAATATATAAGATAAGGGCAATATGTGGACTGTGACAAAAGATGAATGCCTTCCGGCCGCTCCCTTTTTAAGATATGAGCGTTAGTGAATAATCAAAACATCGTAACTACAGCTTGAAAAAGCTGTAGTTTCGATGTTCTGATCATTCAAAAACGATATTTTTCAACAGATGATTATTTTTTTACGCACTTGCGTAAATTGTGTAATGGGAGTGACATATAGCTAGAAAAAGTACCACATCCTCACCTCATACTCACCATCACTATTAAAACAGAATATAAAATTTGATAAGGGATATCTGTATAGTTTGTAACCAAGATGTTAAAGCAAGGACATTTTCTACACTTTTTCGCCCTCACCTCCGATATTCCTTGACTGTATCCTTAATGAGGACACAATAGCACGTCGTCGCCATATAGTCACATTCACTGTAAAAAACTAACAGAATATAAAATTTGATAAGGAATATCTGTACAGTTTGTAACCGAGAGGTTAAAGCAAGGACATTTGCTACACTTTTTCGCCCTCACCTCGAATATTCATTGACTGTATCCTTAATGAGGACACAATAGCACATTGTCACCATATAGTCACCATCACAGTAAACGCTAACAGAATACAAACTTAGATAAGGGATATCTATACAGTTTGTAACCAAGAAATTTAGGCAAGGAAAGTTTTCTACACTTGTTCGCCCTAACCTCGAATATCCCTTGACTGTATCCTTAATCAGGACAAACTAACACATCATCACCACTTACTCAACATCACTGTAAACGTTAACAGAATATAAAATTTGATAAGGGTTATCTAAACAGTTTGTAACCAAGAAGTTAAAGCAAGGACATTTTCTACATTTTTTCGCCCTAACCTCGAATATTCCTTGACTGTATCCTTAATCAGGACAAACTAGCATTAGAAACGACCAAACGTAATGTTGCTCGTTTCGTACCTGGCAAAAATTCCAAACAATAGAGCTTTATTTATATAATTGGCGAATTCAATTTGCCATCACTAGAAAATGCATAAACTTTAATGAGATCTGCAACAACAACTCGAGTACTACCTGACTATGCCAAACTATCTAACATCAGAGTTACAGCCTGACCAACACTACTTGTGAACAAAACAGGAATAGCTTTAAATATATCACGACCATCAAAGAGTGTACAGCCCCCCCCCCCCCCGACCTGGTGCATGCAGCGTCTGTAAACGTTTTCATTGCCCGACTACAGATCTTCAGAGCATAGATTTCAACTCTGTTGTAGGTTTTTAATCCTCGTAAACTATCATTATGGATGTTTTAACAGCCTTAATGACGCCACTTGCCCATGGTGCTTTGTGCCCTGGACATGAACCAAGAAGTAGTAATACAATTTTGGTCAGAAAATTTGAAATGTTGAAAATTACGATAGAATAATGTCTCGCAGTCTTTGTCCTTCAAAAGCATTTCTATTCTTCAACAAGGACATTTTTTTAATTGTTGCATATGACTGAAAATCAACTTACCAATCAATCCATTTATTTAAACATGATTTAATAAATCCCCTTCAACCTTTTTAGTTTTATTTGCCTAATGATCTTGTGAATGTCTCAATAGCTGACTTCTAATCTGGGGAGAACCGTCAGTTCACTTCTCTTAAACAGTTCTTGTCATCCTTCATTGTATAAACGATGTTCTTCAGAAGCACAGACCTTGATACATGTATACTTGTGCAAAATATAGATAGATTATTAATAATGTTGGACTCGAGTTTTGGCCTTTCTTAATTGAAAATTTGTTTACTCGGATGCACATTTCAAGGAATTTAAAAGTCAAAGATTCGAGAAGCTATGTTTTCTCACTCCGTTGGTAAATATAAAAAAACCCGGATGTGTGAAAACTAGTCCACACCATTTAGATAGTGTAATCAAGGATGGTCCATTTTCACGTTGCCTAGAGATCATAAAAAATCAGAATTGATTAATTTAAAGATAGATCTTGGTAATAAATCAATCAACATGCTGAATGCGGGGTTGGTCTTGGTAAATTTCCAACGTCTTTGTCTTAACCTTTTTGATGTTAGGCGACTTGAGGTAGTGGACTCGTAATAGTTCCACAATATTTTGGCGCTCATGAACTTTAACAATGATGACCGAGGTTTCCTAATGCAAATCATTAGGCAACCTCTGTTAACACTGTTGAAGTTCATTACTTACGAAACATTGCGGAACTATTACGGGTCTACTACCTTAAGCGACATACCAACATGTTACAAAGTTACGACGTTTGGCTCTCCCATCAACGATTAGCTTTTCGTACACAACCACATAATTTGCAGACGAATTGCCTTTCACGATTTGATGTAATCAATTATATCGAAGGTCAAAGGGCGGGGCCAGTGAACTATTAATTACCATACCGATTTACGATTATGGTGGCTACTATAAATAGATCTAACATGCACGCAAACATTAAACCTCATCTAGGATTGTGCATCCCAATGCCTATGTTTTATTGTTCACGGCATATTTTCCTCCTTAGTCCTTTAAGTAAATCTTTTACAGATGTCTTCAGGGTATCATTACGGAGAACCGAGACGACGGGGTTAATTCCAGAGTTAATGATGAATAACGACATCAAATTCAATCTAGCATCCATGTTTAAACTTTTTGGACCCCAGGCGAGAAATGCAATTGTTAGGGGTAGCGTAAATACGTTGAAAAGGATCAATATTATTCCAACAGATTTTAGCACTTGCTTGTGATATTGTGTTCGCACACGCAGTACCGGCGCTAAAACCGGCATTGGAATTTGTTCTTGAGATTTAGAGTCTTTGTCTTCGTTACTAGATGACGGTATTTGAGTATTTCATAATGGCTGAATTACGGCTGAGTTGGTTTTTTGTTCTTGTTTTTGGCCAGCGGGTTGTGTCATTAAAGGTAATTCTTCCGTTGGCTCTGAGTGGTAAGTCATGTGAGTATGTTTGTTTTTTGTAGAGGCGTTGATGCTCTGAAAGGATACTTTCTGACCTTGGCAATCAAGAACAAGTTTTGGATCACTATTTGCTGATTGTTCAACCTCGGGTTTCGTATCTTTAGTAAGAGATATAGTCCTATTTGAATTGGTCCTAGTACTAAATGTAGAGCCTTCATTGGACCCATTGTATTGGAAATTGTTTCTTTTCTGACCAGTATCACCTGCAGATGTACTTGGTAATGGTGTTATGTTTTCTTGAATTTTCTTATACTTTGTAAGTATTGGCTCGGTGTTTGGTGAAGATTTTGTTTTAGATACAGGCACGACCGTTGCAGGCAAACCGGTCTGTTTATGTTCTTTATCATTCTCTTTTGGGCATGGTATCTCTCCGCCGTATGCTTGATTAACCACGCCCTTAACACGGATTCTTTTAACATTACTTGGAGTCGGTACGGTTTTCCTTATGGCGTGTCCTAACCGGAGACAGATGATGGTATATAGAATGTTTGTCAAACTCTGTGGTACTAATAGAACTACTCCAACATAAGCTATTTTGTTATCATCTGAGAAAACGTTATCCATACTGCATTGCATCTGCTTCGTCAAATCCTCCTTCCAGATAACTATTGGCAGTAGAGCTACGACCATCGCAATACACCAGGAGGCGATTATAACGTAGTTAGTGTGAAACACGTGCTTAACTTGAGATAGTGGTTCAAACAAAGATTTTAAATTAACATTTCTAAAGAGGCATATCCCGAACATGTGGTAAAGTGTCACAAGGTGAGTTGAAAATTGCAAATGAGTCGCAGCAATGCAATACATGTATGATACATATTCACCTCCAACTGCTACAATCAGAAACATTTGAATTGCTGTCAGGCCCACTAGTAAATCACTGACTGCCATACTGCATGTTTGTTTGCTAAAGTCTGTCCAAGCCTTTCGTCGATTTTGATAAAAACAGATGAGGACGCCAACGTTTGATAATAAAGTCCATAAAGTTGAAATAAAGAATATTGAAAATGACACGCCACTTGGTGAATATGGTTCCTCTACTGTCGTTAAATTTGGGACCACTCCTTCGTAGCTCGTGTAGTTCATTGTCCTGTAATTAAGCTAATAATGTAGTTAATACTCGTTTTTCAGAGCGTTAAGATTTTCAGGAACGGAAAAACAAATTAAATACCAGGTAATACTTTATAGCTTGTCAAGAGTAACAACTGAGCCATTTTTTTAAATCTGGTCAGAAAGAAAATATGTAATGAATTTGACAAGCTAAATTTTAGCTGATTTTACCTTTGACCTTGGTACGTTACCTTGAAATTGGCCTTTTACATAAATTTGATTTAATCACAATTTAGTTCATGTGTCTTAATGAATGTGCTTAATTTCACAAATCCATTCGACTCTGTCATGAAAAGGCCAGTTTAAAGCTAAATTTTGCTAATATCTCATAATCAGGGGCAGTTTATCCCAAACTGCTTTCTACAATAAAAACTTCGGGCAATGGTTATGTATTTTCTTTGCAAACAATAAGATAAATTTGATATTTAGGGCTATTTTAAACGTGTTGTGCAGACTGGCAAACTTGGTGGGAAATAAAACAAAGAAATTCCCGTAAGACCAAAAAGGGGAGATAATCACAAAAGAAAATATGATATGTCAAAATAAATTCCTGAAATCAACTTAAGGGACAAGTAATTCATGTAATATGTGGTAGCCCCAAACTCTAATCTAATTTATATGGGTGATGTAATTTTTTTTAAAATGAAACTCAAGTTCGTAGTAAATTACCCCACCCGCTAAAAACAAGGCACAGAACCAATGAGTTTGATAAAGATGCTAATTTTTTGTAAGTAGACGCAGATTATATCATAGTATATATATTGCAAAAATGTAGAAGAAACCTAATCTAGCCACAAAAAGGTTTTAATGAAGACCCGTCCTTTCATCCTCTAGCTTTTCTATAACATTATAACATGTCAATTTAATGCTTGGATTATTGATTTAAACAATAACTTTAGGCTAAAAATACTATACTATTAGTAGGGTGATTATGAACTACAAAAAAAAAAAAATAAAAAAGAAATAATTAATTATTTGCACAGAAAAGTATGATGATTTTTTTACCATTAAAAGGAAAAATATTTTTATTAAACATATTGGAAAATAAAAAAGAATCATTGGGTAATTTTTTCAAAAAATAGATTTTTGTCGCAATTTTTACCCTTTAAAAATTGCCAAAATAAAAGTTTTTTTTACTTTTTAAGGCATATTATGCAAATGTTGATTGAATTGTTTGAGTGGAGTTTTATGGAGTTTTCAGTTATACAACGGCGGCTGTTGCACCTAACAATGGAGTTTTGGTATTTCTCTCACCAGTACAACCATCACATCATTTCCTAGCCTGCAGCTGCTATCTCACATAGGTCTACGATAATCAACCCATTTGTGAGAGACAAATAGTCGGAAAGAATGATTATGCAAATGTTATTGATTAAAGAGACACTTCTTTTGCAACAGTCATTCGGGGTGTATGTACCAGGGGATAGGTCAAAATACCAACGTAATATAAAATGATGATCCATTACTTAAACAAAACGATTTCTCATCTTTATATCTATATGTATGTGTTTTATAGCTATCAGCTGGTACTGAGCTTTTGTTAGACCTAAAACGAATATAAACATATATGTTAATCTACAAGAAATGAGAATCAAAGCACTGAAAGTACTGATGCTGGCCGTTTCTGTTGGCATACTAGAGTGATCCTTCCATTTGTTGCGAAAAGAGAAATTTTACATGTAAAATTACGATGAAAGGAAAATGACCTGACCCAAGTTCGCATCTTGCTTCAGATACACATTTCTCAACATATCTCGTCGATCGTCAACCAGAGCCCTGTATTTTCAAGGTTTCGATAACTTTCGACATTATGCCGGGTGTAGTTTAAAAAGTGATTGTCTAATCCATTGGGTATAAAAGGAAAGAAATGACAGTAAGATGACCTAGGTAATTATTATTATTTTGTAATGCTTATCGATTCTCCGTTATCTCATAATTAAAATGTTGGTGTTATCTGATAAAAAATCTATTATAAAGGATAATGATTAATAGTTCCGCGATTTTTATTCTCAAATAAAGAAAGAAAGGGTAAGTCTTTATATAAACACGTAAAAAATGCAGACTCTCGTCTCGAGATTGGCTGTCGCGTGTTGAAAAGTAAAGTTAAACCCGTTTGCATAAACCTTTATCGCACGACCTGAATGCTTTACTTTACCTGCTCGGACTGTATCGGTAATCATGTGTTTTCGGTATTTCCATTTATTGGCCATTGTTTTATTCATACATAAGTAGTGTCAGGGGAGGTAACCATTCCAGTTATTCCATTCACCAAAGTTTCATGAGTGACCTCCAATAGACCTTTTGGAAACTCGGGGAAAATTACTCACACATCCTGAAAAAGTAGTTCTACGCAAGCAAAACTTTCACCGATCTCAGAATTGCATATGATTTCGTACTTGAAAGATGTCTTTGAGGTTTCAACAAGTGTATGTAGAATCCTTGTTTCACTCCATTTTTAAAATGCATAGTTGTCAGACGGATACAATTCTTGGAAAAGAGTAAATAAAATCTAAGTGAGCACTACTGTTTTGAAAACCTATTAACATCTGACAGGATTGTTCTAAAGCGGTAACACTGGTGAACGTAAACGTCCACCAAATATAAAAAATAATCATTTGGCGGAAAAAATGACCTCATGTGTCCATTGCTATAAACATTTTTCATATCAGACACAACCAGTTGATTATCCTCTATTGATAGTTTGAATGATTTCTTAATTCTCTGAAACATATCAAAATTAGATAACAACGAAAAGCAAAGTAGGTTTTTTAAGTTATCTAAGTAACCGATACCTTGAAAAAATGAGTAACGACAAAAGCCCGGGAATGGACGGTTTTCAGTAGATTTCTATAAAGTTTTGTGGGCAAGATAGGACACTTTGTTGTAAGGTCGCTTAATTATGCTTTCAACAATAACTCTTTATCGCAAAATATCAAATAAGAAACAATAACTTACATCCAAAAAGACAACAAACCAAAACAATATCTAAAACATTGGAGACCTATTACGCTTTTAAGCGTTCTTTACAACTTGCATCGGGCAGCATTGTGAATAGAATTAAATTAGTTTTGAACCGAATCATATCAAAAGAACAAACGGGTTTTCTGAAAGATCGATACATTGACGAAAATACTAGATTAGTGTATGATATTATGCATCATTGTGAAATTAATAAAATACCAGGTCTTTTAATGTTATTTGATTTTGTAAAGGCTTTTGACTCCTTGTCATTTAAATTCATTGAACATGTGTAAGATTTTTTCAACTTCGGTGAAATGTTCATTAAGTGGGTGAAATTATTTCTGCATTACACCGAAGTGTGCGTGCAAATAAATGGTTATCTTTCGGAGGTTTTTTTTAAGTAAAACGAAGTTGTCGCCAAGGCGTTCCTTTGTCATCTTATATTTCTTATATTATGCGCAGAAATTCTCAATATCATGTATGAAAATGACAACGACATAAAGGGAATTAATGTCAATAACAAAGAATTTATACTATCTCAGTTTGCAGACGCCACGACAATTCTCTCAATAAAAGATGAAATTGCTAGGCATTAATTTTCACATTTACTTATATAAAATGAAACAATAAACTTTGAACCGAAACTACAACGCTTGAAAAAAACGGTATATTATTTTGGAAAAGAAGAATTTTAACACCCACTGGAAAAATAACTGTCATAAAATCAATTTTAATTCTACTTCTTTCACACTTGTTTATAAGCGTACCATTGTCCTAAAATGATTTTATGAAAGAAATCAACGATATATTTTTGTACATAAAATTTGTATTTATATTTTTATATATAAAATTTGTATATATATTTTATATATACTTTGTTTGGGATGGTCCCGCTGGAATTAAAAGAACGGTGCTGAAAAAAGTTTATAATGAAAGGGGGGTTAAAAATGATTGACATCGAGAATTTTAACACAAATTTAACACAAGTTGTTAATATTGTAGGCTGTGTAGAAGGATGCTCCCGACCCTCACATACCTATGGTCGTGGAGAAAGAAAGCAAAAAAAAAAAGCTTGAAATTCCCAAGCAAATAAATAAAAAAAAAAGTCCTAAACATGCATTTCTCGGTTGGCTGTTTCCTACAGAAGAAAATGAAAGATATATGAAATATATATAGAGATAAAGAAGAAAGAAAGATATTGAAAAGAAAATCAAGCGCGCTTTTTCCAAAATTTGAATTATAATACGATGGCGTAAAACATATAGTATGAAATAAGAAGAAAGTACACAGAACTTTAGGTTACAGGGAACCATTACAATCTCCCGCCATCTGTCACATTTTGTCTAGGGAATTAACGGTGAAGTAAACAAAGATAAGGGCGGCCTCTGATCGGTCCATAATTTATCAAGATCGAATCTAATCATTTATTTTCGAAGATTTACATTGTTCCTACAAGTCAGGTGCAAAATGGGAAAGGTGAGAGTCTATTTTGGGTCTTGAGAGGCAGTTTCTAGACATCGGGGTATTTTCCGGAACCGACTGTGAAATTTGGCGGGTGGGGAGGGTTCACTTGAAGATGACGCCATTACTCATTGAAAAAACGGATCATGCTTTATTCAAAATGGTCTATTTGGATGCGCGATAGATTTTTCTTTAATTTGATACAAGGCTTGACTTCCCGTAAATTTTTGGGGATGAGCTATATAGGCTTTTGTTATAACGGTCGACAACGGGGAAATGTAATAGTTCCCTGTAACCTAAAATCCACAAATTATATGTTATGTGTTTTACTGTGTACATGGGGACAACTTATTTCTGGCCCGCTTTCGGGTCGGGTGTAGACTAGTCTCACTGTCGAATATCAGAATAGCCTAATCTCGATATGAGGATCAGTCTAGAGCTGGTAGCCCGCTTTCTAAGAGAAACTCTGATATGGCGGGCAACAGTGCCCGCCCAGGGTCAGAAATAAGTTGGTCCATGGATAGCTTTGCAGATTTATCATTTATTATATTCAACGGGAACGTTGAAGATTTCGATGTCATTAAATGCACGTGAAAAATAACGCGCTTCGCTTTTTGTGAAAATCACCAATGGTAAATACAGTTAATTGTTCATTAATATTAAATCCAGATATTTTTTTTTTTAAAGTATTTTACACTCATAAAAGGGTAAGAATAATAGTTTCACATTATAATGCATATAATTTCATTTTCGCGTTGATGTATCCATGAATAATGACAGATGGAGGGGAGGGGTAAGTTGTGTGCAAGGCAAAATTCTCGGGCTCCGCCTTAGGATTTTACTTTTTGCATATACCACCTCCTCAATAAACGTTATTAACTTATCAACGCCAAATAATCGTAGACCTATGTGGGATAGCAGCTGGAGGCTAGAAAATGATGTAATGGTAATAATGGTGTGAGAAATACCAGGAATCCATTGTTAGGTGCTCCAGCCGCCGCGATTAAACTGAAAAAATGTTGAAAACAGCGTAAAACCCCATTCAAACAAAGAAAACAAACTCAAGTAAGCAAATTTTGAAATCTAAGCACAACACTGCTGTAAGTATCTACGAGTATTCAGGCTTTTACCACGATTTTGCACCAAGTAGCCTACTTCCTAATGAAGGAAATTTTTAAAATGTTGTCTGTCAGACGAAAAGGGAACATCTGGTAGGTGAGTTATGTGTCAACACTCTTTCCTTTCGAAAGCAGGTCTTGCTCATAATGCGTCACAATGAGAAGGAAATTTTAGAGACTACAGTCTTTTTCTGGGCCCGAACTTATAAAACTTTTCTCTTTCTCAATTCAAAATTTTCTCAAATTTCAACTTGAGATTTAAGCCGTAATTCTGTTGTTATACCAATTTTATTGCATGAAAATACTTGAAAGATAATATTAATAAGTTGTTATTATTGATAACTTATTAATAGTATCTTTTATTTTCATAGATTTATTTTAAGTTTAAATTTGAGAAAATTCTCAGTTGAGCCTTAGAAAAGTTTTATAATCTTGTCTTCAACCTTGATTAGAAAAAAAAACTTTACCATGACAAGGATTCCTTTCGAAAATTGACCCATCAAGGGTCATGAGATTAGGGGGTCTATTGAAAATTGAATTGGCTTAAAAATTGGTTCCATAACTCATGGAGGTTTGAAACTTTAAACCTAATCACATTTCTGTATAAATACGCTTCGTGTTTTCATATAGTGTGATAAGGTTTTTGTTTTATTCCCCCATGAAAATAATAAAAAAAACACATTTTCTCCCCATCTCTTGAATTAAACAAAATACTTACGTTTTTTTCTCCGTAAATAGCCTAGCTTTTTCACAACTGTTTCAAAACCCATTCAAAGAGAATGTAAGAGAAACACTATGGTCATATATCAAAATTCCGGTCGAAGATTGTGTCTTTTATAAACTAATTAGTAGAAACTAACAAGCTACTTTGGTATTTTCCATTGACATCACATTCGTCGCCTAGCTACGCTATATGGAGATACCCCGCCGGTACAGGATGAAAAATCGGGAAATTGACCTGTTTTACTTATATTGTACGAGTCCGTAGAACGATGCGTGTAAATAAAATTGTCTGGCTCGTTGGCCGAGTGGTTAACGCGCTCCACTCGTAAACTGGTAATTGCGGGTTAGAGTTCCACCCGAGGCAGGTAGTGTATTTGGGCAGTACACTTTACAGGCAGGGCCCCAGTCCACCAAGCTGTAAAAGTGGGTAGCAGTGGTTAGGACCCATTCCTAGGGAATGTAGGTATGAGTTAGGATCACGATGGAAACAAGAGTCATTCGACCCTTTATCGTCCTATTCTCGAGTGCATAAAAAAGAAAAAAAAATAATTGAAGGTAAGTAATTCAATATCGCTAATTTCGTCCAATTTTGGACGAAATTCTCGATATTTAATTACCACCCTTTGAAAATTCTACGAACTTTGTAAAAAATGCCGAATTGCGGAACAGATAATTTCAAACATTTTTTTATCTCCTTCATCCGTTTTTTGCCTTGCATGAACTTCTTACAGAGCCAAGGCGACACTCATTCTGGGCTCATTTGCATAGTTATTCCACTAGTGTAATAACACCCGTGTAATATCAAAAATATTCAACGGGGTTATTTCACTCCCGCGACGTAGGTCATAATATAAATACAATTATATTGATAATGTTCTTTACATCACACGTGATATTTTTTCCCTCTCAGTGTTGTTCAACATCAAAAGTATAGCGTTTTCCTCTTACAGATGAATACAAAGTGTTAGGTTGGGTCGGTGACATTTACTTACTTTAGGTGTTATACATGTATTTGAGTATTTTGCTTTTGTAATGATATAAATTCTGTGTTTGTCTTTTGCTTTTAATAATGGTCGGCGTTTCTAAAATTTGTTCCATGTATTTGTCTCGTTTGAGCAATTTCAAATCTTTTTGGGGTGATGATTGAATGCCTCTGGGTTTCGGGGATTAAATGTGCTGACGTATGCTATATCTCCTGTATTTATTTGGTTTTATTTTGGTGGTTGATTTATCAGATATAAGCGATTAGTGTGGATTTATATATTCTTTATCATTATTAATTTATATTCTCTTTTTTAGAAATTATTTGATTTACCTTGAAAGAAAATGTCACCGCGGTATCTAAGCTCCAAACGATATGGAAGATATATACGGATTACTATTTGCAGACGATGGATCTTGTGTCTCAGACACAGTTTCTCTTCATAATATTGACAGTTTCTTTAAAAACGTAGGAATGAAAAACAGTTTAGATAAAAAGAACGTTGTAGTTCTTATAAATGAAGGAAGTCTAAAAACCAATGAGAAATGGTATCTTAATTTAAAAAAAAAGATAATAAAAAAAAAGAAATAAAAAAACAAGATGTGTTTGTGAAACACGAATGCCCACGGAACAGCATTTTTTTAAAAGTTTGATCTTGACAGTTGACCTTTACCTTGTCACATGACCTTGACTTTGGTGTACAGCTTTGTTTGTCAAATACTTTTGGAGAAAATGCAAAGGTTAAGTTTTCGGGTTAAGTTTTCGGACAGACCGACGGACAGACGGACGGACGGACAGACGGACAGACGGACAGACGGACAGACAGACAGACAGACAGACGGACATGAGTAAAACAATATGCCCCCGATCTCTCGATACGGGGGCATAAAAATGAATATTCCAAATATTTCGTAGTATTTTTTCTTTTCTTCTCGTCTAGGTTAGTCCTTCGCTAAACCAAAACATGCTATGCAAGTACAAAAAATGTTGCTTTATAATCAACATATAGTTCTGTATTTATAGATTTCATAAACAGTTTGGTCGTTACAATCCATTAGACGCACATTGTATTTTGATTCACTGAAAACAAGGAGAAAGCCACAAGATTTAATAATAAGAAACTTTTCAGTCTGATAATAAATGCCCAGCAAGACGCAGCAGGAGTAGCTCCCCTTCTCGATAAAATTTCAGGTACCATCAAATCAGACAACACAGAAAAAGCAGATATTCTAAATCGACAGTTTCAATCAGTCTTTACTCCAATGACACCAATTTCTCTGGCTCTGTCCTGCCTTTCATCCATAAGACAAAATATGTTTTCCTCCTCTTTCAGTAAATATCCAGTAATGCCAGACATTACCATCTGCACTGGTGGAGTACAAAAACTAATATCCAACCTGAAACCAGACAAAGCAGCAGGACAACATCAAACCTCTAGTACTAAAAAACTTATGTTATGAAATTTCTCCTATCTTGCAAATTCTCTTTCAGAAATCCCTAGATACAGGCACCCTCCCCCAGGTATGGACGAAGGCAAACGTGACACCACTCTTTAAGAAAGGAAACAAAGAAGATCCTGCAAATTACAGGCCTATATCTTTAACATGTATATTGTGTAAAGTTCTTGAACATATTGTAGCATCAAATCTAACTAAACATTTTGACAAAAATAATATTCTTTATGATTTACAACATGGCTTCAGAGAACGGCGCTCATGTGAAACACAGCTACTGCAACTGACCGACAATCTTGCCAGAAACCTTGCTGAGGGAAAACAAACTGATCTAGTTTTGTTTGACTTCGGCAAGGCTTTTGATAAAGTTAGCCACCTTAAACTTTTGTATAAATTGCAGGAACATGGAGTTAGCAATGCTACCCTTTTGTGGATTAAATCTTTTCTTATAGGCAGAACACAGAAAGTAGTCTTAGAAGATGGATGCTCATCCGAAGTACCAGTCACATCGGGAGTACCTCAGGGATCAGTGCTTGGCCCTCTTCTGTTTCTCTTATATATTAATGACCTTCCTAACACCATCACCCCCCAAGTTCGTTTGTTTGCAGATGACACTGCCGTTTACTTAGCTATAGATAACAAGCAAGACTGTATCACCCTGCAAGAAGATCTAGAGAAGTTAATGCAGTGGGAGAAAAAATGGGAAATGGAGTTTAACCCTAGCAAATGCATTGTCCTAAATATTACTAAAAAGAAGAAAAAGATTTCTTTTGATTACAGGCTACACGGACAAGTGCTAGAGACTGTGGACAATGCCAAATACCTAGAAGTTACTATATCTGAAGATCTTTCCTGGAACAAGTATATTGACAATATAACATCTAATGCAAATAAAACTTCAGGTTTTCTCCGCAGAAACATCCAGACCAAAAATAAGAAGATCAGAGAAACAGCGTACAAAACACTGGTTAGACCCCAGGTAGAATACGCATCAACTGTTTGGATCCCTTACACAACATCCTATATCAATAAAAATAGAAAAAGTACAACGTAGAGCAGCAAGATAGGTTCAAAATAATTTTTCTCATTATGACAGTGTCACCTGCATGCTGAAGGATCTTGGCTGGCAAACTCTTCAATATAGACGAGACATCACCAGAGTCACCATGTTTTATAAAATTGTGAATTGTTTTGTTGCAGTACCCATACCAACTTATCTTGAAAGACCAGTTAGGATCACCCGACATATGCACACAAAATCTTTTAGACAGATCCACACAAATGTTTCCTACTTTAAATATTCTTTTTTTCCTTATACAGTGATACTTTGGAACAGCCTACCAGAAACAATCATACAGCAACCTGATATTGCCGCGTTCAAGAAGAGTCTTGATTCTTTTCAGATAGTGAGCCGTCCCTGAAGAACCAAAATTGTTTTATCAGATCTTTTAATCTAACACTCACAATACTTTTAAAATTTGGCACCCGAACCAATGACTAACAGTTTTTATTCCAACACAGACGCGCATCTACCAGTAATACCCGAAAGGGGAGTCAGGCAGTATATATAGATAGACAGATGATTCAATCTTTAA